>CM029494.1:2159377-2759377 GCA_017140595.1 Eucalyptus curtisii | reverse complement strand
AACTTGCTTGGAAATTTCCATACCTTGTGCCGGAGAAAGGAAAATTTTGTGGCTACGGGCGATGCCAGCACAACCCTTTCAGATTTCTATTCAATCAAATTCTTCGTTTACCACGTAAAAGATTCCTTGAAGTTTTACCAAAAATCAGAGAATTTTCTAATGATCAATATTCAATTGGCCACTTTGATCAACTTCTTTTATTCCCTAGGAGTAAAATATTCCACCGATGACACAACGGCACACGTAGGTATACATGCCGATGACATAAGAGCACACGTAAGCAGCGTTTGCATATCTCATCACCCCTCTCCCAATAAATGCACGAGCGCTATTTGGCCATGTTTCTCGCTGATCAAATCCAATAAAAGGAGAGAGAGAGAGAGAGAGAGAGAGAGAGAGAGAGAGAGAGAGAGAGAGAATGGAGAAGGAGAGTCCCGATGCTTCAGTGGAAGTGATGAGCAACAAACAGGTAATATACAGAGAGGAGGTCCAACATTCCCTGAGAGAGACCCACTTGGAAGTGAGGACGAGTTCGGAGAGACTGAAGGCCGACAAAGATTCAGGGACCATTGCGGTGAAGAACTTGTACCTGGCTTGCGATTCCTACAATCTCAACCTCATCAAGTACTTCACTCCGCTCGGCTCCGTAAGTACCGCCACCTCTCTCGTCACATAGATTCGATATTGATGGCAACAGTAAGTTATGAACTCGCATCGCATGTCTACATCAAACTCAAAGTTGCGAGTGAGTAAACTCGACAAGTAAAATTCAAAGGAAGCACACACATTCCTTCTTGTCAGCTCAAAGTCTATTCGTGATAGCTAAACGGATATGCACTTATATTTTGAGGTGTTTAACATATTGATGCAGCCTATTCACGGATACGGAGTAGCTAGAGTTTTGGAATCTGGGCATCCAAACTTCAAGACAGGCGACTTGGTCTGGGGCATCACTGGATGGGAGGAGTATAGTCTAATTACTGCGCCAGATACTTGCTTTAAGATCGAACACTCTGACATTCCCCCGTCTTACTACACCGGCCTTTTGGGTATGCTATTTAATCTTCTGGTGTGTTATGTCTTTCAGTGTTTAAGAATGATGGGAATCAGATTGTTAAGATACTTTGTTCTGTCTATTTCACTCTCAAGTACGAACAGCCTCCAGCTACGCGAGGAAAAGGTGTGCTTCCTTTGAATTTTTACTTGTAGGGATCTTCCTTGTTATAGAGCCATATGCCCTCGTTGAATTGTCTCAACAATAGAGCCCTGCGAAACTGTCTTTCGTGTTGAATGAAGTGTGTAAATCGATTAGTTCTCAATGAAATAGAAGCCTCCTCTGAGAAGAAGTCAATCCATTTCTCAAGGGCTTCGCCTTCGTTCAATTAATAAGATCATTTGAGATTCTGCCACAGCAGTACACTCCTACTCCTGTGATTCAGGAAATCTTGAAACTCATCTAATTTGTACAAATCTGAACTTTCCAGGTATGCCAGGCATGACAGCCTATGCTGGGTTTTTCGAGGTATGCTCTCCTAAGAAAGGAGAGACTGTTTTCATATCGGCGGCGGCAGGAGCCGTTGGTCAGCTTGTTGGCCAGTTTGCAAAGTTGCTGGGTTGTTATGTTGTTGGCAGCGCCGGTAGCAAAGAGAAGGTAATCATCCCACATTTGTCTAATGTTGAAAGAAGCACAAAATCATGTTGATATTAATGGTTCACCAAGCATGTTTGGCATCTGCAAATTTCACTTTTGTTTCATAATGAGTGACTAGACAAGCGTTTGAAATAGAACACACGTTCCTCTCGTCTAAAATAGAATAAGATCTAAAAGAAGCACCTGAGATATGATGAATGCTGTTACTGCTGTATATCTCAACTTTGAGAATGCTCAAGACACTGATGGCAGTGTTGAATGTGTACCCTCATCATTTCAATAAACATAAATGCTAAAAGTACAGTCTTAATAGTCTCTTCTGGATGTCATCTTACTTAGACTTCTCTCTTGCTGTTATGTTCGTGAAAAAGGTTGATTTGCTGAAGAACAAGTTTGGATTTGATGATGCTTTCAACTACAAGGAGGAGCTGGATCTGGATGCAGCATTGAAAAGGTGAGCCAGGAATATAATAACGATGATTGAGCAAATAAGTTACTGATGTACAAAATATTAAAAATGTACCTGTTCTGAAGCTGGCTCGAGTTGACATTTTTCTGTCTTAAATGTGTAGATGCTTCCCTGGGGGGATCGATATCTACTTTGACAATGTCGGCGGAAAGATGCTTGATGCCGTGCTGCTTTACATGAAACTTCATGGCCGAATCACAGTATGCGGAATGATCTCACAGTACAACCTCAAGCAGCATGAAGGCGTACACAACTTGATGAACCTTGTCCTGAAGCGGGGTTCGGATGGAAGGTTTCGTGGTGTCCGATTACTATCATCTCTACCCGAAGTTCCTTGAGAAGGTATTGCCTCAGATTAAAGAGGGGAAGATTGTGTACGTAAAGACAAAGAGGGGAAGATTGTGTACGTGGAAGACATAGCGGAAGGGCTCGAGAATGGTCCGGCAGCTCTTGTCGGGGTGTTCTCCGGTCACAATGTCGGGAAACAGGTGGTCGTGGTTTCTGACGAATGATTCAGCTTTCTGTACTTTTTTATCGGCATAATCTCTCTTTTCCTCGTGTTTCCAAAAGGGGTTATTTTCTGTTTGTCTTTTGAGTGTAGATGCGTCTCTTTTACAAGGGAGCAGACCATCTGATTGGGTTGTTTTCCGGTAGCAATGTTGGGAAACAGGTGGTTGGAGTTTCTCGCGAATGAGTCGCTTATTGTACATTTCGGTGCACATGATCTCTCATGCTTTCGGAGGACGTGTTCTCCGTGTTGGGTATAAAATACTATGCTATGCCTCTATGATGTCGCTGCAAATGTGTCTTGTACCGTGTCATCACCTTTAATAAAATTGGTTCAGGATACCAAATCTTTGTGACTACCGCGGAAATATGAATAAAAGAAACAATTTGAATAAGAAATAAATTGTAGAAATAAAATCTGAAAATAACAGATTTAAGTGGTCTGGCGGTGTGTCTACTCCAATGAGAGAGATCGACGGAAGAATTCTATTATAATTGATGCGGCAGTCACTAATAAGTGTTTTCCGATCCTAAAATAAATCCAAAATTGCATGAATCAATCACAGGAAAAAAGTTTCCTCATGTTATCAACTCTCTTGGATGACTGCTCTCGATACTTTCTGTATCTCGCCAGCTTCATACATGTTAAACGCACTCATTATGCACACCAGACCAAACTTGACAAAAGTATATTTATACGCAACAAATTAAGAGCCATTCTCTAGGTCAACGTGGACTTTATCTTCAATGAGGAAAATAAAAGTCTTTTCCGAATCTCTTTTGCAATGTCCAAAGTCCTGCTGGCGAGAATCTAATTTGGGGCCCAGGCTACCTTGCGATTCATCTGTGGGTTCAGACTTCAAAATAGTTGATAACTTCAGGCCATAATCAATAAATCTCCACCTCAGCAAAAAGTCCAACTTCATCGTCATGATCATCGTCTTCCTCGAGCCTCTCTGGGCTCCTGACATGCTACAGACACTCACCAAAGTCCAATTAGTAGTACTAGAACTTATTCAATGGAATAAGCTTCATTAATATGTCTGTCATGTGCATGTTCTCAATGGATGCGGTTTCCTACTGCACAGTATCACATACGAAAATGGCACCTGACATTAATGTATTTTGGTCCGGTCATGATACATTCAATTTTTAACTGAATGTATTGATTGTTGTATTAAACAACAATATTCTCCTACCATAGTCCCAGATCATCGAGCAATCCTCTAACCCATATAACTTCCTTCATTGCCTCAATTGACGTTATATACTCTACTTTAGTTGTTGGCAAAACAGTTATTAGCAATAATTACGCTTTTCAACTGATAGCACAACCTGCACAACTAAACGTGTAACCTATGAAGGATCTCTGGGAGCTCATTTCTTCACAAAATGCTTAACAGATGTCATTGTCCCTATTAATGGAATAAGCTTCATTAATATGTCTCTCTATCATGGGCACATTCTCAACGGATGCGGTTTCCAGTTGCATGAAATCACGTACAAAAATGGTACTTGACATCACAATACATTCGATTTTTATCCTAATGTATTGCACTCTGATCGTTGTAGTAAACAACAATATTCTCCTACTATAGTCCCATATCATCGAGCAAACCTCTAAGCCATACAACTTCTTTCATTGCCTTGATTGACGTCATATACTCTACTTCAATTTTTGGCTAAACAGTTATCAGCAATAATTACACTTTCCAACTAAAAGCACGACCTACAAAACTTAACATGTAACCTATCAAGGATCTCTGGGAGCCCGTCTTTTCACTATCAAGGATCTCTGGGAGCCCGTCTTTTCACAAAATGTTTAACATCCATTATACCTATCACAAAACCTATTCCCAATGTTTCCTTCCATGATAACTCATATAACTACTCACAATACTAATAGTATGCGAAAATTCAAGTATTCTTTCTGTTATTTTGACCATGCTTCAAGATCAGTTGAAAGCTTAAAATGTGCAACTAGTTGGGTACTCAAGAGTTTGGCGTTTTGCACGCTAAGCTGTCTCGGTGCTTCACCTGGTGATAGCCGAATCTCTCTCTCTCTCTCTCTCTCTCTCTCTCTCTCTCTCTGCACAGTATATGTTTGTCTACCCCTAGGTCTTTCATCACTCGCTTCTTAATCGCCGTTTCAGTTCATCATTATTGGACATGTTCTCGAATATTGTCAAAATATTATAAATTATCTACCAGCAATAGCTAACATCCTTGAACCTCTATACTACACAGTTTTCATGAGAACTCCTTCTATACTACTAACCAATCATAAAGGAGTCAAATCAATTGTACCATTATATAGGAAATTGATTAAGGCCATAAAGTGATGGTTCAAACAAGCACACCTTGTCTTCTTGGCCTCAGGTGTTAGAAAGTTCCGGTTACTGCATGTTAAAGATATGATTGAATATATGAAGGATATTGATTGAGATTCTGATTGTGTCAATCTGTAATTGTAACCTTAAATACTCATTTTCCTATTTTCAATTATCTTCCTTGCATTATAAATGGACCTTTTTACGTGTACACAAATTGATACAATATGATAGAATTTCCTCCAATCCTTTCAATTTTTGTCATGGTATCAAAACTTTCTTTTCTGGCCTAGCTTTTGCGATTCTAGAATTGCCTCCAGTTTTGTTCTATTTTTTGTTGTTGCAATACTAATTCTACAAAACAAAACAGCACCCCAGTAGGAATTCAAACTTTTTATACCATGTCAAAAAATCAAATCACAAAAAAAGGAAAGAAACAATTTACCTCGAAACCAAGATTCGGATCAAATTAATCAAGTTGAAGAAGAAAGTCATTCCGTTCAACACACTGACTGTCACGCCCCAATTCTCGAGTGCGCGCCCATCCCTCACCTGGTCGATTAAATAACGACGTCCCAGGACGTATCACCGATCCATTCATTTTAAATGCACATGGGGAAGTAGATATAAAATCCCCAGATAATAAAACAATGTGATAGGAAAGTAGGGTCAATTTTTCACAAAATACCTTTCTATAAACACACAAGTTTATACACAAAGGTTTACAAAAGGGATTAGCTCCAAACAAAAGAGAATTGTCCTATGACTAGCTAGTCGGACAAGATCACCGATTCTTTGGGCTTCACCTCATAAACTCCAGGATCTCTGGTCCACCATCAACACCATCTAAGGACTTGAAAATGATTATACAATAACCAGTGAGACAATGTCTCAGCGAGTTCTACCCTTTAAGACCCAATTAGGAAGCAAATATGCCCTAAGGGCTGCCTAAGCACAACCACGAGTCAGAGGACTTACCTTGACCTCAGTTCCTCCCTGCAATTCAATACAATTCACAATCTCATCGAGTCACATCAACCAATTCAATCATTTACTTAGATCGACTTATCGATCAATCAACCTAGTTGATTACATGTCAATCAGACCATTCCCCGATCATTTCAGTCAATACTATCTATTCTCCAAGATGACATATCAAGTCACTGAGCCGTTATAATATAGTATTCATTCTCCAAGATGGCATATCAAGTCATCGAGCTTGTATAACATACTATTCATTCTCCAAGATGACATATCAAGTCATCGAGCCAATCTCATATAATGTCTTTTTTCGAGATGACATACCAAGTCATCGAGCCGACATAATATACGTCTTTCTCCGAGATGACCTACCGAGTCATCGAGGCGACGTTCATTCTCCAACAATTTCTCACTTTTTATCAGACCCGATAAAATAGCCGTGTGTAGGTACACGGTTGGCCTTAGCCAAAATATAATAATTTCCTTCCCATAAATCCCACCATTTTATATCATCCACCAAAATATTTTTGGCGTTGTCAACCGATGCTCGGTTATTTTGCAATCAATTACCAAAATTAATTAATTTAAGAATAAAATCCTAACATCACAATTAATTCAATTAAGCAGAAATTAGAGCTCAAATAAATAAACGAACCACGCCACATCAATCAGCATAAAATTTCGGTCACTGACTATCCCGATCTAATTTTCAAAAAATAAATAATTAATTAAATAATTACGGAAACTATTAAATAAATGCCAATAAATCAACTTAGGCCCGAAAAAGCCTAATTGAACGCCGAAACGGACCCGGAAAATTTCTAAGTCACTCTAGATAAATACTAAAGTTTGTCTATGCCCTAATTGCACTAACTAACCACCTAACATGCATCGGCGAATAATTAAATTTCACTAATCTAATCTAACTAACCACATAACCATACTTAATTTAATCTAATCAATCCTTAAGCATCATTAACATACTAAGCGAGGATTAGTGAGTTAAACTCACTTGTTTTGCGATCCGGTCGGTTCAATTTGACAGGGACGCGACAAGGCTCGATTCTTCCCAAACGAGTTCGGCTTGGTTAGGTCTAGATAGGCCCATTGAGAAACAATCAATTTATATAAGTCTAGATCAAAACTTTTAGGCCAACCCAATCAAGCTCGTCCATTCATCATTTGTTTTTAAAATCAATGATCACGATTTTTCACCACCCCACTGTATACACATTATTGCGCTTGAATCAAGTTGAGGTCAAAAATGTGTGGAAAGGGAAAACCGGTGATGTCCAGAGCTTACTTAAAAATTGTAAGATTTTTAGATTGGAATATCCTTCGCTAATCATCCTAATAATTTGGAAAATGGACGGTCAACTAGTTTGGAAATTTCCACGCTTATGCTGGACAAAGGAAATTTTGTGGCTACTGGCGACACTAGCACAACCCTTTCAGATTTCTCTTCAAATTCCGTACAACCACATAAAAGATTCCTTCAAGTTTTACTGCAAATCAGAGAATTTTATAATGATTAGAATTCAATCGGCCACTTTGATCCACTTTTTTTTTCCCAGGGAGTATACTATTCCACCGATGACACAATGGAATACGTAGGCATACGTAAGCATATCTCATCACCCATCTCCCCTATAAATAATCGTGCACTGTTTGACCACGTCTCACCAACCAAATTTAAGAAGACATTTCGACCAAAAAAAAAAAAAAAAAATCCAAGAAGAGAGAGAGAGAGAGAGAGAGAGAGAGAGAGAGGGTGACAACACTGTCCTAGAGAGGGAATGGAGAAAGACGGCAATAATGCTTCAGTGGAAGCGATGAGCAACAAACAGGTGATTTACAGAGAGAAGGTACGAGGTTCCTTGAAAGAGATCAACTTGGAAGTGAGGACGAGTTTGGACAGACCGAAGGCCGACAAGGACTCTGGGACCATCGCGGTGAAGAACTTGTACCTGGCTTGCGAACCCTACAATTTGCACCTCATTAAGTACTTCACTCGGCTCGGCTTCGTAAGTATTGCCATCTCTCTCGTTACATTGACTATATTCATGATGCCAACGGTAAGTTTCCAACTCGCATGCATAAGTCAAAGTCAAATCTGTGACAATTACAATCCTCAAGTAAAATTCAAAGGAAACATATCCCTTCCTTCTTGTAAGCTCGAAGTCTATTCGTGTTTGCTAAACGTAGTTGCAATTAAATTCTGAAGTATTCAACACAATGATGCAGCCTGTTCCTGGATATGGAGTAGCTAGAGTTTTGGAATCTGGGCATCCAGACTTCAAGAAAGGCGACTTGGTTTGGGGCATGACTGGATGGGAGGAGTATAGTCTAATTACTGCACCAAAGGCTTGCTTTAAGATCGAACACACTGATGTTCCTCTGTCTTACTACACCGGCCTTCTGGGTATGCCCTTTAATCATCTGGTGCCATATCTCTTTCAGTGTTAAAGAATGAGGGGAATCAATTTGTCGAGATACTTTGTTCTGTCTATTTCATTCTCAAGTACGGACAGCCTCCAGCTATGCAAGGAAAAAGTGTGCTTCCTTTAAATTTTAGTTGTGGGATCTTCCTTGTCAATGAGCTGTATTCCCACGTTGAATTGTCTCAACAATAGAGGCCTGCAGGGTTGTCTTTCGTGCTGAAAGAAGTGTGTAAATTGACTATTTCTCATCCATTTGTCAGGGGCGGGCATCACATCAGTCAGTTAAATCAGATCGTTTGAGATTTTGCCATAGAATTGCACTCCTCCTATGCTTCAGCAAATCTTGAAACTCATCTAATTTTTATAAATCTAAACTTTCCAGGTATGCCAGGCTTGACGGCTTATGCCGGGTTTTTCGAGGTATGCTCTCCTAAGAAAGGAGATACTGTTTTCATATCAGTGGCATCGGGAGCTGTTGGTCAGCTTGTTGGCCAGTTTGCAAAGTTGTTTGGTTGTTATGTTGTTGGCAGCACCGGCAGCAAAGAGTGGGTAATCATCTCACATTTGTCTAGTGTTTCCTTCAAAAGTAGTTGTTTAATAGCCTCTTCCCGATTTTTTCTTTACTTCTCGCTTACTGTTACGTTTGGGAAAAAGGTAGATTTGCTGAAGAACAAGTTTGGATTCGATGATGCTTTTAACTTCAAGGAGGAGCTGGATCTGGATGCAGCCCTGAAAAGGTGAACCAGGAATATAGTAACGATGATTGAGCAAATGACTGATGCACAGGATATTAAATATGTACCCATTCCAAAAAAGCCAACCCGAGTTGACTTTTTTCTGTCTTTAATGTTTAGATGCTTCCCCAAGGGAATCGATATCTACTTTGAGAATTTCGGTGGAAAGATGCTTGATGCGGTGCTGCTCAACATGAAATTTCATGGCCGAATCACAGTATGCGGGATGATCTCACAGTACAACCTCGAGCAGCACGAAGGCATACATAACTTGATAAACCTAGTCCTAAAGCGGGTTCGGATGGAAGGTTTCGTGGAGTCCGATTACTATCATCTCTACCCGAAGTTCCTGGAGATGGTATTGCCTCATATCAAAGAGGGGAAGATTGTCTCCGTGGAAGACATTGTGGAAGGGCTTGAGAACAGTCCGACAGCTCTTGTCGGGGTGATCTCCGGTCGCAACGTCGAGAAACGGGTGGTCGTGGTTTCTCGCGAATGAGTCAACTTTCTGTACTTTTTCATGGGCACAGTCTCTTTTTTTCCTGATTTTTCCACGAGGGGTTGTTTTATTTCTTTAGGGATGAAACAAAGGACTTTTGAGTCACTTACTGTACATTTTGGTGCACATGATCTTCTATGCTTTCGGAAAATATGTTCACTGTATCTGGAACAAGGTACTACGCTATGCTTCTCTAAGATGTCGATGTAAATGTGTCTTGTACCATGTCATCTACTTTCATAAAACTGGTTTGATGGACCAAATTGTTACGGTTGTCCTGGAACCGTAAACAAATGCAACGATTTGAACAAGAAATAAACTGCAAAAATAAAATCTGAAACTAACAGAAATACGTGAGTCAACGGTTATATCCTTTTACGGGAGAGATTGATGAAATGATTTCACTATAAGAGATGAAGATAAGATTACAAACGCTCGATCGCACTCACTCATTTGTGTTTTTCGATCCTAAAATAAATCCAAAATACCATGAATCAATTATGTAAATATATCCGATTTTATTACTGCAATCACCAAATAGTTGATAGGATATAGCAAAATATCATATCTAATTCTATCCTAATTAGAAATTTGGACAACCAAATGTAGCCTCCGTACCTTGCAAGTTGCACACATGTTGAACGTAATGACTACGCACACCACGCCAAACTTGACAAAGGAATATTTATATGCAACAAATTATGAGCCATTCTATAGATCAACGTGGACTTTATCTTCAATAAGATTTAACCATTGGAAAACTTTTTAGGGTTAATACCCTAAAAAACCCCAAACTGGTACACTTGTGACAAATTTGCCCCAAACTATTTTTTTGATCACCAAAAACCCCAAACTGGTATACCTTTGACAAATTTACCCCAAACTGGTATACTTGTGATAAATTTACCCTCTGTTAATTTTGGTTAAATTTTATTGTCAAATTATTAAATTAAATTACACGTGACAATTAACTTGTATAATTTTACGGTCCATTGTTACAGTTTAAAACTTTTGTGATTTTTTTGTGATATTAATCCAATGTAGCGGAGGGTATATTTGTCACAAATTTACCAATTTGGGGTTTTTTGCGGTCGAATAAATTAGTTTGGGGTAAATTTGTCATAAATATACCAGTTTAGGGTTTTTTTATAATTAATTGGGGTAAATTTGTCACAGGTATACCAGTTTGGGGTTTTTCATGGTAAAAAAAATAGTTTGGGATAAATTTGTCACAGGTGTACCAGTTTGGGGGTTTTTTAGGGTATTAACCCAACTTTTTATGTCTAACAATTAAAGACCAATCATTTTCTAAGAAAATGATTTTCACGAAAATGTTTTTTTCATTAAGAAGTTTTCCGTGAAATATGCGTACCATAAGTAAAATATAAATTGCATAAATATAATTAAAAGAAATGGATTTATGTGGTCTAAATGTGTGCATACTCCGATAGGAGAGTTTGATGAAATGATTTCACCACAATAGAGGAAAATAATATGACAAGTTCTTGATCACCCTCACTCATTAGTGTTTTCTAATCCTAAATTAAACTAGAACCCACTAAAATCAATTGCAAGAAAGAAATTTTCTTATACTCTTGAATCTCTTGGATTATGGCTCACAACACACTCGGCGTCTCTTGCAAGTTTTATACATATTACGTGCACAAACTATGTACACCAGATCAAATTCAACGACAAAAAATGTATATGTGAGAAACTATGAGCTCTTTTTTTACATCAACATAGACTTCATCTTCAATGAGAAACGAGAATTTAATTTTCATTTTTTTTGCATTCCTCATGATCTTGTTGACAAGAGTCCAATTTGGGCTTTCCTTAATATCGCCCATGATTACTTCCAATTCATAGGTTGAATTTCAAAATAGCGAGAACTAACTTCAAGCCATAATCAATACAAACTTCCAAAAAAAAAGTCATAAATTTATTATATGGATGCCAATTTATTTCTAAATATTTTAATTTTATCAGTTTAGTCATAAATCTTTTAACAATTTTTTAATATAGTTCTTCCAACCAATTTTGGTTGGCAATCGCTAATGTTAGTGTTGACTATCCTCTGTGGCTAATCAACACTGATGTGGTCGACTTTTGCATTTTTTTTTTTAATTTTTTGAATTTTTCCTTTTTCTTTCTTTTGTTATTTCCTTCTTACTCGCCAATTGTCAAGCCTCAATGACGGCCTGGCCTTATGGGCCTTGGGGGAGGCTCGCCCTCATTGGCCCTCGCCTGTATCTGATTATTGGCCGTGGCGATCAGTGATGGAAGAGGAAATAAATAAAATTAAAAAAATGATTCAAAAATATTTAAAAAGCAAAACAATTGTCTATGTCAATCCCGAATATATCATGTAAAACGGTCTTCATTGACAACCCTATTTTAGATAGAGTATTTTTACTAATTTAAGTTTTATAATTACTGAGTTTTGATGAATTTTGAGTGAATTTATTTGCTACTCATGTAATTTTATTGAATTTTGTAAGAAACACAACTTTCATATTTATAATGGACCATGCACATCATTTGCAGAAGACGCGAGGACCAATGTGTAATTTTCCCAAGTCTGTGCTAAATTTGCAGAGCAGTCCCTACGCCTCGATATTTTTCAGAATATTTGAATATCTCTAAGGGTATTTCAATCTCTTTAAGAAAATCTCTCTATCTTTGAGAATATTTAAGGATAGGTTCAAAGAAAATCAAGGTTATGAATCTTAAGAAGGAAACTCCTTATTTGCCTGAGGAGTTCTATTCAATACCTAATGGGAGGCTGACCTAGGGCAAATTTTTGGAGGCAATATAAAATCCTCTTGTGCCACATATTTTAGTTTTCTGAAGGAGCCTTGGAGCTGCCACCAAATTTTAGGTTTTCTTAACTAGCTTTTATACTTCTATTTCATTAGTGGAATTGGCGCAAGAGAAGGAGGAGGTAAACCCGAATCCATATGCGACTCAAATTGGTGAATTCGTTTTAATTTAGCATTTTCCTTTTAATTTTCATTTTTAGTTTAGCTTTAATTTTTTCTAAATTTCTTTGGTTAGAGCTACAATTGATCTTAACCATGGTTAATTGATTTTGAAGACTTGTTCATGCAATATAATTATTTTGATTGTGTCGTTGTCTATTATGATCTTAATACTTTTAGAAGTTTGGCCAACGTTTAAATGATTTTTGATGTATGCACGATACCGGGTGGAGATTGCATGCATGAGCACTAGCGACGTGGAACTATAAATTAAATCTAAGTCAAGGTACACTAGATTGTTTGTGTGGTAGTGGTAGTAAATCTAGGTCAAGACTACTTAGGGCATGTTTGGTAACCATCCCAATAGTGCCATATTCTGAATTTTTGTTCCCAGATTTGGGACGAGAATCGCGTTTGGTAAAATTTTTGTTTCTGGGAACAAATTTGTTCCCAGAATCAGTTTGGGACGAGAATCAAGAATAAAAAAAAGTTGATTCTTATTCCGGGAACAAAATTGAGAATCAAAACTCTTCTTCTTCTCTTTTCTTCTTCTTCATCAACCGCCATCCCGCGACTACTGCCCGCCGCCATCCGCCGCCACCGCCGTCCGCCACCGCCCGCCGCTGTCCGCCTTCGCCACCGCCGCCGGTCACCGCCGCGACTGCCGTCCGCGGCTGCCGCCGCCACCGATCGCCTGCGACCGGTCCGGCGAGCTCACCGGAGGCTAGGGCGAGGTTCAGCGAGGCCGAGCCAATAAGGGCCGGCCTCTCCGAGGGCCGGGGACCGGCCTGAAGAAGAATTAGAATAGGAAAAAAAAAAAAAAAAAAGGAAAAAAAAAAGGAAAAAAGGAAAAAAAAAAAGAAAAAAAAGGAAAAAATTAGAAAAATTATTAATAAATTAAAATAAATAGATTTGGAACAGAATCAATGAACATGGTACCAAACACAATTCTATTCCAGAATCAGAAATTTTGTACAGTTACCAAACACGTTCTTTTACTCAGAATCAGTTCTGGGAACAGAATAAAAAATAATCAATTCTTATCAGAATTTGTTCCCGGGAACATAATCGTTACCAAACGCGCCCTTAGATTAAATTGGAGAATTTCCACAAGAACTTAATGCTTTTAGATAGTTTAAATTCACCTAAGGTTAGTGTGGGTTAATATACCAAATCAGGGATTGTTAGACTGAGGTTGTCTCATAATCTAACTTAGGGAAATTTCATTAACACGGTTGGAAATTAATTTATTGCAGGACAAGTTAAGAAAATTAATTATGATTGGTTAAGTGAAGTTTGATGCTCTAATGCTTTGTAATCTTAGTTAAAATCTTGAAACTTGCCTTGTTGATTTTCGGTTTGTTTTAGATTAGGTTTATTTTGCAAGTTTAATTAGCTTTTGAATCCTTTAAGTTTTGGCTATTTTATATTTTAATTCTTGAATTGATTAAGTTCACTTTTTACTTGCCTTTTTTACTTTGTTAGCTAAATTTTTGGATTGATCATCTTTGGTAAGTAATTGGATAATTAGATACAATCCAAGTGGGAACGATACTCACTCATCACTTTATTACTTGTAGATATCGTGTGCTTGTAATTTACTTGACCAGTTTTTGGTGCCGTTGCCAAGGATTGATTTAATAATTTTCCAATTATTATTGATATCAAGCGATTCTTGATTTTGACTAGCATTTCTTTTGTTTTTAATTTATTTCCTTTGTAGGTCAAACTCACGTCTCTATAAAAGGTGGGATGAGCATTGCATCACCTGAAGCCAACAAGGAGACCTTGAAGAGTTTGATCCCGAGAGTGAAAGAACCTTTTTTAGGAGAAGAAGAAAGCAAGCACAAGCAATCCTCATTGCAATGGCTAAAAATCAACAAGACGCACCTCCAAGGAGGACTTTGAAAGATTATACAACACTAACAATACAAGAAGCACAATTCAATATAAGGAGGTTGGCAATGCAAGCCAATAATTTTGAGATCAAGCCATCCTTAATTCAAATGCTTAAAAATGCAAGGCAATTCAGTGGATCACCTAATGATGATCTAAATCTACACCTAGAAGCAATCCTAGAAATTGTGACACTGTTAAATTCAGTGGCAGTACTGATGATGCCCTTAAGTTATAACTCTTCCCATTTTTTCTTCATGATAAATTTAAGACTTGGTTGACCTCTCTTCTTGGAGGCTTTATTACCACTTGGCAAAACTTGGCTAAAAAATTCCTAAGTATTTTCCACCTACAAAATCTACCAAAATGTATAACAATATTACTACATTTATGCAGATAGATGGTGAGTCCTTTTATGAAGCATGGGAGAGGTTTAAGGAGCTGCTAAGAAAATGCCCATACCATGGACTACTAGTTTGGATGCAAATGCACACATTTTATAATGGAGCACATCCCACCGTTTGGGCTAGTCTAGATGTAGTAGCTAGAGGCACTCTGTAAAACAAGTCAACGAAGAAGCTTTTAATCTACTTGAGGAGATGGCAACCAATAGCTACCAATGGCCAACCGAAAGATACCAAGTCCGGAAGCCATGAGAATTTCATGAAATTGGCACCAATAAGACTTTGAATGTAAAACTTGATGCATTAAGTAGGATGATTGCTTTTTTGAATTGTTGGTGTTGCATAATTTTTCAAAGTCTTCCTTAGAGGTGCATCTTCTTGATTTTCGATCATTGCAATGAGAATTGCTTATGCTTGCTTTCTTCTTCTCCTAAAAAAGGTTCTCTCAATCTTGGAATTAAACTCTCCAAGGTCTCTTTGTTGGCTTCGGGGGATGCAATGCTCCTCCCACCTTTTATAGAGAGGTGAGTTTGACCTACAAAAGAAATAAATTAAAAACAAAATAAAGGCTAAACCAAGAATCGCTCAATATCAATAGTAATTGGAAATCAATCCTCAGCAATAGCGCCAAAAACTTGTAAGGTGAATTGTAAGTACACAATGTCTACAAGTAATAAAGTGATGAGTGAGCGTGGTTTTGACCAGGTTTGTTTCTAATTATCCAATTACTTATCGAAAGTGATCAATCCAAAGATTTAGCTATAAAAAAAAGTAAAAAGTAAACTAAACCAATTAAAAGACTAAATTATAAAAGAGTCAAAACTTCAAGAATTTGAAAGCTAATTAAAATTGCAATATAAACCTAATCTAAAGTAAACTGAAAATTAACAAGGCAAATTCAAGATTTCAACCAAGATCACAAAGTGTTAGAACATCCAACTTCACTTAACCACTCATAATCAATTCTCTTAATTTGTCATGCAATAAATTGATTTCCAATTGTGTTGGTGAAATTTCTCTAAGTTAGATTACAAGCCAACCTCAGTCTAATAATCCTAATAAGGTATGTTAACCCACACTAACCCTAGGTGAAATTACCTGAAAACATTAAATTCTTGTGGAAATTTCCGGATTTAAGCCAAGTAGTCCTAATCTATATCTATTACCGTAACTACACAAACAATCTAGTGTACCTTGAGCTAGATTTAATTTATGGTTCAATGTCACTAGTGCTCTTGCATGCCATCTCCACCCGGTATCATGCATACATCAAAAATCATTTAAAAGCTACCCAAACTTCTAAAAGCATTAAGATCATGATAGAGAACACCATAATCAAAACATTTATATTGCATGAACAAGTCTTGAAAATCAATCAATCATGATTAAGATCCATTTTAGCTCTAACAAAAGAAATTTAAAACATAATTAAAATTAAACTAACAATGAAAATTTAAAAGAATATAATGCTAAATTAAAACAAATTCACCAATTTGAGTCGCAAATAGATTTGGGTTTGCCTTCTCCTTCTCTCCTTGATATGCGCCAATTCCACTAATGAAATAGAAGTATAAAAAGCTAACTAAGAAAACCTAAAATCCGGTGGCAGCTTCAAGGCTCCTCCCAGAAACTAAAATATGTGGCATAAGAGGGGTTTATATAGCCTCCAAAAATCTGCCCAAAGTCAACCTCTCATTAGGTCTTGAATAGGACTCCTAGACAAATTAGGAGTTTTTCTTCTTAAGATTCATATCCTTAATTTTCTTTGAACCTATCATCATTTATGGTCAAGTACACTGGTCTTGGCTGGCTTTTTCTTCAAGATAAGATATTCTGGAAGATATTTAAATAGTCTTAAAGATATAGGGATATCCTTAAAGATATTGAAATATCCTTAGAGATATTCAAATATTTTGGAAAATATTGAGGTGAGGGGACTACTAATCCAACACAAACTTGGGAAAATTACGCATCGATCCTCGCGTCTTCTGCAAATGATGCGCATGCTCCCTTATAAATCCAAAAGTCATGTTTCCTACAAAATTCAATAATATTACATGAGTTGCAAATGAATTCATCAAAACTTAATAAATATCAAACTTAAATTAGTGAAAAATACTCTATCTAAAATAGAGTTATTAATCATCTGCATCAACGAATATCGGTCAAAAATTGGTCGGAATGACGACAACAAAATTGTTAAAAGATTTAGGATTACATTGACTAAATTGAAAAATTTATAACTGAATTAACATCTGAACAATAAGTTTGAGACATTTTTGCGCGTATAAAGACCATGCAGTCTCTTTCAAATGTATAGTCACCAAACTTTCCATTGTAAAGTTAATGCATAAGCTGATAGGATTATGCCATTCAAATTACTGCGAAATCACCAAAAAAATAAACAATGAACAATTAAAGACATTAGAGATTTATAAGATTCAGTCCAAGAGTTAGTTTCTACTATACAAGTGGAGCCAATGGAAAATAATTCACTATAATTGGATAATCAGAGTTACAATCGATGCACTCTAGTATTTCCTCCACCTAGATTACACATAAGTCCCACAACACATTTTGGGTATAAAATTCACGTGCGTCCGATGCTCCTTATTTGGAGAGTTCCCTCGTGCAGCTCAAAGTGTGCATTCTATTTGAGAACCGACACAAGGAAAGGACAAGATAGGGAAGAGTACAAAAAAAGAAATATATAATACATATATTTATGCATGTATTACTATGTTTTGTCTCCTCTGACAAAAACCTTTTCACCCCCAAAATGAATATATAATTAGAGAACATGTGAGCCCTTATTTTGTCCTGTAGTGGCTCTCTCTCTCTCTCTTTCTCTCATGTGGCTACATTTAGGAGTCAAACAACCACACATCTTCTTTGACCAAAATCGAATAAGCCAATAGAGAACATGTGAGCCCTTATTTTGTCCAGTAGTGGCTCTCTCTCTCTCTCTCTCTCTCTCTCTCTCTCTCTCTCTCTCTCTCTCTCTCTCTCTCTCGTGCGGCTACATATAGGAGTCAAACAACCACACATCTTCTTTGACCAAAATCGAATAAGCCAATTACCTTGTGGCTCCTTCATCCGAAACTAGTCAAGCAAACTACATGGTCTGATTCTCTCTCTAAACCTTTTTCATCTCCTCCACTTCTAGAGGGAAGGGATGGTAAGGGATTTGCCCTCGATCTCTCCCTCCCCTCCTAGTTCCTTTTCCTTTTATTTCTTTTTATTTCTTTCTTAATTCTCCCAATCAAGTTTTAAATCTAGAAACTTTGCTCTCCCAATCTTATATCTGAAAGCATTTCTTTTTGATTTAATTATAGATTTTGGAGTTTTAATGAATAAGTACTCCGCTTCCAATTTGAATGATGTTCACAACAACTTCAGTGTCAAATTTGTACTCGTTCAAAGTTTTGGCACTTCACATTAACTGAGTGAGATTTTTTAACATAGTTATATTGTCTCTGTATGATGATGGTGTTGGGGATGCCAAACTTAGGCCAACACCGCTGAAAGGCAAAGCTGTAATTACATATGGAAATCTCGACATGTGCTTATCATTGATGGTGCTGTGTGATTCGGCAATTTGCCTCCAATCCTTTCACTTGAATCGAGTTATAAATTTGTTCTTGAAGGATGAGCTTGTGATAATATCTGTCAATCATGCTCTAATGAAACGCCTTGATTTTTTGTTCTTTGTTTATTTCGGAGATCTATGGGTTTGTTTTGTTATCGTGACCTTTGAGATTCCCTTTCATGTATCAATTTAGTAATGAATGAAAATTTATTTTCACCAAAAAAAGAAAAAAAAAAACCACATCGTGTGATGGATCCTAACCAAATAAGAAAATAGATTTCTTGAGATTTCTCACACGGTCTTAAACTTGAGACATAATTTGACACTTCCTTAAATGCAATTTGAATATTTATTATTTGACTATCGATGGTATGACAACTAAATATATGAGTTAATACCCTAAAAAACCCCCCAAATTGGTAATTTATCCCAAACTAATTTTTTTTATCACTAAAAACCTCAAACTAGTAAACTTGTGATAAATTTATCACAAACTAATTTTTTCACCGCCAAAAACCTCGAACTAGTACTTCTATGATAAATTTATCCTCTAATAACTTTCGTCAAATTTTTTTGTTAAATTTGCTAACACGGATGATATATAGTGGCATGTTGTGATGACGTGGCAAGTTTACATGAAAATCCATAGGATTAATGCCACAATAAATCCTAAAATTGTCATAGGTGTACCATTAAATCTATCATGAGAGTACAATTAAATTTGTCACAAGTGTATCAATTTGGGATTTTTTATTATATTTTTACCCTATGGATTTCAATGTGGACTTTCGATGTCACCATACTACATCAACATGTGTCATCTATGTCGGCAAATTTAACGTTTAAATTTAACAAAAGCTAATGTAGGTAAATTTATCACAAGAATATACATTTGAAGTTTTTGGTGATTAAAAAAAAATAGTTTTTAGTAAATTTGTCAAAAGTATACCAATTTTGGATTTTTCAGGATATTAACTCTAAATATATTTAAAAAGAACTATATGAAAAGGAATAAAATTGATATTTTTCTCATGATAATCATAAACAAATGAAAAACACTTATAAAATAAACATATAATTATAACGAATAAAGCATAGAGAAATATCAACGCAGCGAGAACACACAAATATAAATTATTTGATTAAATTTTGAAATAGATGGATGTGCACTTAGTGCAACATTTGGAGTTTGACTGAGCAAGGAAAAAAAAAACAAGAGTTAAAAAGTCAACAAAACGCAAACGGTGGACGCCTTCGGTTTATAAGAGGTCGAGACACGCAAAAACAGAAGAAAAGGAAGAAGAGGAAGAAAGGGAATGAGAGATTTCGCATACGCGCCACAGATGTATAGCATCATCAAAAAAGAGCATTGTCGCGACCTCTTTTTTTCGGCGCCCGCAATCAGGTACGAGCGCCTAAGGAGGCTAATGGCTCGGCTGAATTTATTATGCCCGGACTCTCCCAAGTCCACCAATTCACGACTTTAATAGTCTAAGTTTTTAACATGTAAGTTAATTTTTAAAACGGAGTCGCCACTAATCAATTTGGGGTGGGTTGATTAGAAACCCATGCGAAGTATTGGGAGAAATACTTGCTCTTGTGCAACCAGAGAAATTAGGATCGGGGATTTGATTACACTAGTTAATCACTAATGCCCTTTCGGTACCTAATCTTGTTTAAACCTTAAGGTTTTTTGGATGCTTGAAGGATTTTCCATGCATTTTGGGGAGGAAAACATTTTTTGGATCTTTTTCTATTTTTTTTTTTTACACAAAAGGGATTTTTTTTTTTTGCGATTTTTTGGTATTTTTTTGGAAAATACAAGTCTTTTAGGCTTTTTATGAATTTTTTGGCTTTTTATGAATTTTTGGCCTTTTTTCGGATTTTTGGCATTTTTTGGAAAATATGAAATATTTTTTATTTTTTGATTTTTCCGGAATTTTTTTTAATATTTTAAATATTTTTTGGAAAATAAATTATTTTTTATTTTTCTTTATTTTTTTGGAAAATAAAACATTTTTTTAACATTTTTAATATTTTTCGGTTTTCTGGAAATTAAAATATTTTTAAATATTTTTTCGAAATAAATTATTTTTTATTTTTTTAATTAAAATATTATATAAAATATTATAAAAAGCCAACCCGGGTCGGGTTCGCGGTTGGATCCGACCCGGGTCGGCGACCCGAACACGGACGGGCCCGCGTTGCGGCCCGACTCGGATTTTTTGCCCTTTTTTTTTTTTATAAAACGACGCCGCGGCCTAGGAGCCCGTTTTCGAAAAGAACCGGCCGACCCGACCACCCGGTTCGGCGAAACCCTACCCAATTCGTCGACCCGGATTCCCGCCGCCCCAAAAATCGCGGAAACCCTACCCGAATCTATCCGCGCCCGACCCGGCTCCGACCTCGTGACCCGGTTCCCAGCCGCCCTTGATCTCGCCGAACCCTACCCGATTTTCCGGGTCCGGATCCGCTTCGCGACCCGGAAAATCGCAAACCTTAGGGTTTGCGAATCCGCGGCGCCGGGGGTGGAAACCGAGGCGCTTCGGCGGTGACGACGGCTACGGCGGCGACAGCAACGACGATGGCAACTACGACGACGGCGACGGCGACGGAATGGGGCTGTGTTGGTGTGGTCGATGGTAACACGGCTCGAGAGGGGAATGCGACGGCGACGACGCGACCGGCGGCGGCGACGGCTGCGTTACCTGTTTGTGACGCGGTGGCGAACGGCGGCGGGTGACGGGCAACGACGGTGGTGGATGACGGCGACGGTAGAGGGTGCGCCTTCTTCTTCGATTTCTCTCTCTCTCTCTGGCCGCGAGCTCGCGGATCTGGGTTCGCTCGCCGCCGGTCTCCCCGAAGTCTCTCGGAGGGAGGTCGGCGTGCTCGCGGATCTGGGCCGCAATCTCCCCGCTCTCGGAGGGAGGTCGGCGAGCTCGCGGCCCACCGCTTCGCCCCGCTCGCTCGAGTTCCCCGAAGTCTCTCGGGGATCCTCGGAGCTTTGCTGGCTGATGCGTGTCGTTCGACGGAGGCGATGCGTCCCTATTTATAAGCGAGGGTGGCCGGTCGACGGAACTTCGACCGCCGGTCCCCCTCGCAAGCCGAGCGGCCCCCCGACGGCCGAACCGGTGTCCCATCCGGCCGGCTGCCCCCTCCCACGTCGCCGTCCGTCCGCCGATCCTGCGTCACGCTCTCTACGCGTGTGCTGCAGAGGCGAACGGAGGAAGAAGACGATCCAAAGAGGGCGGGCCGAGGAAGAAGGATGGGCCGTAGGGGCCCATGCGGAAGGGGGGGGGAATGGCCTGCTCTTTTCTTCTTTTGTTTTTGTTTTGTTTTGTTATTTGTTTATTTATTATCCAAAAAAGATAAAATAAAATAAACTAAAATAAAATAAAATAAAGTAAAGTAAAACCTAATTAATTAAAAGGAAATTTTAGGCGTCAACAGCTGCCCCTCTTTGAAGGTGAGCTCGCAGAGGTTGCATTCAAAGACAACCGATGCCTAAATTTTATCCATGCATGCGTAGCAGATTATATTTCATTTGGGACCTATTATTCTATGCAGAAAAATAGCAATATAACTTTACATATACTAAGACATATAAGAAAATACACGGAGTTACTTACCGGGAGTGAGTGAGATAGGGTGTGAACCCCGAGTTTGGCAAGTATCAAGGCGTCATCTTACCCGGTGATATGAGGAGGTTGCTTCTTCTCGGGACCCGAACCATTCTTCGGTCGCCTGTTAGAGCAATCAGTGATTTGTCGAGGACCCGAACCTTTCTTCGGTCGCCTTGACGGGGAGTTGCCTTCTCAGGACCCGAACCATTCTTCGGTCACCTATTAGAGCAATCAGTGGTTTGTCGAGGACCCGAACCTTTCTTCGGTCGCCTTAACGGGAGATGCGCCGACCTTTCTCAGGGCATCTGTTTGTGGGTGCCTCGATCTTTATCAAGGACACCGGTTGGTACCCGACCTTTCTCGGGAGATGCGCCGACCTTTCTCAGGGCATCGATTTGTGGGGTGCCTGACCTCTGTCATGGACACCGATTGGTACCCGACCTTTCTCGGGAGATGCGCCGACCTTTCTCAGGGCATCGATTTGTGGGGTGCTTGACCTCTGTCATGGACACCGGTTGGTACCCGACCTTTCTCGGGAGATGCACCGACCTTTCTCACGGCATCGGTTTTGGAAGATACCTAGACATTTATAGGCATTGGAAAGAGTACCTGGATATTCGCAAGTACTAACCTGGAGGATATTTGGGCCCTTGCAAGCGTTGAAGGGGTACTTGGATGATCACAAGTGCGAATTCTGAAGGGTGCTTGGACATTCGCAGGCGTTGAAGGGGTACTTGGATGATCACAAGTACTAGATGCTAGAAAATACCTGATTGCTTGCAAGTGTCGAAAGAGTACTTGGATGATCACAAGTACGAACTTTGAAGGATACCTGGATGTTCGCAGGTATCGAAGGGGTACCTGGGATATTTGCGAAGGTCTCTCACCTCCTGGCAGTTGGGAATATCGAAGACGTACCTTGGATATTCGTGAAGGTCTCTCACCTCCTGGTAAATGGGAATATCGAGAACATACCTGGGATATTCGTGAAAGTCTCTCACCTCCTGGTAAATGGGGAATATCGAGGACGTGCACAGGATATTCGTGAAGGTCTCTCACCTCTTGCTCACCTCCTGGGATATTCGTGAAGGTCTCTCACCTCTGGCGGGAAATATCAAGGATGTACCTTGGATATTCGTGAAGGTCTCTCATAAATGGGAATATCGAGGATGTAATTCGTGAAGGTCTCTCACCTCACCTAAATGGGAATATCGAGGACGTACCTTGGATATTCATGAAGGTCTCTCACCTCTGGCGGTTGGGAATATTGAGGAATATATTCAAGACCTCCTGGTAAATGGGAATATCGAGGACTTACCTTGGATATTCGTGAAGGTCTCTCACCTCCTGGTAAATGAGAATATCGAGGACGTGCCTCGCATATTCATGAAGGTCTCTCACCTCCTGGTGACATAAACTTGAATGTAGCACAAGGCTTACCTGGAAGGCCGCAGGCACACAGGTGTACAAAGTAGTGGAATATTTGGATGAACACAAATATTTACTGATACAATCAGGGACCACTCAGCTGGTCCAAGTGTAAGAAAGCATACCTGGGTAATTGCATGAGCACAATGTAGTGGAATACTTGAATGGCTGCTAGTATTCAATGGTATAATTTTGAGGACAACTTGGAGAAGTCGAGTGTCACAGAAAGGGAGTACCTAGACAATGAAAGGCACACAAAGGTAGTGGGATACTTGGTTAGTTGCAGGCATCCTAGCTATGACAGTCACAAGTATCCAAACTTTAAAGACAACTCGAACAGGTCGAGTATCAACAAAGGGAGCACCTGAGTAGTGGCAGGCACTAAAAAACAGGGGGATACCTGGACAGTCGCAAATATCAATACTCTTGGGACGACTCGAACAGGTTGAGTGTCAGGAAAAGGGAGTATCCGAACGATGGCCGATACTCAAAGACAATGGGGATACCTAGACAGCAGTAGGTATTCAACAATAAAGGGATATTTGGTCACCACAAGTATCAATACTCGAGGACAACTCGAATAGGTCGAGTGTCGATAAGAGGGAGTACCCGGCAAGTGGTGGGTACTCACGGACAATGGGATACGAGACAATTGCAAGCACCCAAACTCAAGGGACGACTTGAATAGGTCGAGCGTCGAAGAGTACCTAGACAAGTGGTAAGTACTTTAAGACAAATGGGGATAGGGATATGCTTACCTAGCAATATCTCGATTTCGAAGTATGTCTGCTATTTACACAACATGCACACATGTACACAATGATTGTATATGCTGTAAATTCATAAATTCAAATGTGATTTATGCATGACAATTTTGTCGAGTTTTGTACCATTTGAATTCCACTTTGGGGAAAATTTTGAAAGACAACCTTCATTCCAAATGTAGATGTCTTGAGCATGCCGTGAGGAGTTTCGTCGAAAGGACTTTCCACTCACTCTCATGGAAAAGGCTATCCCGACCATTGATGCAGGATTTATAAGGACCACACATCTCACTTGTCATCATGTCGGCGGGGTCCGAGTATTCTCGCAAGTGGTACGATTTTACCAGTGTGAGAGGTCTTCTTCGAGACCGTATTGTGGGCCTGATTGATGGCTTATCAAGGGGATCGTCAAGGTCAAGACTCTTGAAGGAATTGCTGCACGATCATCTTTGGGTTTTTGCAAGTCAAGAATCCTGCGAAAAGAGATAGAATAATCTTGTTCGTACTTCTTCGAGCGATGTTTATAGACATATGAAATCCTACGTTAATTGAAGTGCCCTAGTCTGACGAGACTTTTACAATGGGACGCAATGTAGGCTTGACTGATGTGTAAAAAGGTGAGAGCTGGTGGTTGTCTTGGCATTTGTCACCGGTTTTTTCTTCTCAGTCGAGATGGAGGTTCTATCAATTGAACCACAATAGCAACAAATGGCTGTATTTTTTATCTTGGGAGGCATTGGCCTTGCTTTTACCAGGCACACTGTTTTTTTATGCCCCTATTTTTTATTCCAGTTCTTCATTTATGGGCATTGACCTTGCTTTTACCAGGTACACTACTTTTTCATGCCCCTAGTTTTTTGTTCTTTGTTGCTTGAGGAACTAATCTAGGCAAGTTCAAGAAAACGCCGTTGTTAGACTGTTGAGTCTTTATCTTTTGCCGACGCTTCTAATTATGCTGCTCGAATAGCAGTAACTTCTGTTTTGCCTCCATGTGAGGGTGAAATTACAAACTCAATTGGGTTGTACAATGAATACAAGTGCATAAAGAAAGAATTGTTCTTCGTCATTCTAAGGCACTTAAATTAACGCGAGTGTTCATATGCAATAAAGACACCCGAAGATTGATGCAAGTGCGAGCAAGAAAATTTCTATCCCTTTTCTCACCTTGTGATGCTGATTTGTCTTGTCTTTGACATGCTCCAATGTGGGGTGATTCTTAATGAGATAAGCTTCACCAGTGTATGGGGCTCGAAAGGGGGTGAGCAATGAAATGCCTCTCACTATTTTGGTTATCATACCATTCGCGAGAGAACTTTTTACCTTGCAGTCACGGAATCTTTTGCACTCATCTCACAAGTGTATAGATGGGGGACTGTGTGTAGGATATGGCTTGCCTGTCATCATTCGGACGCGCCTCATCTAGCATGCTCAATCAATCTTGTATTCTTCACTTAGTTGTCTGTTCTGATAATCCTCAATGGAATCAGTGATTTGGACAGACAAAATCATCATGCAAAAATCCATTTGGAGAAAGCATGCAACATTTTTATGTATGAGAGAATTTGTACTCTCAAAACAAATGAATGATTTTTACTCAAGAAACCCTATTGACAGCTTTAGGGGTATTCACTTGGTGAAATTGTATTTACAAATGTGTTGAATTTTGAACATCAAAAGAGTTATTCACAAATAGGTGTCAATGGATCGTCCCTATAGGAAAATGACATAAGAATGATCAGCCACGGATTGGGAATCTGATTTATTGATTTGACGGGCCCTTATGCTTTTGCCCCTGTAGAAGAGAAGATGTACAAGTAGATCAATTAGTCTGGCTAAAATCAAATGTGAGTTGAGGCCTGAAGATTTTTTTTTTTTGGTAAAAGAGGCCTGAAGATTTTCTGTCATTTGTTTTGGCGATACTTGAGACGCCATTTGGCTTGGGAGAGCTTATCAGAGTTTGACATATCTTTTCTTGATTTTTTTTCTGTATTTTTGACGATCAGGTGATCTTGCAACAAATAAGAGGGGTCTTGTTAGTCAGAAGCTCTTTCAAGAGTCGACTATCTTGGGAGCGATACAACATTACCCTTCACTGGTTTACAGATGTTTGAATGGTCCCGAAGTATGAGGAGGATATGAAGTCCTGCACTTTTACTTTGTTAGGTCACCTGTTCTCTCGTAATTTGCAAGCGCAAGAGAAGCAAAACCTTTTTTATTATTATTTTTTTTTTTACCAAGCGGCTAACTGCCGCGTCGGGGATTCGAACCCCCGACTTCGGACCGTTTTGCTTCTTCCTCGGTACCACTCGGCTAGAGGCGCCGACGGTGTCCGCAGGGCGCTTCTTTTTTATTTAACCAAACCGGCTCTTGGACGACACGTCCTTTCATACCAAGTTAGGTAAATCGATATGGGTCACTTGATTTGCCCAAATTAACCATTAAGCTTGTTTCTAGAATCCTATGCTTCCCGTCAATAGGAGAAAAAATGTCACAAGCTAGTCCGATCTTTGGGGAGTATTGGAAACGATACCAAATTACTCTTCCCCGAGTTTATATTTGCTGACTCCTAGGGATATTTGAATGTCGATGACGGCCTCATTGTCTTGACAAAGTTCAATGTCTCTTCCGATTGGCTTTTCTCATTTGTGGCCATGTATGCATGATTGATGGTTGTTGATTCATTTTCAACGCCTTCCTTTTATGGAATTTCTCATTCTGTCTTTGACTATAGCTGTATTAAGCAAAGAGTCACGTACCTCAAGCTTCTATGGAATTTGAGATGGACAATAAAAAAAAACCTTCAATTTTCTGATGGTAATTATTTTTTGGAAGAACATGTGTCTGGAACACGGAGTGAAGCTTCCAGATTCTAAAGGCGTTGTCTGGAGTAGGGGGCTATAGATCGCCTTGACTGTCTGAATTTTCTCCTCATTGACGATAGTAATGAATTCAAAGGAAGAGAAGAAATTTCTTCCTTGTGCTTCTTGGCTTGTCGAAGCTGGAAATCCCTTCAATGAAACTGCATCGTCTAATTGTTCGGACATGTCGGGGGAGAAGATAATGCTCCGTCTTGAGAAGGAGTTGGATACGAGTGAGGTGGAGTGCACAAAGCTCTTGAGGACGGCTTGCAAAAGCAGCATGGGGGAGGTTATCCTGCCTCGAGCTATCATGGTGTGCATGCTTCGAGTTTAACCGTATGCCTATGCCTATGCCTATTACCTCCTATTTTTTGTTTCCTGTACATAGAAGAGAGGGGACTTTATTTTCAAAATTATGTTTAGGGAATAAAACTTACCCTTTTTGAAACAGGATGATCCTTTTTGTTTGCCCCCGCTTTCTTGAAAGGATGTCTTTGAATTCGGCGAGTTCACACGATGTGCCAGCTTCAAATGCTTCCTGTCATACTAAGTTAAAGGGGGATGATATTCTGAGACACGAAATGGATGAGTTAGAAAAACAAACATGATTTAACATCTTGTTTTGACAAAAACTTTTGTAACGAAATGTTTTTTTGTTTTCAAAAGTATATAACTTTGGGGGGAAGAAAGCATGAGGAAGCCCAAATCGCATATTTTCCTCGGATAATATTTTCTTTTCATGGTTGGATAGCATCACCGGGCTGGTTTGGAATACCGCCTCATGCCTTTAAAATACTAGAATTATACATTAGAGTACTTGGAATGGAAAATACAACAGTAGCACACTAGACAAGATAAGAAACATGAAATCATAAAAACAAGTAAAACCCATGAAAACTCCTGTGTAAAGGGGCGCTTTGATAGTGCTGGTCTTGAAGCTAAACATGTTTGAATTCCTCGCCTTCAGTAGATTCGAAGTATTCGCATGCGATGACTATCTCGTTGAAGCTACGAAAGTGTAACCCATGCAGCCAACAGCGATGCTTGCAGGACAAAGCTTCTATGAACCACTTCATTAACTCCTCTTCAGCCAGTTCAGGGTGGATTTGCATCATGAAAGCCCTCCACCTCCCTGCATATGTTCGGAAATCCTCCATCGGTCTTCTTCTGAAGTGGGCCAAATTCTCGCAAGCGGTTCGGTTCAATCTGGTTTTGGTACGATGCAAGAATGTGGAAGTCGGCTTGCTCCAATCCTTTATGAGGTAAATATTTGCTTTGTGAAGAACCACTGTAATGCAGACCCCGTAAGAGTTTCTTGGAACGCCTGAGTTGTAAATAACATCAGGCCATAATAACGACTCATTTCAGCGTGGAGATACTGCAAGTGAGCCACAGGGCAAGTCGTGCCGTTATACTTGCGGAGATTGGGTATCCACATTTCTATAGGGGTCAGGATCCTATGAGGACAAGACGGGCCTGATGTGTCTCGGTTAGGCCACTGGTTTTCCCACTGCATATTCATCGTAGTGGTGAATTTTTCTGCTTTAGGGAAGTTAGACTCTATTGAGATTACCCCATTGCTTTCTTCCGGGTCAAAACTGCCGAAGGAGGATGAGGCATTTAAGCTATCTTCATGGTCAGGTGACGAGCTTAGTACTTCGTTGGGATCGTAGCGGATAAAGACGTACGTTTCCTCCTCTGACGGGCCTTTATCCCCAGGTGAGAGCAGGAAACAGTTATACAATGAATCGTCAGTTTCATTGAAATAACGCTGGAAGTCCTTGGGATTGTATTCTAGGGACGGGAAGTCTTCAGGGCTGTATTCTAGGGGATGGTAGCCTTCAAAGCTGTATTCTTGGGAATGCTCGAAGTTTTGGTACGGTGGCTCGTCGGCGGACGCTGAATTGATCTGTTTAGGCTTTCTTTTCTTGGCCTATGGTCCAGACCTTTTGAGTAAGGCCCTGCGTTTCGCCAGCTTGATTTTGTCAAGGGAAGTGAGAGATATTAGAGTTTCACTCTCTGATTCACTTTCTAGGTTGATAGGGGTCGGTATTCTCTAGACCCTAGCTCTTGTAGTAAGCTTAGGGAGTTGTCTTATCGTGCCCCGATCTTGAACAGGCTCTGTGTCTTGGATCTCGTACAAAGGCTCCTTGCCTTTCCTAGTGGGAAACCTTCAGTAATAAGATGCTGCTCAGTTGTCCATTTATCATGCAAGGGTTCATTGACATGTTCCTCTCTTATCTTGGCGACTAACGGCTCCTCGTGCTCCGCGATCATCGGCTCTTCGTAGGGCAAGGCGATGTCGGGCCGACGTCAATATCATATTCTTGGTGGAAAACATGAATTAGTTCCCTCCAGTTTTAAGGGGACTAATCTTCCCGACAATGTACCATCGCAAGGCGGGGCCGGTCAAGTTTGATTGGTATGATTGAATCATCCTTCGAACCGGTAGGCCCGTAAGTAGGTTTACGGGCGGGAGGTATTAGCATACCTTTCGCATTCGGGTGCTTTGAGTTTTTCGGGGATCTCAATGCCGGCGTAATTGGACAGGTCCATGGGATTCTGCCCCTGCAGCTAGTTTAACTTTTTCATGATCTTTTCAAACTGTCTATGGTGTTGGTTATTCTCCGGTGAATTCGCGGGTGTCATGACGATGCTTAAAGCAGCTACGGAGTTAGGCTCGGCTTGAGTGGATTCCATTTGCCTCGAGAGTTGTCGAAGGACAATAGACATCTGTCCTACGCCGTCTTCAATGTAGGCGAGGCGATTTTGTACATCATTCTGATCAGGCCCTATCACATGGGACCATTCACAAGTGGATGATAGCTGGCGATTCATAATTACCTGTTGTCGCGAAAATAATGAATGAGCACGAAAGTAAACAAAGATTGACCCATGGCAATGGTCTAACTGCTTTTTATTTATCAAAAGAGGATTTTATAGACCGCAGACTTCTGACATCTAAAACTTGAAATTGAAATGACAGAAGGAAATACTAGATATTAAACAAAAGTCCCTAAACAATGGGACAAAACTTTCACGATATTAACACTAAGGGGCACATGATTGCCAATTTATATGCGACGAGGAGCCTTGTTCTTGCGAGGATGCCTATTTCCTTGAACTGGCTCTGAGATATGTATCCAGTCCATTCCCAAATCCCTCTCCATGAGCTCTGCTTGCTCGTGCTAGCTGCTCTCACTGATTGAGCGAGGGACCGATGGCTTCCATTTTGTCGGGATATGATGGTTGTGGATGTAGGACATAGAGGCGTGGTGGGCTTTTTCTTCTCCCTCAAGCCTTTCAGGTACCACGAGCCTTTTGCAATGGCACTTGTTCCATGTTTCCTCGATAATGTCAATCTCGAATGTGTATTCATGACTTTGATGGGTGAAAAAGAGTGGAGGGGCCTTCCTTTTGAAAGGCGGCGGGATCTCCTGAAGGGCTCCATATTGTCGTGCCACCCGATATGGGAAATAGGAAACGGCGCCGGTGAGGCCGAGCAAACGGAATTGGATGGCAGCGTCTATAGGCAAAGTGAGCTCTCTTTTCATGGAACCAACCAGCACACCATTGGAATACCTCGGGAGTCGGGTCTCTTAGGAAGTTTATCCAATTTAAACAGCTTTGGTTAGGAATGTATGGTCCTAAAACCATAAATTTCTGCAATGGATTTTCAAAATTATTTGTTTCAGACGATTGCATGAAGCATCGATATTCATTTAGGTGAGAAAAGAACCAGACTTGTAAAATTTCCGGGGAGACCCGCATGACTTTTTCCGTGTTTCCTTTAAAACGATTGAGGGACAAGAATGTTTCGGTTAAAATCATGTTGACATAATTTTGCCCCCTTGAGATTTGATCAACTATCCATGCCATCTTTGGACTTATGACGTTTCTTTGATGGGGAAAATAATGAACCCGAAAAAGGCCGGGAGAAAAATCTCACTTTTTTGGGTCATGGGTTGATTTTCAAAACAGGCAGTCAAAAATGTTAGTGGGCGGGTATTATGGTTGTTTTCAAGAATTTGCTTCATAACATGGACTTCGGTTCTTAAAATTCGTGCTAACCCACGCAATGGGATAATGCGTTGATGGCCTAACAAGCTTTTTCTCGAGAGGCATTCCGGTGATGATGATGTATTCTTCCGAGGTTGGGGTTAGCTCGAACTTACCGAACATAAAGGTGGTCGTCTTCGGGCACCGAAATGTGTCATGGCCTGTATGACTTCAGGTGAACACGATTTGGATCAACGATAGAAGATGACCGACTTTGGCTTTCACATGGTCTTGGGCATACGGTCCAATTGACCCCACCATCTGAAGAGTTCCGCTTTGGGAGTGGGAATGAACTGGATATCATCTTCTCCCATTGCATATAAACCGGGACTCGGAAAACCTACCCTAAATCGCCATGGGTCAATAAGAAAGATTGAGTAAAAGTAAATAAATTACTTTTGCTTTTAAAGAAAATGGCAAGCACAGAGACATGCACATGGAATGTGCGGCTCGATTTCTAACTATGAAGGCTTGTTGAAATTAAAAAGGTATCCGCCCGTCGCGAGTCTCGCGTTGGCGCGTACCCTCTTAACCTCGGCTAAGAAATTCGGGGAAAAGAAAGGCAACCTCTACATCGCAGTCTCTTGTTCGAGGTCGTATCTTTCTTAACACCATCCTAGAAATCCTATGGCGGCCCAGGTCCGGCGGCCGGGTTGTGTGTGCCATGTGTAGTGTTAAAACAATAAAGCATGCATAACAATTTATAATTACAAGATATTTTATTTTAAAAAGAAAAACTAAGATACTAACTTGCACAAAAAAAAAAAAAACAAAGTCAGTAAAGCATTTAAACAAGATAAAAACGGCCTAAATCCTCAAGTCCCCAGCGGAGTCGCCAAGCTGTCGCGACCTCTTTTTTTCGGCGCCCGCAATCAGGTACGAGCGCCTAAGGAGGCTAATGGCTCGGCTGAATTTATTATGCCCGGACTCTCCCAAGTCCACCAATTCACGACTTTAATAGTCTAAGTTTTTAACCTGTAAGTTAATTTTTAAAACGGAGTAGCCACTAATCAATTTAGGGTGGGTTGATTAGAAACCCATGCAAAGTATTGGGAGAAATACTTGCTCTTGCGCAACCAGAGAAATTAGGATCGGGGACTTGATTACACTAGTTAATCACTAATGCCCTTTCGGTACCTAATCTTGTTTAAACCTTAAGGTTTTTTGGATGCTTGAAGGATTTTCCATGCATTTTGGGGAGGAAAACATTTTTTGGATCTTCTTCTATTTTTTTTTTACACAAAAGGGATTTTTTTTTTGGGATTTTTTGGTATTTTTTTGGAAAATACAAGTCTTTTAGGCTTTTTATGAATTTTTTGGCTTTTTATGAATTTTTGGCCTTTTTGGGATTTTTGGCATTTTTTGGAAAATATGAAATATTTTTTATTTTTTGATTGTTCCGGAAATTTTTTTTTAATATTTTAAATATTTTTGGAAAATAAATTATTTTTTATTTTTCTTGATTTTTTTGGAAAATAAAACATTTTTTAACATTTTTTAATATTTTTCGGTTTTCTGGAAATTAAAATATTTTTAAATATTTTTTCGAAATAAATTATTTTTGATTTTTTAATTAAAATATTATATAAAATATTATAAAAAGCCGACTCGGGTCGGGTCCGCGGGTTGGATCCGACCCGGGCCGGCGACCCGAACGCGGGCCTGACTCGGATTTTTGTGCCCTTTTTTTTTTTTTACTTTATAAAACGACGCCGCGGCCTAAGAGCCCGTTTTCGAAAAGAACCGGGCCGACCCGACGACCCAGTTCGGCGAAACCCTACCCAATTCGTCGACCCCGGATTCCCGCCGCCCCAAAAATCGCGGAAACCCTACCCGAATCGATCCGCGCCCGACCCGACTCTGACCTTGTGACCCGGTTCCCAGCCGCCCTTGATCTCACGGAACCCTACCCGATTTTCCGGGTCCGGATCCGCTTCGCGACCCGTAAAATCGCAAACCCTAGGGTTTGCGAATCCGCAGCGCCGGGGTGGAAACCGAGGCGCTTTGGCGGCGACGACGGCTACGGCGACGGCAAGAACGACATGGCGACTACGACGACGGCGACGGCGACGGAATGGGGCTGTGTTGGTGTGGTCGATGGTAACACGGCTCGAGAGGGGGAATGCGACGGCGACGACGCGACCGGCGGCGGCGACGGCTACTGTTACCTGTTTGTGACGCGGTGGCGAACGGCGGCGGTAACAGGGCAACGACGATGGTGGATGACGGCGACGGCAGAGGGTGCGCCTTCTTCTTCGATTTCTCTCTCTCTCTCTCTCTCTCTCTGGCCGCGAGCTCGCGGATCTGGGTTTGCTCGCCGCCGGTCTCCCCCGAACTCTCGGAGGGAGGTCGGCGAGCTCGCGGCCCAATCGCTTCGCCCCTGCTCGCTCTGAGTTCCCCGAAGTCTCTCAGGGGATCCTCGGAGCTTTGCTGGCTGATGCGTGTTGTTCGACGGAGGCGATGCGTCCCTATTTATAGGCGAGGGGGTGGCCGGTCGACGGAACTTCTACCGCCGGTCCCCCTCGCGCGCCGAGCGGCCCCCCGACAGTCGAACCGGTGTCCCATCCGAAGCCAGTTGCCCCTCCCACGTCGCCGTCCGTCCGCCGATCCTGCGTCGCGCTCTCTGCGCGTGTGTTGCATAGGCGAACGGAGGAAGAAGACGATCCAAAGAGGGCCGGGCCGAGGAAGGAGGATGGGCCGTAGGGGCCCATGCGGAAGGGGGGGGAATGGGCTGCTCTTTTCTTCTTTTGTTTTTGTTTTGTTTTGTTATTTGTTTATTTATTATCCGAAAAAGATAAAATAAAATAAACTAAAATAAAATAAAATAAAGTAAAGTAAAACCTAATTAATTAAAAGGAAATTTTAGGCGTCAACAAGCATTTCCATCAAGTAAAATGGCAAGTATAGCATTTTAAATGAGATAGAAAAAAAAGCACGAACAAAACGAATTAGACAATAATTTTTTACTTTTAAAGGTTGAAGTAGCTAATACTATATTTACTCAAATAAACTCTTCCAAACAAAAAAAAAATACAAAAAGTTGATAAAAAGACAATATTTTTTAATGCAAAACATAAAATTAAATTTTCGTTAATTGAAAACGTAAGATAATTGAAGATAGCGTTAATTCAATGATTGAAAGGAATGCCAATTTTTCAAAAAGGCTTAATTAAAATATGCGATAAGAGTGTCCTAAAGAATGTATTAATTAATTAAGGCTCATGCTATTTTCACCCCTTATTGGCTTGACATCCTTGTCATATTGATTGACTAAACTATCTACTACAAGTCTCAATCTTGATTTAAGATTATTTCCTGTCCTTTTTTTTTTGTCTGTTTCAATTTTATTAAAAGACAAAACTACCCACATCCATTTCAAATAACTTTTTTTTTCATCTTAGCTGTTTCTTCCACGCTGGTTACATTTTAACATTTCCTTCATGTTTGTTTTCTTTTGAACTTATCCTCCAATGTTGTAACCTAACTAATTATATTTTGAAGTAAAAAAAAAAAATGTTAGTTCTGTTAGCAAATTATTTATTTTATTTCCCTAGATTATCCCTCACAATCATGAATTTTTCGACTTTGATATTGTGATTAATGTATGCATAATACACAATTTACTCATCTCTCATTGCACTATTTTTTGTAATGCATATGGAAGACAATTTGCTTAAATGCATCTATCGATGATGAAACTACGAATGAAGAATCGCAATCAATTGTGTCAACAAGTTTTTTAATGCAGTAAAATCTTTTGAGTATAGTGCGGAAACATCTTCTTGCTTAAGGTTATGTTGTCTCTATAGAAATGTTAAAGAGAGAAAAGTATGTTCTTTTTAATAGCGATAAGGGATATAGTTATCGTGATTGACATTGCATTGGAGAAGAAAGACCGAATCTTATTTGATTAACCATCCTTTTGAAGTTTGTTGCTATAAATAGAACGGATTAGGGTCACACTTTCATTTAATGCATTACATAATAAATAATTTAAAACTTGACAATTAGATTCACCAACGAAAATTACAATTGTATAGTTAAAATACACGGATTATAATGTAATGTTATATATTAAAGTTATAATTAAACAAAATGCATACTAAAACTGATAGATAGTTCTTTTTACTTTTATTTGTGCTTAGAATATTTTTGGAATAATACTTTTCTAGTAAAAAAAAGAAATATACAAATTCATTAACACAATAATTAGCTTTTTTTAGGTTGAATAATTAATTAGCTATCTGTCAAATAAAATTTGGAAAAGAGGTACCCAAATTTTATTACAGGTGGAGAAAGAAAAGGGAAAAAAAAGAAAAAAATAAATAAAAGAAGAAAATAAGCCAAACAATAATCTTAAAACCAAGAGTGGACCCCACAACTCACTTTAATAAATGTTATTTGAGAGGAGAATGAGTTGTTCGGTCTCTAGAAAAATTGAAACAAAAGAAAACGAACAAAATCATAGGCAATAAATAATCTTAAATCAAGAGTGGGATCCATAAGGATAATGTAATCAATTCAATGTAGAAGAAAGTGTCACGAGCCAATAAGGGGATAGAAATGATTGGCAAAAGTACTAAAAAAAATTCATAAATTTATGGCATTGGCACCAATTCAGTCCTACACCTTTTAATTGGACCAACTAATCATAAATATTTTCACATTTGTATCAATTTAGTCCATCCGGCCAAATTTGGTCAATCGGTGCTTACTAGACACCGGGTAGACGAAGAATGTTGTTGTGGCAATTTATATATATATATATATATATATATATATATATATTGATTTTTCCTTTTCTTCTCTTTTTTTTTTTTTTCTTTTCCTTTTCTTTTTTCCTTTGCCCTTCTTCTCTAGCAGTGGCGGCAAGTCTCTAGGGCTAGTCGACCATTGGACGAGGGCTTCATGAACCATGCCCAGCCTTACCTAGGGCCACGGGCGAGGTGACCAGCCTTGCCCTAGCCTCGCTCAGATTTGGTTGAAGCCGCCTCGCTCATAGTCCTGGGCAAGGGCCACGACCCTCGTCGACAAGCGGTAAAGGCTAGGTGACCCTCGCCGGCCATTGCAAGGAATCCAAGGAGAAAGAAGAGAAAAAAAAAGAAAAGAAAAAAGAAAAGAAAAAAGAAAAGAAAAATGACAAAATTATTAAAAATTCTCACGTTAGCATTGGCTGGATGGCGAGCATCCACATCAGTGTCAACTGGCCAAAATTGGCCAGATACACTGAATTGGTATTAATGTAAAAATGTTTAATACGTAATTGATCTAATTAAAATGTTTAGAACTAAATTGGTAACAATACTATAGGTTTATGATTTATTTATTTTTTGGTACTTTTCTCAAGATAGTGTAAGCCTTAATTAAAGGGACAAGCAAAATGAAGAATAAAATTCATCAAGTACAACAGCAATAACATTTTCAAATTGGAGAGAGAATTTAATTTGATATTAGAATAAGAAAAACGGGAAAATCTCAAATAAAGACCCAAAGTGAGCATACTTTCTCAAATAAGGAACCGAAGTGACCATTGTTCCAAATAAGAATCCGAAGTGGCTAACAAGTCTCAAATAAGGACCTGAACCCACCGGCCGGCCAAAATGTTCACCGGCCGGCAAGCGTGTGACATTTCCGGTGGCCGGAATATGGGCAATTTTGTCCCAAAAAATTATAATTAGAAATTAACATACCCTAAAAACAAAACCCCCAAACTCTTCACATTCTTCTTCTTCTTCCGCTCTTCATCTTTTACATTCTTTGTCCCCTCTCATTTGGAGAACCCAAATTCTCTGTTGATGGAGCAAAATCCTTGTCTCCCTGAGTTCCAAAGGTACATGTCCTCCCTCCCTCCCTCCCTCTCTCTCAATTTGAACGAAATTGACCTCGGTTGAACGGGAGTGTGAATCAAAGTGTATGGTGAACCTAGGAAAAGATAATGAAGAATTGAGGCCCTTGTGTTACATACGAGTGTCTCAATAACGAAAATGTGGCTTTACTCAAGATTTGTCTTCTTCGTTGGAAAGAAACGAAGACAGAAAACAAAAGAAGAAGATGTGAAGAAACGAAGGTAGGGGTTTCTTGTTGTGTTTCAATTCGTGTTCCTTTAACAGAAAATTTCCGTGCTCCAAGCGAGAGAGGACAAAGAACGGAGAAGATGAAGAGCAAAAGAAGAAAAACGTGAGAACATGAAGAGTTTTCTTTTTAGGTTAAAAGAACGTGAAGAGTTTGGGGGGTGGTTTTTGGGTTTGTTAATTTTTATCTATATTTTTTTTGGACAAAATTGCCCATATTTTGGCCACCGGAAATATCATTCTTGCCGGCCGGTGAGCATTTTGACCGGCTGGTAAGTTCAGGTCCTTATTTGAGACTTGTTAGTCACTTTGGGTCCTTATTTGGAATAACGATCACTTCGGGTCCTTATTTGAAAAAATAGGCCCACTTTGGGTCCTTATTTGAGATTTTCCCTAAGAAAGACTCTAGTTTATTTTGCTTTACCTGGTGTCACATTGTCCACTCTAAGAAACGTTAGTGCAAATGATATAAAGGAAAAAAATTACCAAATTAGTCTAACAAATAACTGATATTACGTCACTCAATCAAAGAAATAAAATAAATAGATTTGTGAGTTTAAGAATGGTGGAACATATATAGATTTCGCTTACTTGGCGTCCAAAGTTAGCGATCCAAATGCAAAGCGACGACTAGCTAAAGAATTACAACAATCCAATCAAAGAAACAAGACAATAAGCAGATTATTAAGTTATCGAGAATACTGCAAATTATGTGGAGGCCTACTAGTGAAGTGAACTAAGAGCAATGGATGCCTAGCAAGCCTCCATCATCATATTTGAGCGGTCCAAAAGCAGAGAGATTTCATGGCACGACATCTCAAAATTTCGAATATCTAAAGAGGGATGTAGATTCCAAAGTTGACTAAAAATAAAGACTCCTTATCGCACCTTTGTTGTTGAAGTGACCATGGACTGTATGGGCCTAAATCGGAAAATGGGCAAGTCTAATTAAGTCGTTCCCTTTTCAGATTTGGCTCAGTTAGGTTTAGGTAGGCTCATTCAGACACGATCAATTTAAATAAAAAGCAGTTTTTAATCTTTTCCAACCATGGATAAGTCTAGATCAGAATTTTTAGGCCGACACATATAAGCTCATTCATTCATCATTTGTTTTTTCAATCAATGATTACCATTTTCACCACCCCACTACATCCTCACATTATTACGCTCGATTCAAGTCAGGGAGGTCAGGGATGCGTGGGATAGGAAAACTGGTGATGTGCATAGCTTAATTCTTGAAAAGGAAGTATTTTTATATTGGAAAATGTTTGGCTAACCGTCCCGTTAGCTTGCAATATGGAAGGTCAACCCTCAGCCACACATTTTCGTGAGAGAGATTTGGGTTTTGCTTGGTAATTTCAACGCGCTTGTGCTGAAGAAATGAAACTTTTGTGGCTATTGGTGATGCTAGCACAAAATATCTCTTCAAATTCTTCCCTACCACATAAAAGATTTCTTAAAGTTTTACGGCAAATCAGATCATTTTCTAATGATTAGAATTTGTTTTTGGTCAAGCTAATGATTAGAATTCAATTGGCCACTTTGATCGACTTCTTTTTCCAGAGGGATTGGAATAATACTTCCACTGACGACACAAAGGCACGCGTAAACATACACGCCGACGACACGAGCACACGGAAGCAACGTCTGCATATCTCATCACCCATCTCCCTATAAATACACGTGCACTGTTTGGCTATGTTTCTCACCAATCAAATCCAAGAAGAGAGAGATAGACAATGGAGAAGGAGAACAACGATGCTTCAGTGGAAGTGATGAGCAATAAACAGGTGATATACAGAGAGCAGGTACGAGGTTCCCTGAAAGAGACCAACTTGGAAGTGAGGACGAGTTCGGAACGATTGAAGGCCAACTCCGGTCCGGGGACCATATTCGTGAAGAACTTGTACCTGGCTTGCGATCCCTACAATCTCACCATCATCAAGTACCTCACTCAGCTCGGTTCTGTAAGTGCAATCTCTTTCGCTACATTTACTCAATTCATGATCCCAACAGTAAGTTATGAACTCGCATGAATAAATCAAGCTCAAATTTGTGACAAGTCCACTCGACAAGTAAAATTCAAATGAAACAAACTCTTTCCTACTTGTAAGTTCAATGTCTATTCGTGTTTGCTAAATCTATTTGCACTTATATTCTGAAGTATGTAACACATTGATGCAGCCTGTTACTGGATATGGAGTAGCTAGAGTTTTGGAATCTGGGCATCCAAACTTCAAGAAAGGCGACTTGGTTTGGGGCATCACTGGATGGGAGGACTATAGTGTAATTCCTGCGCCAGGGACTTGCTTTAAGATCGAACACACCAATGTTCCTCTGTCTTACTACACCGGCCTTTTGGGTATGCTCTTTGGTCATCTAGTGTAATATCTCTTTCAGTGTTAAAGAATGAGGAGAGTCAGATTGCTAAGATACTTTGTTCTGTCGGTTTCATTCTCAAGTACGGACAGCCTCTAGCTATGCAAGGAAAAAGTGTGCTTCCTTTGAATTTTACTTGTAGGGATCTTCCTGGTTAATAAGCTGTATGCTCTCGTTGAATTGTCTCGACAAATAGAGCCCTGCCAAGCTATCTTTTGTGTTGAGAGAAGTGTGTAAACTGATTATTTCTCATCCATTTGTCAGGGGCATCACCTTCGGTCAATTAATCAGATCATTTGAGATTTTGCTATAGCATAACACTCCTACTCTTATACTTCAGCAAATCCTGTGACTCGTCTAGTTTCTACAAATCTATACTTTCCAGGTATGCCAGGCATGACAGCTTATGCCGGGTTCTTTGAGGTATGCTCTCCTAAGAAAGGGGAGATAGTTTTCATATCAGCAGCAGCAGGAGCCGTTGGTCTGCTTGTTGGCCAGTTTGCAAAGTTGTTGGGTTGCTATGTTGTTGGCAGCACTGGTAGCAAAGAGAAGGTAATCATCCCAAATTTGTCTAGTGTTGAAAGAAGCACATAATCGTGTCAATGTTAATGGTTCACCAAGCATGGTCGGCATCTGCAATTTTCACTTTTGTTTCACGATGAGTGACTAGACAAGCGTCTGAAATAGAGTGCATGTTCCTGGAGTCAACTCAAATAGAATTAGATCTAAAAGAAGCACTTGAGAAATTATGAGTGCTGTATGTCTCAAATTTGTGAATGCTCAAGAGACTGATGGCAGTATTGAATGTGTACCCTCATCATTTCACTAAACATAATTGCTAAAGATACAGTCTTAATAGTCTCTTCTGGATTTCATCTTACTTAAAGTTCTCTCTTGCTGTTATGTTCGTGAAAAAGGTTGATTTGCTGAAGACCAAATTTGGATTTGATGATGCTTTCAACTACAAGGAGGAGCTGGATCTGGATGCAGCACTGAAAAGGTGAGCCAGGAATATAATAACGATGATTGGTTTGCAGGACATTAAATTTGTACCCATTCTGTCTTAAATGTTTAGATGCTGCCCTGAGGGGATCGATATCTACTTCGAAAATGTTGGGGGAAAAATGCTTGATGCGGTGCTGCTCAATATGAAACTTCATGGCCGAATCACAGTATGCGGAATGATCTCACAGTACAACCTCCAGCAGCGCGAAGGCATACACAACTTGATGAACCTTATCCTGAAGCGGGTTCGGATGGAAGGTTTTGTGGTGTCCGATTACCAACATCTCTACCCGAAGTTCCTGGAGACGGTATTGCCTCAGATCAAAGAGGGGAAGATTGTGTACACAGAAGACATCGCGGAAGGGCTCGAGAGCAGTCCGGCAGCTCTTGTCGGGGTGTTCTCTGGTCGCAATGTCGGGAAACAAGTGGTTGTGGTTTCTCGCGAATGAGTCAGCTTAAAATGAGCAATTAGTGGGGTACTCATAGCTTGGCGTTCCACATGCTAAACTGCCTCCGGACTTCACGTATGCAATCACCCATAATAGCTGAAACGTTGCTGACTTCTCTCTCTTTCGAACTGCATACCAACTATAATTTTGCTAACTTAAATCTTTCATCTCAAACTCATTACTTGATATCCATGTTCCCTTTTTACTGCATGGGTCTCCTTGCTACTCTAGAGCCTCGTTGATTTATCGAAGGTGACATCTCTGTTGATGATGAATCTCGGTGATTTAGGGTCTGAACACCACAGCCTTTAAACTTTCACCTCTGGTGCATAGGCTAGGAATATGTACTCCTTTTTGCCTTCCTAGCATGAACATAAGCAGGGCGTCCAAACACTCTCAGGCTCAAGTAATCAGCAGGTTGATTAGTTCACACATCCTCTAGAATTCGGAACACGACAAATGCTGGAGATCTGTTAATCAAGTGATATGCCAAGTTGACGGCCTCAGCCTAGAAATCTTGTGACAATGCAGCCTTCAATAGCAAATATCGGTTTCCCTCGAGCAAAGTCTTGTTCATTCATGCTGCAACTCCTTTTTACTGTGGTGTTTCAGGCGCGGTGCCACGCCTGTCAGTTCTGTTTTCTCTACATAACCTGCCGAACTCATGAGAACAGAACTCTACCCGTTGTCTATTCTAAGCTTCTTGATTTTCTTGCCTGTTTAATTGCCTATCAAAAGCTTAAACTGCTTAAAACATACAAAAGCCCCATTAATACGCTTTAGAGAGTAAAGCGAGACTTTTGGGCTAAAGTAGGTTACCACGTGCCTGACGCCTCCTTTAGATTGCACCTGAGAAGGTCCCCACAAGTCTGAATGGAAGTAACCATTGTATCCTTGGTCCTATGAACTGCCGTCTTGAACTTTCGCTCTGTGCTGCTTGTCAAACACGCAATATTCACGAAAGTCCTACTTCTCCGTTTTCAACCCACATAAAAGACTTTGCTCACTCATAGTGTTCATACCTCTCTTAAGTTATGTGCCCAGTCTCATGTGGCACAAACTTGTCTAATTCGAGTCTGACGACAAGGATGAAACTGTAGTAGCTGAGCATGTGACCATCTAATCCTGAAGATAATAGGGACCGCTTGTTCGCTTGCCCTTCATGACCATGATTGCACCTTTGATAAGTTTACTGACAACCTAGAGAATCCAACGTACCGATAGAAATCAAATTCTTCCTCAGTTCCAGAAATGTTGAACATCTCACAAAGCTCTGATGATCCCGTCATGCATCCTAATCTGTACTGAGTCGATGCAAACAACCTCGCACTCAATGCTGTTGCGATAAACACTGCACCGCCCCCAATAGTGCAGACTTCAACTCCTCAACAGATGCGCTCTCACTCCTCATTTGACAGACAACAATGCTCGTAAGAGCTGGGCAAAGAACAAAGTAGCAGCATAGCCTGCCATTGATCAGATGCCTCTTCCTCCACATTGTTCAGATCATAAATGACTATTGAACTCAGAGGCAATCCCAGGTTGAAAGTGAAGGAACCTTGTATCAGGAAAAGTTTCTTTGAGAGCGATTTCGACATATACAGCGCATCAAGGTTCATCCAAATCACAGCTGCAGTCGTCTCATTTGCCTCTTCAAACAGAACGGCGTCCCCTACTCTCAGCAGAATAATAATCCTAGCTTTTTCAATATGTCAGCCTTTCCTTTAGTTTTCGTAGTCTAGTGAAACTCTCTGTTTCCAGCAACGCACGCATCTTAAAGCGCCACTCCTTAAAAAGAAATTCCTCCTAGTAAATTTTTCCAACTCATAATTCGTAGAGTCCAAGAAAAGACTATAATAGCCCAATCACCCTTTCTCGTAAGTGACTTCTAGTCCTAGATTAAACTCGAACCCACAAAAATCAATCGCAAGAAAGGAATTTTGTCACATTCTCAACTCTATTGGATGACCGCTCTCAACACTCTCTATGTTTCTCGCAATTTCACGTATTTGAGCACATTTACTAGGTAAACCAGATCAAACTCAACAAGAGGATACTTATATTGTCAAAAATTATGAGCACTTTCTTTGTCGTCAACACGGACTTCATTTTCATCAAGGAAAAGAAGTCTTCTGCGAAATTAATTACCTTTTTTGCATCACCCACAATTCCGCTGGCAAGAGCCTCGTTTGGACTGCGATTCAATTATAAATCGAATTTCAAAAACGATAGGAATTAACTTCAAGCACAATCGACATAAACTCCCCGCTTGTCTCTTCCCCAGATCCGCACATAGGAATGCGCTGCTGGCAATGGAAATGAATCTAGCGCGCTAGAAAGGAAGGACGACACTCTTTTTTCCTCGATCGGGGTCGAACTCCAGCAAGGGCAGAAACATATTCAAATCCGAATTAGAGATGCAACAAGCTCATGAAATCACTCTGTCCGCGATTCTTGTGCATGCTTTTACATTCCATTCGTCTCACCAAAAAGAGTGATTTAAAAAATATCGGGATAAGTGTATTGGAAATTTTAAATTTTTTGTTTACTAAAAACAAAAATCTTAAAATTTGTCAAAAAAATGTAATTGAGTTTTAAAATTTTCAAAAAGTATAATTAAATCTTAGAACTTGTCACAAAGATGCATTTAAGTCCTAAAAATTTCAAAAAATATAATCAAGTTATAAAACTTGTCAAATTGATCCAGTTTAAGTCCTTCTATTAATTGCACTTTTTGAAAATTTTAGAATTTGATTACACTTTCGAGACAAATTTTAAGACTTGATTAAACATTCGTGATAAATTTTAGGACTTTCAATACATTTATCTCTAAAAATATTTTAGCTAATTTTAACCATTTTAACCCAAGGAAAATCATTCACTTTTCCTCTATGTCGTAAGTTAAATATTGTGAAAAACCATTCACGTTTCCTCTAGGTCGTGGAAAACCTGGGAAGGGTAACGATCATTTTCGGCCATAAAGTTCGACAGGCCGACCAAAAGAAGAAACGCCAAGTCAACCAAGAAGAGCGGCGTTGTCATGTCATGAATGACCGACCAATCGATCCGCTCCAAAACCGACCCGATGCGCACGAGCAAAGCGTCATGCGAACACCCCCCGTACGTTGTCGTCTTCCTTGCGGAGCATCTCTAGAACCATCTCGCTCTCGCTGCCGCGCCATCCTCGTACGTCTTTGAGACGAAAAACGCCAGACGAAAGGTCGCATTTTTCTGCCCCCGCAAGGCCCCTCCACGCGTTACACGCCCCGCCGGGTCGCTAAAGAGGGTACTGAATTCACACCTTCCACGCCTGCTCGTCTTCTCTCTTCTGGGTGTCTGGAGTTTCGTCGAAAGGAGTAGCGCGGAGCGATGGCGAGTGAAGATGGGGAGGTAGTGAGGAACAAGCAAGTGATATTCAGGGACTTCGTGAGCGGGTTCCCCGAGGAGACGGACATGGAGGTGCGGGAATCGACCATGAAGCTGCGCCTCCCGGAGGGCTCGAGCGGCCTTCTCGTGAAAAATCTCTACTTGTCCTGCGATCCTTACATGAGGAACCGCATGGAGAAGCTCGACGTCCCAGGTTACGTCGATTCCTTCAAACCTGGTTCGGTGAGCAAGCCCCTCAATACTCCTTTCGTGTCAAGTTCTGTCTTTTCTCCAAAAGAGTATAGAAAGAGAAAAAGGGGTTATCCACTCGAGCGCCAAACTCGTCTTCCTCGTAGTTGAAATGGGAAGTTAGTGAATAAAATAAGCTTCGGTTGTCGGATGATGTGGATTTTCTTGAGTATGATATTGCTGTCCTTTTTAATTTTGACCAGTTTGCTCTGGGGATTGATTACGTTGTTTTAAGGTGGCGGATATTATATTAGTTTTCCTGAGTGTTGGATCATGATCTCCGGTTTGGCTAAATTAATATACAAGGACTTGCCAAGTATTAGCTCTGATTATGTCCAATCATTTGAATCAAAGGATTGTGGCGACTCTGTGCTGTATGTCTATTCATTTTTTTCTTTTTTTTCAATATCATGGCTAAATCTTTTGTGAGCCAATTGGTGGTGGCTTTGAAAGTGTGGAAATGGTTTGCGATGTCGGTATAAGATTCGGCAAATGTTTTGAAGAGCTTAGGGTGTCGAAAGAGTGTCACTTGTGCTATTTGGCATAGGAATTTTACATGTCTCGCGATTACACAGTCCACATAATCACATAATCACAGGGTTAAGTGATGCAGGTTGCTTAACACTCCCACTCATTTGTAAGCATGACAAATGGTGACCGATAGCGTGCACGTGAAACAGGACGATGAGATGTATTCATTGAAATATAAAATAAACATGACTCTAGGATAAGCAGAGTTTTGGTTGCATCCTTTAGCATATTGCATAGGATTCTGATGTATTACTATGGATTTCAATTTTATTCCTGCTGAGATATTAAAATTATGCTGCTCTTCTTCTAGGTTTGTTGGAAGTTATATTAAGTGTTAAGAAAGCTGCATTTTGACTACCTTACTTCAATATGACACAAGTTGCAAACTTTTTTATATCAGAAAAAAGGTTAAAGTGAAAGGACCTCTGGTACTGTAGCGCATCTGATTATGAAATTGTCTTATCATTCCTTCTTGGAAGTACGATGTCTATTTTTGTTTGCTAAACTATTTGCACTTATATTTGAAGTATTTAACACACTGATGCAGCCTATCACTGGATATGGAGTAGCTAGAGTTTTGGAATCTGGGCATCCAAACTTCAAGAAAGGCGACTTGCTTTGGGGTTTCACTGGATGGGAGGAGTATAGTATAATTACTGCACCAGAGACTTGCTTTAAGATTGAACACACTGATGTTCCTCTGTCTTACTACACTGGCCTTTTGGGTATGCTCTATAATCATCAACTTTAATGTCTCTTTCTTGTTAATGAATAAGGTGAATCAGATAGTTAAGATATCACTTGTAGGGATTTTCATTGTTGATGAGCCTTATGGCCTCGTTGAATTGTTTGAATGACAGGGCCAATAATGCAAAGCTGTCTTCTTGCTTTGAAAGAAGCGTGTAAATCAGTTATTTCTAGGGAAATAGTAGCTTTCCTTGGGAAGTCAATACATTTCTCACGGGCTTATCTTTGGGCAATAATCGGACCATTTGAGATTTTGCCATAGCATAACACTCCTACACGTATGCTTCAGCAAATCCTGTGACTTGTCTAATTGCTACAAATTTAAACTTGGCAGGTATGCCTGGCATGACAGCTTATGCCGGGTTTTTCGAGGTATGCTCTCCTAAGAAAGGAGAGACTGTTTTCATATCGGCAGCATCAGGAGCCGTCGGTCAGCTCGTTGGCCAGTTTGCAAAGTTGTTTGGTTGTTATGTTGTTGGCAGCGCTGGTAGCAAAGAGAAGGTAATCGTATCACGGTTGATGAGTGCTGGCTTCCTTAAATTTGAGAATGCTCAAGAGTGATGGCACTGTTGAATGTATACATACCATCATCATCATTTCACTAACTACAGTCTTACTGTTCTCTTCTGAATTTCATTCTATTAAAAGTTCTTTTTGCTGCTATTTTGCGAAAAAGGTCGATTTGCTGAAGAACAAGTTTAGATTTGATGATGCTTTCAACTACAAGGAGGAACCGGATCTGGATGCAGCGCTGAAAAGGTGAGCTATGAGTATAGCAATGATGATTAAGCAAATAAAATATGTACCCATTCCTGAAGCCTACTCCATTTGACTTTTTGTGTTGTAAATGATTAGATGCTTACCTGAGGGTATCGATATCTACTTTGAAAATGTTGGTGGAAAGATGCTCGATGCGGTGCTGCTCAACATGAAACTTCATGGCCGAATCGCGGTATGTGGAATGATCTCACAGTACAATCTCGAGCAGCCCGAAGGTGTACACAACTTGATGAACCTTGTCCTGAAGCGGATTAGAATGGAAGGTTTCTTGGTGTTCGATTACTATCATCTCTACCCGAAGTTCCTGGAGATGGTATTGCCTCAGATCAAAGAGGGGAAGATTGTTTATGTGGAAGACACTGCCGAAGGTTTTGAGAGCGCTCCGGCAGCTCTCATCGGGCTATTCTCCGGCCGCAATGTTGGGAAACAAGTGGTGGCGGTTTCTCAGGAATGAGTTGCCTTTCTGTACTTTTTCCATCAGCATAGTCTCCTCTTTTCTCGTGTCTTCAAGGTGGGTTGTTTTCTGTTTTGTCTCTGTGTTGCCGTTTTATTGTGTGAGGACATAGAGGTATGTTTCTTTCTTTGGGGATGAATCGGATGATACAGAGGACCACCTGGTTTGGTTGTTTTCATGGAGAAATGTTTGAAAACGGGTGGTTTGAGCTTTTCATGAATAAGTCGCTTGGTGTAACTCTTTGGTGGACATGCTCTCTTTTGCCTTCGGAGGATTGTTGTCTGTATCAGGTACAGAATTTTATATGCCTCTCTGTAATGTTGATGGAAATGTTTCTTCTTGTACCGTGTCATGGTCTTTAAATATGACACATTTGAGATACCAAATTGTTATGACTAATGCGGAAAGTGCATGAACAAATTAAACGATTTGAATAAGAAATAAATCAAAAAAATTAACTTAAAAGATTATTGTGATTTGACGGTGTGCATACTTCACAATAAGAGATTGAAGATGAGTCCTATATACAGCAAAGATATGATTACAATAATTTAATCACAGTTTTTTCTTTTTTTGGTCTGGTCTTATCCTAAAATGAGTCATTCACAAGAGGGAAAAATTATTTAAAATGTCTTACTGTATTTATGTGAATTTAGTTCTAAACTTTTTAATTTGGTCAATTAAATCTTAAATGTAGTCCATCTAGTCAATTTTATTTGGAAATCTCTAATATGAACATCGGTCATGGATAACTTTAGAAATTTTAAAAAATATTTTTTCTTTTTCTTTTTTCTTTTCCTTTTTAATTTTTGGCCAGTGGCCAATCGGGAACCACTAGCCATAGGCCAATCGAGGGCCGGTCTTAGGCAATGGCAAGGCTTGGTGGGAGACAACCTTGCTTAGCCTCATTGAGGCATGGGCAAGCACCTAATCGCCATACTAGACCGGGCCACTTCGACCCTCACTAGGCCTTGCCTAGGCCGACCCTCTCCTAGGTTAGCTTGGCGAGGCCACCTTGGCTTGGGCAAGCGTTGACTTCTCTAGATCTAGCAAGGGGGCCCACCCAGGTGAGGCCCGGCGAAAAGAAAAGGGAGAACAAAAAAGAAAAAAAATAAAAAATTATTGAATATTTTTTGTGTTAGCGTCAGTTGTGTCACATAAAATAGTTAAATAGTTAGCGTTTACGTCAATAATTTTCTACCAAAATTGATCAATTTTGGCTGAATGAACTATATTAGTAAATTGTTAAAAGATTTAGAACTCAATTGGTCACGTTGAAAGATTTAGGATGTAATTAGCACAAATACAATCGTCTAGGACTTTCTTCATAATTTCCTTTTCACAAGTGTGTTGCAATTCTAAATTCAAAGCCAACTCACAAAAATTAATTAAAAGAAAGGGCTTTTTTTGGTTGGGAAAAGTGCCAAAAAAGTCCTAAATCTTTTTTTAGTGCCGATTCAGTCATAAACCTTTTTACGCTGTGCCAATTCAATCCATTCCGGGCAATTTTGGCTGGATTTTGCTGACCGGACGCCGTACGGCCGACGTGGACAATTTTTAATAATATTTTAATATTTTTGAATTTTTTATTTTTATTTTTATTTTTATTCTTATTCTTTTATTCTTTTTCGTTTTGTCTTTTTCCCCGGCCGATCGCCGAAGTCCGGCGACCGGCCGAGGCGTCGGCCGGCGAGGGCGAGGCCGACCTCACCGGCCACCTTGCGGGCGAGGTCGAGCCTCGCCGGCCATGGGCGAGGCTCGCCCTCGCCGAATCTAACGAGGCGAGTCTCACCCATGGCCGACGAGGCTTGACCTCGCCAGATTCGGCCATGGGCAAGGCTCGCGACGAGGTGAGCCTCGCCGAATCCGACGAGGTGAGCCTCGCCCATGGCCGGCGAGGCTCGACCTCACCGGATCCGGCCATGGGTGAGGCTTGCCCTCGCCGGCCATGGGCGAGGGCCTCGCCCACGAGGTGGCCGGCGAGGTCGGCCTCACCCTCACCGACCTTCGCCTCTGGCCGATCGCCGGACCTTGGTGACTGGCTGGAGGAAAAAGACAAAAAGAATAAAAGAAAAAGAATAAAAAATTAAAATTAAAATTAAAATTAAAAAAATTAAAATTAAAAAAATTAAAATATTATTAAAAGTTGTCCACATCGGTCCGATCGGGCCACGTCGTCCCATCAAGGTCCAAATCAGCAAAATCCGGCCAAAATTGGCCGAAAAGGACTGAATCGACACAACGTAAAAAGGTTTATGACTGAATCGGCACAAAAAAAAAGGTTTAGGACTAAATCGACGCAAAGGCAAAAGGTTTAGGACTTTTTTGGCACTTCTCCTTTTTTGGTTCTCTCAACTCTTTTGGAAGAGGGCTCTCAATATTCTCTCTATCTCTTACAAGTTTCGCACATGTTAAGCTCACTTGCTACAACAATAAAATAATTATATGCGAAGTACTCTATGAGCATTTCTTCGACGTCCACAAGGAAAATAACTCTATGAGCATGCAAATAGTTCGTATTGAATGGTTGAAGTTTCCCCGTTGTGGACTCGAATCCAGCACCCTAGAAAACGAAGGACAACGTTCTGTTCCACTCGATCCGAATTACTGATACATCAAGCCCACCAAATCCAGCATCATCACCATGTGTTCTTGGCAAAGCTTGAGGAGGCTGCTAGACATCCTCAGCGTCCCAGCCATTGCTACTAATAAATAGACAAGCAAGAGAGATATTTTAACAGCTTTAACCCTTTGCAACTATGTGATCTTACGTTCCATTTGTTTTGCTGAAAAGGACAAATCATAAATTATTTTTCTAATTTTAATAGTCTTAAATTTTTGCTTTTGAAAAATCAAACATGTATCTTCTGGAGTCAGTCACTAAGCGAAAAGTGGACTTTTCGATCATCTCATAAAAACCTTGGGAGGGTCATGACCATTCTTGACCATATTCGACCCGACGACAAAAGAGAAGCCCCCAACCATGCTGCTAAACTAATATGATGCATAAGAAAACACCAATAAGAAAATGACATAAATAGTTTATGAATTTTGACCCAATGTGCAATATGATTCTTAAACTTTATCTCGATGTACAATGTCGTTCCTAAACTTTTAAATTGTCAATATCTAACTTAGTCATTAGATTATATGAAGATGTTCAATATTATTCATGAGCTTGAATTAATAGAATGACAACGTTAAATATTTTCACATAATTTAGAGATCAAATTAAACATATATCAAAAGTTCATATATTATATTGAACAAATTAAAAATTCAAATGCGGCATTTCATATTGAGATAAAGTTCAAAGATAATATTAAATATATAAAACATTCAAAGATCATATCGTACGTTGAATCAAAAGTTTAGGGACCATTATTATCCCAGCACTAGCAGAACACACCCGAATGTTGTTGTATTCCTCAGGAGCATCTCCAAAACTATCTCGCTCTCGTTCCTCATGATCCTCCACACACCTCCATCGAGAAAATATTGGGTGGTCCTAAACCACCAAGTCTCCGACCACTCATCAAGCACCATGTGGATGTGTGGGGCCGCTGGAGTAGAGGGAATTCTTCTTCCCAAAACAATTTTTTTTTCTTCCCCCTATCACTAGATCTTCACTGCACGCAGTAGCCTGCACACGTTTATTTCACACACTCTCTCTCTCTCTTATATCCTATTTCCTTCCATCTCTGAAGAAGAAAAGGGACGTCCTTCTCTCTACAGCAAAGGCGGTCTCTCTCCCTCTCCTTCGTTCAAATTTTGGATCTCCCCTTCGCTCTTAGATTTTGCTCCTCCGATTCTCTGGTCTGGCGTTCGTTACTGCTCGGGCGCTCTTCACTGCTTCTGCGCTCTTTCAACGGCGGACATTTGTTTCAACGAATCTAAGTTGTTTCAGCATTGAAGAGGCTATCGAGAAGTGGAGGACGGTGACATAACAAATGTCATGGTGTGGCTGCTAGTGCTGCCGACGAAGGAGAGCACGAAGTTGGTATTGCTGTTGAGCATGCGGAATGGAGCCTTGTAGCAGGCGTTGCTCCTGTTTTGTTTTTTATATTTTAGTGAAAAGGGGTTGCTTTGTTGAGTTGTTGAGTTTTGTTGAAGAGGTTTTGCTTTTGTTCTATTTCTGGTGTGGAGCACTGGAACCGCGTTCCTTATTTTTTCTTCCTCGCTTTTTACTTTGTACAATTTGAATAAGATTTCAGTTTTGCAAATATATTTCTGACATGGAATTGTTCTTCGTATCATGTTTTGTTGTATACTTGAGTTTTTATGGGCGAGATTCTTTTGAAAGGTAATAAGGGAAAGAAAATTGTGCTATGACTTTCTCCAACATCATGGAGAGCTTATATTAATGCATTATAATTTCTCATTGTTATGTCGTCAAAACTTGACGAGCATTCACAACATCACCCAACTTAGGCCCCTTTTGGTTCAACTTTTTCAATGGGCTTTGGGCCCCCAAAGTCTCTTGGGGAAAATGTTTTGTGTTTGGCAATTGTTTTTGAAAGCTCATTTGCCAAATGCGAGCATTCCGAATGCTGAAATCTGAATGCTGGAGAGGGGCTGCTTTAGGCATTGGGCATTTGGGAAATGCAAAATTTCATCGCGTAATGTTCATCATCTCTTCTCCCTTTGTCTTCTTCTTCCCGCCAATCTTCTTCTTCCTGGCCATCTTCTTCCCCGCCCATCGAGCTTCTCCGACAGTCACCACAGCCGCCTGAGGGGCGCGCGTCCCCGGTGACCACCGCCTGGTGGTGGCATGACCCGCGACCCAGGCGGCGGCGCCTAGCGCACGCGAACCAGGCGACACCACCTAGGTCCGCGAGACCTCAGGCCGCCAGATCTGGCGGTCCGGAGGCTAGATCTGGTCGTCCGGATTTGGCCATCTGGCACCTCCAGCGGTCAGTTTTGATTTTCAGATTTAAAAAAAAATAAAAAAATAAAAGCAAAAGCCCATTTGTAATGTAAGTTTTGCCAAAAGGCATTTTGCTAAAGTTACATTTCAATGCTATTTGAGACTACAATTTACTAAACGGTGTAACATTTCGGAAAACCCATTTACCGTATTTATATTCTCCCAAGAGCATTTCCCAAAGCCGAACCAAACGGGCCTTAGGGTGCGTTTGGGAGAAGCTTTTGGGAAAAGCCTTTAAAGAAATGCAAAGGCTTTTAGTCTAAAGGCCTTTGGTGAAATGCAAAAACTATTTGGTAAACTATAATTGAAAAGCGCATTGAGAAGCAACTTTGGGGAAATGCTGTTTGGTAAACACATATTTGGAAAGTCCTTTAGCGCGATTAATTTAAGTTTTTATTTTTTATTTTTGAAAACAAAAATAATGATTTTTTTTTTTGCACTAAGATGTATATATAAAAAAGATATATTAACAAATTCAATGACTTTTTTTATATATATTTTTGCACCGAGATATATATATAAAAGAGATATATTAACAAATTCAATGACTATTTTTTTTTTTTGCACCGAGATGTATATATAAAATAGATATATTAACAAATTCAATGGCTTTTTTTTATTTATATTTTTGCACCGAGATGTATATATAAAAGAGATATATTAACAAATTCAACGACTTATATATATATATATATATATATATATATATTTGCGAAAGTGAGATGTATATATAAAAGAGATATATTAACAAATTCAACAACTTTTTTTTATATATATTTTTGCACCGAGATGTATATATAAAAGAAATATATTAACAAATTCAACGACTTATATATATATATATATATATATATATATTTGCACCGAGATGTATATATAAAAGAGATATATTAACAAATTCAATGACTTTTTTTTATATATATTTTTGCACTGAGATGTATATATAAAATAGATATATTAACAAAAAGAAAGAGTAATTTCAGTATAATAAACATGAATATGCATCAAAGAAAGAAATAGGTTTTCATTGAAAATTACAAACATCTTCCTCAAGTGATTACTAAACTCATTGCTATTTGATCACGTAAACGCGCCATGTCAGAAAATAAATTGTCATTTGAAGTACCGGCCCCGTCATTTGTATTATGAAGGTCAACTGAATATCCATAATTGGGATCCAAATCTGCTCTTGCAAAATGTCTATCTTTGGCGGCATTTCGTCGTATATAATTATGCAAAGTCATTGCTGCTATAACAATTTTTACTTGCTTTTCAAATGGGAAATTTGGCATATGCTTTAGGATCTTCCACTTCTTCTTCAACATACCAAAAGCTCGCTCGATTTCCGATCGCAGCGAGGAATGAGCACGATTGAATACCTCTTGATAGCCTGTAGGGATGGGACCTTGTTGAAATTCTAGCAAATGATATCTAACTTCTTTGTATGGTCCCAAATAACCCGTCGAATTTGGATATCCAGCATCTACTAAATAATATTTACCTGCATAAATATAATATAAATTTGATCAACATATACCATATTTATACATATTAATGTACAAAAACCATTAATTAACAAACCTGGAGGAGGATGAGGAAATTGCATATCATGTCTCCCTAAAGCTTCATAGAAAATACGAGTATCATGAGCTTGGCCCTCCCAACCAGCCCAAACATAAGTGAATTCCATATTAAAATTACACACCGCTAAAACATTTTGAGTCGGTGTGCCTTTTCGACCAATAACAAATCTGATCTTTTACAGTTATCACTGCTGGGATATGAGTGCCATCAATAGCTCCAATACAATCTTAAAACAAAAACGCAAATATTATTATATAATCAAAATTTGCATTTAGTTCTTTCTTTCTATTGAATAATCAAAACATACCTTAAAATATGGATAAAATCTTCGATTATTTTTTATCTTCTCCGGAACATCCCTAAATTGCCGATCAGCTGGTTGGATCAAATCTTTTCCCATTTCACATACTTTGTCTAATACTAAGTTAAAGTACCTGCTTATGGTTTCCCCAGAGCGTTGAAAACGCTCTTGTGTTAACCTGTTACCTATATCATGTCCTAAAATATGAAAAAATATTCCAAGTATTTCTCTAACATCAATATTCCTAGTTCCTTCAAGACCATAGCGTGTTACTAAATCATGCATTAAATTATTAAATACAATCTTATCCATCCTAAACATTTGATAACACTTTATCGGATTCCTAGTTCCAAGCATTTCTCTTGTGTTGCTACGTATAGGAGTCAAACAACCAGACATCTCCTTTGACCAAAGCGAAAAAGCCAAACAAACCAGTCCAGAAAACTACATGGTCTGATGGATCCTGATCCCAATAAGAAAATGGATTTCTTAATATTTCTTTCACCAACTCAAACTCAAGATACAATTTAATATTTTCTTACGCATAATTTGAATATTTTTGTTTGACTTTGAATGGTATTAACAACTAAATATATTTGTTTAATTTTAAATAAAGAACTATATGAGAAGGACTGAAATTGATAGTTTTCTCCCCGACAATGAAACATAAATAAGAAACACTCATTAGAAAAAATTATATAATAATAACGAATAGAATATAAAGATAAACACAGAGAAAAAACACAAATATAAATAATATGATTAAATTATTGAAATAGACGGATGTGCACTATAACATTTGGAGTTCAACAAAACAGCAAACAATGGTTGCCCGTTGGGGTGACCCTTAGCGCCAGCCGGCCCTTGGCCCGTTTGAGCGAGAGCCGCCTACCCTTGTCGGATTTGGGGGAGGGCCGCGACCCTCGCCCCAGGCCTGGGCGAGGGCTCGCAAGCCCTCGCCATCGGTCGCCCAGTCGCGCCGGCCCCGGCCAACCCTCCCCCACCTTCGCCGGCCCTTCCCCGTAACGGGGGGAGGTGGTGGCGGCGAGAGCTCGCCCCTCAACCGCCTTCTTCCACCCTCCCTTTTTTTCTAAAATTTTATTTATTTGTTTATTTATTTTTAATTAATTTTATATTAAAATTCAAATCCACGGTAAAACGACGTCGTTTTTGCGTTTCTTTGCTGTGTCAACTCTTCGATGAGACCACGTAGGCGAGAAAAATAATAAAAAATTATCACGTAAGATTTTTGGCGAGGTTCATAGGAGATGACACTTAAGTGTCACTTTCTTAACTTTTGACACTTAAGTGTTCTTTTGTGCCAAGTTTTGGCACATGAGATGTACTTCTTCCAAAGAAAAAGTGTTAAGGTAGGTTTTAAGGGCAGGTGAAAGGTGGAGTAATTTATACATGCTTAAGCATTATGTGACATGTCACTTCATCAAATATGAAGCATAAAGTGCTATAAAACGTTCTTTGAAATAGCAAATAAGTTAATAGTATAAGTAAAGGAAATAAGATAAACGGTTCATCTTGTTTCTTTAGGAAATTTGGAATGAAATCTCAGTTATCGGGATTTCCTTTAATCCCTCAAAGTAAAATTTCTTAAATTTGAGTATAATAAAAATAAAATAACAGAAATGATAAACTTGAAGAAAACCCACAAAACATCCATAATAATACAAAAACTATGATTTGTAACCATTTACAACCACCAATTGAGCCACCGTGACCATGAGCTTATCTCGAGTAGCCATGATCTCGAGCTTCACAATTCGAAACTCTCGTGGTTGTGGCCACCATGACCATGGTTGCTGCAAGCTTAGAGCTTGAGGTCCTGGCTACGACAATGGTCCTCCATCTCTTTCTCTCTCTCAATTTTGGTTTCTTTTTTTTTTTTTTTTTTTTTTTTGGATATTTTTTGATGTGGTGCCTTTTTGACTTATAATAATTTTCAAAAATCATGACATGACATATGTATTTTAGCGTGACACATATATTCACCAGCGTCTATATCATTAATTCTGTAATCCATGTCAAAAAAAATCGATCAGTAAGGGAAAAATTATAACGGAAGGACCGTACAATCAACATTTTCTTAAAAGTTGAGGGACGATTTTAGAAAAAAACTAAAAGAAAGAAGAATGATTTTGATTTTGATTTTCGGACAAAAATAAAGGAACGATGGTTATATTATTCCTTAAATAAAATAAGAAAACAAAACCTTCATTTCATCGTATGTATTGTTTTTTTTTTTTTATCTAGGTTCCTTGTTGAATTAATGAAGATTAGCAAATATAATAATATATTGTTTAGATTTCAACCGGTTGCCCATTTCTTTGAAATGGAAATTGCGGCCCACAATCCACCGTCATCATCTTGGAATAGTATTCCAATTGTTTCCCAATTGGAATACTATTCCACGGATGACACAACGGCACACGTAAGACATGCCGATGACACACGGGCACACGTCACCGGCGACTGCATATTTCATCACCCATCTTCCCTATAAGTATACGTGCAATATTTGGCCATGTGTCTCACCAGTCAAATCCAGAGAGAGAGACAGAGGGAGAGAGACAGAGAGACAGAGCGAATGGAGAAGGAGAACAGCAATGCTTCAGTAGAAGTTATGAGGAACAAACAGGTGATATACAGAGAGAAGGTACAAGGTTCCCTGAAAGAGACCCACTTGGAAGTGAGGACGAGCTCGGAGAGACCGAAGGCCGAGAAGGATTCGGGGACCATCATGGTGAAGAACTTGTACCTGGCCTGCGATCCCTACAATCTCAACCTCATCAAGTTCTCCACTCAGCTCGGCTCTGTAAGTACCGCCATCTCTCTCGTCTCATTTACTCGACACATGATGCCAACAGTAAGTTATGAACTCCCATGAATAAACCAAACTCAAATTTGTAACAAGTATATTATGTTGGAGTTTTGTTTGTTAAAACAAAATGAAAGTGTCTTTTTACCTTGTCCCACATAGAAAATGTGAGAAAAAGTAATCCAATTTATAAATGTGGGATTTCCTTTGTATATTTAAAGGAATGATTGGGTGAGGATACACCCCACCATACCAGTGTGCGGGTGCGCGAATAATTGCGCGATTATTAGGCGCACTTAGCACTTTTTGCGCGTCGCGGTTTAATTAGCACTAATCCCTCTATTATTTATTTTTATTTTGTTATGTTATTAATTTTAATCAAAGGTTGTCTTTTATTTTGAGAATTTTCGGAAATGAAAATTCGAAATTTTATTTATTAAAAAAATAAATAAAAAATAAAATTATTATTCCGAATTTTGTTTGTAACCTTTGGAAAATTACTTATTTGGTTTGCAACTTTTCCCGAAGGGTTGCTATTATTCGGTTTTCGACCTTTTCCGAAGAGTCGCATTTGTTTATCCGAACAATTTTCTAAATGGCGTGTTTGTTCATTCTTTGGCAATTTTCATGAAGAGTTGCAAGATTGTTTTCATATATATGCTTGTCAATTTTCGGAAGAAAAAGTGTGGTCATTTTTCGAGTCTTCTTTCTGGAAAAACTGCAGCCAATTTTTCGATTGTTTCCTATAGAGACTTTTAGAAATACTAGAATTGCTATCTAGTATTCTCGATTTTGAGACTTTGTTGTATCCTGGAGGATTTTTGCCGGTGACCATTAGCAACTTTGTGGGGCAAATAAATCCTTAAAAAAGTGATATCACGCCTCAAAGTCCGACTCCGAGAGATCTAAAAATCCGTTTTCATTGTTCTACCCAATTTGAAGCATATTTTCCCAACACATTCGACAAGTAAGATTCAAAGGAAGCATACTCTTTCCTTCTTGTACGCTCAAAGTCTATTCGAGTTTGCTAATTGTAGTTGCGCTTATATTCTGAAGAATCTAACACAATGATGCAGCCTGTTCCTGGATATGGAGTAGCTAGAGTATTGGAATCTGGGCATCCGAACTTCAAGAAAGGCGACTTGGTTTTGGGCCTCACTCGATGGGAGGAGTATAGTTTAATTACTGTGCCAGAGACTTGCTTTAAGATCGAACACACCGATGTTCCTCTGTCTTACTACACTGGCCTTCTGGGTATGCTCTTTAATCATCTGGTGCGATATCTCTTTCAGTGTTAAATAATGAGGAGCATCGAATCGTTAAGATACTTTGTTCTGTCTGTTTGGTTCTCAAGTACGGACAGCCTCCAGCTATGCAAGGAAAAAGCGTGCTTCCTTTGAATTTTACTTGGGGGGATCTTCCTTGTTTAAGTGCCGTATGCCCTCGTTGAATTATCTCAACAATGGAGCACTGTACAGCTCTTTCGTGTTGAGAGAAGTGTGTAAATTGATTGTTTCTCATCCATTTGTCAGGGGCATCACCTTCGGTCAATTAAATCCGATCATTTGAGATTTGCCATGGCATTACACTCCTCCTATGCTTTAGCAAATCTTGAAACTTGTCTAATTTGTATAAATCCAAACTTTCCAGGTATGCCAGGTATGACGGCTTATGCTGGGTTTTTCGAGGTATCCTCTCCCAAGAAAGGAGATGCTGTTTTCATATCAGCGGCGTCGGGAGCTGTGGGTCAGCTTGTCGGCCAGTTTGCAAAGTTGTTTGGTTGTTATGTTGTTGGCAGCGCCGGTAGCAAAGAGAAGGTAATCATCTCACATTTGTCTAGTTTTTCCTTGAATAGTAATTGCTTAATAGTCTCTTCCCGATTTTATCTTTACTTAAAATGCTCGCTTGCTGTTATGTTTGGGAAAAAGGTTGATTTGCTGAAGAACAAGTTTGGATTCGATGATGCTTTCAACTACAAGGAGGAACTGGATCTGGATGCAGCACTGAAAAGGTGAACCAGGAATATAGTAACAATGATTGAGCACATTACTTATGTACAAAATATTCAATATGTACCCATTCCAAAGCGGACTAGAGTTGACTTTTCTCTGTCTTGAATGTTTAGATGCTTCCCTGAGGGGATCGACATCTACTTCGAAAATGTCGGCGGAAAGATGCTTGATGCCGTGCTGCTCAACATGAAGCTTCATGGCCGAATCACAGTATGTGGGATGATCTCACAGTACAACCTCGAGCAGCACGAAGGCGTACACAACTTGATAAACCTCATCTGGAAGCGGATTCGGATGGAAGGTTTTACGGTTTTTGATTACTATCATCTCTACCCGAAGTTCCTTGAGACGGTATTGCCTCAGATTAAAGAGGGGAAGATTGCGTACATGGAAGACATCGCAGAAGGGCTCGAGAACGGTCCAGCAGCTCTTGTCGGGGTGTTCTCTGGTCGCAACATCGGGAAACAGGTGGTCGTGGTTTCTCGCGAATGATTTAGCTTTCTGTACATTTTTTTTCATCGACCTAGTCTTATCTTGTCTCGTGGTTTTGAAAGTTGTTTTCCGTTTGTCTTTGCATTGCCGCTATGATACAAAGGACATTTGAGTGCAAATGTGTCTCGTATAAGAAGGGGCATGGGGTTGTTTTCTGGTTGCAATGGTGGGAAACAGAAGCCAGTAGTTTCCCGCTTACTGCACTTTTGGGTGCGAATGCTCTGTTATGCTTTCGGAGGATATGTTCTCTGCTGTATTGGTATAAAATTTCATTCTGTGCCTCTCTAAGATGTCGATGTAAATGGATCTTCCCTTACCGTGCCGTCGCCTTTAAATGAACTGGTTCGAAAGATCGAACTGTTTTGACTAGCGCAAAAATGTGAAGAATCGAAGCAATTTGGACGGTGCCATTGTTTTTATGGAAAGGACTTCCATGAAATGATTTTCTAAAGGTCAACACGTTTGATTTGTTGAAAGTGGATAATCTATTGAAAAAACTCTTCAGGCAAGAAAAAAAACCAATACTCAACATCCAGGAAAATGACTTCCCTATCCTAAAAAGAAGAAATCATTTTTTTCAAACTCATTTTCTACAAGCGTGCTCTGTTCTCCCTCCGTCCCTACTAGTCTTCACTCTCTATCCTTTCTTTTCTTCACAGCAAACTCTCAAAACTGTTTCATCTCCTCTTCAAATTGATACTAGAATTAGCTTCAATTGCTCAATTTGTTGCATCTCTGTCAGACTAAATCGTTATTTGGTTATTTGTCACTCGGCCGTATGATGCATATTTTAGAAGGATGATACAAGAGGTGTCCGTGGAAATGCCAATTTAGGATGTTCTTGTCCTTAATTTTACGATGACCTTTCTTTTTCCTTTTTTTTTTTTTTTTTTTTTTCTTTCTTTCCAGTTTGGATTTTTATTGTGTATCCCTCTTTGATTAATTTTTTGGAATGGAAATCTATTTTCACGAAAAATTTTAGGGGCACTGATTGATTTTTTTCTTTTTTCTTTTTTTGGTTCAAAAGAGAACTGATCGATTAAGTTTGTTAATTATTTGCATTTTCTTCTTGGGCGTACTTTTTTAAGGTTGCATTATTTTGATAATAAAAATCCATAAAATTTTACACTCCAAACATTAGTAATATTTTAGACAATGATTTGATTATCACTTTGGTATCTCATATTAGGAGCAAACCATAATTATAACATTGAGCTTAATTTCTTAAAGTTAGGTTTAAACATCGAAAATAATTTTGTCTCGCCTTCAAGAACACCATCAAATAACTAAAGACAAGCAATTTCCTTAGAAAATGATTTTTTGCAAAAATATATTCTTCCATCGAGAAGATTTCTATGAAACACGCATACCCAAAATAAGATATAAATTGCATAGATAAAATCCAAAAATAACAGATTTATACGGTTTGATTATATGCCTAATCTACCAGGAGAGATCAAAGAGATATATCCAAAATAATCAAGGAGGATAAAGTTACAGTTACTCGGTCATACTCACTTATAAGTGTTTTTTTTTTATTTTAAATGCAGCAGGAACCCACAAAAATCGTTTGCAAAAGAGGAATTTTCTTAAACTCTCGAATCTCTTGAATTGTGGCTCTCGGTGCACTTTCTGTCTCTTGCAAGTTTCGTACATATTAAGCGCACTAACTATGCACACCAGACCAAATTCAACAACATAATATTTGTATGCAAGAAACTATGAGCACTTTTCTGACATCAACATAGACTTCATCTTCAATAAGAAAAAGAAATTTTTTGAGAAGTTAATATATATTTTTTGCGTTACTCATGATCTTGTTGACAAGAGCCCGATTCGGACTTTCCTTAATATCGCGCATGATTACTTGTAATTCGTGGGTTAAATTTCAAAATAGTGGAAACTAACTTTAAGCCATAATCCATACAAATTTCCAGAAAAAAAGTGTTAAATATTTTATACAAATACCAATTCAGTCTTAAATACTTCAATTTGACCAATTTATTCATAAATCTTTTGATAATTTGCTAATATAGTTCATCTAGCTAATTTTGGCCAACAATGTGACACAGCCAATGCTAATGTAATCAACTTTTTGCATTTTTTTATATTTTTCTAAATATCTATAGTTTATTTGAATATATATATATATATATATATATATATATTTTCCTTCTTACTTGCCAGTTGTCGGGCCTTGGCAATCGCTGGCAACTAGCGATAAACAAGGGTCGAACAAGGGCTGATCTCATGGGCCTCAGGTGAGGCTTGCCCTCCCCAGCCCTCGACTATGGGTGATTGTTGGCCATGGCAAGAGAACCAAAACATCGTCACCCATCTCCAAGCAAGTACAAACCCACGAACTGATTTGCTTGGATCTAAATTCCCAACTCCCTCACAGGCTTTATCACGGGAGTAGGCCGCCTCAGGGCATATTACACGTCTCGAAGAATAAATTAAAAAAAAATCAAATACCCGCCAACTCACATCTCTCTCGGGACACCATAAAAAACCATTCTTGCTTCTTTTACCTTCCCAAACTTCTATCAGAAAGAAAACACAAAAAATGCAAGGGCCTTATCCGAGTGAGACGAAGGATTTGGACGGACTTGATTCCAATAATGTCCTTTGAGAACTTTCGCAGAAGAGACAAAAAACGACTTGTGAGAGTTCTGGGAATGAAAGAGAACGGGATAAGAACATAGAAAACAAGAAAACTTTGGAGGGTTCTTCCAAGTGAGACGAAGGATTTGGAACGCCCGAGCAGCAACGGAGAAGGGGAGATCCAAAATTCAAATGACGGAGCGGGAGAGAGAATGCCTTTGCTGGAGAGAGAAGGACGTCCCTTTTCTTCTTCAGAGATGGAAGGAGAGAGGATGTAAGAGAGAGGGAGAGAGAGAGTGAAATAAATGTCTGCAGGTCTAGCAATAGGGGAAAGAAAAAAAACTTGTTTTGGGCGAGAAGAATTCCCTCTACTCTACTCTAGTGGCCCCACAACTTCCACATGGCTCTTCATTTGTGGTCGGAGACCACACTTAGGTGGCGGTCCGGGACCATCAAATATTTTCTCGTCACGTTCCCGTCAACTACTATCGCCCATCTGCTGACGCACAGGGCGAAACCAAAAGGTCGCCTTTTTATCAACACATCCGAATGTTGTCGTCTTCCTCAGGAGCATCTCCAAGACCATCTCGCTCTCATTCCTCATGATCCTCCACGCACCTCCATCGTCACCTTCCCGTCAACTACTATCGCCGATCTGCTGACGCACAGGGGGAAACCAAAAGGTCGACTTTTTATCTGTCCCGCGTGGTCTCTTCACGCGTTCCACGCTCAGCTGAGTCGCTAGAAACGATACAGCACTCGCACACTCCACGCCTGCTCATCTTCTCTCTTCTGGGTGTTCCGAGTTTCGTTGAAAGAGTAGCGAAGAGCAATGGAGGGCGAGAATGGTGAGGCGGTGAGGAACACGCAAGTGGTATTCAGGGACTACGTGAGTGGTTTCGCCAAGGACACGGACGTGGAGGTGCGTGAGTCGACCGTGATGTTGCGTCTTCCAGAGGGCTCGAGCGGCCTTCTTGTGAAAAATCCCTACGTGTCCTGCGACCCTTACATGAGGATCCGCATGACGAAGGTCGACGTCCCGGGTAATGTTGATCCCTTCAGACCTGGTTCGGTGAGCAAGCTTAAGTACTCTTTTCGTTGTCAAGTACTGTCTGTTTTTTTCCTGAAAGAATATAGAAAGAGAAGAAGTTCATCGGGGATGATGTGGGTTTTCTTGAGTATGATATTTTTGTCCTATTTATGTTTGGCCCGTTTGCTCTGTGGATTAATTATGCTGTTTGAGGAGAAAGTTGCGGTGTGTCTGCTGATGGATGGCGGGTATCATATAAGTTTTCCCGAGTGGAATTTACATGTCTGACTACTGTTCTTGGATTATGATCTCAGTTTGGGCTAAATTAATACACCAGGACTTGTCAAGTATTAGTTCAGATTATGCCTAATCGTTCTAACCAAAGGATTGAAGCGACTCTGTGCTGTAGGTCTATTCACTTTTTTTTCTATCATGGCTAAATCTTTTCTGTCTCTAAAGTGTGAGCCAATTGGTGGTGGCTTTGGAAGTGTAGAAATGGTTTGCGATGTCGGTATGAGATTGGGCAAATGTATTGAAGAGCTTAGCGAGTCGAAAGATTGTCGCTTATGCTATATGGGATAGGAATTTTACATGTCTTACATTTACACAGTCCACATAATCACGGGGTTAAGCGATGCTAGTTGCTTAACACTCCCATTCATGTGTGAGCATGAAAATGGTGATGATAGCTTGCTCGTGAAATAGGACGATGAGATGTATTCATTGAAATATAAAATAAACACGACTCTGGGATTAGCAGAGTTTTGGTTGGATCCTTTGGCATATTGCTCAGGATTCCTTTATATTACGATGGATTTCACTTTTATTCCTGCTGAGATGTTAAAATTATGCCGCTCTTCTTCTAGGTCTGTTGGAAGTTAGTAGTGCCAAGAAAGCTGCATTTTGACTTGCCTTATTTCAATACGACATGAGTTGCAAACTTTTAGTATCAGAAATAAGGAGACACGGACCCCTGGAGTGCCATAACTTGGCAGAAAGGGACACTTAAGTGCCATAACTTACGAAAGGTATACTTAAGTGCCAAAATCGGAACAAAATGGATCACTTGAGTGCCAATTCGGCCAAAATTCGCATACGTGGCATTTTTCCGGCGAAGCGAGTGCAAAACAACGCCGTTTTGCAGGCTGACATGGCCAAATACTGTAAAAACGGCATCGTTTTGGGCTGACGTGGTAAAAAAATATAAAATTAATTAAATTAAATTTAAATTAAATTTAGTTAAAATATTTAAAAATTTAAAAAAAAAATAAATAAAAAAATAAAAAAAAAAGGAGGGGGGGGGCGGTGTCGCCTCCCCGCCGTCGCCGGAAGGGTCGGCGATGGAGGGGGAGGGTCGGTCGGGGTCGCCGGGCCTTGGCCGGGGGCCGGCGACCCCGGCCGACCGACGACGAGGGCTCACGAGCCCTCGCCCCAGATCAGGGCAAGGGTTGCAGCTGTTAAGATATATCGACAAAAGAAATCAGGCGATACGGATGCTACTGCGAGGCCGCCGAAGGCGATGAAAGAACAAAAGCAAGTGATTACGATACAAGCAAAAGGGGAGAAGTGGGCGATACCGGTCGAAAGAAGAGACGCAAATGAACGACGAGATGAAGTAATGAAGACTATCATCGACGATGGTGAAAATCTGAAAAGATTGACACGGATTGCGGATTGCTAGCATATGAAGAAATGTAAAGTCGTTATTCGGTTGGAAAGTCAAAAACAGAATGTTGTTTTGTCGGTTAGTCTTCATCTTCTTAAATAGGAAAGTGTGTGGAGTCTCGATTTTATGGTTTTTGAGATGTGTAACGAGAGATAGAGAGAGAAAGATAGAAAATCTCCTTTGTTTTGAGTTCTCGTAAAAAGAGTACAAAGAATATGCGAGATAAAGAGAGAGAAAGCATGGAGTCGAGATGAAGATTTTCTTTCTGCTCATTGATGATCTTCGATCAGATTTCTAATCTTCTCATGGTATCGAGCGGGCGATCAAATCTGTCGAAGGATCCATTCGGTAGCTACTCTTTAGATCGAGAAAGAAGAAGTCAAGCTATATCGGATTGCGGTATCATGGTAATTGTGTTAGTTTCTCATAACACCATTGCTATCTTCTCTTCCATAGTTGAAAGAATACAACAATGGCGGTAAGAGCATCAAAGTATCCCTTCCCTATACATGTGAATATCTCAAACTTTGTCACAATTAAACTTGTCGAAGACAATTTCCTTTTGTGGCAAGCTCAGATCCACAGGTTTCTGAAAAGTCAAGAACTTTTTGGCTTTATTAATGGTGATATTACACCACCTCCTCGAATGCTACAGAGTATAGTTGAAGGAGGTGAAGCTGAAGTCAGTAAATCCGACTATACCGATGGACAAAAACAGATCAGCTAGTATCTTCATGGATAAGTGGAGCTGTCTCGAGAATATGCTTGAGCTTAATAATCGGTTTAGAAACATCTTATGAAGTATGGCAGACACTTTTGAACCGCTTCACACAAAAATCAGCAGCAAGAGAGTTCGAATTAAGGGGAAAACTCCAAGCTTGTCAAAAACATGATCGAGCTCTTCCAGTCTATCTTAGAGAATACAAGTACATATGTGATCAGCTAAATGCTATAGGAAAACCTGTGGATGACATAACCAAGCTATTTGGTGTGTTGGAAGGGCTAGGAGCTGAATATGAAAGTTTTCGAACAACAATATACTTGTCTAAAGCCTCAACCCGAGTATGATGAGGTAATTGCACAATTAGAAAGATTCGAGTCAAGAATGCATAATTATTCTAGGACTCAATTTAACTCCAATATGGCTTACTTTGGGCAAAGACACTCTCAAGAACAGTTTAAAGAAACTACGATGGAGAGTACATATCTCAAAATTCAGGTTTTGTAGCTCAAAGAGGTAATTACAGAGGAAGCCGTAGCTATGGTAGGGGACGTTTTCTTAATAACAGGGGCCGAGGATTTAGATACCCTGGAGACAATTCAGGTTACAAGTCCAGCAATACCAGTTATATGCAAGAGAATCGAGAACCAAACCTTATCAAAATTCCTCGACTCGGTTTCACCTCGGGATTTCGTCCTATCTTTGGCCCATCACGAGATATCAAGAAGTGAAATCTTATCCTTCTAATCTAACTCTTTCTAAGAGTATGCGGGATGAGAAGCCAACTAGCAAAGATAAAATTAGAGTGTCAAATCTGCAAGAAACCAGGCCATGATGCTTTACACTTTGCTGGTATAGATTTGATAACTCGTATCAAGGCGAGGAGATACCAACACTTTGGCAGCTATACATCTTGAAGATGCCAAAGGCGCGAGTGGTATCCGACATCGGTGCAACCGCACATATCACAGCTAATCCTGGTATACTTCATAACTCTTCTAAATATATTGGATATGATATCTTGTCATGATTGGTGATGGATCACACTTGTCTATTACATGTACTGGTGATACATTGCTACATACTGGAGAGAGTTTATTGCCTCTAAATGATGTCTTAATTGTCCCTGATATAAAGAAAAATCTTCTGTCAATATCCAAGTTAACAGATGATTATCCATGCTCATTTGTCTTTGATAAATTTGGTGTATATATAAAGGACAACCGGACCAACACAACCGTGCTTTGCTCGGAAGGAAAACTAAAGGGCTATATCAAGTGAATTCACAAACAACACAAGCCTTTCTAGCTCAAAGACACAGAGCAATAGAAGAGGACACATGGCATCAAAGATTAGCACACACCAATTTGAATATCTTGCAATATTTGCGTAATCAAAAACTCATTCGGTGTAGCGGTAGAGAATGCTGAATGTATGTAGCAGTTGTCAAGTTGCTAAGGCTGCACATTACCATTTCCATCATCGAATCTGTAACAACTATGGCCCTACGTAAAATCCATTGTCATATATGGGGTCCATCACCCGTGACTTCATTTCAGAATTTCAAGTACTATGTTCTGTTTGTGGATAACTTCTCTCGATTTAGTTGGATATATCCGTTGAAATTGAAGTCGACTTTTATAAGATTTTTGTTCTGTTTCAAAAGCAAGTAGAGAACCAATTTGAGTCGAAAATCAAGATCTTTCAGTGTGATGGTGGAGGAGAATTTATTAGTCACAGATTTCAAGCTCACTTGCAAGACTGTGGTATCAAACAAAATCTTTCTTGCCCTTATACACCTGCTCAGAATGGCATCTCTGAGAGGAAGCATCGACATATTGTTGAATTAGGTCTTGCCATGTTATATCATGGCAGAGTTCCACTGAAATATTGGGTTGAGGCTTTTATTACAGCTAACTATGTCATCAATCTACTTCCAACACCAAAATTGCAAATGCAATCACCTCACAGCAAGCTGTATCACCAAGAACCAACTTATGATCACCTCAGGGTATTTGGTTGTGCTTGTTATCCATGTTTACGACCCTATGCTCAGCACAAGTTTGATCCAAGATCCCTCACCTGTGTGTTCATTGGCTATAGTGAACATCATAAAGGCTACAGATGTCTTGTGCCTTCAACAGGTCGAGTATATATCAGTAGACATGTGAAGTTTGATGAGAAGTTTTTCCCTTTCACTAAGTTGTGCCTAACAAAGTATGCACCACTTACAACATTATATCAGTCATGGGCAGAAGAAGTACAATTAACAGAGTCAGCAAGCAAGGAAACAGCTTTTACTATACCTTATACTTGCTCTCAGACATGCGCAGCCCATTTGCAGCTCGATGAAGACAATACTGCAATAAATTCTCAGTCTTCACAACAAATTGCTATACCTTATACTGATCAATCATTACAGCCAGTAATAACACAAGAACATGTCATTTCTACAACAACAACACACGATGAAGTACCTTCACCTGTACAACATCAAGACATGTCTGCTGCTGATACAACAACACCCAATAATACAAGTATTGGATCTGACCAAGTTATCCCTTCTCATATATCACAAGGGATCATTTCCAGTCACTCAATACAGGAAACAACTTCCAGTCATCCAATGCAGACTCGATCAAAGTCTGGAATTATCAAACCTAATCCCAAGTATGCATGTCTTGCTGTCTATAAGGTACCTTCTGAACCAAAGTCAATTAAATCAGCATTGGCACATGAAGGTTGGCATAAAGCAATGACAGAAGAAATGGATGCCTTATATCAAAATAAAACCTGGGACTTAACTCCTCGAACCGAACACATGAATGTAATTGGCTGCAAGTGGGTCTTTAAAACAAAACTTGCCCCTAATGGTAGCCTTGATGATTGAAAGCTCGCTTAGTTGCTAAAGGCTTTCATCGGGAAGAAGGCATTGACTTCACGAGACTTTCGATCCGGTAATCAAGCATGCCACAATTAGAATAGTTCTATCTCGAAGCAAAGATGAGACAAAGGCCTATTCATCAACTTGATATTAAAAATGCATTTTTACATGGCACACTTAATGAAACAGTCTACATGGAGCAGGCCTCCGGCTTTCAAGACCCACGAAACCTTCTCATGTATGCTTACTCAGAAAGTCACTCTATGGTCTTCGACAAGCCCCTCGAGCATGGTTTGATAAGTTCAGTGATTTTCTACTTGCATATGGATTCTTTTGCAGCTCCACAGATCCATCTTTATTCATATATCATCATAGACAAGATACTATTCTTCTACTGTTATATGTTGATGACATTGTCTTAACTGGAAGTTCCTTTCAACTACTCTCTGTTTTGATTCACTCTCTCGATCTCGAGTTTCACATGAAAGATCTTGGCCCACCGCATTATTTTCTTGGCATCGAAGTCAAACAAAATTCTGATCATTTATTTCTGTGTCGACCAAATATGCTAGTGATCTTCTCACTCGAGCCCACATGTGAATGTAAACCAATTTCTACTCCTCTGTCACTACGGCCACTTGTTATGCAACAAGATTCTGTCTCTTTGTCCAATCCTCCGAGTATCGCAGCCTGGTAGGTGCTCTTCGCATCTCACTTTGACACGCCCGACATAGCCTATGCTACCAATTTACTCGTCGAAATTACAAACACCAACTATTGCAGATCTCTATAGACTTAAAAGGGTTCTGCAATACATCAAAGGCACTATCAGTCTTGGCCTATTCATTCACTCCCAAAGCTCTTCACATCTGTATGGTTTTTCAGATGCGGATCAAGGCGGTGTTCGAAACACGAAGATCAACTACGGGTTTCGTACTTATATTGGCTCCAACCTTATTTCTTGGACAGCCAAGAAGCAGACCACAGTAAGTAGATCTTCTACAGAAGCTGAGTATCGTGCGCTTGCTTCCACCTCTGCTGAACTCACTTGGATCAATTTTGTCTTACGAGACATAGGATGTGTTCTCACTAATCCTACACATCTGTTCTGTGATAATAAATCAGCCATTGCTCTCACTGCCAATCCTGTATTACATGCTCGAACAAAACATATCGAGGTGGATTTCCACTTTGTTCGAGAAAAAGTCTCCTCAGGATCAATTCATGTCCAATATGTCCCAAGCAATTTGCAACTTGCTGATATTTTCACCAAGTCTCTCTCACGTTTTTCACATTGTCAACTACGCACCAAATTGGGACTTGGTTCTTCACCCGTTCCCAATTTGAGGGGGAATGTTAAGATATATCGACAAAAGAAATCAGCTGATACAGATGCAACTGCTGATGAAAGAACAAAAGCAAGTGATTACTGATACAAGCAAAAAGGGGAGAAGTGGCTGATACCAGTCGAAAGAAGAGACTACAAATGAACGACTGAGATGAAGTAATGAAGACTATCATCGACGATGGTGAAAATCTGAAAAGATTGACACGGATTGCGGATTGCTAGCATATGAAGAAATGTAAAGTCGTTATTCAACTTGGAAAGTCAAAAACAGAAAGTTGTTTTGTCGTTTAGTCTTCATCTTCTTAAATAGGAAAGTGTGTGGAGTCTCGATTTTATGGTTTTTGAGATGTGTAACAGAGAGATAGAGAGAGAAAGATAGAAAATCTCCTTTGTTTTGAGTTCTCTGTAAAAAGAGTACAGAATATGCGAGATAAAGAGAGAGAAAGCATGGAGTCGAGATGAAGATTTTCTTTCTGCTCATTGATGTTCTTCAAGACAGATTTCTAATCTTCTCGGAACCCTCGTCCGGATTCGGTGAGGGTCGGCGGCCCTGCCCGGTCGGGCCAAGGGCCGCCGACCCTCGCCGATTTGGGCGAGGGACGCGACCCTCACCCAAATCTGTGGTGAGTGGCGAGGGTAGGCAGCCCTTGGCCCGGCCGAGCGAGGGCCGCCGTCCCTCGCCAGATCTGGGCGAGGGCTGCAACCCTCGCCGCCGGTCGGCCGAGGTTGTCGGCCCCTGGCCAAGACCCGGCGACCCTGGCCGACCCTCCCCCGTCCGTCGCCGACCCTTCCCGACGATGGCGAGGAGGCGACGGCGGTGGCGAGAGCTAAGCCCTCGCCCACCGTCCCCCTTTTCTTTTTTATTTTTTTTATTTTTTTATTTTTTTAATTTAAAATTATTATTTTTTAATATTTTAACTAAATTTAATTTAATTAATTTTTTTACCATGTCAGCCCAAAACGACGCCGTTTTTGCATTATTTGGCCACGTCAGCGTGCAAAACGGCATCGTTTTGCACTCGCTTCGCCGAAAAAATGCCACGTCAGCGTTTTGGCTGGAGTGGCACTGATCCGTTTTTCTTCGAATGTGGCACTTAAGTGTACATTTCATAAGTTATGGCACTTAAGTGTCCCTTTGTGCCAAGTTATGGCACTTAAAATGTTCTTTTGCCCAGAAATAAGGTTAAAGTGAAAGGGTCTTTGGTCATTGTAGCGCATTTCATTTGAATTTGTCTTTATGTCCAATCATTCCTTCTTAGAAGTACAATGTCTATTTATGTTTGCTAAATTACTTGCATTTATATTCGAAGTATTTAACCCATTGATGCAGCCTATCACTGGATATGCAGTAGCTAGAGTTTTGGAATCTGGGCATCCAAACTTCAAGAAAGGCGACTTGCTTTGGGGTATCACTGCATGGGAGGATTATAGTCCAATTACTGCACCAGAGACTTGCTTTAAGATTGCACACACCGATGTTCCTCTGTCTTACTACACTGGCCTTTTGGGTATGCTCTTTAATCGACGAATGTAATATCTCTTTCTTGTTAATGAAGAAGGAGAATCAGATAGTTAAGATATTACTTGTGGAAATCTCCATTGTTCACGAGCCTTATGGGCTTGTTGAATTGTCTGAACGGCAGCCCTGCAAAGCTGTCTTCTCGCTTTGAAAGAAGCATGTAAATCAATTATTTCTACAGAAATAGTAGTAGCTTTCCTGGAGAAGTCAATACATTTCTCACGGGCTTTACCTTTGAGAAATAATCAGACCATTTGAGATTTTGCCTCTCATTTCTACAAATTTATACTTTGTAGGTATACCAGGCATGACGGCTTATTCCGGGTTTTTCGAGGTATGCTCTCCTACGAAAGGAGAGACTGTTTTCATATCAGCGGCATCAGGAGCCGTTGGTCAGCTTGTTGGCCAGTTTGCAAAGTCGTTTGGTTGTTACGTTGTTGGCAGCGATGGTAGCAAAGAGAAGGTAATTGTTCACGGTTGATGAGTGCTGTCTTTCTTAAATTTGAGAATGCTCAAGAGAGTGATGACACCGTTGAATGGATACCATCATCATCATTTCACTGACTGCAGTCTTACCGTTCTCTTCGGAATTTCATTCTATTAAAAGTTGTTTTTGCCACTATTTTTGTGAAAAAGGTTGATTTGCTGAAGAATAAGTTTGGATTCGATGATGCTTTCAACTACAAGGAGGACCTGGATCTGGATGCAGCACTCAAAAGGTAAGCAAATAAAATATGATGATAAAGCAAATAAAATATGTACCCATTCCTGAAGCCGACTCTAGTAGACTTTTTGTGCTGTAAATGTTTAGATGCTTCCCCGAGGGTATCGATATCTACTTCGAAATTTTTGGCGGAAAGATGCTCGATGCAGTGCTGCTCAACATGAAACTTCATGGCCGAATCGCGGTATGTGGACTGATCTCACAGTACAATCTCGAGCAGCCCGAAGGCGTACACAACTTGATGAACCTTATCCTGAAGCGGGTTAGAATGGAAGGTTTCTTGGTATTCGATTTCTTTCATCTCTACCCGAAGTTCCTGGAAATGGTATTGCCTCAGATCAAAGAGGGGAAGATTGTGTATGTGGAAGACACTTCCAAAGGTCTCGAGAATGCTCCGGCAGCTTTCATCCGGCAATTCTCTGGCCGCAATGTCGGGAAACAAGTGGTGGTGGTTTCTCACGAATAAGTCAGCTTTCTGTACTTCTTCCATCAACTTAGTAGCCTCTGTTCTCATGTTTTTAAAATAGGTTGTTTTCTGGTTGTCTTTGTGTTGCCGTTCCATTGTGCGAGGACATAGAGGTTGTTTCTTTCTTTGGGGATGAATCGGATGATACAAAGGACCATTTGGTTGGGTTGTTTTTAGGGATCAATGTTGGAAAACAGGGCGGTTTGTAGCTTTTTGCGAATGAGTCGCTTAGGGTGCGTTTGGTAACATTTTTGTTTCGAGGAATAATTTTTATTTAAAAATACTTTTTTTTCTATTTCTATTCCCAAAAATAGTTTCTAAGCATTTTAAGGCATTTGGTAACTATATAAAATTTCTATTTCCAGAACAGAATTGTGTTTGGTACAACCCCAAATATTTTTGTGACTTATAATTTCTTATAATTTATTAATAATTTTATTACATTTTTTTTTTTTTTTTCTTTTTCTTTTGCCAACCGGCGATTGACTAGATAAGGACCGATGAGGTTGCCAACAGTCACCAGCCTCTAGGGAGCCTCGTCGGCCATCGATGAGGTCCCCCCAAGCCTTGCCGTGGCTAGGCAAGGCTCAACCTCGCTTGACCACCATGAGGTCGGCCTCGCCTCAGGGGGCCTCGCTGGTGGCCGATGAGCTCAGGGTGACCTCGCTAGGGACTGGCGAGGCTTCGATGAGGTTACCAGGTCTTGTCTGACCGATTGCCAACCATCGCCAAAGCCAACGACTGGCTAGGGGGAAGAAGAGAGAAAGAGAAAAAGAAGAAAAGAAAAGAGAAGAGAAAATGCTTATTTCTTGAGTCGTTCCCGGGAACATGAAGCATTTTTTTCTTGTTTCTTATTTTTAATCCAAATCTATTCCTGAAAATAAAAAAATTACCAAACGCGTTTATGTTCTACTTTGGTTCCAAGGAGCAAAAAAACAGAAACACTTGTTCTCTGAAATATTACCAAATGCATCCTTAGTGTACTTTTTGGTGCACATGCTCTGTTCTGCTTTCGGAGGATTGTTGTATGTACCAGGTATAGAATTTTATATGCCTCTCTATAATGTTAATGGAAATATTTCTTCTTGTACCGTGTCATCGTCTTTAAGTAAGACTGATTTGAGATGTCAGATTGTTACAACTAATGCGGAAGTGAGTGAACAAATTTAATTATTTGTGTTAGGTGAATTACAAGTGCATATCTACAAGTAATAAAGTGATGAGTAAGTATTGTTCCCACCAAGATTGTCTCTAATTATCCAATTACTTACGGAAAGTGATCAATCCAAAGATTTGGCTAACCAAATTGAAAAGACAAGTAAAAAGTGAACTAAACCAATTAAAGGATTGAAATATAAAATAGCCAAAACTTAGAGGATTCAAAGGCAAATTAAAATTGCAAAGTAAATCTAATCTAAAGCAAACTGAAAATTAACAAAATTTGAACATAGATCACAAAGTGTTAGAGCATTCAACTTCACATAACCATTCATAATCAATTCTCTTAACTTGTCATGCAACAAATTAATTGCCAATTGTGTTTGTGAAATTTCCCTAAGTTAGATTACAAGCCAATCTCTGTCTAATAATCCTTGATTAGGTATGTTAACCCATACTAACCTTAGGTGAATTTAAACTACCTAAAAGCATTAAGTTCTTGTGGAAATTCCTAGATTCAAGTCACAACCTAGATATGCTATCGCAACCACACAAATAATCTAGTGTACCTTGACTTATATTAAATTTGTGGTTCAATATCACTAGTGCTCATGCATGCAATCTCCACCTGGTATCATGCATATATCGAATATCATTTAAAAGTTGGTCAAACTTTTAAAAGCATTAAGATCATGATAATAAACACCACAGTCAAAACAATTATATTGCACGAGCAAGTCTTGAAAGTTAATCAATCATGATTAAGATCCATTATAGCTCTAACAAAAGAAATTTAGAACATAGTTAAAGCTAAACCAACAACAAAAATTAAAGAGAACATAATGCTAAATTAAAACAAATTCATCAATTTGAATCACAAATAGGTTTGTGTTTGCCTCCTCCTTCTCTCCTTGACATGCATCAATTTTGAGAATGCTCAGTGGAGTGACGGTACTGTATGTATACATACCATCATCATCATTTAACTAACTACATTCTTACTGTTCTCTTCCAAATTTGATTGTATTAAAAGTTCTTTTGCTGCTATTTTTTTGCGAAAACAGGTTGATTTGCTTAAGAACAAGTTTAGATTCGATGATGCTTTCAACTACAAGGAGGAACCGGATCTGGACGCAGCACTGAAAAGGTAAGCTATGAGTATGGCAATGATGATTAAGCAAATAAGTGACTGGCGCAGAGGAAATAAAATTATGGACCCATCTGCTGAAGCCGACTCCAGTTGACTTTTTGTGCTGTACATGTTTAGATGCTTCCCAGAGGGTATCGATATCTACTTTGAAAATGTTGGCAGAAAGATGCTCGGTGCGGTGCTGCTCAACATGAAATTTCATGGGCTAATCACAGTATGCGGAATGATCTCACAGTGCAACCTCAAGCAGCCCGAAGGCGTACACAACTTGATGAACATTGTCCTGAAGTGGGTTTCGAATGGAAGGTTTCGTGGTGTTAGATTACTCTCATCTCTACCCGAAGTTCCTGGAGATGGTATTGCCTCAGGTCAAAGAGGGGAAGATTGTGTATGTGGAAGACACTGCTGAAGGTCTCGACAACACTCCGGCAGCTCTCATTGGGCTATTCTCCGGCCGCAATGTCAGGAAACAAGTGGTGGCAGTTTCTCACAAATGAGTCGGCTTTCTGTACTTTTTCATCAGCATGGTCTCCTCTTTTCTCGTGTTTTCAAAATCAGGTTGTTTTCTGTTTGTCTTTGTGTTGCTGTTCCGTTGTGCGAGGACACAGAGGCTGTCTCTTTATTTGGGATGATCCAGAGGACGCTTGATTATAAATGCGTCTCGTGCAAAGAGGGGACCATCTGGTTGGGTTGTTTACCGGTGGCAATGTTGGAAATCGGGTGGTTTGTAGCTTTTCCCGAATGAGTCGCTTACTATACTTTTCGGTGCAGATGCTCTCTTTTGCTTTCGGAGGATCGTTCTCTGTATCAGGTATGGAAATTCTTGTACCGTGTCATTGCATTTAAATAATAATTGTTTGAGATACCAAATTATTACGACGAATGTGGAAAGCGCGTGAACAAATTAAAAGGGTTCGAGTAAGAGATAAACCATAGAAAGAATAATTGAATAGAAGGGATTATCGTGGTTTGACAATGTGTCTACTCCACGTTAAGAGATCGATGGGATGATTCCAATAAAATCCGTAAAAACATTATTAGAATCGTTCAACCACAATCATTCATAAGTGTTTTTCAATTCTGAATTTTACCCTAAGTCACAAAAATTAATTACAAGAATTGGGCTTTTTTCATACTCTCAACTCTCTTGGAAGAGGGCTCTCGATATATTCTCTGTATTTTTTGTTTTTGGTCAAAGATAACTTCTTTGATTACTACCTCTAAGATGGATTACAACCAGTTTCAAATCAAAACATAAAATTAACCAAAGGGAATGAGGGAGACAAGCAACCCAATTGGGTGGAAGTATTCCAGCTCAATGGGCCTTGGCTACCCAATCCGCAGCTCAATTTGTTTCTCTAGGTGTCACGCTTCGAATCTCGGGCACGCACACATCCCTCGGTGGTCGACTAAATTGCGACGTTCCCAAGACGCGTCGCCGACCCAATCGATTTATGCATATGCGGAAGCGAACTAATAAATCCCCAACCAACAAACAAACACATGGGATAGTAGAACATGCTAACACCTTTTTCATAAAACACACTTTATATACAATCAAGCCAAACCTATGGTTTATATACAGGAGTCTAGGTCAAAAAGGGCTACAGAGCCACCTAAACTCCGAACTCTCCAGTCTTAGGCTCTGGGTCCTTCACGATACCATCAGGAGTGTCGATATCCAAAGGATGCCTTATTTCCCACTCCCCGGTCCCGACGGGAGGCCTGTCAAAACCACCCAAAGGACCCTCCTGACTCCCATCGGGCTTGTGAAGGTACTACGCTTTGAAACAATGAGGTACCAAGTGGGGCAGGCCCTCATCGACCCAAATGGTGGACTCAACTAGCTCGCGGGTCAGGTTGGTCCCAAGAATAGGGAAATAGGAGCGCTGAAACTCTACCTCCCTCGGGACCCCATAACGTACATGACGTGCCTCCATCTAAGGACCTGAAAAAGTTAAATCACGACGGGGTGAGACAAAGTCTCAGCAAGTCTGCACCCTAAACCCCGATTAGGAGGAGAATTCACCTAGATGCAGCTTAAGCATGCAACATAGAGGACTTACCTTGCCTCAGCACCTCCCTGCACGTTAGCACATCCCATATATCATCTATAAACGCAACAAGCGTAAATCATTAATTGGAACACCTCATATCATATACCAATCAATCACAGGGGTCCCGATTATAAGGTCAAATCGTTATAACACGTCTCATTCCGTGCCACACAATTTTGTCTCATAATCAGACGCGACTATTCCAATCCCTCAAGCGTGTCCCAATTAATTACGACCCAACGGCCACGGCCAACTCAACAATCGGCGGTCATCCGACATAATCAGGCGTCGTCTCGCTTCGTCGGGCATGGCAACGTCTAGAACCCCCACTTAGACAGCATCCCAAAAAGGGGCAATGATCTAGCCTCTACTACGACTGGCTTCCGAACCCCCGCTTGGCATCCGATAAAATCGGGTATCGTCCCCAAACTCCTACTAGGTGACGGGTTCCAATAATGACCACTCGCACACCCATGCTCGGCCAAGAACATCGTGTTTTGCACTCAAATACTTCCATTTCAAATAATGGACTTGGCCAATTTTCTTCGTATTAAAAATGACCGGTAAAATAATTACACGTGGTCACACATTTAAATCGATCCACAAAGGCAGTACTCTCCCATTTAAAATTCCACGATTTTATATAGTACCTAAAATATTTTTGGCATCAAAACCCGACACCCGGTATATTCTAATTAAATCCCAAAATTCATATATTTGAAATAATAATTCAAAACTCATCACCAAGCACTCAATTGCACAAATTAGCAATCAATTGCACAAACCAATGCAACCACGACGATCAGCGTAAAATTCTAACAACCGACTATCCAGGTATAATTTACGCTAATTAATCATTAATTAAATAAATTGCAAATTATTTAAAATTAAATTACTAATTAATCTACATACACTAATCTAACCACCTAATTAGACTAATTAAATTAATCCACCTAGGCTAGCTACATTTAATCTAACTAAACTAATTAATTAACCTAACTAACTCCCTAATTAAATTAATCTAACCACCTAATCATCTAACTAAATTAACTAACTAATTAATTACACTAAATTAACTAAAATTAATCCTAAGTAGGCCTAACTAATCCACTAATTAGCCTAACTAAACCACCATTAAGTGCAATTAGCCCCCTAATTAGAGTTTAGGACATTAACTCACCGGTTTAGTGAGCTAATGGGTCCTCGGCGATGGTGGCGCGACGACGACCAAGACTTGGGCCTATGGCAACACCAAAAGAGGGCCGGAAGGGGATGAAAAGCCTTGCTAGGCTCACGGCCCAGCTGCTGGCTTCGGTTTTGACTTGGAGCTGGTCGAGGGACTTGGGGACGGTAGGACGATGAGCGACTGGTCGGAACTGGAACAGGCGGAGGCCTAGACGCGAGCGATGCAGGCGAACGGCGGCCTGGTCGGGAGGGTGGCCGAGCAGGGACAGCGCGGGCACAAGCGTGAGGCGGACAGAGCACGAGCAGTCGAGACAGTAGTGGCACAGGGACAAGCGCGGCTAGAGCTGGTCAAGGGTGAGTTGCAGTTTCGGCGGGGGCTAGTTGAGCTGGTTTGTTTCCAAGTTGCAGGAAGGAAATGGAGAAGAAGAGGATGAAGAAGAAGAAAGGAAGCAAGGCTGATCTGCTGGGGGGGAATAGAGCTGGTCGAGTAGGAGGGGAAGGAGGGGGAACATGCAGCCAAGCAAGTCAAGGCATGCACTAATGAGAAGCTTCAACAAGTATCTCATGCAATGATCACTTTGGGCACAAAGTCTTTTGCCCCTGCTGTCCAAGCTTCTTCCACAAGCCAAATTCCCTTCAAAGCTTCACAAAGCAACTCAAATTGAAGGCCAAAACAGCCCTTGGCAGCAGCCCTACGAATTTGCATCCATCTCTTCTCAATTGCTTCACAATTAACTCCAATTTGATGGCCAAATTTACTGAGGAGGATGCCCATACAAATTCCCACAATTGCCTTCACAAACTAGTTCACTTTGAAGGCCAAAATGTTCCTCAATTTTGCCCATCCGAATTTCCTTGAATTAATTTTGCCAAATTTGATTTTTCTTCCAAAAATCCGAGCTCGCCGAAAATTCTTCAAAGGATGAGATGATATCCTAAAAATAAATTGTGACACGCTTGAACTTTCGCTTCCCGAAACCAAGTTCAATTTCGTGGTTAATTTCAATCAGACACGATTTTAGCGTGACCTAACCTACTGGATAGCTCTTAGGGATTTTATCGCATTTAACCCGTGGTCGATAATTCTCGGTCCACGTTTGTGCATCTTTGACTCATCGGCGACTCTCGGTTGTCGTAAAAATCTTAAGGTTTCAATTACGGGCACCGGGTACAAAATCGATAGAAAAATCGGTTTAGTGCCCTTCGACACGAATTTTGCAATATGTGAAATCACCCACAATTAATTACATGCTTCTATTGAATTGACCTATCTCTGGTCTCTAATCGATTATAATGATACCGTATTGACCCTTGCCGATTAGCATGGTTGAGCAGTCGATTTTTGATCGAATTCTCAAGTCCGTCACGTTTATATCCCTTAACAATTTCACCTGATAGATTAGTTATCTCATGAGTGATCAGCTCAGAAAAAAAAAAAAAAAAAAAGAACCATAGGCGTGTCGATGAAAAGCCCAGTTCATAATGTCACGCCCCGATCCTCGAGCACGCACCCATCCCTCACCTTGGTCGATTAATAGCGACGTCCCAGAAGGCATCGCCGACCCTTTCTTTTTAATACGCAAGCGGAAGCATATAATAAAATCCCCAGACAACAAAACAATGGGATAGGAAAGTAGGACTCCAAATTTTCACACTTTAAAAAGCAACCACACTTATACATATTGCAAATCATAGTGCAGATATATAACTCTGGTTTTAAATCACCGTTTCATAAACCAACGTCTGCAGAAAGGAATCAACTTCCATCAAAAGAGAATTGTCCTATGACTAACTAGTCGGACAAGACTGTCAATTCTTCAGGCTTCACCTTCTACTCTTCGAGTCTCTAGGTCCTTCACCAACGCCATCTAAGGACCTGAAAATGGTTTATACAATAACCAGTGAGACAACGTCTCAGCGAGTTCTACTCCCTAAGACCTAATTAGTAAGCTAATACACCTTAGGCTGCCTAAGCACAACACAAGTCAGAGTGCTTATCTTGGCCTCAGTTCCCTCCTGCAAGTCAATATATAAATCAGATATACACGATTACATCACATCACCCAATCAGATCGAATCATCGATTAATCGACCTAGTTGATTACATGTCATCCAAACCATTTATTGGTCTGCCCCTTCCATACTATCTGTAAGTCTGATCCACACCCAAGACTACTCACCCTAGGTGATATATAGATAGTATATTATCCTATCTCCAAATGACATATAGAGTCATCGAGCTGTCAAATCATCTCGTCCTGTCTCGAGATGATAAAGAGAATCATCAAGCTGATATAACAATATCATACCGTATTGTCTCAAGATGATCTATAGAATTATCGAGCCGATGTATCATATCGTACTGTCTCAAGATAATCTATAGGGTCACCGAGCTGGTAGATCGTACCGTCCTGTCTCAAGATGCTCCATAGAGTCATCGAGCCGGTATACACACAATTTATCATACCGTATTGTCTCAAGATGATCTATAGAATTATCGAGCCGGTGTATCATACCGTACTGTCTCAAGATAATCTGTAAAGTCACCGAGCCGGTAGATCATACCGTCCTGTCTCAAGATGCTCCATAGAGTCATCGAGCCGGTATACACACAATTTATCATACCGTACTATCTCAAGATGCTCCGTAGAGTCATCGAGCCGGTATACATGCCATTCCAAGCAAACAATCTAATAACCATTTTTATCATTTCTGATAAAATGTAGTGTGTGGGTACAAGGTCGGGTTTAGCCAAAATATGATGATTTCCTTTCTATAAATCCCATCATTCTCTGTAGTCTACTAAAAAATTTTTGGCATCATCAACTGATGCCCAGTTATCTTCCAATTGATTTTCCAAAATTATTTAAATTAGGAAATAAATTCTAAATTCACAAATAAATCATTTCCGCACAAAATAAAACTCAATTAAATAAATGGACTGCACCACGACAATCAGCATAAAATTCTGGTCACCGGCCATCCCGGTTGAATTTCCAAAAAATTAAATAAATAATTAATTAATTTCCAAAATTAAATAAATAAATATTAAAAATCCAATTTATGCCCGTAATGCCTAATTGGAGCCCGAGACGAGTCGGGACAAATCCCGAGATGCATTCAATAAATATTAGAAGCTCTCTACTTGCTAATGACTAAGTCTAACCACCTAACATGCATCATTAAGTAACTAATTTAATTGTTCTAAACCAATCTAACCACCTAAGTTCACTTAATTAAATCTAATCAACCCCTAAGTATCATTAGCAAACTAAGAAAGCATTAGTGAGCAAAAATCACTTGATTAAAAGTGGGGACCAGGACACCGTGACGGCGACGCAACGGCGGCCGAAATCGGGCTTTCGACGACACCGGCGGGCTTGGATCGGGCCTGGAATTGGCCCAACAAATCTCAACCCAAATCTAAGATTTGCTTTTGAAGTGGGCCAGGCCTGAAGCGGGCTGACTCCACGGGCTTGGCTGCTAAATTGGGCTTGCAGAAAACACGCGGGCCTCAATGGACTTGTTGGAATTGGGCCTCAAAAACTGGGCTTGCGAAGTGAGCTGCTGGGCTCACTTGGGCTGAGATGGGCTAAAGACTTGGGCTGCTAGGCCCGATAGAAAATCGCTGGGCTACTTCAAATTTTCTTGGGCTTCAAATGCGAGCTGGACTGAAATGCAGGAGCGGATAGGCTATTGGAATTCACGGCACTTGGGCCATTGATGGAGCAAGAGGCTGGCTTCGGCTTCCGTTGCTAGCGTTGACCGAACAAGACACAAGCATGAAGAAGCTGGACGGAGGCAGCTGCTTCGGCGGACTGACTTCGCGCAACTGGAACAAAAGGAGCCGTTGATGGCGTTGAAGATGCTGCAGTGTTGACCGATGGAGCTGAAGACGCGCGAAGATGAAGTTGCTGCATTGGCGTGTGGTCGAAGATGGAGCAGGCAGTGTGCTGGGCCAACCGAAGCAGCAATTGAGAAGTTGGCGTCAACGGAACTTGCTGGGGTCTTCGATGGTTGACTGAAGGGCGCACGAACTGGCGTTGAAGACTTGCTGGGATTGAAGAAACCGAAGGGACCAAACGTGAGTGGAGCAGGGGCGAGCTGGCAGGAGGAGTCAACCGATGGGCTTTCGGTGGCTTGCTGCTGACCGTGAAGACGCGTGGCTGAAGACACAGACGGAAGCAGCTTGCTGGCGTCGAGCGATGGAGAGAAGATCTTCGGTCACAAATGGCAAGAAGACAAGAGGGGTAACCGCAGAAGCTTTTGGTGAGGAGAGTTCGTGCGAGGAAGGTGGGGACGGAGGAGAAGTTGATCACGTTGGAGGGCACGGGAGGATGAGGATGAAGAGCTAAATATCCACCAAAATATCTTGATTCAATTAAAGCTTTTTTCCCCTTTTGATCTTCAAGCTTATCCTCATGTCTCCTATATTACTTTCTTGCTCAATAATACCACAATTGATCCAATTTAAAACCAAATATTGCACCCCTTCCTTGAAGCTCCGAATTTCACTAATTTCCCTCTTCAATTTCTTCGACAAATTCCCAGATTGACGTCTAATTTGAATGAAGACAAAGCCCGTAGAATTTCTACAAGTGCTCCTCGTCAAATAGCTCGGCTTGCAAATCCAAATTTCCTTTAATTTGGTCCGTCTAAATTTCTGCTAATTTTCCGCAACATCCAAATCGATTTTTCCGTAAAAATCTCGGATGTCTGAAAAACCTTCTGAGACACAGTCAACGTTCCTAGAATTGATCGTGACACCACAGAACTTTCAATTTCTAAAATCGGACTTGAATTCACGGTTAATTTCCATTCGACGCGTTTTTAACGTGACCTAGGCTACTAGGTAACTTTCAGAGATTTTTAGTGCAAATGACCCGTGGTCAATTTTCTTCGAGCCATTATGAACCCATTCGACTCATTGGCGACTCTCGGTTGTCGTGAAAACCTTGAGGATCCAAATACGGAGAGAGGGTACCAAAACAATAAGAAAATCAGTCTAGTGCCAGCCGACAAGAATTTTCCAATTTAGTGGTGTCACCCACGATTAGCCACACATCTCCGTCGAACCGACCTATCTCTGATCTCAAATCAATTTACGTCTGTGCCGTACTGATCTCGGCAGATGAACACGATCGAGCAGCCGATTCCTGGTCGAATTCTCAAGTCTATTTGCCTTAAAATCTTTAATGGTTTCCCCAGATAGTCTAGTTATCTCAAGAGTGATCAGCTCTGAGAACAGCCCTATAGGCGTGTCAATGAAATGCCCGATTTATTCAGTAGAAAACAGAACTGAAAATCTGGGATGTCACACATAAAGTTGGGACAGGGTCGAAAATTCAGGATGTCACACTAGGCTCATATTTTAAATCAATTCCTCCTAGCTAGGCCATTAATATGTCACAATCCTATCTAATGATTCAGGAGCCCAAGGAGCCTTTGCGTGGCCCAAAATGCAATTTACTAATGATAAACTATCAGATACAAGCTCCACTTTTATATTAGTTTGAAATACTTCTCTAGATCTCAACTCATGGCTTTGCTTCATCAATGACAAAGCTTCTCTTATTGTTAGGGTTTCAACTACGAAGGCAGAGGGGGCATGGATGTTCCCTACAAACCCATCTGTGAGAGTTTCATCTTCATTTCTACAAATCCCACGACAAAGCCTCCCATTGTGGAGCTACACCATGAGCCGTCGACGTTCAGTTTCATTGATCCCAGAGACGGGGAGTTCCAATTCTTCGTTAGAGGACAAATTTCTGTAGTTCTATGATTTGTGGTACAGTTGCATCTTGTAAATAACTAGGTCATGAAATTTGTTTCTTCAACTATTAGGCTTGGATTGAGTTTACATCCTTGAAAGATCAAGGCGTTTCTCGTTTTCCAAATTAACCACAAGACACCTGCAAATAGAGCTTTAGAAAGAGGAGTGGCTCTCGAGGTAAGAAATTTACATGCCTTTTTGTCAATTCAAGTAATATTTATCGGTGAGGTATCAACTGCAAGCCTAGGATCTAACCAAATTTCTTTTGTCCAGGCGCATAAAAGAAATAAATGTTCTGTTAGTTTTGGAGCTTGGCCGCCTAGTACACATAACGAATCAGGTATCATCTTCCTCCTATAAAGGTTCTCTTTGGTAGGAAGAGCATCGTTGCATATACTTCACCATAGGAATCTGATTTTGCGACAGGTCTATAGTTTTCACATATCAGTCCACAATCTTTTGGGATTTTGGTAAGAAGTCGATGCTGGATGCTCTGTTTGAATTCTCCCCAAAGTGCAAAGTTTGTTATAGTCACTTTTGACTTCTTACGAATCAAATTTGTTTGTTGTCCATAGTAGTTTATCCAGCTCAGAATTTAGGCTTAAGGGAGTAGCTAAAATTTCTTGTACAATACTCTCTCCAAAGGTCTCATTCAGTAATTGAGAGTTCCATTCCCCTGAGCATTGATTAATCAAGTCTGCTACAAATTGAGAATCATTTAGATTTGCAAGATCTCTTATTTTTCCCATAGCAGCCACCTATCCTCTCTAATCCTAATGCTTTTATTGTCTCCTACTTCCCATTTGATCTCCAGTTCAATGACATCTCTTCTCGTTAGTACGCTTTGCCGACCCTAAGAGGGTCTAGGACCTTTGTTAGCATTCCAAAAATTTCCTCTAAGAAAGTAAAGATCTCTTAAAGTTCTACTCCATAAGGCATCTAAGGCCTAACTCAGTCTCCAAGTTTGTTTCCCCAACAAAGCTCTATTAAAATCGACTAGATCTCTAAATCCCAAACCTCCTTGATCTTTCCTAGTCTTCACTAAGTTCTAACTTTTCCAGTGTACACCTTTTCGTGTTGCATTTTGTTTCCACTAGAAAGCTCAAATTCTCTTTTCAATCTACAAATGAAAATAGGGAATTCAAACATTAACATGGCATATTGCGATAATACTTGAACAATTGTTTTAACCAGCACCTCCTTGCCCGCCTTCGAAATTAGTTGCTCTTTCCATCCCTCTAATTTCCTATCAACTCTCGCTAATACTCATGAAAACATTTGTTTTTTCATTTACCCCAGTCTAAGGGTATACCCAAATATTTCCCTATTTTCTGAGTAATAGGCATTCATAATTCTATTACAAGGTTCGATTTTAGCCCCTAAGGACAGTTTCTCCCACATAAAAAAAAAAAAAAAAAAAATGCCTAACTTATCAAGGTTATTAGACTGACTCAATACAAAGCGATACTGATGCAAAATGTTTGCAAGTTCTAGGAAGAAAATGACATCATTCACAAATAGGAGGTGCAAGAGTGTAGGACATTAGTATTTAGCTAGATTCCCTATATACTTCCATCTATCACTGCGTCGACATAAAGGAAGATAAGACATTAGCCATAATTATAAAGAGGTAAGGGGATAATGGGTCTCCCTGTCTAATCCCACGGGATGGATGAAAAACTTCACAAGAGTCCCCACTAACTCTAATGCTAAATGATGTTGAAGAAACACATTGCTTGACTAGTGAGACCCATTTATCACAAAATCCCATTTTGAACATATAGTCACAGAGGAAGTCTCATTCAACCCTATTATAGGGCTTTGGCATATCTAATATCAAAATTGCCCAAAACTTCCGTTTTCTCTTTCTAACTCTTTACTAATGTAACACCTCCTAAATAATTAAAATATTGTCTTGGATCTATCGACCCCCTACAAAGCACTTTGTGCCAATGATATAACGTTTAGAAGCCAGGGTTTTAGTCTATTCGCCATAACCTCTACAATGATTTTGTAATTAAAATTACAAAGGCTAATGGTTCTATACTGGGTTAAACTCTTAAGATTTATGACTTTGGGCATAAGAGTAATCTTAATTTCAAGATCAAATGCACCTTGATTGAAGAAAGAATCCGTCATCCTAAACATATCCTCATGAATTGCTAACCAATTACTTTGGTAGAATAAACCATTTAGTCCATTCGACCCTGGTGCTTTTGTCGCTCACATTTGAAACACCATTGTTCTCACTTCTTCCCTAATGATTTGCTTGACTAGAGCCTCATTCATCTCATTAGTAACCACTGGTAGGCATTTCTCTAATATAAGCAGATAATGTCTTGTTCCAACCAAAGTATACAATGACTTTGGGAATAAGAGTAATCTGAGTCTTATTAATTTCAGGATCAAATGTACCTTGATTGAAGAAAGAATCCGCCATCCTAAACATATCCTCATGAATTGCTAACCAATTACTTTAGTAGAATAGACCATTTAGTCCATCCGACCTTGGTGCTTTTGTCGCTCCCATTTGAAACACCACTGTTCTCACTTCTTCCCTAGTGATTTGCTTGACTAGAGCCTCATTCATCTCATTAGTAACCACTGGTAGGCATTTCTCTAATATAAGCTGACAATGTCTAGTTCCAACTGAAGTATACAATGATTTGTAGAATTATGTTATATGTTGCTTGAGGGTAACGGGATCTTGACACTAATTGTGATCATCTAGCAATAGCATAGAGATTATATTGCGTTGTCTTCTCTGGATCGTGGTCGCATGGAAGAATTTAGTATTCTTGTCCTCCCATTTCATCCAATTAATTCTAGATCTCATACACCAATGCATTTCTTCTTTTCTCCTTAAGGCTTCAATTAGCTCAACAATTTTCCTGTACTCCTCCCCATTTGATGCCCCTTCTTCAGTATTTATTAATTTCATGAGTTTTTCCTTAATGGGTCAAATTATCGGGATGCATTTTTAAAATTCTTTCCACTCCACCTCCTCAATTTAGTTGCCACCTTCCTCGTCTTACTTACAATATCCAACTGGTTGCTTGTTTTAGCTCTCCAAGCATTTTCAACTACTTCTTTGCACCCGGGATTCTCTAGTCAATATGCTTCAAATCTAAAGAGTTTCTATTTTTTGGGTTCGATTGAATGCAATGAGAGAAAAATCATACTATGATTAGAACCAATAGCAGGCAAAAAACTCTCCATTCAAGGTTGCACATGACTCTGTCAAGTCTCTTTTTAACTAACTCTTCCCCCTCTCTATTATTGGTCCATGTATAAGCACAGCCTTTACTTTCAATATCCATAAGAGAACAAGTAGTCACAAACTCCCAAAACACCACAATCCCATACCTGTCACCCTCTCGTCTACCAACCTTTTTCCCATTGATACAAAATTTCATTAAAGTCTCCTATGCATAACCACAAGAAATAAGTGGAGAGGTTACTAGAACACAAGGTTTTCCATAGTATGATCATTTCCTGAAAGTTGGTAGAAGCATGGAGAAAAGAGATCCTCATTATAATACCGCTGCCAAGATCCTTGCATAATACCCCTAATAAACTCCCTGGAGCTAGATTCCACTTCTACTTTCTCCTTCCCATCCCACATAAGTGCAAGTCTGCCCACAATTCCAACAAGATTAATAATAACTAAAAAGTTAAACTGAAGATGCTTTCTTACTCAATCAACCGCCTCTTCTTTGTTCTTGGTTTCCATGAGAAATACCAAGTTGGGCCTCTCACGAGCCATTAAGACTCTAAGATGCTTGATACAGTTGCAGCTCAAAAGCCTCATATCTTCTCTGGTGGCTTATTCATGCATGCTCCCTTTCCCACTGCTAGATTGGTGTGTACAAAAGTTTCTCCTCATCAATTAAGTTCACCAAAGATCCTCTCATATCATAGGGAGCGAATTGTTTCCATTTCTTTGCAACTTGAGTTTTAGTACTATTTTTCCTTTTTTGGATGACGTTGCACATTTCTAATGCTCTGTTTTGGACAAAATTAGCTCCTAAGTCTGCTAAGCTCTTTTCCCTCGAGTTGGCGATACATATTCAGTCATTCTTGCATCTTTAGTTGGTTCATTTACTGCTGGATTGTATATAACTAGCCTTCTCATTTAGCCTTGTGCTGTCATTGCACAAGTTCTCGCCAACAGGGGGGATAGGTGATTCAGCCGCAATGTCCTCTTCCTTAAGAGATGGATCAATATCCCCAAAGAAAGTTTTCCATGGGCTCAATTCTCTCACTTCCGCCTTAAGCTATGATCCGTATCTCCCTAGTTTGTCTTGAACTAATCCAATCTCCTCATAAGGTATCTTTGGGCAATAATTTGCATAGTGACCTACACAACCACATGAAAAACAGAAATATGGTAGCCTCGCGTATTTAAAATCAATCCATCATTTCCTTCCTCCTATGTTAATAACATATTTTGAGAGGACATAACAAGTTTAGCCTGACTTTTGCTTTGCCTACTTTATGGGAGCTATTGTTTCTTGCTTTGATTCTCACCTCCTCCACTTTGCCTAATTTTGCAGCAATTAGCCTCAGAAAATCTTCCGTTACCACAGCTCGAGGGAGCCCCAATAGTTGCACCAAAAATGCATAATGGGAAAAATCGTAACAATGCTCTAGAATGTTAAGATCACCTTCTTGCGTGACTAGGAGGTTACTAGCAAATGACCAATGCCCATATTCTAGCACTCTATTCTTCTCCTCTACTGAGTTAAATATGAAGAGGAAAACCCCCAGTTCTATTATCTTGCACTTTATGGTCTCTATCTTCCATGCTTTCTTCATTGAACTAAAGAACGCTTGAAAATTGACATTTGGTTTAGAAAATAGCTTCTCGTATAGTAAAAGTTCACTTTTGTGCCTTTCTTTCTCTAGAATTTCAGCATCCAGCTCTGTGGCGTCTTCTTCAGACCACAAATCTCCCTTTCTTCAACACGGCACTATCATTCTCAGGTGATTTTCGTATTCTTCTTACATCTTGACCCAATTACAATGTCGCTTCCAGGGTTGTAATATGGCGAGATAGCTTTGATGAAAGTGGAAATGGGGATAGACTATGGAGAAGTTCGATTGACAGAATGGGTTACTATATTTGGGTTTGGGAGTGAAGAGAGTCCTCTGGGTGAAGATCTCCATTGGAAGTCACTTGGAGAAGGGGAGTTGCTTCGAATCACTCCATCTTATCAATTTCTGCTCTTTTGGTCATGGTTTCAAAAGGAGGAGTGAGTGGGTTTTGGGATGAGGGAGACCGAGGGGAAGATGGATCCTAATCATGTGGAAACAAGGTTGATTTAGCCATGGAGCTTCACTGCAAGGTGAGGGTTTGAATAATCTAGGGTTTCAAAAGGTCAAGCTATCACCATACGGGATAGAGGAGAGCTCACACAGGGTGAGAGAACGGCCAAGAACTGATATTCTCTATATTTCTCTTTCTCACAAGTGTCGCACATATCAAGCACACTTACTACAACAACGAAATAATTATATGCGAAAAACTCTATGAGCATTTCTTCAACGTCAACAAGGAAAAGAACTCTTGTGAGAAATTGATTTCTCTTTTGTATTATTCACGATCCCGTTGGCAATGATCCAATTTGGGATTTCCTAACATGGCTCAGGTTTCGTTACACGTCATAAATCGATTTTCAAATCAATAGAGATTAATTTTGAGCTAACTTTTCTCTTGGAGCATGCGCATGATGTGCCTATGGCACGTGCCAACAAGCGGTGTTTGCATTGGACGGTCGAAGTTGCAAGTGTAATGGTGACATATATTTTTGCGTAAAATTCCAATAGTCATTTCTATCAATTTTCATTAAAGATCACTGACGTGGCAGTATGCCACATAAGATGATCAGTAATGACTAAATTGTCATATTAGTGGTTCCTAGTAAAAATTGGTCGAAAAGACTATATTGGATTTTCGCGTAAATGTTTAGAAATAATATTGAAAAGTTTAGGACTGAATTAACATTCGTGCAATAGATTTAGGTCTAATTGGACAGTTTCTCCAAAGGTTGTAAATCAATTGTAGACACAAGCGAGAAAATTGTCCAAAAAGTCATTAATCTATTTTAATTTTGCCAATTCAATTCTAATTATTTTAATTGTGTCAATACAGTCCTAAATATTTTCACGTTTTGTCAGTTGAGTCCATCCAACCAAATTTGACCAGAAATCACTGATGTGAACATTAGTCATTCTACGTGGCACTTTTTTTCAAATTTTATTTATTTTTTCTTTTCTTTCTATTTCTTTTTTTTTTTCCTTCTTCCTCCTCTAGCGAGTCATTGGGCATTAGGCAAGGGCTAGAAGGTCGACCTTATTGGCATCTGGTGAAGCTAGCCCAATCTTAGCAAGGCTCGACCTTGCCATCGCTAGGGGAGGTTGAGGCACAAGGTTGAGCCTTGCCCAAGGTTGGCAAGGTTAGCCCTCGCCTTTGGCTAGTTGTCAAAGCCCAACAACTAGCTAGAGGAGGAAGAAAAGAATAAGAAAAATAAGAAAAAGAAATATTAATAAATAATTCAAAAAAATATTAAAAATTATTTACATTAGTGTTGGCGGCATCCACATCATTGATTTCCAGTCAAAATTGATCAAATAGATTCAATTGAAAAAATATGAAAAAGTTTAAAATTTAATTGGCATAATTAAAAGATTCAAAAATAAATTAGTAAAAGTGTAATACATCTATGAATCTTTGGACGATTTTCCCATAAGAGGGGTGTTCTTCCCAATGTCAACGCAAGGACACTTTCTCGACCCTGGTTAGCAGCCACCGACCTTGTCATGTTCCCCAAAAGGGATTTCCAATGAAAGACCGGTTAAGATCCTTCCAAATCATTGGCAATCATTCCCGAGCCAGCCAAAACAGTCATACGGAGCATTGAGAATGCGGAGGCAGTGAGGAACAAGCAAGTCATTTTCAGGGACTCCATCGCAAATGGCTCCTTCCCCAAAGAGTCGGCAGTAGGTGATGGAGAGTAATCACTTTCTCTTTTATTACTATCATGGCATTTCAAAAGATCTTAGTACTCTATCTTCAGTAGCGGTGAACTGATACCAATGTCATGGAGTGTCCTGAGAGAAATAAGATTTTTTTCTTGACTTTCGATACATGCCTCACGTCTATCAGAGTGCATAGTACCCCATCCTTCATCCAAATCCAAACAATTCTTATCCTCACAAACTTGTAAGCTGCATTATTCTTCATTAGAACTCTACCGTCATCTTGCAGTCTAGTAAGTAGTAAATTAGTTCTTTTGAGGCGTCACTCAAATCTATCATTCCATTTGTCTCCTAACAAACCAATGGTCACACACAAGATAGCCTTTGCATCACTGGTGCTCTTCTCAATAATGTTTGCGACACTGTTTGTGGCATTCTACTTGTCACCTTTGTTTCTCAACTTAGGATAATCTCTCCTAATATGCCCCTCCTCGTGAAACTGAAAGCACTTCACACATTCCTTGGACTTTCTATGGCACTTCACACCATTGTCTAATTTCTACAAATTTATACTTTGCAGGTATACCAGGCATGATGGCTTATGCCGGTTTTTTCGAGGTATGCTCTCCTAAGAAAGGAGAGACTGTTTTCTCATCAGCAGCGTCAGAAGCCGTTGGTCAGCTTGTTGGCTAGTTTGCAAAGTTGTTTGGTCGTTATGTTGTTGGCAGCGATGGTAGCGAAGAGAAGGTAATTGTTCACGGTTGATGAGTGCTGTCTTTCTTAAATTTGAGAATGCTTAAGAGAGTGATGGCACTGTTGAATGTATACCATCATCATCATTTTACTAACTACAATCTTACTGTTCCCTTCGGAATTTCATTGTATTAAAAGTTCTTTTTGCCATTATTTTTGCGAAAAAGGTTGGTTTGCTGAAGAACAAGTTTGGATTCAATGATGCTTTCAACTATAAGGAGGAACTGGATCGGGATGCAGCACTGAAACGGTGAGCTATGAGTACAGCAATGAAAATTAAGCAAATAAAATATGTACCCATTCCTGAGGCCGACTCCAATTGACTTTTTGTGTTGTAAATGTTTAGATGCTCTCCTGAGGGTATCAATATCTACTTCGAAATTGTTGGCGGAAAGATGCTCGATGCAGTGCTGCTCAACATGAAACCTCATGGCCGAATCGCGGTATGTGGAATGATCTCACAGTACAATCTCGAGCAGCCCAAAAGGCGTACACAACTTGATGAACCTTGTCCTGAAGCGGGTTAGGATGGAAGGTTTCTCGGTGTTCAATCAAGTTCCTGGAGAGGGTATTGCCTCAGATCAAAGAGGGCAAGATTGTCTATGTGGAAGACATCGCCAAAGGTCTCGAGAATGCTCCGGCAGCTCTCGTCAGGCTATTCTACGGCCACAATGTTGGGAAACAAGTGGTGCTGGTTTCTCGCGAATGAGTTAGCTTTCTGTACTTTTTCTATCAGCGTAGTCTCCTCTTTTCTCGTGTTTTCAAAATGGGTTGTTTGGACACAGAGGTTGTTTCTTTCTTTGAGGAGGAACCGGATGATACAGAGGACCATCTGGTTGGGTTGTTTTCGGGGATCAATGTTGGAAAACGGGTTGGTTTGTAACTTTTCGCGAATGAGTCCCTTAGTGTACTTTTTGGTGCACGTGCTCTGTTTTGCTTTCGGAGGATTGTCGCCTGTACCAGGTGTAGTATTTTATATGCCTTTCTATAATGTTAATGGAAATGTTTCTTCTTGTACCGTGTCATCGTCTTTAAGTAAGACTGATTTGAGATACCAAATTGTTACGACTAATGCGAAAGTGCATGAACAAATTTTATGATTTGATTAAGAAATAAATCGAAGAAATGAAACTCAAAAATAACGGATTATCATGATTTGACGGTGTGCATATTTCACAGTGAGAGAACGACAAGATGAGTCCTATATACAAGAAAGGTATGATTACAATCGTTTAACCACAATCATTTTTAATTTTGTTTTTTTATCTAGTCCTATTCTGTAAAGAAAAAAGGTCAGTCACAATGGGGAGAAATTATCAAAAAAAAGTCTTAAACCTATTGTACTTAAGCCAATTTAGTCTAAAATCTTCCAATTTGGCCAATTGAATCTTAAAGGTGGTTCATCCAGCCAATTTTAACTGGAAATCACTGACATAGATATTGGCCGTGAATATTTTTTAAATTAAAAAATATATTTTTTATTCCCTTTTGTTTTTGTTAGTGGCCAGTCATTAGCCGCGAGCCACCAGCCACGACTAGCAAGGGCCGATCTCTCTTGGGCAAGGGCGAGGGTCAACCCTACCTAGCCTCATCGAGCAAGGGTGAGCACCTATTCACTAGACCTAACCAAGCCAACCCTCGTTGGGCCTAGCTTAGGCCGACCCTCCCCTAGGTGATGCCGAGTGAGGCCACCCTGGCCTAGGCAAGGGTTGACCTCTCTATATTTGGTAAGGGGCCCCAGCCAATTGAGGCCAACGAATAGAAAAGGGAAAAGAAAAAAGAAAAAATATATATTAAAAATTGTCTATATTAACGCCATTCATGTCACATAGGATGATCACTATTCACGTCAATGATTTCCAGCCAAAGTTAGCCAATTTTAGCCGGATGAACCACATTGGTAAATTGCAAAAGGTTTATAACTCAATTAACCCCATTAAAAGGTCTAGTATGGAATTGACACAAATGCAATCGTTTAGGACTTTCTTAATAATTTCCCTTTCATGAGTGTGTTTAACCCCAACTCAAAAAAATTAATTATAAGAAATGGCTTTTTTTCATACTCTCAACTCTCTAGGAAGAGGGTGCTCGATATTCACTATATCTCTCACAAGTTTCACATATAGTAAGCACACTTACTATGTGACATCCTGAAATTCGACCCCGTCTCGATAATATGAAATTGGCATTTTGTCTACGCGCCTATGATCATTTTACTCTAAGTTGGCCACTCACGAGTTAACTAACCTATTAGGTGAAGCCGTTAATGGATATAAACGCGACAGACTCGAGAATTCGATTGGAAATCGACTGCTTGATCATAATAATCGGCAAGGATCAATATGACACCGTTATAATCGATTAGTGATCGAATATAGCTCAATTCGACGGAAGCACATAATTGAATTGCGAGTGATTCCGCATGATTGCAAAATTCGCATCAAACGGCACTAACCCGATTTTCTATTGAAATTATACTTGGTACCCGTAATTGAAACCTTGCGATTTTTCCGAAAACTGAGAGTTGCCTACTAGTCGGAGATGCACGAACGTGGATCGAAAATTATCGACCACGGGTCAAATGCGCTAAAATCCCTAAAAGCTACCCGGTAGGTTAGATTGTACTAAAATCGCGTTCGATCGATTTTAACCACGAAATTGAATTCGGTTTCAAGAATCAGCCGCTCGAGTGTGTCACGATTCATTTTTAGGACGTCGTCTCATCTTTCAAAGAAATTTCGTCGAGTCCGAAATTTTGCAGAAAAATCAATTTTGGACAATTCGGAAAAGAAATGGAAATTCGGATGGCTGAAAAAAAAAAAGGGTTAAATGGCTGCCAAAATGATTTTATTTGTGAGAGATAAGGTCTAAATTCTCATTGGAGGAGCCTTAGACTTTGGTGGCCAAAGACTTTAGAGGCATGTGATCATCATTTAGATATTTTGCAAAGTTGTTGATTGGCTAGCACTTGGACTTCCTTTCCCCTTCTTCTTCCCCCCCCCCCAATGCGTGCGCTCAACCCCTCTGCTGATCCTCCCGCTCCTTACTTCTTCTCATTTTCTTTTTCCTTTCCCCTCCGCTCACTCCCTCCCTCACGTATCTTTCCCTTCCCCCTCCCCTCGTTCTGTTCTTCTTTTTTTTCATCTTATTGTTGCTACCGCCACCACCCATCATTCCACCCACCACTTCACGCCAATTCCTCTCCAGCACAACTCCATCATCTTCTGCCCATTTCCCTTTCACTTGCCGCTGCCACGCAACATCCAACAACTCCCTCACGTATCTTTCCTTTCCCCCTCCCTTGGTTCTGTTCTTTTTTTTTTCATCTTATTGTTGCTACCACCACCACCCATCATTCCACCCACCACTTCATGCCAATTCCTCTCCAGCACAACTCCATCATCTTCTGCCCATTTCCCTTTCACTTGCCGCTGCCACACAACATCCAACAACACCCTCACGTCAGCCTAGCTCCTCCATGTTCAGCCGAGAGGCCGCCAGCCCCGCAGCTCCAGCCGAACATCCGCTCGTTCCAACTGCCGCCCCCAGCTCGCCCAACCGCCTCAGCCGCGCCAACGGCCAACCCCACCAAGCCGTGACCAGCCATAAGCCGTGAGCTTGTAGGGCTGTTTTTAGCCACCGTTTTGAGCTCCGTTGGAGACGCGGTTGCCTCAGGTCCTCACCGCCTTCGCATTGCTGTCACCGTGAGCCCGCCGCCATCCTAATCTGGTGAGTTAACTCCATAATCCTTGATTAGGTTTTTAATTGCACTTAGGGTTTAGATTAGTGCTAATTAGCTTAGTTAAATTAGTATTAAGTGAGATTAGCCTTAAGATGGATTAGTATTAATATATTTTTGTTAGATTAACATTAATATGGATTAGTATTGATCTAGTTGGTTGGATTAGTACTAATACGGGTGATTTAGCTTGGTTTAGTGGATTTCTCCCGGATTAGTTTGCTGGACGCTCACCCCTTGCCATTTTTGTGGGGAAAAATGTGCTACAATTTCGAGATTGTTTCCTTCTTGAAAAATATTCTAGATATCTTCAGCTATGACACATATTTTAATCAAGATTTTAGGGATTTAAAATAATGATATTTCAGTTCGTTATTTGCAAAATAGAATCTCGGATTATGCTGGAAACAGTGACCTTTTGGTGTTCAAGGGATTTTTATCAACTCTTAGAGTTCGATTTTCGAAATATTTTCTTCACAAAATTTGTTCATCATATCTTTTAGTTTAACATACTAAAATTTCAGATTAAAGGAACGAGTTTTGGATATCGAACCAAACTGATTTCGGAAAACAGAATTTCTGAACACGGACACAGTTTTGGCAACGGTTTGAGCAATTTACTTCTTTAATCTAGAAATATATGGGTCAAGGTTTATTCATAAAAAATGTTTTTTTGAGTGTCCTTTATAACATATTCAAATTTGAAAATTTTCTGATCTCATTTGGGTATATTTATGGAATTAAACTTGGAGACACATGAGTGGGCCCAGTTTCTGCCGGTTAGGGACAGTTGTGGTTTTGTGGTTGTTCTTGGTGTTTTGCTTACAGTAAATTATATGTTTTGTGATGTGGTTGACTTGTGGGGCATGCTGAGAACTTATGCGTGACACGATGAGATTGATTGCTCTATGTTGATTGTCTATTATGATTGCAAAAGGTGACCTTATGGACATTTAAATAGAAAAACAATGAGGTGTCGGTTGGGCACCAAAAATTATTTGCTCAATAAAATAATGAGATTTTAAACTAGGTGTAGGCAAAGTTTGACGGATTAATTTTGAGTACGTGAGCACCTATCAATTTATTTCTAAAAATTTTGAACAAAAAAAATGGGGTTACTAAAGATTGTTTCCAAAAATGGGTGGCTGGAAAAGAAAATAGAAAATAAATAAGGTGTCGGGTTTGGATGCCAAATTTTATGTGCTCAATAAAACGAGAAGGTTTTATACTAGATGCATGCAAAGTTTGGCAGGTTAATTTCAAATACGTGATTCCGTACGTATTTATTTCGGAAAGCTTTGAACAAAAAAAAAAAAGGGGGATTGCAAGGTTTATTGTTTTAAAAGGAATTTTGGTGTTTTGGGCTAATTGACGGAAGATAATAAATGGGTTTGATTGATGATGTACGTGCATGGTCACTAAGTGGAACCCGTCACCCAACGGGAGTTTGGGGACGATGCCCGGCAAGGGTCCGGAAGCCAAGTCACGGTGGAGGCCGGACCAATGCTCATTTATGGAATGCCGTCTAGGTGGGGGTTCTAGACGTTGCCGTGCCCGACGAAGCGAGACGATGCCCGGTTACGCTTAATGACCGCCGACTATTGAATTGGCCATTACCGATGGGTCGTAATAATCGGAACACGCCTGAATGGTTGTGATAATTGCGTCTGATTATGGGACAAAATTGTGTGGCATGATATGAGACGTGTCATAACGGTTTGGTCTTATAATCGAGACCCATGTGATTGAAATGATGTGTTCCGACTGCGCTTGCTACATTGATAATAGCATTTGTGATGAGCTAACGTGCAGGTACGCGCCAAGGCAAGGTGAGTTTTGTATGGTGTGTGCTTAGGACCACCTTCGAGGTGAATTTGCTTCCTAATCGGGGTTTAGGGTTTTGACTCGCTGAAATTTTATCTCACCCCGTCGTGGTTAACATTTTTCAGGGCCGTAGCGTGGAGATCTGTCGAGTGCGGATGTGGTGGACGCGAGATGCGTCACCTTTTTTACTAGCCCTGCCGTTAGTGAAGTAGGTTGACCCTAGTCCCTGAGGACTTTGAGAGGGTCGGTTGGAAGTTGGCAGTGTAAGGGTTTGTAAATCATTAAACTTCCTAGGGGTAACAGTGGTTAAATAAATAAGTTGTTTTTGGCAACTTTTGTATGCTTTACTATCCCTATGTTTGTTTATTGCCCAAGGTTTATTTAATTCGCTTCCGCATGTGCTTAATTGAAGGGAAAAAAAAAAAAAAAAAAGAATGGGTCAGCGACACAACCTGGGACATCACATTTTCAGTCGACCATCGAGAGATGTTTGCGCGCTCAGGGTTCGGGGCATGACATACTACGTGATGGTTTTATGTGATGGGCTTAAGGCCCGTCCGCCCATGTTGGGCCTGAAAGCCCGGCCCACAGGATTAGAGCCCATGGATGGAGGGATACGATGAAGGGGTACGTTTCTATTTTTGAGGGAACGTATATAAGGGAGGAAAGAGAGAGACGAAGACACCATTTTTGGCATTTTCAACGTACGTTCGTCTCTCCTCTCTCCCTCCAAAAGAAAACCAAAAAGCTTAAGGCGACGCCGTCTTCCCTAAAAGGCTAATCGACGTCATCGGATCAAACAGGATCGTTTTTTCTCTTCCTCTTATCGGCGTCGGTGTTTAATCTGTGGCTAACAAGGTACGCTCGATTCCGTGGTGTGTTTTAGGATCGGTGATACATGTTTTTTCTCGGGCTTGTCTTCCGCATTCGTTTTAGGGGTTCGATTTAGTGTCGAATCCGGTTTTTGGGTATTCGATAATCCCTACATTGGTATCAGAGCCCTAGTTCATGTTTTCCCGACCCCTTTCATGTTTTTTGATTGATTTTTCGCGAAAATAATCGACTGACATGGATCGGGGCGAAAAATCCCGACACCCGAGCACTGTTCATCCTTTTTTTTTTTCGAGTTTCTGTAACTCGAAATCGATTTCTGAAGGCATAGGGTGAAAGGGCTCGTCGAGACGAGTCCGTCGATGTGTCAAACGCCACCGGGCGACACCGGACGCGCCCACACACGCGGCCAGAAGCTGCTGCGCGTGGGCGCCACGCGCCGATCGATGAACCGGCACGTGCGCGCCGCCGGCCAACGAACCGGCACGCGCCGGTCGGCGAACCGACGCGTGCTGACGTCACCGTGACGTCACCCAACGATCGGTAACCGCTGGGATGACGTCATCGATGACGTCATCGCCGACGACCATTGGCCGGCCGATCACCGGCCGGCGACCCGACCCGACCAGCGACCCGACCCGAGATCCGGCCGGTCGCTCGCGCGTGCGAGGCACGTGCCGGGTCGGTCCGTCCGACCTGGCCCGACCGGCCCGACCGACCCGACCGGTCCGACCGGCCGTCCGACCGGCCCGCCCGACGACCGTTGACCGTTGACCTCCGTTGACCGTTGTTGACCGTTGACTTTGAGCGTTGACTTTGACCGTTGACCCCAAAAAAAAAAAAAAAAAAAAGAGAGAGGAAAAGAATGTGTTTCTTTTTCTAATTAAGTCTATGTGGATTATCTGTGATCCCTTATTTGTTCTACATTTGTTGCAGGAACAATGCCTCCCCTTAGGTTGCGCACACCTATTCGCGCAATTACCGATGAACAAAAGGAAAGGCTTTATAAGTTGATAGCTGAGTTGACTGATCATCGATGGGAGAGTGGTGACTTAATTGATCACGTCCTTGAAGTCAACGGGAAAATTCAAAAGGTCATATGGAATGGTCGTCCAATGCCACATGCGAGATGGTGCGATTTTTCATGAACACCCTTCCACCGAATGGCAAGGAGTGTTGAATCGCATATGGGATGTCAACGAGCTGCTTCATATAGGAAAATTGTGATGGATTTTGTAGATGAATATTACTGGATTGTTACAAGGGAAAAGATCAAGAAATTGAACAAAAAAGGATCTTTCCCAGTTCGTGTACTGACTTGGTGTTAGATGTATTGGCTGATCTTTGTTAAGTGTGCTTTGTGGACATCTTATGTAATGTTTACTACCTGATTGTTGTTGATGTAGCAACAGATATGTTAGTTATATTATGTGAAAGCATTTTTATTCTATTGGATGTCAAATATTATTTGTTTTCTCATTATTGCTTTGGTTCTTGTGGGTAGTTCATAGAAGTTTTTGTAGCTTCATAGAATTTATTTTGCATAAGACAATTATATTAATAATAGTTTTAAGTTAGGATTTTTGGAGGATGATTGGAAATATAGCGACCTTTTGATTCTGAAACCTTACTTGAAATTATTCATTAATATGATGGGTCTGTGCAAAAGGGATGCATAAATGATAGGCATTAATAATTCGTGCATATGTGTCTAATATGTTCAGATCAATGGGTTCAGCAACTAAGAACAAAATTGCTGATTTGAATAAAGAAGATAAATTGAACGGCAAGAATTGTGAAGTATTGAATAAGAAAATTCAATATGTGCTTGAAAAGCAAGAAGCACTAAAAGCTCTTGACCACATTATGGAAGAACTTGAGGATGCTTTGCGCCACCTTGAGCTAGCAGAGGACTGCCTCAAGGTATTTGAGTGGGATACGAGATATTTGCTGTGTTGCTTTAAGCTCAAAAGGGGCTTCGAGCTCTAAGCGCAAGCGCATTGATTCGTTCAATATGTGGAAATGCAAGGGATCAAGTCCTTCTTGCAAGAAACCAAAAGTTAACCAACATAAGAGAGGAAAACGTCCTCGAGTGAAGAAGCCGACAAGGGTGAAGTGTTACAACTGTGACCAAAAGGGTCACTATGCTCGTGATTGTCGCGAGCCAAAGAAGGTATACACCCCTTATGCTTTTAAGAACTTTGCCTATGTATCAAGTTTTGTATTCTTAACTGAATCTAATCCTTTGTGGACTGTAGATTCAGGAGCAACAGACCATGTAGCGAAGGATAGAGGATCCTTCGTGGAATTCCGACGGTACCAACTGGAACTAAGTGGATCTATGTGGGAAACAACTCCAGAGCTGAAGTAAAAGGAATTGGCACCTGCCAACTGAACATGCGTGGTGGACGCACTTTATTCCTACGTGATGTATTGTATGCTCCGAAGATTCGTCGGAATTTAGTGTCTGTTTTAGTGTTGGTCAAGCTAGGTTTTAATATGAACTTCCATAATAGAGGTGTGGATTTGTTTTTGGATACAAATTTCTATGGTTGTGGTTATTTTATGGATGGTTTCATTGTATTAGATATTCATTATGTTAATGCAAATGTTTGTTATTCCCTTCTCACGTCTCCTAATTCGTATAATAATTATGTGAATGTGTGGAATGCTAGACTTGGTCATATTGGCCAACAGCGTATGAATAGACTAGCCAAAGAGGGCTTGTTGGGCAATATTGAAAAAGTCGATTTGCCCATATGTAAGCATTGCCTAGAAGGGAAAACGACAAGGAAACCATTTGGAAAAGGTAAAAGAGCTTAATTTCCTCTGCATTTAATCCATTCGATGTCTCGTGGTCCAATGAATGTGAGAGGAAGGCATGGGGCTGTTTATTTCATCACTTTTATAGATGATTATACTCGATTCGGATATGTCTATTTGATTTCTCATAAATCTAAAGCATTAAGTTGTTTCAAAAGGTATATGAACTTGGTAGAAAATCAATTAGACAAGAAAATAAAAGCATTAAGATCCGATCGAGGTCGAGAATATTTATCTGATGAGTTCAGAAAATTATGTGATGAAAAAGGAATAGAAAGACAGTTGTCTATTCCATATACTCCTCAACAAAATGGTGTTGCGGAGAGAAGAAACAGAACCCTACTGGAAATGGTTAGGTCCATGATGGCGCATGCTAACTTACCTATTACTTTTTGGAGTGATGCGTTGTTAACTTCTGCCTATATACTTAACCGGGTGCCTTCCAAATCGCTTACTTCCACTCCATATGAGTTATGGACAGGTAGAAAACCGGACTTAAGTTTTCTTAAGCCATGGGGTTGTGCTGCCTATACTCATGAGTCCTCTCACAAGTTTGGGAAATTGGGTCCCGAGAGGAAAGAAAAGTATTTTCATAAGATACTCCGAACACTCGAAAGGGTATGTGTTCATAGGTGAGCAGGAAAGTGGGAGTATAACTAAATTTGAATCACGAGATGTCACATTCTTAGAGGATGAATTTCCTAAGAAGGGCGAAGTAGGGGAAGATTACTCCCTATTTGAGACATTGGATCAAGATAATGATATTAGTGGAGTTCGTCCAAGTGGGAGTAATATGAGAAGTGATGAATTGAATTCAACTCATTCTCAATTACAACCACATGATAAGACGACATCATCATTATCTAATCCCAATGGGAGCATAATGGGGAATGATGTGCAAAGTGTACAATCTCCCATACGGCGAACAAGTCGCCAAAATATTCCCCGTCGACGTTTTGACATTGAAGGGGAAACTTTTATGATTGCTCCACAAGATGAGGATGAGCCAAGAAATATTAATGAGGCTCTGAATTGCCCTAGTAAGGAAAAATGGATGTATGCAATGGGAGAGGAAATGGAGTCAATGAAATCAAACCAAGTCTGGGAACTGGTTGATCTTCCAAAAGGACGCAGAGCTATTGGGAACAAGTGGGCTCTCAAAATAAAGCGAAAGGCTGATGGCTCGATAGAAAGGCATAAGGCTCGCCTTGTGGCGAAGGGGTATAATCAACGGAAGGAATTGATTATGAAGATACATTTTCTCCGTAGTGAGATTTACCTCAATTCGCATTATTACGGCAATAGTGGCTAGTATGGATCTTGAGTTACATCGATGATGGATGTAAAAACTGCTTTCCTCAATGGAGAATTAGAGGAAGAAATATATATGGAACAACCTGCTGGTTTCATAGTGAAAGGCCAAGAAGAAAAGGTATGTCGACTTTTGAGATCGATATATGGCCTCAAGCGATCATCGAGACAATGGTATATACGTTTTCATAATGCCGTAATGGCATATGATTTTACAATGATTGATGAGGATCATTGTGTATATATCAAAAGATCCAAGGATCAATTTGTGATCATATCATTATATGTTGATGATATACGATTGCCGGAAGCAATATGGAGTTTGTTAATACTGTCAAGAGTTGGTTGTCTTCCAACTTTGAGATGAAAGATATGTGTGAGGCTGCATACATTCTTGGAGTTAAGATTTCAAGAGATCGTTGTCTCTTTCGCAAGAAACATATATAAATAAGGTTCTTGAACGATTTCGTATGCAAAATTGTAAACCCATAGACACTCCTATTGCAAAAGGTGAAGGATTGAGCCATAGATGTGTCCGGGGACTCCACAAGAGAAGGAACAAATGAAACATGTTCCTTATGCTAGTGCTGTTGGGAGCTTGATGTATGCTATGATGTGTACAAGACCCGACATATGTTTTGCAGTTGGAATGGTAAGTAGATACCAATCCAATCCGGTCCAACACATTGGAAAGCCGTTAAGAGAATACTCGAGGTATCGAAGGGAATTGCTGATTACAAGTTGAATTACCAAGGAAAGGATCTGCGACTTGAAGGCTATTCGAGATGCGATTGGGGAGGAGATTTAGATGAAAGAAAATCTACCTCTGGATTTGTTTTCTTACTAAACAATGGCGCCATATCATGGAGTAGTAAGAAGCAAACGTGTATAGCCTTGTCCACGATGGAAGCTGAGTTCGTGGCATTATCGCGGGTACAAGAAGGAGTTTGGCTTAAGAGATTTTTGGATCATTTAGGTGTTATTGAGAAAGCTGCAAATCCATTATTGGTTAACTGTGATAACCAAGCAACTATAGCGTACACCAAAGATCCAAAATATCATGGCAAGACCAAACATATAGATACCAAGTATAACTTTGTCAAAGATATGGTTGCACGAAAGGATGTGAACTTACAGTACATATCTACACATAGAATGGTGGCAGATCCTATGACAAAGCCAATATCTAGAGATGTGTTTTGTGGTCATGTAAAATCTCTAGGATTGCGTAGACTCTGATGTACTGGATTGTAATTTCCCTGATTTGTTCACATTTATGAACTTGTGTTTTTTCATTGTTAATGCCTATGAATCTTTGTTTGATCTTTATGCATCTTAATGCTCAGTGCATTACTTTAAGTTGAGAAAGTATGTCGGACAGATATAAGATTGGCCCACTCACACGGGTAATCGCCTCTATTTACTGTGTGATAAATAGAGATGAGACTGTTTTTAAGCTTATTATCTAAGTGATAATCGAGAGCTCAAGCTTAAAATACGTGTGTCGCCTTAACTGCGAGTGTTAAGATGAGGACATAATACTTACTATGTCCGAAAGTAAAATACCCCACATATTTTACTTTATTTGTCTAAGATGCCAGATGTGAGTTCTGATGAATTTTGTGAATGAACTATCATCTGTACGGTATATCTGAACTATCATCTGTACGGTATTGAAAGGTGTAGACATACGCTCCATGGGAAAGGAGTTAATACCGTAATACGTATTTCATACTACGTTTGCATAAGACGACCAATAAGAGTGGCAAAAGTTTGATCTCAACTTTTATGCCGTGTGAGACTCTTGAGGAAAAGAGTTCCTCAATTTTAGTGCCCTCAGGACTCTTACTTATTCTCAAGATTTCTATTTAGTGTTTGCTATCTTAGGATGTTGCCAATGGTCATGAGTTGATTCGATCTAATGGGGCATTTCTAGAAAAGCAAGCTGAACTGAAATTGAGAGTTTGAAGGGAAGAGGAAGATCGAATTTGGAGAATCACATTGCATTTTTGTATTCACTGGTCGACCAATTATGACTGTATTTGTGATAATTATAATTGTGAATACAATATATATATATATATATATATATATATATATATATATGTTTAAAAGAGATCAAGAGAGATATAAATGTGATTGATCGATCTAGGGTATTGCATACAAAATCTACTCAAAGTGTGATGCCCATTATGAGCTGTTATATATTCCTAACAGATGTATAGCAACGAGCTCTCAAAGTATGCTGGTCGCACGGATTATTCACCGATATGAATGTTGAAGAGAGGTAAAGAGAATCATGTTCGGCCCACCATGTGCGAGCGGGAGATGATGGTTTTATGTGATGGGCTTAAGGCCCGTCCGCCCATGTTGGGCCTGAAAGCCCGGCCCACAGGATTAGGGCCCATGGATGGAGGGATACGATGAAGGGGTACGTTTCTATTTTTGAGGGAACATATATAAGGGAGGAAAGAGAGAGACGAAGACACCTTTTTTGGCATTTTCAACGTACGTTCGTCTCTCCTCTCTCCCTCCAAAAGAAAACCAAAAAGCTTAAGGCGACGCCGTCTTCCCTAAAAGGCTAATCGACGTCATCGGATCAAACAGGATCGTTTTTTCTCTTCCTCTTATCGGCGTCGATGTTTAATCTGTGGCTAACAAGGTACGCTCGATTCCGTGGTGTGCTTTAGGATCGGTGATACATGTTTTTTCCCGGGCTTGTCTTCCGCATTCGTTTTAGGGGTTCGATTTAGTGTCGAATCCGGTTTTTGGGTATTCGATAATCCCTACACTACGACAATAAAAATAATCATAAGCGAAAAACTCTATTGAGCATTTCTTCGACATCAACAAGGAAAAGAACTCTACGAGCGTGCAAATAAGTGAAGTTTGCATTGAATGGTTGAAGTCTCCAAGTTATGGACTCGAATCCAGTATCACTAGAAATGAAGGACAACGTTCTGTTCGACTCGATCCGAATTAGTGTGATACATCAAGCCCATTGAATCAACCATCATCACCATGGGCTCTAGGCAAAGCTTGAGAGGCTGCTGAACATCCTTTGCGTCACAGCCATTACTGCTAATAAATAGACAAACAAGAGAGATATTTTAACAGCTTTTAACCCTTTGCAATTATGTGATCTTTGGTTCTGTTTGTTTCGCTGAAAAGAGCAAATCAAGAATTATTTGCTTAACTTTACCAAAAAAAAAAAAAATATTTGCTTAATTTTAATAGTTGTAAATTATTGCTTATGAAAAATCAAATATGTGTCCTCTAGCATCAATCGCTAAGCGAAAACAGACTTTCAAGTCATCTCGTAAAAACTTTGGGAGGGTCATGACCATTTTTCGATTGTGTTTGACCTGTTGACGAAAGAGAGGTCCCCAACCAAGAAGAACGGCGGTGTAAATGACCAATCACTATGCTTCTAAACTGATCCAATGCACAAGAAAACACCAACAAAAAAATGATGCAAATAATCTCTGAATTTTGGTCTAATGTGCATTGTGGTCCTTGAATTTTAATTTGTTCAATATAGTCTTGGTGTTAAATATAGTCTTGGAACTTTATCTTGATATGCAATGTCTTCTATGAACTTTTAAATAGTCGATTTGGTCCCTTAACTTTATCCTAATATACAATGTCATCAATGAATTTTTAAATTGCCAATTTGGTCTCTGAACTTTTAATAAATGTTTAATGTAGTCATTGTACTATATGAGAATATTTAATATTGTCTGTAAGCCTAAGCTTAACCCTGAATTAATGAAATAACAATATTAAACATCTTCATATAGTATAGGGATTAAATTAAACATATACCAAAAATCCATAAATTACATTAAATAAATTAAAATTTTAGAGACTAGGTAAGGTCCGGCGAGCGTCAGCCTTGCCTAGTCTCACCAGGGCGAGGGCAAGCACCTATTCACCATACCAAACTAGGCCAAGCAGACCCTTACCGGGCCTTGCCTAGGTCAACCCTCCCCTAGGTGACACTTAGCGAGGCCACCTTGGCCTGGGCAAAGGTTGACCTCTCCAAATCTAGCAAAGGGGCTCGCCCAAGTGAGGCCTGGCAAAAACAAAAGGGAGAAGAAAAAGAATAAAAAAATATTAAAACTTGTCAATATTAACGCTAGTTGTGCCACATAAAACGGTTGGCGTTTAAGTCAGTGATTTTCTGCCAAAATTGGCCGATTTTGGTTTGATGAACTATACCAGTAAATTGTTGAAAGATTTAGAACTCAACTAGCCACATTAAAATATTTAGGACGGAATTAACAAAAGTACAATCGTCTAGGACTTTCTTGATAATTTCCATTTCACAAGTGTGTTCCAATTCTAAATTCAACCCCAACTCACAAAAATTAATAATAAGAACGGGCTTTTTGTCGTTCTCTCAACTCTTTTGGAAGAGGGCTCTCAATATTCTCTGTATCTCTCACAAGCTTCACACAAGTTAAGCTCACTTGCTAGAACAATAAAATAATTATATGCGAAGAACTCTATGAGCATTTCTTCGACATCAACAAGGAAAAGAACTCTATGAGCGTGCTAATAAGCGAAGTCTGCATTGAATGGTTGAAATTTCCCAGTTATGGACTCGAATCCAGCACGCTAGAAATGAAGGACAACGTTCTGTTCGACTCGATCCGAATTAGTGATAAATCAAGCCCACCAAATCAAGCATCATCACCGTGTGTTCTTGGCAAAGCTTGAAAGGCTGCTGGACATCCTCAGTGTCACAGCCATTTATACTAATAATTAGACAAGCAAGAGAGATATTTCAACAGCTTTAACCCTTGCGACTATGTGATTTTAGATTCCATTTGTTTCGCTGAAAAGGACAAAGCAAAAATTATTTTTCTAATTTCAATAGTCTTAAATTATTGCTTGTGAAAAAGTCGAACACATCTTCTGGCGTAGTCACTAAGCGAAAGTGGACTTTTAGATCCCCTTATAAAAACCTTGGGAGGGTCATGACCATTCTCGGCCATAATTGACCTGACAACAAAAGAGAAGCCCCCAACGATGCTCCTAAACTGATCTAATGCACAAGAAAACACCAATAGGAAAATAACACGAATAGTTTATGAATTTTTACCCAGTATGCAATGTGACTCTTGAATTTTATCCTAATATGGAATGTTGTCCCTAAACTTTTAAATTGTCAAATTGGTACCCGAACTTTTGGTACATATCTAATATACATTTGATTATATAAAGATATTTAATATTGTCCATGAGCTTGAATTAATAGAACGACAGTATTCAACATTTTTATATAGTCCGGAAACCACATTACATATTAAGATAAAATTTAGAGACTACATTACATATTAAGATGAAATTTGAAACTTGGGAGAAGAATAAAAAATTCAAAGATCATGATATACATTGAACCAAAATTTAAGTACTCCAAAACCATCTCTCTCGCTCCTCATGACCCTCCACGCACCTCCATCGTCACCGTCCCCATAAACTACCATCCCCGCCTGCTGACCCACAGGGCGAAACCAAAAGGTCGCCTTCTTTTCTGTCCCGCGTGGCCTCTTCATGCGTTCCACGCTCAGCTGAGTCGCTAGAAACGATACCGCACTCGCACACTCCACGCCTGCTCATCTTCTCTCTTCTGGGTGTTCCGAGTTTTGCCGAAAGAGTAGCGAAGGGCGATGGCAGGCGAGAATGGGGAGGCAGTGAGGAACAAGCAAATAATATTCAGGGACTACGTGAGTGGTTTCCCCGAGGATACGGACACAGAGGTGCGTGAGTCGACCAGGAAGTTGCGTCTCCTGGAGGGCTCGAACGACCTTCTCGTGAAAAATCTCTACTTGTCCTGCGACCCTTACATGAAATTCCGCATGACGAAACCCAATGTCCCGGTTTATGTCGAACCCTTCAGACCTGGTTCGGTGAGCAAGCCTAAGTACTCTTTTCGTTGTCAAGTTCTGTGTCTTTTTTTTTTTTTTCCAAATTAACATTGATAGATAAAAAGTTCATCGAGGATGATGTGGGTTTTCTTGAGTATGATATTTTTTATCCTTTTTAAGTTTGCTCTGGGCATTCATTGTGTTGTTTTTGGAGAAAGTTGCGGTGTCTCAGCTGATCGATGGCGGATTTCATATCAGTTTTCCTGAGTGTTGGATCATGATCTCAGGTTTGCCTAAATTAATATACAAGGACTTGTCAAGTATTAGTTCTGATAATATCCGATCATTTGAATCAAAAGGATTGTAGCGACTCTGTGCTGTATGTGTATCCATTTTTTTTTTTTTATATCATGGCTAAATCTTTTGTGAGCAATTATCGGTGGCTTTGAAAGTGTAGAAATTGTTTGTGATGTCGGTATAATATTTGGCGAATGTATTGAAGAGCTTAGGGTGTTGAAAGAGCGTCGCTTGTGCTATTTGGCATAGGAATTTTACATTCCTTACGTTTACACAGTCCGCATAATCATGGGATTAAGCGATGCGAGTAATGTGTAAGCATGACGAATGTTGGCTGATAGCTTGCACGTGAAAGAGGACAATGAGATCTATTAATTGAAATATAAAATAAACGTGACTCTGGGATGAGCAGTGTTTTGGTTGGATCCTTCAGCATATTGCTTAGGATTCTGATATATAGCTATGGATTTCAATTTTATTCCCGCTGTGTTAAAATTATGCCATTCTAGGTTTGTTGGAAGTTATATCAAGGGTTAAGGAAAACTGCATTTTGACTTACCTTACTTCAATATGACTCGAGTTGCAAACTTTTAATATCAGAAAAAAGTTTAAAGGTGAAAGGGTCTCTGGTAATTGTCTTTATGTCCAATCATTCCTTCTTGGAAGTACAATGTCTATTTATGTTTGCTAAATTATTCGCTTATATTTGAAGTATTTAACGCATTGATGCAGCCTATAACTGGATATGGAGTAGCTAGAGTTTTGGAATCCGGGCATCCAAACTTCAAGAAAGGCGACTTGCTTTGGGGTTTCACCGGATGGGAGGAGTATACTCTAATTACTGCACCAGAGACTTGCTTCAAGATTGAAGACACTGATGTTCCTCTGTCTTACTACACTGGCCTTTTGGGTACGCATTTTTATCATCGATTGCAATATCTATGTCTTCTTAATGAACAGGAGGAATCAGATAATTAAGGTATTACTCGTAGGGATCTTCATTGTCGATGAGCCTTATGGCCTCATTCAATTGTCTGAATGACAGAGCCCTGCAAAGCTGTCTTCTCGCTTTGCGAAGCGTGTAAATCGGTTATTTTTAGAGAAATAGTAGCTTTCTTTGAGAAGAATACATTTCTCACGGGCTTCACCTTTGGGCAATAATCGGACCATTTGAGATTTTGCCATAGCATAACACTCCTACACCTTTGTCTAATTTCTACAAATTTATAATTTGTAGGTATGCCTGGCATGACAGCTTATGCCGGTTTTTTCGAAGTATGCTCTCCTAAGAAAGGAGAGACTGTTTTCATATCAGCGGCATCGGGAGCTGTTGGTCAGCTTGTTGGCCAGTTTGCAAAGTTGTTCGGTTGTTATGTTGTTGGCAGCGCTAGTAGCAAAGAGAAGGTAATCGTGTCACGGTTGATGAGAGCTGTCTTTCTTAAATTTGAGAATGCTCAAGAGAGTGATGGCACTATTGAATGTATACCATCGTCATCATTTTACTGACTACAGTCTTACTGTTCTCTTCCGAATTTCATTCTTTCAAAAGTTGTTTTTGCCGGTATATTTGCGAAAAAGGTTGATTTGCTGAAGAACAAGTTTGGCTTCGATGATGCTTTCAACTACAAGGAGGAACTGGATCTGGATGCAGCACTGAAAAGGTGAGCCATGAGTATAGCAGTGATGATTAAGCAAATAAGCGACTGGCGCACGGGATATAAAATATGTAACTGTTCTTGACGCCCACTCCGTTTGACTTTTTGTGTTATAAATGTTTAGATGCTTCCCCGAGGGTATCGATATCTACTTTGAAAACGTTGGCGGAAAGATGCTCGATGCGGTGCTGCTCAGCATGAAACTTCATGGCCGAATCGCGGTTTGTGGAATGATCTCACAGTACAATCTCGAGCAGCCCGAAGGCATACACAACTTGACAAATTTTATCCTGAAGCGGATTCGGATGGAAGGTTTCGTGGTATCCGATTACTATCATCTCTACCCGAAGTTCCTGGAGACGGTATTGCCTCAGATCAAAGAGGGGAAGATTGTGTGTGTGGAAGACACTGCCAAAGGTCTCGAGAATGCTCCGACAGCTCTCATTGGGCTGTTCTACGGCCGCAATGTCGGGAAACAAGTGGTGGTGGTTTCTCACGAATGAGTCGGCTTTCTGTACTTGTCCATCAGCGTCGTCTCCTCTTTTCTCGTGTTTTCAAAATGGGTTGTTTTCTGTTTGTCTTTGTGTTGCCATTCCGTTGTGCGAGGACACAGAGGTTGTTTGTTTCTCTGGGGATGAATCGGATGATACAGAGGACCATCTGGTTCGGTTGCTTTCAGGGGTCAATGTTGGTAAACGGGGTGGTTTGTAGCTTTTCGCGAATGTCGCTTAGTGTACTTTTGGGTGCACATGCTCTGTTTTGCTTTCGGAGGCTTGTTTTCTGTCTATAATGTTAATGGAAATTTTTCTTCTTGTGCCGTGTCATCGTCTTTAAGTGAAACTGATTTGAGATGCCAAATTGTTACGAATAATGCGGAAGTGCGTGAACAAATTTAATGATTTGAGTAAGAAACAAATCAAAGAAATGAAACTCAGAAATAACGGATTATCGTGATTTGACGGTGTGCATATGGTGAGATATCAACAAGATGAGTCCTATATACAATAAAGGTATGATTACAATCGTCTAACCACAATCATTTTTATTTTTATTTTTTTATGTAGTCCTATTATATAAACGAAGTTAATCACAATGAGGAGAAATAATCAAATATATATATATATTAAACCTATTATAATTATGTTAATTCAGTCCAAAATTTTTCAATTTGGCCAATTGAATCTAAAGTGTAGTTCATCTAGCCAATTTTGGCTAGAAATCACTAACATAAACATTGACCGTGGATAATTTTTTAAATTAAAAAAATATAATTTTTTTTATTCACTTTTTTTTGCCGGTGATTGATTGCGAGCCGCGAACCACCAACCATGGCTAGGAAGGGCCGGTCTCTGTTGAGCAAGGACGAGGGCAAGCACCTATTCACTAGACTTGGCCAGGGCAACCCTTGTTGGGCCTTGCCTAGGCCGACCCTCCCCTAGGTGACCGCCGGCGAGGACACCCTAGCCTAGGCAAGGGTTGACCTCTCTAGATTTGGCAAGGGAGCCCTACCTAAGTGAGGCCCGACAGAAAGAAAAGGGAAAAGAAAAAAGAAAAAAATGTTAAAAATTGTTAGTGCTGATCGTGTCACAAAAGATGGTCAGTGTTTACGTCAATGATTTCCGCCCAAAATTGGCCAATTTTAGCTGGATGAACCACAATAGAAAATCGCAAAAGGTTTAGAACTTGCCCCATTAAAAAGTTTAGGATGGAATTGGCACAAATGCGATCGTCTAAGACTTTCTTAATAATTTCCCTTTATAAGTGTGTTTAACCCCAACTCAAAAAAAAAAATTAATTATAAGAAAGGGCTTTTTTCATAGTCTCACAAGTTTCGCATATATTAAGCACACTTACCACCACAACAAAATAATTATATGCAAAAAAACTGTATGAGCGTGCAAATAAGCGAAATTTGCATTGAATGGTTGAAGTTTCCAAGTTATGGACTCGAATCCAGCACCGCTAGAAACGAAGACAACATTCTGTTCGACTCGATCCGAACTAGTGTGATACATCAAGCCCACCAAATCAACCATCATCACCATGTGCTCTTGGCAAAGCTTGAGAGGCTGCTGGACATCCTTAGCGTCACAGCCATTACTGCTAATAAATAGACGAACAAGAGAGACATTTTAACAGTTTTAACCCTTTGCAACTATGTGATCTTATGCTCTGTTTGTTTCGCTGAAAAGAGCAAATCAAGAATTATTTGTCTAATTTTAATAGTTGTAAATTATTGCTTATGAAAAATCAAACACGTGTCCTCTAGCGTCAATCGCTAAGCGAAGTGGAATTTCAGGTCATCTCGTAAAAACTTTGGGAGGGTCATGACCATTTTTCGACTGTGTTCAACGCGAAGACAAAAGAGAGGCCCCCAACCAAGAAGAGCAGCTGTGTAAATTACCAATCACTATGCTCCGGAACTAATCCAATGCACAAGAAAACACCAATAGAAAAATAATACAAATAATCTCTAAATTTTGGTATAATGTGCATTATGATCCTTGAACTTTTAATTTGTTCAATATAGTTCTTGAACTTTATCTTAATATGCAATGTCGTTCCTGAACTTTTAAATTGGCGATTCGGTCCCTAATCTTTATCCAAATATATAATGTCATCCATGAATTTTTAAATTGCTAATTTAGTCCCTGAATTGTTAGTACATATTTAATGTAGTCATTGTACTATATAAAAATATTTAATATTGTCTCTGAGCTTGAACTTGAGTCTGAATTAATGAAATAACAATATTAAACATCTTCATATAGTAAATGGATTAAATTGAACATGACTTATATTAAATAAATTAAAAATTCAAGAATCATATTATATATTAAGATAAAATTCATAAATAAAAAAATTCAAGGAGTATATTGGACATTGAGTCAAAAATTAGGATCCTTTGTCCTGTTATCCCAACGACAACCGAACATAACCGAATGTTGTCGTCCTCCTCGCGGAGTATCTCCACAACCATCTCGCTCTCGCTCCACAGTATCCTCCACTCAGCTCCGTCGTCATCGCCCCCATCAACTACTATCCCCACCCACACACGCGACAAGGAGAAACAAAAGGTAACCTTTTTCTGTCCCGCAATACTTCTTCACGTGTTCCACGCTCAGCTGAGTCGCTAAGAACGATACCGGACTAGCACGCTCCACGCCTGTTCATCTTCTCTCTTCTGGGTGTTTGGAGCTTCGCCGAAAGAGTAGCGAAGAGCCATGGCGAGTGAGGATGGGGAGGTAGTGAAGAACATGCAAGTGATATTCAGGGACTACGTGAGCGGTTTCCCCAAGGAGACGGACATGGAGGTGCGGAAATCGACCATGAAGTTGCGCCTGCCGGAAGGGTCGAACGGCCTCCTCGTGAAGAATCTCTACTTGTCCTGCGACCCTTACATGAGGACCCGCATGGCGAAGCTCGACGTCCCGGGTTATGTCGATTCCTTCAAACCTGGTTCGGTGAGCAAGCCTATGTACTCGATTTGTTGTCAAGTTCTGTTTGTTTGTTTTTTTTCCAAAAGAATATAGAAAGAGAAAAGGCTCACTGAGGATTATGTGGATTTTCTTGAGCATGATATTTTTGTCCTCTTTAAGTTTGACCCGTTTGCTCTGGGGATTCATTATGTTGTTTCTGGAGAAAGTTGTGGTGTCTCTGCTGATGGATGGCGAATATTATATTAGTTTCCCTGAGTGTTGGATCATGATCTGAGGTTTGGCTAAATTAATATACGAGGACTCGTCAAGTATTAGTTCTGATTATGTCCAGTCATTTGAATCAGAGGATAGTAGCGACTCTGTGCCGTATGTCTATTCATTCTTTTTTATATCATGGCTAAATCTTTTGTGAGCCAATTGGTGGTGGCTTTGAAAGTGTAGAAGTGGTTTGTGATGTCGGTATAAGATTCAGCAAATGTACTGAAGAGCTTAGGGTGTCAAAAGAACGTCGCTTATGCTATTTGGCATAGCAATTTCACATGTCTTACGTTTACACAGTGCACATAATCACGGGGTTAAGCAATGCAAGTTGCTTAACACTCCCACTCATGTGTAAGCATGACGAATGGTGGTGGATAGCTTGCACGTGAAATAGGATAATTAGACATATTCATTAAAATATAAACTAAACATGACTCTGGGATAAGCAGAGTTTCGGTTGCATCCGTTAGAAATTGCTTAGGATCCCAACGTAATACTATGGATTTCAATTTTTTTTTCTGCTGAGATATTAGAAGTCCGCGGCTCTTCTTCTAGGTTTGTTGGAAGTTATATCAAGTGTTAAGAAAGCTGCATTTTGACTTACCTTGCTTCAATATGACTCGGGTTGCAGACTTTTAATATCAGAGAAAAGGTAAGGGTCTCTGGTTATTGTAGCCCATTTGATTATGAAATCGTCTTATCATTCCTTCTTGGAAGTACAATATCTATTTTTGTTTGCTGCACTATTTACAATAATATTTGAAGTATTTAACACATTGATGCAGCCTATCACTGGATATGGAGTAGCTAGAGTTTTGGAATCTGGGCATCCAAACTTCAAGAAAGGCGACTTGCTTTGGGGTTTCACTGGATGGGAGGAGTATAGTCTAATTACTGCACCAGAGACTTGCTTTAAGATTGAACACACTGATATTCCTCTGTCTTACTACACTGGCCTTTTGGGTATGCTCTATAATCATCAACTGTAATATCTCTTTCTTGTTAATGAATGAGGAGAATCAGATAGTTAAGATATCACTTGTAGGGATTTTCCTTGCTGATGAGCCTTATGGCCTTGTTGAATTGTCTGAATGACAGGGCCAATAATGCAAAGCTGTCTTCTCGCTTTGAAAGAAGCATGTAAATCAGTTATTTCTAGGGAAATAGTAGCTTTCCTTGAGAAAATACATTTCTCACGGGCTTCGCCTTTGGGCAATAATCGGACCATTTGAGATTTTGCCATGGCATAACATTCCTATACTTATGCTTCAGCATATCCTGTGACTTGTTTAATTTCAACAAATTTAAACTTTGCAGGTATGCCTGGCATGACAGCTTATGCCGGGTTTTTCAAGGTATGCTCTCCTAAGAAAGGAGAGACTGTTTTCATATCGGCAGCATCAGGAGCCGTCGGTCAGCTCGTTGACCAGTTTGCAAAGTTGTTTGGTTGTTATGTTGTTGGCAGCGCTGGTAGCAAAGAGAAGGTAATCATATCACGGTTGATGAGTGCTGTCTTTCTAAAATTTGAGAATGCTCAAGAGAGTGATGGCACTGTTGAATGTATGCATAATATAATCATCATTTCACTAACTACAGTCTTACTGTTCTCTTCCGAATTTCATTCTATTAAAAGTTCTTTTTGCTGCTATTTTGCAAAAAGGTTGATTTGCTGAAGAACAAGTTTGGATTCGATGATGCTTTCAACTACAAGGAGGAACCGGATCTGGATGCAGCACTGAAAAGGTGAGCTATGAGTATAGCAATGATGATTAAGCAAATAAAATATGTACCCATTCCTAAAGCCCACTCCATTTGACTTTTTGTGAGGTAAATGATTAGATGTTTCCCCGAGGGTATCGATATCTACTTTGAAAATGTTGGCGGAAAGATGCTCGACGCAGTACTGCTCAACATGAAACTTCGTGGCCGAATCGCACTATGTGGACTGATCTCACAGTACAATCTCGAGCAGCCCGAAGGCGTATACAACTTGATGAACCTCATTCTGAAGCAGGTTAGAATGGAAGGTTTCTTGGTGTTCGATTACTACCATCTCTATCCAAAGTTCCTGGAGATGGTATTGCCTCAGATCAAAGAGGGGAAGATTGTTTATGTAGAAGACACTACCGAAGGTCTCGAGAATGCTCCGGCAGCTCTCATCGGGCTATTCTCCGGCCGCAATGTCGGAAAACAAGTGGTGGTGCTTTCTCACGAATGAGTCGCCTTTCTGTACTTTTTCCATCGGCATAGTCTACTCTTTTCTCGTGTTTTCAAAATGGTTGTTTTCTGTTTGCCGTTGTGTTGCCGTTCCATCGTGCGAGGACATAGAGGTTGTTTCTTTCTTTGGGGATGAATCAGATGATACAGAGGACCATCTGGTTGGGTTGTTTTCGGGGGGCAACGTTGGAAAACGTGGTGGTTTGTAGCTTTTCGCGAATGAGTCGCTTAGTGTACTTTTGGGTGCACGTGCTCTGTTTTGCCTTCGGAGGATTGTTGTCTGTATCAGGTATAGAATTTTATTTGCCTCCCTATAATAATGTTAATGGAAATACTTCTTCTTGTAGCGTGTCATCGTCTTTAAATAAGACTCATTTGAGATACTAAATTGTTATGACTAATGGGGAAAGTGCATGAACAAATTAAAAGATTTGATTAAGAGATAAATCAAAGAAATGAAACTCAAAAATAATAAATTATTATGATTTGATGGTGTGCATACATCGCAGTATTTTCTGTTTGGTTTATCGTAAAACCAGAGTCATTCACAAGAGAGAGATATTATAACTTATTGCATTTATGTAAATCTTCCTAAACTTTTCAATTTGACCAATTAAATCGTAAATGTAGTTTATCCAGCCAATTTTTATTGAAAATCTTTAACATGAACATTGACCTTGGATAACTTTTGGAATTTTTAAAGAATGATTTTTTCTTTTTCTTTTTTTTTTTTTTCTTTCTCTTTTTTTTTTTTCTTTTTTGGGAGGGGGCCAATGGCCAATCGTGAACCACCAGCCATAGACCAATCAAGGGCCGGTCTCTCTTAGGCTAGGGCAAGGCCCGGCAAGGTTCAACCTTGCTTAGTCTTAGGGGGCGAGGGTGAACGCATATTCACCATACTAGACTAGGCCAAGCCAACCCTTACGAGGCCTTGCCTAGGCCGACCCTCCCTTGGGTGACACTTAGCGAGGCCACCTTGGGCTAGGCAAAGGTTGACCTCTTCAGATTTGGCAAGGGGCTCACCCAAGTGAGGCCCGACAAAAAGAAAAGAGAGGAAAAAAAAATTAAAACTTGTCAGTATTAACGCTAGTTGTGCCACATAAGACGGTTTGCGTTCAAATCAGCGATTTCTTGCCAAAATTGGCCAATTTTGGCTTGATGAACTACACTACTAAATTGTTAAAAAGTTTAGAACTCAATTGATCATGTTAAAAGATTTAGGATGGAATTAGCACAAGAACAATCGTCTAGGACTTTCTTGATAATTTCCTTTTCACAAGTGTGTTCCAATTCTAAATTCAACCCCAACTCACAAAAATTAATTATAAGAAAGGGTTTTTTTTGTTCTCTCACTCTTTTGGAAGAGGGCTCTCAATATTCTCTGTATCTCTCGCAAGCTTCACATATGTTAAGCTCACTTACTACAAAAATAAAACAATTATATGCGAAGAACTCTATGAGCATTGCTTCGACATCAACAGGGACAAGAACTCTATGAGCATGCAAATAAGCGAAGTCTGCATTGAATGGTTAAAGTTTCCCGGTTATGGACTTGAATGCTGATGTTGTCTTGAATTCCACAACATTTGATTGATTGGAAATTCGAAATTAAAAAGTCGATCGGGAAATCTAGGAAGGCTTGAAGATTTTGAACTATTTGTTTACTAATATATTTCCTAGATTTGGGTTTCAAATTTGATAATATCTTTATGGTGGAATTCCTTTCCTACTAGGTTTAGGAAAGTGGGGATCTAAAGATCTATTTATTTCAGCATTGTACCTTGTACTTGAGATATACGCTCAAATAAGAAATCGTCTCTCTCTCCCGTGGACGTAGGCGGATCTTTCGTCGAACCACGTAAATCTCCGTGTTCTTGATTATTCTTGTTTACTTTTCTCATCTAGTTAGGGTGTTCTTCCGCACAACAATTGGTATCGAGCAATCCGGGTTCTTTGTTCTGTATTGCGACTTCTAACTAGATGGCTGGAAAAGGTTCAACCGTTCGATTTGATATTGAACGATTCAGGGAAGAATAGTTTTACACTATGGCGGAGAAGGATGAAGGATCTGTTGATTCAACAAGGTTTATCAAAGGTTCTTAAGGAAAATCGAACAAGCCGAACACCATCACGATGATGATTGGGCTGACATGGAGGAGAGGGCGTGCAGCGCAATTCGATTGAACCTATCGGATGAAGCCCTTCAATATGTAGCGGAAATCGAATCTGCTCCGGAGGTATGGCTCAAACTCGAAAGCATTTACATGACGAAATCTCTTACGAACAAGTTGTTCTTGAAGAAGAGATTGTATTCACTTCAGATGAGTGAAGGAGGAGATCTGTTGGAACACCTCAACGTGTTCAATAAGATGATTAGTGAACTTACAAGCTTGGAGGTAAGGTTTGAGGATGAAGACATAGCGCTTCTACTACTGGCATCGTTGCTTGATTCGTTCGACCACTTGGTGACTACGCTCCTTTATGGCAAGGAAACCCTAGAGATCGGAGAGGTGACTGCTGCCCTGATTTCAAACGACACCCGAAAAAGGGCAAATAGTTCAAAATCTTCGGGAGAGGGACTCTTTGCAAAGGAGAAAAGCAATCAAGGAAGAGGAAGATCAACGGATCGAGGATCGAGCAGTAGGGGTCGATCAAAATCCAAGGGAAAGTTCAAAGGAAGATGCTATTGGTGCAATCAGGAAGGGCATACCAAGTATAGCCGACAACATTGAGACCAATGATGGGGACGTCTTGTCCATATCGTCGGGGAAGGACACCTTTGAAGATTCATGGATCATGGACTCCGGATGCACTTTTCACATGTGTCCTCATCGAGAAGCCTTCGATGAATACAAGGCATATGATGGTGGTTCAGTTCTCATGGGGAATGATACTTCGTGCAAGACTGTGGGTGTTGGAACCGTGAAAATCAAGATGTTTGATGGCATGATTAGAACCTTGGCAGACGTGCGTCATGTTCTGGGTCTAAGGAAGAATTTGATCTCATTGGGAGCACTTGAATCCAATGGATGCAAGTACACGGCTCAAGGTGGAGTCTTGAAGGTGATTAAGGGAGCTCTGGTTGTTCTTAAGGGACAGAGGCACGGGAACCTATATCGACTTATAGGAACCACAGTGCAAGGTGGAGCATCTGTGTCCACGGATGCTAGCACGGATATAGATAACACCTATCTATGGCATATGTGTCTCGGGCATATGGGAGAAAGAGGATTGATGGAGCTTCACAAGAGGTATGCACTCCAAGGTATAAAAACATGCAAATTAGATTTCTACAAATTTTGTGTGTTTGGAAAACAATGCAGAGTACGGTTCAATGTTGCAACTCATACAAGCAAGGGCGTGCTCGAGTATGTACACACGGATGTATGGGGTCCTTCACCGGTAAAGTCAAAAGGAGGGAAGGAATACTTCGTGACATTCATTGACGATTTCTCTCGCAAAGTTTGGGTCTACTTCATACGACACAAAAGTGAAGTCTTTGAAAAGTTCAAAGAATGGAAAGCTGAAGTTGAGACTTCAACAGGGAAGAAGGTTAAGTGCTTGAGATCAAACAATGGAGGAGAGTACAAATCGACACCATTCATGGAGCTTTGCAAGAATGAAGGGATTAAACGTCACTTCACAGTTCCGAATACGCCCCAACAGAATGGCGTCGCGAAGAGGATGAACCAGACCTTATTAGAGAGAGCTCGAAGCATGAGGTTACATGCGGGATTGAGCAAGGAGCTTTGGGCGAAGCTGTCGCATGGCATGTTATCTTGTGAATCGGTCTCCATCAACCGCAATTAAATGCAAAATTCCCGAAGAGGTATGAACTGGTAAAATTGTCGATTATTCTAATTTAAGAATAGTCGGTTGTCCCGCGTATGTACATGTGCAAAGTTCAAAGCGCTCGAAGTTGGATCCAAAATCAAAATAATGCATATTTCTCGGTTACGAGAAAGGAGTGAAAGGCTACAAATTATGGGATCCAAGTGAGAAGAAAGTTCTGACGAGCAGGGATGTTATATTCTATGAATCTGCAATGTTGAAGTCAAGCTGCGTGCCACGCGTGGCTGCTGAAGAGGAGAGTGATAAATCTATCGTTAAGGTGGAGCTTGAAACCGAGAGAATCTGCGAGAGAATGGCGAGTCATCCGATGAGGCTCCGGAAGTCGAAGAAACGGTAGAAGTTCCTCATACCATTGCGACGGGTCGAGGAAGGCGCACTCCCAAAGCAGGAGAGGTACGGTTTTGAGAATATGGTTGCTTATGCTCTTACCGTAGGCTCGGCGATCCAAGCTCCTACCATGAAGCTTTGAAAAGTGATCACAAAGAAAAGTGGATGACCACAATGATGGAGGAGATGGAGTCGTTACAAAAGAATGAGACATGGGAACTTGTGAAGAAGCCCAAGGATCAGAATGTCATTGGTTGTAAATGGGTTCTTTGAAGAAAGGAAGCAACAACGGAGAAAGAGCAAGAGAGATACAAGGCCCGACTTATTGCTAAGGGCTATGCACAGAAGGAGGGGATTGATTATGACGAGATATTTTCCCCGGTTGTAAAACACACATCAATTCGTGTTTTACTAGCTATGGTAGCCATGTATAACTTGGAGCTCGAGCAGCTAGATGTGAAGACAGCATTCCTTCATAGTGACTTGGAGGAGAAAATTTATATGGAGCAGCCCGAAGGCTTCAAGGTGGAAGGGAAAGAGGATCATGTTTGTTTGCTCAAGAGATCACTTTACGGTTTGAAGCAATCTCTGAGGCAATGGAATAAAAGGTTTGATTCTTTTATGCTTCGTATTGGCTACATAAGGAGTGTGCATGATTCTTGTGTCTACTACAAAATTTTGGATGATAAGTCGCTTATTTTGTTGATGCTCTATGTTGATGATATGTTGATTGCTGCAAGAAAAATGAGAGACATTATTTCCCTAAAGTCTCTCATTAAGTAGTGAGTTTGATATGAAGGATCTTGGTGCTGCAAAGAGGATCCTTGGCATGGAAATCTTTCGAGATAGACATGCAAGTAAGCTTTGGGTAAATCAAAAGAAGTATGTTGAGAAGGTCTTGGAGCGGTTCAACATGGGTAAAGCTAAACCGGTTAGTACGCCCTTAGCAAATCACTTCAAATTATCTGAGAAACGATGCCCTGTTTCACATGAGGAAGTTGTAAAGATGTCTCGAGTACCCTATGCCAGCGCAGTAGGGAGCCTCATGTATGCTATGGTTTGTAGCAGACCGGATTTGGCTCATGCGGTGAGTCTCGTCAGCCGATACATGAGCAATCCGGGTAAGGAGCATTGGGAAGTTGTTAAGTGGATCTTTCGTTATTTGGCTAGAACTGCCGGAATGGGTTTAATATTCAGTTTCAAGGCAGGATCGATCGATTTAGCAGGTTATGTTGATTCAGACTTCGCTGGTGATTTGGACAAGCGAAGGTCTATCACAAGATATGTCTTTACTCTTGGTGGTGGAGCTATTTCGTGGAAGGCAATGCTTCAACCTCTTTGTAGCATTGTCTACAACTAAAGCTGAGTATATGGCGAATCGATGCTTTGCGAAGGAGGGAATATGGCTGACTGGTTTGGTCACGAGTTGAGTATAAAGCAAGAAAGTGTTACATTATATTGCGATAGCCGAGCGCAATATGTCTCGCGAATAATCAAGTGTTCCATTCCGAACGAAACACATTGAAGTTCGGTACCACAAAATTCGAGAATTTGTGGAGAATGGCAGCATTGTTTTGAAGAAAATCCATACTAAAGATAATCCCGCAGATATGCTCACGAAGACAAGTTACTACGGAGAAATTCAAGTCCTGGGGGACTTGATTTCTCTCACTCATCATTGAAGTTGATGGAGGCCGCACCGATCCAGGTTCGGGCGTACCTTTGCAAAGGTACGGTGGAGGGAGAGATATATTCGTTTTCTTGGCTCAAGTGGAGGCTTGTGGTTTATTCAAGCCAAAGGTGGAGATTTGCTGATGTTGTCTTGAATTCCACAACATTTGATCGATTGGAAATTCGAAATTAAAAAGTCGATCGGGAAATCTAGGAAGGCTTGAAGATTTTGAACTATTTGTTTACTAATATATTTCCTAGATTTGGGTTTCAAATTTGATAATATCTTTATGGTGGAGTTCCTTTCCTACTAGGTTTAGGAAAGTGGAGATCTAAAGATCTATTTATTTCAGCATTGTACCTTGTACTTGAGATATACGCTCAAATAAGAAATCTTCTCTCTCTCCTGTGGACGTAGGCGGATCTTTCGCCGAACCACGTAAATTTCCGTGTTCTTGATTATTCTTGTTTACTTTTCTCATCTAGTTAGGGTGTTCTTCCGCACAACATTGAATCCAGCACGCTAGAAATGAAGAACAACGTTTTGTTCGACTCGATCCGAATTAGTGATACATCAAGCCCACCAAATCAAGCATCATCACCGTGTGTTCTTGGTAAAGTTTGAGAGGCTGCTGGACATCCTCAGTGTCACAGCCATTGCTACTAATAAATAGACAAGCAAGAGAGATATTTTAACAGCTTTAACCCTTTGCGACGATGTGATTTTAGATTCCATTTGTTTCGCTGAAAAGGGCAAATGAAAATTTATTTTTCTAATTTTAATAGTCCTAAATTATTGCTTGTAAAAAGTCAAACACATATCTTCTGGCGTCAGTCACTAAGCGAACTCTTATAAAAACCTTGGGAGGGTGATGACCATTCTCGGCCATAGTCGACATGACGACGAACGAGAAGCGCCCAACCATGCTCCTGAACTGATCCAATGCACAAGAAAACATCAATAGGAAAACGACATAATTAATTTATGAATTTTTACTCAACATGCACTGTGACTCTTGAACTTTATCCAAATATGTAAAATTGTCCCTAAACTTTTAAATTGTCAATTTGAATACCGAATGTCTAATATAGTCATTTGATTATATGAAGATATTTAATTTTTTTCATGAGCTTGAATTAATGGAACAACGGCATTCAACATTTTTATATAGTCCGGAGACCACATTACATATTGAGATAAAATTCAGAGATTATGTTACATATTAAGATAAAGTTTGGCAACATCATTGAATGGATAAAAAATTCAAAGACCATGATATACATTGAACCGAAATTTAAGAATTCCAAAACCATCTCACTCTCACTCCTCATGATCCTCCACGCACCTCCATCGTCGCCGTCCCCATAAACTACCATCCCCCGCCGGCTGACCCACAGGGCGCAACCAAAAGGCCGCCTTCTTATCTGTCTCGCATGGCCTCTTCACACTCCACGCCTGCTCATCTTCCTCTTCTGGGTGTTGAGAGTTTTGCCGAAAGTGCAGCCAAGAGCGATGGCGGGCGAGAATGAGGAGGCAGTGAGGAACAAGCAAGTGATATTTAGGGACTACGTGAGTGGTTTCCCCAAGGATACGAACATGGAGGTGCGTGAGTCGACCATGAAGTTGCGTCTCCTGGAGGGCTCGAACGGCTTTCTCGTGAAAAATCTCTACTTGTCCTGCGATCCTTACATGAGGTTCCGCATGACGAAGCCCGACGTCCAGGATTATGTCCAAGCCTTCAGACCTGGTTCGGTGAGCAAGCCTAAGCACTCTTTTCGTTGTCAAGTTCTGTCTATTTTTTTTCCTTTTTTTTCCAAAGAACATAGATAGAGAAAAAGTTCATCGAGGATGATGTGGGTTTTCTTGAGTATGATATTTTTGTCCTTTTTAAGTTTGCTCTGGGCATTCATTGTGTTGTTTTTGGAGAAAGTTGCGGTGTCTCTGCTGATGGATGGTGGATATTATATCAGTTTTCCTGAGTGTTGGATCATGATCTCAGGTTTGGCTAAATTAATACACGAGGACTTGTCAAGTATTAGTTCTGATTATGTCCGATCATTTGAATCAAAGGATTGTAGCGACCCTGTGCTGTATGTGTATTTATTTTTATTTTTTTTTTTATCATGGCTAAATCTTTTGTGAGCCAATCGGTGGTGGCTTTGAAATTGTAGAATTTGTTTGTGATGTCGGTATAATATTTGGCAAATGTATTGAAGAGCTTAGGGTGTCGAAAGAACGTCGCTTGTGCTATTTGGCATAGGAATTTTACATTCCTTACGTTTACACAGTCCACATAATCATGGGGTTAAGCGATGTGAGTAATGTGTAACCATGACGAATGGTGGCTGATAGCTTGCACGTGAAAGAGGACAATGAGAAGTATTAATTGAAATATAAAATAAACATGACTCTGGGATGAGCAGAGTTTTGGTTGGATCCTTCAGCATATTGCTTAGGATTCTGATGTATAGCTATGGATTTCAATTTTATTCCCGCTGTGTTAAAATTATGCCATTCAAGGTTTGTTGGAAGTTATATCAAGGGTTAAGGAAAACTGCATTTTGACTTACCTTACTTCAATATGACTCGAGTTGCAAACTTTTAATATCAGAAAAAAGGTTAAAGGTAAAAGGGTCTCTGGTTATTGTAGCGCATTTGACTATGAAATTGTCTTTATGTCCAATCATTCCTTCTTGGAAGTACAATGTCTATTTATGTTTGCTAAATTATTCACTTATATTTGAAGTATTCAACGCATTGATGCAGCCTATCACTGGATATGGAGTAGCTAAAGTTTTGGAATCCGGGCATCCAAACTTCAAGAAAGGCGACTTGCTTTGGGGTTTCACCGGATGGGAGGAGTATACTCTAATTACTGCACCAGAGACTTGCTTCAAGATTGAACACACCGATGTTCCTCTGTCTTACTACACTGGCCTTTTGGGTACGCTTTTTAATCATTGATTGCAATATCTATGTCTTCTTAATGAATAAGAGGAATCAGATAGTGAAGATATTACTCGTAGGGATCTTCATTGTCGATGAGCCTTATGGCCCCATTGAATTGTCTGAATGACAGAGCCCTGCAAAGCTGTCTTCTCGCTTTGCGAAGCGTCTAAATCGGTTATTTCTAGAGAAATAGTAGCTTTCCTTGAGAAGAATACATTTCTCACGGGCTTCACCTTTGGGCAATAATCGGACCATTTGAGATTTTGCCATAGCATAACACTCCTACACCTTTGTCTAATTTCTACAAATTTATAATTTGTAGGTATGCCTGGCATTACAGCTTATGCGGTTTTTCAAAGTATGCTCTCCTAAGAAAGGAGAGACTGTTTTCATATCAGCGGCATCGGGAGCTGTTGGTCAGCTTGTTGGCCAGTTTGCAAAGTTGTTCGGTTGTTATGTTGTTGGCAGCGCTGGTAGCAAAGAGAAGGTAATCGTGTCATGGTTGATGAGTGCTGTCTTTCTTAAATTTGAGAATGCTCAAAAGAGTGATGGCACTATTGAATGTATACCATCGTCATCATTTTACTGACTACAGTCTTACTGTTCTCTTCCGAATTTCATTCTTTCAAAAGTTGTTTTTGCCGCTATTTTTGCAAAAAAGGTTGATTTGCTGAAGACCAAGTTTGGATTCGATGATGCTTTCAACTACAAGGAGGAACTGGATCTGGATGCAGCACTGAAAAGGTGAGCTATGAGTATAGCAGTGATTATTAAGCAAATAAGCGACTGGCGCACGGGATATAAAATATGTAACTGTTCCTGACGCCCACTCCGTTTGACTTTTTGTGTCATAAATATTTAGATGCTTCCCCGAGGGTATCGATATCTACTTCGAAAACGTTGGCGGAAAGATGCTCGATGCGGTGCTGCTCAGCATGAAACTTCATGGCCGAATCGCGGTTTGTGGAATGATCTCACAGTACAATCTCGAGCAGCCCGAAGGCATACACAACTTGACAAATTTTATCCTGAAGCGGATTCGGATGGAAGGTTTCGTGGCATCCGATTACTATCATCTCTACCCGAAGTTCCTGGAGACAGTATTGCTTCAGATCAAAGAGGGGAAGATTGTGTATGTGGAAGACACTGCCGAAGGTCTAGAGAATGCTCCGACAGCTCTCATCGGGCTATTCTCCGGCCGCAATGTCGGGAAACAAGTGGTGGTGGTTTCTCACGAATGAGTCGGCTTTCTGTACTTTTCCATCGGCGTCGTCTCCTCTTTTCTCGTGTTTTCAAAATGGGTTGTTTTCTGTTTGTCTTTGTGTTGCCGTTCCGTTGTGTGAGGACACAGAGGTTGTTTCTTTCTTTGGGGATGAATCGGATGATACAGAGGACCATCTGGTTGGGTTGTTTTCAGGGATCAATGTTGGAAAACGTGGTGGTTTGTGGCTTTTCGCGAATGAGTCGGTTAGTGTACTTTTTGGTGCAGATGCTCTCCTTTGCTTTCGGAGGATCGTTCTCTGTATCGGACATAGAATATCATATGCCTCTATAAGATGTCATGGAAATGTGTCTTCTCGTACTGTATCATCGCCTTTAAATAAAACTCAAAAATAAGGGATTATCGTGGTTCAATAGCATGCCTACTTCACTTTTGTGATATGCCTCTATAAGATGTCAATGGAAATGTGTCTTCTTGTACCGTATCATCGCCTTCAAATGAAACTCAAAAATAAAGGATTATCGTGGTTCGATAGCATGCCTACTTCACGTTTGTGATATGCCTCTAAAAGATGTCGATGGAAATGTGTCTTCTTGTACCGTATCATCACCTTTAAATGAAACTTAAAAATAAGGGATTATCGTGGTTCGAAGAATGGAAAGTACCTGGACAAATGAAATTGTTCAAGTAAGAAATAAATCAAAGAAATGAAACTCAAAATTAAGGGATTATCGTGGTTCGATAGCATACCTACTTTACGTTGAGAGATCAATGGGATGATTCCAATGCAATCAGCAAAGACATGGTTACAAACGTTCAACCAGTCATTTATAAATGTTTTTCAATTCTAAATTTAACCCCAACTCACAGAAGTTAATCACAAGAAAGGGCTTTTTCATACTCTCAACTCTCTTGGAAGAGAGCTCTTGATATTCTTTGAATTTCTCACACATTTTGCACATATTAAGCACACTTACTACAACTACGAAATAATTATATGCAAAAAACTCTGAGCATTCTTTCGACGTCAACCAGGAAAAGAACTCTTGTGAGAAATTGATTTCCCTTCTGTATCATCCACAACCCCGTAGGCAACAGTCAAATTTGAAATTTCCTAACACGGCTCGGGTTTCGTTGTGCGTCATGAATCGAAATTCAAATCAATTGAGATTTATTCCAAGCTAACTTGTCTCTTGGAGCATGCGCATTGTTGGGAAAATATGGTTTCGAATTGGGTAAAACAATGAAGACGGATCTTTAGAGTACTCGAATCGGACTTTGAGGCGTGATATCACTTTCTTTAAGGATTTATTTGCCCCCACAAAGTTGCTAATGGTCACCGGCAAAAATCCTCCAGGATACAACAAAGTCTCAAAATCGAGAATACTAGATAGCAATTCTAGTATTTCTCCGGGTCTCTCCGGAAACAATCGAAAAATTGGCTGCAGTTTTTTCGGAAAGAAGACTCGAAAAATGACCACACTTTTTCTTCCGAAAATTGACAAGCATATATATATGAAAACAATCTTGTAACTCTTCGTGAAAATTGCCAAAGAATAAACAAACACGTCCTTTAGAAAATTGTTCGGATAAACAAATGCGACTCTTCGAAAAAGGTCGAAAACCGAATAATAGCAACCCTTCGGGAAAAGTTGCAAACCGAATAAGTAATTTTCCAAAGGTTATCTTGAGACACAAACAAAATTCGGAATAATAATTTTATTTTTTATTTTTTTTTTTAATAAATAAAATTTCGAATTTTCATTTCCGAAAATTCTCAAAATAAAAGACAACCTTTGATTAAAATTAATAACATAACAAAATAAAAATAAATAATAGAGGGATTAGTGCTAATTATTCGCGCACCCGCACGCGGGTATGGTGGGGTGTATCCTCACCCAATCATTCCTTTAAATATGCAAAGGAAATTCCACATTTATAAATTGGTTTACTTTTTCTCACATTTCCTATGTGGGACAAGGTAAAAAGGTACTTTTCTTTTGTTTTAACAAACAAAACTCCAACGCGCATGATGCGCCTATGATGCGTGCAAATAAGCGGTGTTTGCATGGGACGGTTGAAGTTGCAAGTGTAATGGCGGTGACAAAATTGAATACGAAGTAGGAATCCATCAATCCCATCACATCAACCATCATCACCAGGCAGTTTTGGCAGGCCTGAGAGGCTGTTCAAAGTCCTCAGATTCACATCTCTTACCAAAGAATCTAATTTGAAATTTCCTAACACAGCTCGGGTTTCATTGCATGTCATGAATTGAAATTCAAATCAATCGAGATTAATTCCAAACTAACTTGTCTCTTGGAGCATGCCCATGACGCGTGCAAATAAGCGGTGTTTGCATTGGATGGTTGAAGTTGCAAGTGTAATGGTGGTGAGATAATTGAATATGAATTAGAGATCCATCAAGCCCATCACATCAACCATCATCACCATTCATTTTTGGCAGACCTGAGAGGCTATTCAAAGTCATCAAATTCACATCTCTTACCAAAGAATCCAATTTGAAATTTCCTAACAAGGCTCAGGTTTCGTTGCACGTCATGAATCGAATTTCAAATCAATCGAGATTAATTCCAAGCTAACTTGTCTCTTGGAGCATGTGCATGATGTGCCTATGGCGGGTGCAAATAAGCGATGTTTGCATTGGACGGTTGAAGTTGCAAGTGTAATGGCGGTGACATAATTGAATACGAATTAGAGATCCATCAAGCCCATCACATCAACCATCATCACCATGCATTTTTGGCAGACCTGAGAGGCTGTTCAAAGTCCTCAGATTCACATCTCTTACCAAAGAATCCAATTTGAAATTTCCTCACACGGCTCTGGTTTCGTTGCACATCATGCATTGGACGATTAAAGTTGCAGTGTAATGGCGGTGACATAATTGAATACGAATTAGAGATCCATCAAGCTCATCACATCAACCATCATCACCATGCATTTTTGGCAGGCTTGAGAGGCTGTTCAAAGTCGTCAGATTCACATCTCTTACCAAAGAATAAACAAATACCAGATATTTTAGTAGCTCTAACCCTTTGCGGGGGTGATGCATGTATGTGAATTTACATTCCATTTGTTTCACCAGCAAGAGCAATTCGAAATATATTTTCTAATTTGAATCGTTCTTGGCAGTTAAAAAAAGAATAACTAAAAAATATTTTCATCATTAATGATAATTTATGTCTAAATATTTTCCATAATGATGAGAATTTCCTTTATCTTATTTGGATAGTTGTTGATTGAATTAGAGTCGTGATTATGTCAACCCACTTGACAGGATTGAAGTCGGATGCGTGTCATTCAAATTCATCCTCATGCAACATGGGAAAATTTGTTTAAAAAGTCCTAAGCCTATTACATTTTTGCCAGTTTAATCATAAACCTTTTAATTTTGCAAATTGAATCCTAAAATTTTCATCTTTTGCCAATTGAATCTATTTGGCCAATTTTTGCCAGAATTTGCTGACATAAATGGCTAGCACTAACACAGCATTTCACTTTTCTTTGTTTCTATCCTCACTAGCCTAACTAAAAAAAAAAAAAAAAGCAAAGAAAAGTAAAAAGAAAAAACCAACAAAAATTCAAATTAAAATATTATTTACAATGCCACATCGGTACCATCTATCCACTCAGTAAATTTAGGCCAGATAGACTTAATTGGAAAAAAGTAAAAAGATTTATGACTCATTGGTAAAATTAAAATATTTAGAACTGAATTGATAAAAATGCAATAAGTTTAGAACAATTTTCCTAGCAACATGAAATCACTTGTGCATGTGAGCTTTTGTCAAGCACCTCCCTAGAATGCATTCCGATCACCATCCAATTTTTATTTAATGTAAGGACTGTCAGTTCCACAGCGTACACTCAGACCTTGAAGAATGGAAGCGGCGTGGTTGACACATCCGGAATTCCCAGATTTTGTTCAGAAAGCTTGGTGCTTTGAAGAGGGTTGTATTGGATCGCTTCACCAAGCCTGACCAATTTAATTGAGTGAATCATGTCAGCTAAACTAATGAGCTTACTTTGACTGACCTACTTAAATATTAAATTTGATTTAGTTTACTTTCATGATCATTTTACTAGCTATGAAAACATTACATATCATATGCGTTACTCGTAGGGTTAAACCAACGCAGACTCAACCTAAAATGTTTCAAAAGTAGATTTTGGCCTGGTTCGACTGGCCAAATTTCATAAGAGCCCAAACAAATTTACCCAATTAAGCTCGAATATCAAAGTTTGTACTTTGAATAGATCTTACCAACGAGTACAAATTTCATAAACTTTTTGCTGAACCCACTTAGGCCTTAACAATACCAATCACCATATCTTTTTCAAACTCGTTTATCATTCATTTAGAGAAAAATCACATGCCACATATCGTGAGACATCCATTTTTATTCCTCTATGTTGGGAAGAGATAATCTAGGTGAGAAAAAAAAAAAGTAAAAGTGAAAATAACAGCAAACAAAAGATTGTAGGGAAAATTACCCAATCACTCCTAAATTTATTTACGAAATAAAATTCATTCCTAAACTTTTTAATATTATCAATTTAGTCATATTTTTTGCATGAAATTCCAATGGAGTCATTCCTGTCAATTTTCGTTAATGGCAGTGTGTAGCGTAAGATGGTGGGTAATGATTAAATCATCATATCAACAATTCTTAGTAAAAATTGGTCGAAAAAACTACATTACATTTTTGAACAAATGTTTAAAAACAATATTGAAAAGTTTAGGACTAAATTCACATTCACACAATGAATTTAGGACTGATTGGACAATTTCTCCAAAGGTTGTAAATCAATTGTAGAGACAAGGGAGAAAATTGTCCAAAAAGTCATTAATATATTGTACTTTTGCCAATTCAATTCTAAATTTTTTACTTGTGTCAATTCAGTCCTTGACATATTCACATTTTATCAATTGAGTATATCCAATCAAATGTGATTGGAAATCGCTAATTCTAGTGGCACTTTTTTCAAATTTTATTTATTTTTTCTTTTCTTGCTCTTTCTATTTTTTTTTTTTTTTAACCTTCCACTCTTCCTCCTCTAGTGAGTCGTCAAGCATCAAGCGAGGGCCAGCAAGGTCAACCTTGTTGGCATTTGATGAAGCTAGCCCAATCTTGTCAAGGCTCGACCTCACCATCGCTAGGGGTGGTTGAGGCTCACCCAAGGCTAGCAAGGTCAACTCTCGCCTTTGGTGGTCATCAAGGCCCAACGAATAGCTAGAGGAGGAAGAAAAGAATGGAAAAAAAAAATTAATAAATAAATAATTCAAAAAATATTAAAAATATTTATAACAATGTTGGCGGCATCCACATCATTGATTTCCAATCAAAATTGATATAGATAGATTCAATTGGAAAAATATGAAAAAATTTAGAATTCAATTAGCACAATTAAAAAGTTTAGAAATAAACTAGTAAGAATGTGATAGATCTATGAATTTTTGGATGATTTTCCAGTACGAAGGGTGTTGTTCGCAAAGGCCCTTTCTCGAACCTGGTCGAGACCCGCCGACCTTATCGTGTTCCCCAAAAGGGTTCTCCAACGAGAGACCGGGCGAGATCCTTCCAAATCAATGGCAATCATTCCCGAGCTGGCCCAAACAGTCATACAAAGCACGAGCGCATGTTTGTCCATATTTTATCTAGAGCATGACTTGCCGCTCTTGGTTGTTTGTTTAGTGTGTAAATTGTCGGCTTCTTGATTTTCCTAGTGATCTCTTCTATAATGCACAAGTTTGTTTGTTTAAGATTCTTAGTGGTAATAGGCAGTTACCAGGTCTGCGAAAGTGGAGCTCATTCAAGGGTGTGTGCTCTATAAAAGGTTTCCATCCACTAATAGTTCAGAAATATCAATCTCCGCATACAGAGAACACTCACCCACACCTCCGCACTCTTAGCTTCTTGGTCAAGAAAAGAAAAGAAAAGGTATGGCGTTGAGAATGGGGAGGCAGTGAGGAACAAGCTAGTCATATTCTGGGACTTCATCACAAATGGCTCTTTTTCCAAAGAGTCGGCAATAGGTGATGGAGAGGGTGAACTAACACTGATGTCATCAAGTGTCATTAGAGAAATAAGGTTCTTCTTGACCTCCGGTACAAGCCTCACGTCTATAAGTATGCGCAATTCTCCATCATGCATCCAAATCCAACAGTCTTTATCCCCACAACCTTATTAGCTACAATATTTCTTATTAGAATTCTACCACCATGCCAAGCCCCATTCATGGCCCATCATCACGACACGCGGGCCCAAGTCCTAGCCCAACGATTGGCCCATCGAGCCCACACTTGTGGCCCTTACACGGCCCACTAAGCACATTACTCAACCCCTATTACTCTACTCTAGGATCAAAAATTTCGGGGTGTCACACGTTAAACTTCCCAATTTATTATTTCACTACAGATATATATGCAAACTAGAATTTTCAGATAATAATCAGACAAATAAAAGTCCCAAATCAAAATCCAGACAAATCCTATCGTCAAGCTCTAACACCAATGTTGTGACATTAATGCAGAAATTAACAAGATGTTGCAATTAATTCAATGTGAATTGGCAATAAACAATAAACAATAAAGAGCACAAGAGATTTATGTTGTTTGGTACAAAGTGTTACCTATTTCCAGGGAGAGCCAGCATCAAATAATTAACTAATAATCCAAAAATGAGAGTTATAATCACTCACCCCACACCTAAATCAATTCCAACCCCACAATCTTCATGAATAAACAACTCAATTTGACTGTAAAACTCGCAGCACAAATTAATTTCCGTGTGTCCTGCTCCTCAGCGTGGCCAGAGAACAAAACTCTTTCGTGCGTCTAAGAAAGAGTCCTCTGTTCGGGTTAATGTTAATCCTTCCTGGAGTCAACTGCACGGCTTAAACAAAAGCTTGCCCCACTGTGTCCTTTTTGGTCCGACTTTTATATTAAAGAAAGGAAAAAAAAAAAAAAAAAAGACTTCCATTTCTTGGTCAACCGATCGAACTTGGATAAAAGAAGTGACCACCGCATATGTAGTACCGAATCTTGGATATATCCCATATGCTCCAAGATTATTATCCAAAGGCCTTGAATTTTATACGGAGCACAAACTCGAAGCATGAAGCATGATTTAACAATCTTCCATGACGATCCAATGCTGGAGTGATTGCGCATGGTTGACTTTGTCAGGCTATGCGCAACTGCCTAGTGATTGTCGTCTTGTGCGTGTCCCGTTGCGAGACTTGTTTCATCTGCTATGCGCAACTGCCTTGGTAGTTATCTCGTTCTTTAAGATTCCTAGTACCAGGTCGTGAAAGTTGGGTTCATTCCCTTGTTCGTGCTATAAAAACGTTTCCACCTAGTACCAGTTGAGAAGCATCAGTCCATCTCTACATATGGCTTCGTGGGTCGAGAGAAAAGAAAAGAGAAAAAGGAAGGATGAGGAGTGAGATTGGGGAGGCAGTGAGGAACAAGCAAGTGATATTCAGGGACTTCGTCGCGCATGGCATCTTTCCTAAAGAGTCGGACGTGGAGTTGACTGAGTCAACCATCGAACTGACGAGAGCCATCGCCAAAGGCTCCAAGGGAGTGTTGGTGAAGAATCTCTACCTGTCCTGCGATCCTTACATGAGGAATCGCATGATGAAGCCCGCCTCCGGTGAAAGTTATCTCGGCACCTTCCAACCTGGTTCGGTGAGCCCAGCTCAATTCATTTTTTACGTTCTTTTCTTCTTCTTTTTTTTTTTTTTCCTTTTTTTTTTTTTTTTTTTTTTTGGGAAATAGAAACAAGATCGACAAGAAGATGAAATTTTTTGTTGATGTACTTGCTCTAGGATTGATCAAAAAATTGTGGAATTTTACGTTAGTTTCCGAGGCATTTATCTTTGCATGCTCTTGCTTGCTATTGTTCTTGGATTGTTGATTTCAGGGTGGCTAGATAGTAGTATCTTTGGACTAGTTTCCGAGGCTTCTTTTTTGTATCTTAATCTTGTTTATGGTTAAGTTCTTGTAACCACTGAGGTGGAAGCCAATTCGAGGCCACCTTCGAAAGAGTACCTAGGGTTCTCATTGTGTCACCAATAATTCCTAATAATGAACAAAAGAACGCTTGAGTACCAGAACTTGGCACGGAGGAACACTTAAGTATTACGAAAGTGACACCTATGTATCACTTTTTTTTAAAAATAAGACACTTTAGTACCAAGTTTGAAGAAGGTAGTCGAAAATCCTATGTGGCAATTTTTTAATAACATAACTTGCATACATGACACATCGGAAAGCTGAGTCAATAACAAAGAACCAAGATAGCGTCATTTTGTCTTTTTGTTGAGTTTTAATATAAATATTAATTAAATTAAATTATTTATATTTATATTTATTTATTAAAAAAAAAAAAAAGGAGGAGGCAAAAGGCGAGGACTAAGCCCTCACCCCCGCCTCCCCACCGTCACCCAAAAAGGGCTGGCAATGATGGGAGAGGGGTCGGCAAGGGTCGCCGACCCTTGGCGAGGGCTCGCAGGCCCTCCCCCAGTTCTATCGAGGGTCGCCAGTGACCTTCACCGAATCTAGGTGTGGGCCACGACCCTCACCCCAAATCTGCGCAAGGGCTCACAGGTTGTCGCGGAGCCCTCGCCACCGATCAGCTAAGGTCGTCGAGCCCTAGTCCCCCGCCATCGTCGGGAAGAGCCAACAACAGTGGGGAGGCGGCGGCAAGGGTTGAGTCGTCGCCGCCTGCAATCTCCATCTTTTTTTATTTTATTTTAATTTTAATGTAATTAATATTTATTTTAATTATCTAGTCACATCAGTCAGCAAAATAAGTCGTTTTTGCATTTATCCAACCATGTCAACATGCAAAACGATATCGTTTTGCACTTATCTTGCCAGAAATTCAGCACGTTAGTATTTTGGTCGGATGTTCTCCCTGTTAGCACTTAATTGATCAATTTTACTCTAATTTTGGCATTTAAGTGTCACTTTTCTAGTTTTTAGTATTTAAATATCCCTCCATGCTAAGTTTTGCTATTCCGAGTGTTCTTTTATCCCTAATAATGTGTTGGAGGATTTAGGGCTGATAAAATCACGTCGAATGAGTGATGCAGCTTGCTGTTATCGCTTCCATTCATGTGTGTTAGCATGATGACTTGATTGAAATGAAAAGAGAATGATAATGACAGTGTAATAAGCAGAGCGTCCGTTGGATCCTTAATCGTACCGCGTGTGATTCTAGTGAATCGCTTCGAAATTTGCGTACGCTAAATCTGTCTGCGCATGTGTCGACAAATCTACGCAGCCTATTGAGGGATTGAGAGAGGCAAGAGTTTCGGAATCTGCGCATCCGAACTTCGAGAAAGGCGATCTGGTTTGGGGCATGACCGGATGAGAGGAGTACAGTCTACTGCCCGCACCAGAGACTTGCTTTAAGATCGAGCACACCGATGTTCCTCTCTCTTACTATACACCAGTCTTTTGGGTACTCTCTTTGATCCTCTGACAGTTTTTTGCTCTTTCAACGTTCATGAACTCTCTTCTTCCCTAAAAGTCTTGTCGTTGTTGCGCACTCTCAACAGTTGTTCTTTTTGCAAGTTCCACAGCAGTGTTAGTTGATCGACTTAGGCAATGACCGAGTAAGTCGAGAATCTCTCGATGTAGTTAGTGACTTTCCATGTGAAGTCAATATGTTTCCCACGGGGTAGCTTCTTGCGGATGAGTATGTTTGTCTAGTGAGAGTTTGCCGTGGCCATATCGTTCCTACTCTTTAGTTTCCGAAAAATTTTGATGCTCGTCTAATTTCTACAAACCTCAACTTTGCAGGCATGGCGGGCCTGACAGCTTATGTGGGGTTTTTCAAGGTATGCTCTCCTAAGAAAGGAGAGACTGTTTTCATATCGGTGGCATCAGGAGCCGTTGGTCAGCTTGCTGGCCAGTTTGCAAAGCCGTTCGGTTGTTATGTTGTTGGCAGCGCCGGTAGCATAGAGAAGGTAATCATCTCACGCAGAAGTTAAGAATACAGTCTTGTTAGTTTCTTGCAAATCTTATCTTATTTCTTTCTTCCTGTTGTTTCCACCAAAAAAGATTAATTTGCTGAAGAACAAGTTTAGATTCGATGATGCTTTCAACTACAAGGAGGAGCCGGATTTGGATGCAGCACTGAAAAGGTAAGCCATGATTGTAAATTGATGATTGAACAAATAAGTTGACTGCTGTACAAGGTACCAAATTTGCACCTGTTTTCTGAAGCTGACTCGAGTTGACTTTTTATGCCATGAATATTTAGATTCTTCCCTGAGGGGATCGATATCTACTTCGAAAATGTGGGCGGAAAAATGCTGGATGCGGTGCTGCTGAACATGAAACTTCATGGCCGAATCGCAGCATGTGGAATGATCTCGCAGTACAACCTCGGGCAACCTGAAGGCGTGCACAACTTGCTGAACATTATCCCGAAGCAGGCAGGTTCGAGTGGAAGGTTTCTTGGTGTTCGATTACTATCATCTCTACCCGAAGTTCCTGGAGATGGTATTGCCTCAGATCAAAGAGGGAAATATTGTGCACGTGGAAGACATCGCCAAAGGGCTCGAGAATGGTCCGGCAGCTCTCGTCGGGCTGTTCTCCGGTTGCAAAGGTGGTCGTGTTTTATCACGAATGATGCAAAGGATGCTTGATTGTAAATGTGTCTCGTGTAATAAGGGATCATCTGGTTGTGTTGTTTTCCGGTGGCAGGTGCTGAGGAACAGATGGTTGTAGATACTGTACTTTTCCGTGCACAAATGTTCTCCATATAGAGCATAAAATCTTATGCTATGCCTTTCTAAGAAGCTTTTAAATAAAACTGGTTTGACATGCCAAATTGTGACAACTACCTCAGAATGTGAACTATCAGAGTAATTAATACTAAACCACGTATTTATCTAATAGTTAAGCTTTTTAAACAATTGGCTGTTATCTCTCTAAATCTTACATAATATCAAAGCAAGAAATTCTGAGTTCAAATCTTTTCTGACTCCTATATACCTCCCTAATTATATATTTTTACGCTTTAAATTTAGGCCAAAATCTAGCCTCCACATGAGGGGAAGTATTAGAATAATTAAATATTAAAACTACGCCTTTATTTAATAGTATAAGCTTTTATAACAATCGATAGTGGTCCATCCAAATCTCACATAAACAAACGAAATAATTTGGGTGAAAAATAAATTGCAGGATTAAAATTTGAACTTAACAGATTATTGTGGTTCGGTGGTGTGTCTGCATGTCTTTTTCGTGGAAAGAGATACATGAGATGACTAAGATAAGGTTACGTTCGCTCAATCCCAGCAACTCTCTTCAATTTTCGTCAAAGAGATGACTTCAGACCAAATTTAACAACAGAATATTTATACTGGAAAAGCTATGAACGTTTCTTTGGCATCAACGTGGTCTTCATCTTCATTGAGAAAAGAAGTCTCGTGGGAAATTAATTTCCCCATTTCGCATAACAAACGATCCTGTTGGCAAGAGTCCAATTTGGACCTTTCTAATATGGTCTGGGTTTCCTTACAAAATGGGTCGAATTTCAAATCAATTCGGATTAACTTTGAATCATGATTAACAAAAACTTCCCCCGTTGCCCGCCTAGTGTGTCACTGCCATTATAAGTAAGTAAACAAAAAAGAGAAATATTTCAACACTTTTCACCCTTTAGTGATGTATGTACGTGATTTTGCATCCGATATGTTTCACACAAAAGAGCAAATTATAAAATATTTTCTTAATTAAAATCTTTTTTTAAATCTTAAAAAGGTGAATCATTGTAAAATATCTTCATCAAAAGTCATAAATTATGAGTAAATATTTTCACCGATGATGGAAACATTTTCCTCTAATTTATTTTGGTAAATGTTCCTTGAATTAGAGTCAAGATTGTGTAATCCTACTCGATAGGATTGAGGATCGTTCGGATTCATCCTCATGCAACGCGATATCACCTGTTCATGTGGGACAAATTAAATTGAATGGATCATGTCAGCTGAAGTAATGGCTTTATTTTGACTAACCTATTATAAACTTAACTCAGCTAACTTTCCTGATCTTGTAATAGCTATTAATTAAAGAAGAAAGTATCGACCATTGTTACAGTTCAGTGACATTGCATAGCATAAGCGTCATTTATACGGTTGAACCAAATTGAGCTAAACTTGACCTAAAATGTTTCAAAAGTAAATTTTGGGCCTGCTCCACTGCCCAAATTTCATAAGAACCAAAACCAATCAACCCACGGAGAATTACCAAAAAAGTCCTAAACCTATTGCAATTTTGCCAATCCTATTCTAACTCTCACTTTCAGACTTTTACTCTGCCTCCTTACAGGCCATGAGAGTCGAAACCCACTCCTGAAACTAATTCATCCCCACCCCAACCCCCGAGAAGGTGGGGATTCGAAACCCCCACCTCCCCCTTCCATGTTGGAAGGGTGGCCACTGGGGTAAACCCCAGTGGTTGTCCTAAACCATTTAAAATTGTGTCAATTCAGTCCATCCGGCCAAAATTGGTCGGCCGGCGTTGACGTGACGCCGGCTTAAGACAGCCGGCCGGCGAACAATTTTTTATTTTTTTTAATTTTTTTTCAAATTTTTTCTTTTTTTTGAATTTTTTTCTCTTTTTTTTTCCCCCTTCTTCTTCCTCTGGCCGACGTCGGCTGGCCAAAGGCGAGGGCCGGCAAGGTCAGCCTCGCCGGCCACTGGCAAGGCTCGCCCCCGCCGGCCACTAGCGAGGTCGAGCCTCGCCGTCGCCGTCGCCCTGACCAAGGCGAGGCGCCTCGGCGTCGGCCGGGCGAGGCTCGCCCTGTCGGCCACGGCGAAGCGAGCCTCGCCCGGCCGACGGCAAGGCCACCGTCGCCGGATCCGGCGAGGCTCGACCTCGCCATGGCTAGGCAAGGCCAAGCCTCGCCTTGGCCGGGCGACGGCGGCCTCACCTTGGCCGGGCGACGCGGCCTCGCCGTCGCTAGGCGAGGCTCGACCTCGCTAGTGGCGGGTGGGGGCGAGCCTCACCAATGGTCGGCGAGGCCGACCTCGCCGGTGGCCGATGGGGCAAGCCTCGCCGGTGGCCGGCGAGGTTGAAGAAGAAGGGAAAAAAAAAAAAAAAAATTCAAAAAAAATTCAAAAAAAAAATTAAAAATTAGAAATAAAAATAAAAATAAAAATATATATTAAAAAATTGTTCGTCGGCCAGTCTTTGTCTCCAGCTAGCCAATTTTGGCCGGATGGACTGAATTGGCACAATTTTAAAAGGTTTAGGATTAAATTGGCCAAAAAAAAAAAGTTTAGAACTGAATTGGTACAATTGCAATAGGTTTAGAACTTTTTGGTAATTTTCCCACCTAATGGGGCTCGGATATCAATGTTTGTAGTTTGAATGGATTTTACCAACGAGTGCCAATTTAATGTACTTTGTCTAAACCCACTTAGGCCCTACCTCTACCAATTGCCATATCTTTTTCAAGCTCGTTTGTAACTCATTTAGAAAATCATTCACATGCCACACATGGTGAGACGTCCATTTTTCTTCCACTTTGTCGGGATGACAGGATCTAGGTGAGAAATTAGACCTGGCAAAAGATCAGTCCAAATCAATGCAATCATTCCAGAGCGTGGACGTGTTATGCCAACTAACTTTTTACCTTCTAATATGAAGTTTTCTTGGCCGGCTGAGACGAGTCGGTCATCCGGAGCACGAGTGCATGTTTTTCCTTATTGATCTAATGCCCGAGTGAATTGCCGCACTTGGTTGTTTGTTAAACGTATGAATTGTCAGCTTCTTGATTTTCCTAGTGATTGTTGTTTTGTAACTTGTCTCTTCTATAATGCACATGTTTGTGTATTTATTATTTAAGATTCGACTGTGTTTGCTCTATAAAAGGTTTCCATCCACTCGCAGGTCAGAAACATCGAACGATCTCTACATACAGAGACACAACCATCCACACCTCCTCACTTTCAGCTTCTTGGGTGGTGGAGAGAAGAGAAAGAGAAAAGAAAAAGATAAGAAAGGATGGGGATTGAGGATAGGAAGGCAGTGAGGAACAAGCGAGTGATTGCTTATGGCTCCGACGGAGTGTGGGTGAAGAATTTCTATCTGTCCTGCGATACTTACATGAGGGGCCCATGCTGAAGCTATTATGGTTCCAATGGAAGGTTTCGATGTGCTTGATTACCATCATCTCTATCCAAAGTTCCTGGAGACGGTTTTGCCTCGGCTCAAAGAGGAAAGGATTATCTATGTCAAAGACATTGCCCAAGGCTTGAAAACGGTCCAGCAGCCCTTGTCAGGTGGTTTTCGGGTCGCAACATCGTGAAACAGGTGGTCTTGGTTTCTCACGAATAAGTCACTTGTTGTCCTTTTTCATTGGCATAGTCTCCTTCCCTTGTGTTCTAGAAAGGGTATGTTTTCTGTTTGTCTTTGCACCGTCGTTCTGCGTGAGGACTTAAGAGGCCCCCTGTCTATCTAGTTAGTCATGAAAGAAGAAAAATTAACCCATTTACAAGAACTTTCACACTTCCATTATGCAAAATTCTGTTCCCTCACCAAAAATACAAAACTCCATCCATACATCGGTACGTAGCATAACACAAAAAATTCTACATTGCTCATTGTAAGTTACTTCTTCCTCATCGATATAACGGAACTACTCTTGTATCCCTGGCAATTGGCAAATAAACATTTATCTCATCACACTTCCCATTAGCACGAGAAGCCTCACAACTCACACTGGAAAAGCATATCCACGCAGGTGCTTAGAATCAACGCCCGACTCACGTACCAATGCTATTCTGCCAGTTCGTGCCACCTGCAACAGTGGAGAAAGTATCGATAATTTGGTAAGATAATTTGCAAACAAATTTAAAGCGGCATAATTATACTTGATCAAAGAATCTGAGGGAAGCACAATCTCATATCTAAGGCAGGATAAAGTTATTAGATTAAATATGCCATCCAACACAGGTCTCTCTACTCATAGAAGGTAGCGATTGCCCTCCGGAACTATGCCTCCTCCTCCTCCTCCTCCTAAATCCCACCATTAATCGTCAGACTTGCCAAAAAGTTAACTCTTTATCTCAGGCAAAAGGTTTCTCCCTCAATCGCCCTCCTTCAACCAAACAGTCCCAAGACCATGTTAAAATCCACGCTTGCCTCTGAAGGGTCAAGAACTGTGTTCTTGCCTTTGCATTTTACAGCTACATTCCCCTGCTCCTTCCACTAAAGTGGAGAAATTTTCTATCTATCACAACTTATACCTTACCATGACAGCCAAGAACTAGCACGAAGGGCAATATGGAGCAGTCAAACGCCACAAAGAAGTGGCCAAAGCAAGAGAAGAAATTGGTGAGCAGAACACAGGAACCAGTGGGAACATCAGGAAACAAAACTGGAAAATGTATTACTTGGGCATTTCCAATATCAATGAAGAGTTTTGTACATCGACAGTCAAAACACAGGGAGATGGATACAGGTGCACTTCCTCTGTCACTAGAAACCCAGGGTTCACAGAAAAATTCAGGAGTCATCTGAGGTAAGTGACCTTTGATTGTTGGAGACTTATAGCTGTAATAAATTGGCTAATGAAGACAAGGTTCTAGCCTAGAGTGTTTAGGTTGTTCAATATAGGGATATAGCAATCGTCAACTTGAGAATAAAAATATGAAATCTAACAAAAAATGTGTGTGTAAAGACGAACCTCACAAATGCCATATGGTTCCAACAGCCTCTGCAGTGCAACCATCTTATCCAGATCTCCCGTAAGCTGGGACCAAAATCAATCAAATAATCAGCTTCAACAGGTAAATGCTTATATGCTGCTACAGAAAGCTGCAGGTGAAGTAAATGCAATTCGAGCACAAAAAAAGGTTGTGAACTGCCTTTGCTATCATCCACCAATGACTGATAAAGTACTTAGCAGATAAGATTCACATCAACCAAAGGATCTAGATTCACAAGCTCTCATAAGTCCTTCTCTTTTGACTAATCTTAAGGTGCATAGTTTTCACAAAAAACTCCCGAACCCAAAAGATTCATTGGTCCAAACCTTTCCTGATGCAAAGCTGTGCACAAAACTGACCCATTAAAAGAATTATAAAAAAAAAAAAATAAAATAAACACATTCTTTCTCGATTTTTCATATATTAGATCAATTTTTGTTATATGAGCCAGACAAGACAGATGACCAGATTCTTCAGATTAACAAGGAAAACATGCAGATTATTTCATTTTGTCTTCCCTATTTCCCTTTGGTTTATTTTGCTTCAAACATTTCACACAAAAACCAAAGTGTGAAGATGGTAAATCAACTTCAGTGTAAATGCTTCTTGAACCCCATCATAGACCTTGCTGTCTATTACCATGTGAAGAGGACTCTGTGGTTGAGCAGTTGAGTTGCTTAGCTCATAAATAATAGATATTTGTCTCATATTATCTGTCTTGACGAGTGTCCATATAAACTTACATTTGTGGTTTTCAATAAAAAACATCGAGACTCTGAAATAATGACCTGCAAACCATTTCCTTGAAGTGTATTTACAACTTTTGTACCAATTACAGAAGGAGATCGATAGAAAGCATAGGAATATACAATAAAGAACCTGGTTGATCACACAAGTGCTTTCTGAAGAAACTACAGTTTCAGCTACTCACATAAGCCATAAGATTTAGGAAAGTATCCTCAAAGCATCCTTCTTTGATCAATTTCAATGTTATGAAAAATCAGTCAGTGGTATGCTAACTTGTGAAATAAATTTGTCACATCAACCCAGATATTTGAGCAAAAGGAGGGGATAAGCTCTTATAGACAAAAAAAAAAAAAAAAAAGTGCCACTTTATTGATACCAAAGTAATTCACCTCAAGAGTAATTGTGTGGTCAGACACATCAACGGCCTTTGCCCTAAAAATGCTGGCAATATCAAGGACATCTCTCCGAGCAGCAGCATTTACAGCAATCTTTATCAGCATCAACTCCCGTTCAGCAAATGGTATGAGAGTCAAATCCTTAACCTAGAGTCAGGAAGCCCAACTAGTAATTAGATAAGTCAACACAACTAATTATAAAATCAGACGGATTTAACTCGATAACCCCCAACATCATAATTTCTCGTGAGTCATATGGAGCAGGAAAACTGCATAGCACTGCAGGGCAACTGAGTGGAACACTATGCATCCGAGGTAAGAAACAAGATGTTGAACCCGTGACTTCGGAAAATGTCACAAATGGTCCCTATACTATTGCTTAATGTGCAATTTGGTCCCTGAACTTTCGATCGGCTCAATTTGGTCCCTGAACTATTGATAAATGTCCGATTTAGTCCCTGAACTTTCGATCGGCTCAATTTGGTTCCTAAACTATTGATAAATGTCCGATTTAGTCCTTCGTTACTGTTTTTTTTAATTTTTTTTAATTTTTTTTTTATTTTTGGCTTCCCTCCGCCGGCGTCCGGCGAGGGTCGCCCTCGCCGGCGTCGGGCGAGGGCCGTCCTCGCCGGACGCAGGCGAGGGCGGCCCTCGCCGGCGTCGGGCGAGGCGCTCCCTCGCCAGATCTGCGAGGGAGACCCTCGATGCCGGCGAGGGCCGCCCCGACCCTGCGTCCAGCGAGGACGGCCCTCGCCCGACGTCGGCGAGGGTATCCCTCGCAGATCTGGCGAGGGAGCCCCTCGCCGGCGTCGGGCGAGGTCTCCTCGCCAGATCTGCGAGGAGACCCTCGCCCGACGCCCGGACGCCCTCGGCCCTCGCCTGCGTCCAGCGAGGGTCTCCCTCACCCGACGCCGGCGGGGGGCTCCCTCGCCAGATCTGCGAGGGTCTGGCGAGGGAGCCCCTTGTCGGCGTCGGGCGAGGGCCGTCCTCGCCGGCGGAGGGAAGCCAAAAATTAAAAAAATTTAAAAATTTTAAAAAATTAAAAAAAAAAAGTAACGAAGGACTAAATTGGACATTTATCAATAGTTCAGGGACCAAATTGAGCCGATCGAAAGTTCAGGGATCAAATCGGACATTTATCAATAGTTCAGGGGACTAAATTGGGCCAATCGAAAGTTCAGGGACCAAATTGCACATTAAGTAATAGTATAGGGACCATTTGTGACATTTTCCTTAATTTCTTGTGAGTCATATGGAGCAGGAAAACTGCATAGCACTGCAGGGCAACTGAGTGGAACACTATGCATCCGAGGTAAGAAACAAGATGTTGAACCCGTGACTTCCCCAGCCAGGCAATTGACAAATGTCGCCCTACGGCTGAATTCTCACCTCATGGAGATCTACCAGCTTATAAAGTTGCTGTACCAACTTGCTGATTGATTCATCGGTACCAGGAACCACAGTTGTAATGCGAGAGAGTCCTTCCACTTCTGAATGTCCCACAGCTAAACTCTGATAACAGAAAAGGATGTTTGGCAAGTTGAAGAAGAGATTTAAAATGATTTAAAGAAGAATGAGAAAGTGTTAGTCATAAGATACCAAAGCCAAAATTACCTGAATGTTATATCCCCTTCTTGAAAAGACACCCGTAACGATATTCAGAACTCCAGGAGCATCATTAACGAGCATTGATAGAGTGTGTGACCGAAGTCCACTTGTCTGGTAAAAAAAAAGAACAAAAAGAACCCAGTCATGATTTACCCAATCGATAATACTGTTCCATGCAACAAAATTTTGTGGCCAATGTTGGCAATTCAAATGGATCATAGAAAGATTGAATCAGACAATGTTATATAAAACTGAACGCTACTGCCATTGCTTGATTCACAAAAAGAGCTCCAAAAGTCACAAGTTCTTCCTTAAATTAGATTGCATCTTTTATAACTTGATTGGTTATATTCAACCACCTTACACATCCACAATTTCAGCATATGCCTCATACACTTCAATTATATGCAATGGTGCACTATGGCCAAGCCTGCTAAGCTGCTGTTACTGAGGATATAGAGCTTAAAAGCTTCTGCCAGTTAATGGAGAAACAAATATTCAAGGGACATTTAAGTAAATATAAATGAAAGCTGAGATCCTTCTTCTTAAATTGTTTTAATTAGTGATAAGAGGAAAATCTTGCCATGAGCATTTTCTGCAGTACAACATAACTTAAAATCTTGCCATGAGCATTTTCTGCAGTACAACATAACTTAAAATCTTGCCATGAGCTTTTTCAGCAGTACAACATAACTTAAGTTTGACAATAAACCAGAATCATTTCCTCCATCTTTTCAACATTTTTCCCACCAAACTTACTTTTTTTGAGCACATAGAGGAAATAATGAAGTTACATAGAATATCTATCGATGCCCTCCTTTGGATACTAATACCAGATTTAACAACAAATTAAACTAGATGTAGAAAAATCAAACAGATAATTGAGGCATTGTCATTGTTCAGTCAGAAGACATTCTAATAATGCCCTAGTTGTTTATATTTATTTTTAGTGTATCCCATTTAAAGAATAAGTTTGACTTTGGCCATATTCTAGATGTAAAACTAAAACTATCTACAGACATTATAGTTGTTATCTGAAATCTAATAAATTTTCAATCACACACAAGATTGGAGTACTTTACTTTAATGACCAACTCTGAGAATGTCACATAAAATGCACTCTGCCATTTGTTGAACCTTCTAATGAGTCTGTCCTAATTCCTTTAAAACCATGAGTATTTCATGAAGTTTCCCGACCTTCATTTTCAACAATTTTCCAAACATATTGTCTTCCCAATTTCAGCTTTTGCTAGTGTTAAGCTTTTAAAATTGTTTTACCAGTTTAAAATTTTGATTATCTTTTATTACGTTGGCTGGATCATAAGTATGAAAATTGCTTTATGAAGTGTCAATTTTCCTTCCTCTTTTGCATCTTGACTGGAACCGAAAAGACCTTTTCCTGTTTTTCAGATTTCCATGGGCATTGTCTTCCTTCTCCAGAAAAGGGAATAGCCAAATTGCCAATGAACATGATCCTTGCAGCCGCTTATGTTTTTCACTGAAAAACAAGCTATGAGGCTGGAAAATATCCAGAATTATAAGAGATCCTATTATTTCTTTCCCCCACATCAACCAAATAATACAAAGTGTTATAAGGGAGCCAACTTTTGTGACTTTACTTTCAACCATACCGTTCTATGACAAAAATCTAGATTGGCCAAACCTACTTCCACAGGATGCAGTAGCATGCAGACCGTTACAGTCAGTCTATTAAGGACCAATATGGACCTAATCACCAGTATAGTTGCCAACAAAGAAGATAAAGAAAAGGAAAAGATTCAAACTCTTGGTCCTCATTGCTTTCCCTAAGTCAATACTCCAGCTAAAATCACCCTTGAATGGTAAATATAGGTATTAATAACATAGTTAATATCGCTAATAATATTTAAAAACCTTGCAAGTTGGGGTTTCAAATGTCATACCTTCACTACACAGATCACAATTAAAATAAGAAATATTCTAATCCAATGATACAGCAAATATAGGCCAGTTATCCAAAATGCACTCAGACAATCCCACCAATAAGGATGTCTCCCTCAACATGATATCAACATTTATTACATTTCAAGGAAAAGAGACAACGACATTACTAAAAGCCGTATTTATACAGGTGTCTTATTTTAAAACAAAATTTAGGTTATAAGCAGCAAATAAAACTCAGAGAGTTCTTACATCTTCATCATTGAGAACACCCCAGTGAGCATCAAGCACTTGATTGAAACTGAAACCGTCAGTTGGCTCCACTGGGTAAACATCTCCCTTCATTAGAAAACAACAGTGAAAACATTTCACATACTCAGGGAAGTCAAAAAAAAAAAAAAAAAAAGAATTACATATCCACAACCAGAAAAGTAACATCATCAAATAGTATGGCATTCCATCGACTGCCAACAAATCCAGACAAATCTTACGTTAAGAGCTAAAGAAAAGCACAAATTATATGCAGAAAACACCATCTATGGTTAACCATCAATCAAGCAGCCACCCTTTCTTTACTAAAGAAAACTACAAAACATGCATCAGAGCTAACTACAAAGAAATTGACTCATTCAAGACAGTTCAAGTCAGTAACGACAAAAGAAGAAGAAAAGATGAACGTATTTTACAATAGCAACATACCAAAACTAGCATCAAAGCTTGAAAGCACCTCTGTGCAAGTCTAAGTATGAGGCAGTAGAATGTTAATTTAGATCAACATCTGCCATTCAATTTATGAGCCAAGTCAAGAAACCAATGCTATAAAACTACAGACAACAAGTTTCTCATATAAAATCCACAAGAATAGGGTCTCCAGCATAGCTAGTAGACTTAGAACCAAAAACTTTGGCCAGAAATATCTTATAAGAACAATCATAGGTAAGCACAAAGATTACACACAAAACACAACCATTAAAAAAAACAAAGAAGAGAAAAATGAACATTATATAGAAACAACATGCCTTTCTATGCGGAGGAGAGAAATATTTTGAGATGCACATACCCCAACAGATGCAGCAGTTTCACCAGGAACTGTTCTATCTCTAGCACCCGCAATTACAGAATCAACGGGGGTTCCTTCCAAATCTGGATAGGAAGCAGCTGAAAATCGCCAGAATGGAGCAGACGCGCCCATTTTTTCCCTTCTAAGAGCGATCTAAAAAAAGAAAGAAAAATCTAATTGCTATATAAAATGCATGTCATACAAGCTATCTCTGTTGACTTACAAAATATAAAACAGATGTTAGACATGGCATCTAGATGTGGCCAACCTTTCCAGTTCTTGCAATTTCCCTGATGCCAAACTTGCTTAAGTTTCTTTGCACTGCCACCATCTTTCCTGGATCTCCAGTTACCTGGTCACATGCATCAGCCCATGAAATCAGCCTTGTCAATGTCAACACCATTAACATACTGATAACATAAATATTCAAATTACATTAGTCTGCACAAAATCACTGTAAGTACGAGGCCATCTTAAGTCCTGTAAATGGAGAACTCATTGCTAATAACTATAAACAATCCAACTTAAATAGTAAATGTAAAAATCATGTTAACCCTGTAAAACAGAAGAACATGGATTGTGAACCTAATGCATTTTAGTGATTGCATAAATTGTTAATCAATTCATAAAGATTGATACCACAACAATCATCATCAGATGGCAACAAGAGTTCTTACACATCTTTTCCACAGAACTGAATAAAAAGAAAGAAATGCCAATATCTATCAGAACCAAAATAGCTTGCCATCATGCTGCAAAGAAATGCCAATATCTATCAGAACCAAAATAGCTTGCCATCATGCTGCACCTTTTCCTGGTCTAAAGCGGAATCGTGCAGATTTCTGATGTGTTGGTGTTGATTAAAATTGCCCACATAAAAGAGACAATCTCGTTTATTAACCTTATAGGAACTGAGAAGAAGAATTATAGTTTGCCATGTATTTATACCACCCAACGTTATAATTCTCACTGTTGGTATGTTCTTTGAGTTGAGGGTAAGGTCATTCAGACCTCTAATTACCGACTTAATTAAACCATAAATGATCAAATTTCCGGATATACAGTTAAGCATGTAAAACCATGAGCTAGAAAGTCACATAAAATTACCTCAATTGTTACCGAGTGCTCTGAAATATCCACAATCTTTGCTCTAAAGATGTCCACCAAATACATAATCTGAACATTGCAAGCGGGAAGTGTAAATTTAGAATGAGTTGTCGATAAAAATAAACAATATTGTAGTGGCACTCAACAAAAGATCAACTACCTCAGCACGATGTTCAGGTTCGGCACTGACTTTTATGAGCATTAATTCACGCTCAACCTGGGGTTCCTTAGATAAATCTTCAACCTGCACATGGTGATTATGTCAGTTAACAACTATTTAGGAGGAGGAAAACAATAGACAGAAGCAGGGTCGTTTTGGTGTTTGTCGAGAAATATCAAGTGAACTCATTTTGAAGCATACAGCAGAACCATAATTGAAAACCCCCATATATTCCACACCCTAATGCATAAAGATTGAAAGACAATGAACCAAAAATAGAAGCAGCATGGACATATCCACACTCCAAGATTTATGGACGCATAAAAACATATGATGATTCTGCTTAAGAGAGAGGCAAAGAGGATCATACAAATCATATCCTGTGACCACAAACTCCCCTTGATAGGATACATAAGGCACTCATTTAAATACTCACACCAGAAAAACAGGTCAAACAGAATTAAGATGAGCCTCACATTTAGGAAAAGTAATTCGTGGTTGGACAAGAATCAATTGGTCTCCACAATGGAAATTATTAATATACCTTCAACACATTCACAAGCTTCTGAAGCTGCTCCATAACTTGCTGCAAGACCCTTTCAGTTCCCGAAACGACTATGGTGAAGAGGGCCCGGTCCTTGTTCAGACCAACAGCGAGGGACTCGATATTATATCCCCGCCTCGCAAAGACTCCCGCAATCCGATTTATCATACCACTTTCATCACCAACAAACACGGAAATCGTATGCCTCCTGACCCTGGTATTATCCCAACATGGGTAGTTAAAAACAATAATCAAAATTAGTCAAAACAGTAGTCTCCCTCATACTTGCAATGACTAACATGAAGAATCCTTCTGCCTCCATCTAAATCATCATCACCCTTAGTCTACACAAAAAGGGTGCGCAGTAATTGTGCATCAGACAGGCTCATCTCGTGGAAGTGTAGCATAATCCACTGAGAACAACAAAACCCACAATCAAAATGAACCAACGGAAATATTTATTTCAGCAAAACAGAACCTTATAGCAGAATCTCTATATAGCCTCATGAAAACCACCGAATCGCCCTTCAAAAGGCGAAAAAAAAAAGCCTGCATTCCATGCACGTACATTTCATCTTACATCCCAAAAAAAAAAAAAAAAAAAGGAATCCCAGCAAGAGATTCCGTACGGATATTCAACCACACACATCGAAAAGCACCATCCACCCAGCTCGTGTCAGCAAACTACCGAGCACCACACGAGACACTACGTAAAATGAGCCCCTCCGGCGAGACGTACTTGGGTCGACCGACGGGAGAACCGTTGGAGACGGGCAACGGGCCGTTGTCGGCGGCGGCGATTGGGTTGTCGACGCTCCCCGCGGACGCCACCACCGCCAGCCCCCCGCGCGAGCGGCGAGACGACGCGGCGGCCGCCGGCAAGGCAAGCGACTCCCGGAAGACGCCGCCGCCGCCGCCGAGCTTCGAGGCGGCCGGGAAAGAGCTGCCGCCGCGGATGGGCGCGGGGCGGAACGAGACGGCCGCCATTGGAGGAGGAGACGAAGGAATTGCTGGAAGAAGCGCCGCCGGGCTGCAGAAGTCGGTCAAAAATCTCTCTTTTTTTCGGTTTTTTTTTTCTTTTTTTATATATTTTCATGGAAGGAAATCGTGTCCGTAAATGCTGACGTGGCTTAATACCAAACCATTCGGACGGAATACCAAAGTATATTATATCTCGAACTAATTTCGCGCTTTTAGCATATTCGTGGGGGACATGGACTTTTCGAGTGTTGGTATATTTCCTTAAATGCGTGATTATTGGATTTTGATACAGGTGTTGATTCCCCCTTAGTCTTTATGATGAATTTGATTCTACACGAAGTAGCCATGACCTACCGATGAGCCATAGCTATTTTGCAGAGAATTTACACTACAAACCCTTCATTTTTAGGGCGCATTTAATTCGGATGTAAATCTTTTTTTAAGGTATCTAACAACCACCCTATTCAAATGAAAAGACTACCGAAACAAGAATTAAATATTTCTTTTTTCCTTTCAAACTACCCTCACTAATTCTTCAAATTTTTTTTTTTTGGCTTTGGCCTCATTGTCGTTGTTTATCTTTTTGTGAGGGCGACCAACGAGATCAATTAACTGGTGAAGGGCCGATGAGAGAGAGATGAGAAGTCGACAAGGTTGTGCGACCAGTGTAATGACCACTTGAGATCCCGCAATTTCCCAAGCAAGTCACACAACCCCAAGCCTTGTTGCCAAGGGTCACGACTTAGGCAAGCATTGCTTGACTTGTAAGACCTTAGGCCATGATTACATGAGTCACGTGCCCCCTAATGGTCACACGATCTCAGGCGGCTCTTGTTGGGAGTTGTTTGAAGTCATGAGACCACGGGTAATAGTTATCGTTATCAAATTTAGCTCATTGGCAAATTTGATTTATTTTTAATAAAAAGATAAAATTTATAGCCAAAACTATTTGTATAAATAATTTTTTTACCAAACACAATTTACATTTTCTAAACTCCTTTAGGATAAAGGTTTTTGCATTTTTCGAAAGGACTTTCAAAATGTTGAACAACACACACCCTAATATATGTAATGCAATTTTGTTTTAAACCTTCTAATCGGTTCCATCATGGTTTTGACTATTACCAATAAGTGTAAGCGAGTTATGAATCTTTCGATTGATTTGATTGAGTCTTAAACATTTTAATGAAGAAAAATAAATTTACGTCCTGAAATTTATTTTGAAAAAAATAAAATATACTTTATAGGAATATAGAAATGTTATGCGCGCAATTTTATGTACTTTCTATCAAAAGAACTTGATTGCACTATTTGAAAAAATATTATGAATTTAATTGAATCATTTGAAGGTTCTCAAAGTTAATTTCGTTCCGCACACTAAATTTAGAACTTTCGTTACATTTTTTCGGATAGTTTCGTTGCGAAGAGATTTTCAATCTATTTAAAAAGAATTATAGTATCTTCATAGTGATGGTCCCATTTGGAATAAAAGTAAATCTAAACACACAAGTGACTGATAAATTCCTTTTTTTTTTTTTGGGGGAGTCCCCCCCTCCAAAAAAAAACAATCACGTCAAGTCGCATCAGCATTCCTTTTTTTAATTTTTAATTGTTTTTAGCTGCTCTTCTTCTTAAAACTAAAAGAGGAACCTCATAAAGGAAAACTCAAAAACCCTAGCCTCCGCCGCCGCCGCCGCCGCCTCGTCCTCCGCCCGCTCGCCGCCTCGCCTCCGGAGGTCCCTCCTTTGCAGCCGCAGCCGCAGCCTCAGCCGCAGCCGCACCTCCACCTCGATCGAGGCATCGCGGCCGCATCGAAGTCGATCCGAAGAAGACGGCGACGATGGCGTGGAGGGTGGGAAGAGCTTCGTCGACCTTCCTCCTCAACAAGCTCGTCAACGGGCGCATCAGTAGCCAGACCACCCTTCGCAATTTCTCCTCAGGTAGTGCTTGTCTCTCGGGCTTTCCATTTGGTTTGATTGGGGTGGGGGCGGCTCGAGTCGCCGTCGGCGAGGAGAAATGGAGGAGTTTTTCGCTTCTCGGAGCCCTAGCTTCGATTGGAAGTAGTGCTGATTGGATTTGATGCGTCGTTTGTGCGTGTTCTGGTTTGGCGCGTCCTGTTTTTGTCCCTTGAGTTTGGTTCGAAGCGTTTTGGCTGATGGCAATGCGCGGTGAAGGGTGGGAGAGGCGTGAATGTAGTTGGGTTCGTCGGGATTTCGAGTTGTTGATCGGAAGTCGGGGAGTTTCGTCGATCATGTGGCTGAAGGTTTAATTTTGTATGCGCCTCCCAATCGAAAGAAGCTTGGAGCGGTAGCTGGCTTTCAAATGGAGCTATGTCACCGTTAGTACTTCGGATACTTTTAGACAGGCTAAAGAGTTTGCCTTTTCGAGTTGCCCCGATTAGTGGAAAAGGCAACAGATGAATTCGCCACTCCAACTCCCACTGTGGTTTGTTGTTGCTCCTTGTTGTGATGCTGGGCTTCTCTGTTGACTTCAATCAGAACCGTGGAGTCATTTTACGAAATCAAGAGGTGCCATGACAAGAGGGTGGCAGGCGATTGATAGTCAAGGGCAAGGGTATTTGGAAGAACAAAGGGCTTTCAATTTTTATTAATGCTACTTTGTGCTAATGGTCAAGAGATTAACTAAAGCACATGGGAGACATATTGTTTGGAGTGAGTGTTGGTATTTATTTGGACGCGTCAGGTTTAGGCTGTTGTAGCATGGTGGTTTCATGCTTGTGGCTCCATCTTCTGAAGGAAAGTACAATAGAAGTTAATCATGTTGTTCATGATGTTGGTGAAGAACTATGTTCATGGAGTTTCATTTGTTGGACTGTGTCCTCTCATGGTTCTCTTGGAAGTTTTAGTGATACCAAATTCCTTGAAAGGACATTAGCGAGTAAATAATTCCACAATTTAACTTTCGAAATTTCTAATTGCAGAAGAAAACCTCAATAAGGTCACTGAGGAGACTTCTGGTCAAATGTGCACATAAGGAGAAAAATGTTCAGTAAAATCTGGTAATGATGTCCTTTTCAGTGTGAGGGCTAGAATCTTGCTGACTGCCGAGCTTTTTATGTTCATCTAAGTTGTGTTTCTCATATGTGATGACTTGTTTGCATGATCTTCTTTGGAGGATCATTGTGTGTGTAGTGGAGCATTTGGCAAGTCCTTATAGTTATTTTGGCATTCTAGAGCAATAGACACTCTATACTCTGGTCTGAATGGTGAATATTCTGCATGATTAGTCACCTTTAGATTTTGAGGGCTTTGAATCCTTTAAAAACAATGGTACAGACATGTCTGGTATGTTGAACCCTTGGGGTCTAAGCCTTCTGGCAAGGGAGTGAAAGGATAAGCTTGGGTCTGGGCTAGCACATAGGTATAGGCGAGTTTGGGAGGTGTAAGTGCCCACCCCCATATCTTGGTTCTCTCAGTCTTTGGTCTCTTTTGGCTTCTTATTCTTTCCATTGGAGCGTCCTGTGTATATTTAATATGCTATATGGTGCTTTTTGTTTTTGTGAAAATACCCTGTAACTTGTTTTATTCTTATCTAATGCTGTAACATTTGCTCTTAATGTTCAACAAAGTATATAGTCATTGAGGAATCTGTAGTGTAACTGCGAAGAGTTTTATGTCATTGATGGGAAAGGCATGAAAAAGAGGTTCTGCTTTTAAATGTTTATGCTCTTAAACTTTTCTAGACTCAATAATCTGTTCCTCATTATTCTTGCTATGGCTTGACTTATGCAGCTGATGCAAATGTTCATTCCTTCCGTGAGAAGATGATGGATCAAATGCTTCATCTTGACGTCAATTCCCAAATCGGCAGTTGTATGCCACTTGCTGCCATGCGTATCGGAACCATGATCCACAACATCGAAGTGAACCCAGGGCAAGGCGGGAAACTAGTTCGCGCCGCTGGAACCTGTGCTAAGATCTTGAAAGAGCCCACTTCAAGATATGTCATGGTGAGACTGCCTTCAGGAGCCGAGAAGTTGATTGATACTCGATGCCGCGCGACGATTGGTCAGGTGTCGAACCCTAGCCATGGGAGTCGGAAGCTCAGGAAAGCTGGACAGAGCAGATGGCTGGGCCGAAGGCCGGTTGTTCGGGGTGTGGCTATGAATCCAGTTGATCATCCTCACGGAGGAGGTGAAGGGCGTAGCAAAAGTGGCGGGAACTATGGGAGGGGTTCGTTGACGCCATGGGGCAAGCCATGCAAGTCCGGGTACAAGACTGGACCTCTTAAGCGTAGGAAGTAGAATAATGGCTATCTTTCGGGTCTTTCACACCTGTTGCTTTTTTTGAAATGGATGGGATGCGGCTACTTTTGTTCCCAGTAGTAACATCGATATGCTTATTAAGGGTTTCTTGTTTGTTGTCTATTGCTGTCTTATAATTTTTCAACGGTAACGTTGATTATGTGATTTTGGCATAGCTGCTCACTGCTCGAGCCTAGCTGGTTATGTACGTGCACTGTGATGCTTTCGCAGATGGCACTGAGAATATTTTTCCATGCCCCCATTCAGAGGTGGCAAAATGGGTCCAAAACTCGTTCATTAACTCGTATTTGATTGGCCGGGTCATAAATGGCCGGGATGATATTTAACAAACAGGTTTAATTGGGTCCAATAAATAAACTATAAATGGGTCAAAATGGATTGAGAAACCGACAGCCTCTTCCTCTCCATTGCCTCCGACTTTGAGAGCATCTATGAGGGCGATGGGGAGGGTATCGTAGCCACCACTCCACGCACTTGTTCCTCCTCGCAAGCCCAGTTATGGTGGACATGGAGTTCTCAGGGCGGTTCTCGGCAGTGATCTCGATCTGGAGCCCGATATGACCTTGCGCAGGAATCCTTCTCGCCGTCCGGCTACCTCCATCTCGTTTTGCTGCAACAATCGGCTGGGACAACAGAGAGGATATGGACCCAGATATGGTCCGTGGATTGAGCGGTGGTGCTTTTGCCCTCTTGCCATTGTGGTGCCTTCGTCTCTTGCCTTCGAGCTTTTGCTTTCTAATAATATTCTACTTAGTTTGTCATTGAAGTTTGAGTTAGTACTGGTGCTTTTGAAAAAGCAGCGGTATTGCTTCGTGTGCTTGTGGGTGGCGCGATTGCAAGCTGCTGTGAGGATGGAGGGAGCGCTCGGCCATGGACACGCCACGGTGGTCGGCTTGGACATGGCATGGCAACTCCGGTTGTGTCTATGGATGAAGGCGGAAAAAAAAATGGAATGAGATAGGTAGATTTTTGAGTTTTTCATATTTGTCCTTGTCATCAAAACGTGTCATGTCATGATTTTTTTTCAGTAAAATATACATGCCACGTCAGCTTTTTAAGGAAAATTACTAAAAAAGTCTTAAGTTTATTGCAATGATGTCAATTCATTTTTAAACTTATTTTTTTACCAATTAAATTTTAAGCCTTTTACAATTATATCTATTCAGTTGAGCAGCACTAACGTGATTGCCAGCGCATTTATTTTTTCAAATTAATTTTATTGAATTTTTTATCTTTTTATCTTTTTAACTTTCTCTTCTTTATTCTCCTCCCTCCTCCTCCCTCCTTCTTCCTTTGGCTTTGGCCATTGGCCAGAGGGAAGGGTTGGTTGATTGTCAAATTAAGACGACTAGGCGAGCTTGCCTCACCATCGTTGGGTGAGGGCAAGCTTGCCCCACCAACCCTCGCCTCTCGCCGTCACCTAGCCATTAGAGAGGCAAGCCCTCGCTAGATCTGGTGAGGGCTCACCTCCCAATAATTAGGCAAGACGAGCTTACCTAGTCACCGGCAATGCAAGCCCTCGCCAAATCCGACAAGGGCTCACCTTACCAGACCCAGCAACGGTGAGGCCCCCTTACCGAATCAAGCGAGGGTGAGCTCGTTCGGCCACTCACCTAATCAATGGCTAGGCAAGCTTGCCCTGTGATTGGACGAGCTCGCCCGGCCTCCTTAGTTTGGTTACCGGCTAACCCTCCCTTATGACCAATCCCAAGAGCCAAAGGAAGGAGTGAGGAGGGGAAAAAAATTGATAAAAATAAAAAATAAAATATTATTAAAAAAATTGTCGTCGATCCATGTTAGTGTCAACCGACTAATTTTGACCGAATCAACTAAACCGATATAATTGCAAAAAATTTAGGATTAAATTGATCAAAAAAATAAGTTCATGACTTAATGGGCACAATTATAATAAATTTATGAGTTTTTTGATAATTTCTCCCAACTTTTTATGACGTGATATTATGTGACCACCGAATACTTTTGCATATAAGAAGTGAATGCTAATTAGAGATTGGACCGAGTTTGTCATGGGCCAAGTTATGCCAGAAAAGCCCCTTTTCATCTTCGAGTGGGCTCGGAGGCTTGGAGAGTTTATAGCACCTCTTATTTGAATATAAGGTTTCGTTCATCATCTTTTTTGGTTCTTGTTGAAAGATTTTTCCTTTATATTGTTAGCACTAGTTGACTTAGCTACAATTTCTACAAATAATTATTTCCTTTAAAATGTTTTTTCTTCGCCTGCACGTGCACGTCCCTGTCCATAACCAAATCCTGAAGCTCTCTCATTAATTTAACGAGTTGATCCATAGAACTACCAATTCTTTAAATATAATAAATTTGAGGAAAAAATTACTAAAAATGGATCTAGATCGGGTATGAATCGTTAAATTTGCATTGCATGTAAATTGATCAATTTGGAATGGATCGCTTTGGATTCCACTCATCCGTTTGACAGCCCTACCCTCATTTGAATGCTTTAGCTAGAGTAGTTGTGGCAAATAAATAGATCGGGTCAAATTAGGGTACAGTTTAGATAGCCCAAACCCAGATACAATCCAAATCAATTTGCATAACTTACATTTTTATAGACATACCAATTAAGCATTTTGCAAATTTGAGAAAACAATAACAAAGGAAAAACAGAGATACAAAAGTTTAGCATGTGTAAAAAGACCGAAAGGCCAAATAGATCTTCATCGCGTCAAGTATGAAATGAACATTAGCTCCGCCCCTTCCTCCGTCACGAACACCACCCTAACTGTTGCAACACGTCGGCCGGCCACCATTCTCTTCATCCATAGGAACCCCATTTTCTTCTCCAAACAAACCCTTGACCATGCCTAGAACACGGAGTACGCGAGCGCGTCCCTCCCGACAACTCTCCACTTCTCACCGCCGACCTCTGCATCCCACTGGCAATGCTCCGACCTAGACTCCCACCAATCCTTTCCTCATAGCTCATCCGACCTCCCCATCGGGTAGTGATGGTCGTCGCCCTCGTCCCTTCTTCTTCACCATTGTGTCATCCCCATGACATGGTCGCATGTCGCCTCCTCCGTGTCAAGCGGCATCAACAAGCGAAAAATCACATGCTCTACCCAGCTATGCATTTGTGTACATCTAGGAGTGTGCAAAGGAACCGGAAACCCGTAGACCATCTAGAACCAGACCGAACTAGACTAAAATTCAACAGTTCTTGGTTCCTATTTATTGAAATCAGTGGGTGGGATTCCGATTCCCGATCAACCAAAACAAAAATAGAGAAAAATGAAAACTTGAAAATTCCTAATATGAAGCTCAACACTCATTACTAAGTGTTTGTCTCATCTCGTCTCGCTTTTACCTCTTCTAAATCGTCTCTGTATATGTCACTCACGATCAATATGAACCAAATCTTTTTACTGCTCTTTTAATAATAGGGAAGTTCTTTTTTTTTGCTTTACTTTAACTTGCTCAAAAATGTTACACTAAATGTATGGAATTCGGTGGTGTCCGATTTCAAGATAGATCAACAGCTAATTCCCTGACTTTCATTTTCCAAAACTGATCTTGATGACCATGCTCACCAGTCACCACTACGTACATCATCATCCCTGTCACATCGTCGTACGATGTTGATCGGTGACAACCATCGGCGTCTGTCCAATGCAACAAACCGTGTGGCCTTGCGAACGTCTCCTTTCCAGCCGGGTCTTATCTGGGACACGCTTGAATGCGACTCCTCAGCCTCCAAGACCCGGTCAATAGGCATTTGCCGATCCGTGACAAACATATTCGAAAGCGACATCTGATGGCACTTGATGCATTAATATACTATTTCGACGTCGGTACCCATGTAAATGAATTCTAAAAACTGCAATAAAAATAGAATTCTTAATTTCTCCGAAACAAAGGTTTAAAGTAATTTTCAGATGGAGATTTTTGGGGTCAACAATTAGGGTTGTGCATAGTCCAGGTGGGCGATTCCCGACCTAGAACCGGGAATCACCCACTAAGGACCGATTTCGAAAAATTGGAACCGAGATTCACCCGTTTGTTGCATGGATCCACCCGGGAACCGGACCGCCGGTCCGGTCCGGTTCCCGGGTGGATCCATGGAACCGGTTCATCTTCGTATCAACAAACCGCTTTCACTTGCTTTGCGGAACAAATTCAGCATTAAGAAGCAACGAACCCCATGAATTTAACAGGGAAAAAAAACGCATTCCGCACTCACGAATCGGAAACATAAAGTTGATGGTTGCGAGCCCATACACTGACTCATAAAATTACACCTAGCTAAAACTTCGAATTCGGTTTTGGTGGTGCATTCGCTTTCGACAATCGCGTCCAACTACAAACAGGGGAATTGGCAACATCTCTTGGCACGCGCGACAACAGAGCACGACCAAATTCACACTCTCGACGCGACGAGAAACCGAGGAACGAGAGAAAAAAAAATAAACAAACAAACGGGAGGGCTCAGGAGACTCAAGGATCGTGGCGTATTCCTCAAGAGGGATGGCCTTCCGGTTGCGCCTCCCCCTAGTCTCCGACTACCGCGGCAACGAAGTGAGCGTGAGCACAAGTGGCAGCGGCAGCGAAGAGATCAAGACCGCGAGCCTCCGCAAAGCGTCGCGAGCTGGAGGGGCGAGCTGCTTCGCGACGTCCGGTGGCCGTTCGAGGCGGCTGCTGGACGGAGAAGATGACCATTGAGGGCGGTCGGTTTGCGAAAGCTCCGGATGAAAGAACACTTCAATAAGAGAGAGACAGAGACGAGACAGACGGAAGAGAGACAGAAGTGGAGAGACAAGCTGCTATCTAGGGTTTGTTTTAGTAATTTTTTTATATTAAAAATTAATCGGTCCGGTCCGGGTGGGCGGGTGGACGGATCCGCCCGTGAAACCGGGAACCGGACCGGTACTCACTAGTTCCTATAAATTGGAACCGGGAATCGGACTGGTTCCCTCAAGAACCACCGGTTCTGGGCGGTTCCGGTCCGGTTCCGGGCGGATCCCGATTCTTTTGCACACCTCTAGTCAAACACACGACAAAGATCACGTGAATAGCCAAAAAAAAAAAGAAAAATTAAAAAAAGAAGAAGATGATATTACGCGTATACCGATATGGACGTGGTCATGTGGCTCGTCTGACATTGATTGTCCAAAACGTGCCTTTCTTAGATGCTCGATATCGAATATTACTTTTTTCTTTTTAATATCGAATACTACTACTTCAACCTTACTCAAATTGAACAATCCAAAAAGATAAAAATAAAAACAAAGAAAGCCCACCTCACTCTAGTTGCCCATTCCATAAGTTAAAGGAGTCAGGCGCAAGTGGTTCTTATTAATTATTATCTGTGATCGACACATTAGTATAGAAAAAGACTATATAAATATCATAATTTTCGTATGATGTTTGCTTAAATGTCATAATTATGTTTTTTCAACTATTTAACTGCAATAAGTTTTAAAAATCATTTACATGAATACTGTGGACAATTTCTCTTACCAACAAATCCAACGACATAGCTTGATGGAGTATTCCAATCTGACATCGTTGGCTTTTTTGTTCTTGCCCCAAATTGACGAATTGGGACTAATAACTTCAATTGAAATCCTAACTCCAATTGGCTTTGTCACAAATTGATTAGAGAACTAAGGTATTGTAAGGCATGTGTATCGTTTGGCTTTGTTTCGTTATTTATCTTATTTTATCATTTGGCGATAATCAAATCCACTCAAATAGGTCATTAAATTTTGAAAAAATTATAGACTCAATTGTTATAGCGCCGACAATGACTAGACTCCAACTTTCGAAGATATATATCTATAAAATCCTGAAGTGTGGAACTCATAGATGAAATACCAGCCAAGAAGTAAGCAAAAATCTATTCTCAACTCTCGATCATCTCTTCTCAATCGTCAAATATTAGGACAAGGGAGTTTCGACATCATCAAAATTCACATCCAAATAAATATGGACAAAACTTATTTGTCATGTACATGGACTTAGGTTTTGTCAGCAAGTAGAGTCAGGGTCAACGGGGCCAATCCCCACGTTCCACCTATAGAGTAAATCCACCTGTGATTAGCCTCTTGAATCGTGACCCAACGATGGCTACGTCTTTGGTGCATGTGTTCTAAGGCATGCTGAGCTATTTTTTTGACAATTATCGTTTGGTTCGAGAGGATTCCACTTCCTCATCGAAAGCCTTTCGATGCTTAAGTCAATAAAAATTCACGAAGTCAATAAAAATTCGCGATTTCACAACGAAAATAGGAGATCATCTAGAGCCTTTCAATACTTTTTTTTTTTTTTTTTTCGGTTTGTTGAGCCTTTGGATACTTAAGTCGATAAGAATTCACGATTTTGCCGTGAATATAAGAGGGGAGATGCTTGAAAGTAGCGGGTTTTTCTCTTAACATAATCATTACCTTTGTTATTATTTTCATTCGAGAATGCGCCCTTCCCCATTAGAGTAGATATTTTCGTTAATTTATACTTTACTTTTCCATGAAGAAGATTTTTGGCGACATCATCATATATCATGATGAACTAAATTTTGATCTACTTTTGATTATTAACTCTTTTCACATGGTCGGTAACTTTTCATTGGACATGTGTGCAAACGGTAGAAGGAAGTAATTTTTCGCTGTCGCTGAAAACTTTACATACCGTGAAAATAAGTATTTACCTTTTAATGAGTGGTGTCTTTGTTATCTGGTTAGTGAGCTTGTTTTAGAAAAAAGTGATTTTCAACTTATCCCAAATGAGTAAATTTCTCAAAGTTGATAGCAAATTTCCACCAAAAAAAAAAAAGCTTGACTATATAAATAAGTCACATTTTTTCTCTTCCAGGATTTATTAAGATTGACAACTTATCATGCGAGTTTTCACATGACAAGATATGTATTTATATTGAATTTGTAATTTTTTTACAATGACAAGTACACGCGCACGCGATGTGAATAACTTAATAAACGGTTAATAAATTTTGTCCAATTATAGTGAATTTCTTCAGTATTCTAGTAAATTTCAATGCACCGTTGTAAGAGCATAAATTATGAAATGGGTAGGATGAGATAATAAATAATAATAATAATAATAATAATAATAATAATAATATGATTATTTAGATGTATTTTACAAAAGAAAAAGTGGTTTGTTTTCTGCGGATCCTTCTAACAGCGTGCCTGAATATACTCGAGCGACGCGCCCCTTGAATTTCACAACTCGTGACGGTGGTGCGTAGCTTCGGAGTCAACGTCCAATTATCAACGTCTTCGACCCAAATTGCAAGCGAAATGAAACCCTCACGCAAGCCGACCCGTACATTTCTCTGGGGCCCGTTCGGCAACTCGAATTATTAGGTGATAAATCAATAAGAGCGATAATCATGATTCCAAATTTTAGTACATGCATGGTAAATTTTAGGTTTTAAGAATTTGAAACCTAATCTGACGTATAAGTTTCGGATAAAACTGAAAATTTAAAACTTAGAACAAATTTTAGTCATTAATTTGAGTTTTCATCTTTGATTATATCATTTATTTTGTTAATATTTCATAATTTTCACATGTCTAATTTGAATTGTGATCTGTAAATTATAACAAATTGTGGTTACTCGTTTAATTAAGTGTATAGATATAACTTGAGTAGACTATAGAATCGATTTTTGAACCCGTGACTGGGTAGGTTCCACATTCTTAGGTATGCAGTGTAAGTTTTAGGTTTCAAAAATTAAGGAACTTATTTCGACAGGTAGATTCTAGACTTCAGGTGGAACTCGAACAAAATCTAAAACAGCCAGTAAATTAGTGATTCGTGTTTGCGTATGGAATTTCAAATGACGACTACATATTATATCACACCATTGAAATATATTAAGTTATTCATCTTGGATAAGCCAAGTGATGACTTAATTAAAGTTTGGGCCGACTCGTGTTGCTTTTACTAAATCGAGTACAAGTGTCGAGCAGCATTGATTAATGTCGAGGACCACAAGCCTTGTATGAAGTGCCATGTGACCATCCTTCCGATCAATTTGTTGCCTCAAAAAACCTTCCTCATAAGGGGAGAAAAATCATGCTTTGAAAGCAAATCAAGCAAGACCATACGATTTATTTCTTTATGATAGGTTGATCAAGATGATCCGATGCCCTTAAGAAACCAAGGGCGCAAATAATAACCATTCTGTTTTTCTATTTTTCTGATTTTTTTGTTCCCAAAAACATATTTAAAACATAAATCCATTTGATAACATAATTTCATCTTTCTATTTTTGGAACAAATTTTTAGTTTAGAAATAGTTTTGGAATAAAAATGAGAAATAAAAATTGTCAACATTTCTATTATTGTAACAAAAAGGAAAGATAAAAACTTTTCTCATCACTTCCTCACGACACTAGTCCACCGGCCCCTCCATTGGCTGCCGGTTGCCGCCGCTAGCCGCTCCGAAGGGAGAAATTTTGTATTATTATTAAATGCGTATTTTTTTTTTCAGAAACTCATGCAGGAAGTAGAAATAGTAAAATTTACTTTTCTTCAAAAATTGATCTCATATATAGAATGGTTATCATTCTTTCCCTAAGTAACTATTCGAGAATCTTCCATATAATCAGTCGTCGAGCACCTCAATATAGCCAATCAAGCGAAAAATCTCAAATTGGCATATTTGTGATAGATTTACTTTCCATTAGTTATTGTTAAATTGAATTAATATAAAAATACAAACCGGTGCATTTATGATAAATAGAGAGTAAAACCATATATTATTATAGATGTGTTAATTTTGAATTTTTAATGATAACAATATTAATTCGTAATAAATTTATTAATTTGGGATTTTCTCGTGCTACTAGGACTAGGGATCCGCGTCCTTCGGAAATGCCTTTTTAAAATAGTGGTGGCACATCACATCATGTCACGAAAGGTGCGGCATATTAGAAAAGAGGAACCCGGCAAAATCTTCTCCAAGATGGATTGCTCCATCAACCATTGGCGCATTGCAACACGCGTTCAAAAAGATAATATAAAAAGAAAAACAAGAAAAACAAAACAAAAAAAAAAAAGAAGAAGAAGATATATTAAAAAAGAAAAAGAAAAAGCCAGCTCGAATATTTAGAGCGCGTTTGGTAATGATTACGTTTAAAGCATTCGATCGAAAATGATTATTTTTTATTCTGTTTCCGGAAACGATTCGAGTAAAAAACGTGTTTGGTAATCGTCCAAAAATTTCGATTCGGAATAGAATTGTGTTTGAGTACCGTCTTTAATTGATTATGTTCCAAATCAATTTCTTTTAATTTTTAAATAATTTTTTTACTTTTTTCCTTTTTTTTTTCTTTTTTTTTCCCTTTTTCTCCTATTCTTCTTCTTCTTATGGCTAACAACCTCACCGAAGCGTTGCCGGCCCTCGGCGAGGCCTCGGCGAGGCTAGCCCTCATCGGCCTCGCCGGTGACCAAGCCGGCCTCGGCCACCAAAGGGGCCGGGTGAGCCTCGCCGCCCGCGAGCCACCAAAGGGGCCGGGAGGCCCACTTGGCCACCAAAGGGGTTGGGCGTTGCGAGGCTTGCCCAGGCCTCAACGAGGCTCGCCTAGCCACCGGTGGGGCTAGGCGAGCCTTGCCGATGGTTGGGCTTGCCTTCGGCGAGCTCGCCGGATCGCGGATCGGCGGACGGCAATTGGCGGCGAACGGCGGCGGGCAGTGGTGGATGGCGGTCGTGAAATGGTGGAAGGGAAGAAGAAGATTTTCACTGTTTTGATTCTTCTTTTGATTCCCAAACCGAGAATCACATTTTTTTTTTTATTCTCAATTCTTGTCCAAAACTGTTCTCGGGAACAAAAATTTTACCAACGTGATTCTGTTCCCAAACTGATTTTGGAAACAAAAAATCAAAATCATGCATTGTTTGGATGATTACCAAACAGTGCCTTAATTTCCATAACCAAAAATTGCTGCGTTTTCTCGCCCCTCCTTTTCCTTTTTATATAAATCAACACCCATCCCCTTTGATCCACCTGTCTTCTTCTTCCCCCCGTTTTCTCTCTCTGTCTCTCTCGCGCATCTCTGTGGAAACCATCCTTTCTCTCTCCTCTCTCTTCTTTCTCTCTCTTCTGTCCATGCTTCTCGCTCCATTAGCCCTTGCCTCTCGCCATCGCCCAAGCACTAGAGAGGCGAGCCCTCGCTAGATCTAGGGAGGGCTCGCCTCGCGATCACTGGGCAAGGATGAGCTTACCTAGTCCCTGGCAAGGCGAGCCCTCGCCAAATCTGATAGGGGCTCGCCTCGCCAGACCTAGCGACAGCAAGGCCCCCTTACTGAATTAGGCAAGGGCGAGCTCGCTTGGCTACTCACCTAATCAATGGTTAGGCAAGCTTGTCCTGTGGCTGGATGAGCTTGCTCGGCCTCCTTAGTTTGGCTACCCGCTAGCCCTCCCTTATGACCAATCGCTAGAGCCAAAGGAAGGAGGGAGGAGGGAAAAAAAAAAAAAAAAAAATAATAAAATAATTTGAAAAAAAAATAAAATATAATTAAAAAAATTTGTCGCCGGTCCACGTCAGCGCCAACTGGCTAATTTTGGCCAACTAAACTGACAAAATTGCAAAAATTTTAGGATTAAATTGATCAAAAAAATAAGTTCATGACTTAATGGGCACGATTATAATAGATTTATGATTTTTTTGATAATTTCCCCCAACTTTTTATGACGTGGTATTATGTGACCACTAAATACTTTTGCATATAAGAAGGGAATGCTAATTATAGATTGGACCGAGTTTGCCGGAAAAGCCCTTTTTCATCTTCGAGTGGCTCGGAGGCTTAAAGAGTTTATAGCACCTCTTATTTAAATATAAGGTTTCGCTCATTATCTTTCTTGGTTCTTGTTGAAAGATTTTCCTTTATATTGTTAGCACTAGTTGACTTAGCTACAATTTCTACAAATAAGTATTTCCTTTCAAATGTTTTTTCTTCGCCTGCACATGAACGTTCCTGTCTATAACCAAATCCTGAAGCTCCCTCATTAATTTAATGAGTACCCATTCTTCAAATGTAATAATTTGAGGAAAAAATTACTAAAAATGGATCTAGATCAGGTATGGATTGTTAAATTTGCATTGTATATAAATTGATCAATTTGGAATGGATCGCTTTGGATCCCACCAATCCGTTTGACGGCCCTACTCTCATTTGAATGCTTTAGCTAGAGTAGTTGTGGCAAATGAGTGAATCGAGTCAAGTTTGGGTGCAGTTTAGATAGCCCAAACCCAGATCCAACCCAAATCAATTCACATAACTTACATTTTTATAGCCATACCAATTAAGCATTCAGCAAATTTGAAAAAAAAAAACAATAACAAATTAAAAACAGAGATTCAAAAGTTTAGCATGTGTAAAAAGACCAAAAGGCCAAAAGGATCTCCACATCCTGTCAAGTACGAAATGAACATCAGCTCCGCCCCTTCCTCCGTTACAAATACCACCCTACATGTCGCAACCCTCCGACTGGCCACCATTCTCTTCATTTATAGTGTTAAAATATATCTCGAATTTGAGCCCAATGCGAAATTCCGAATATTCCGAATTGGATTTGTTGCGAACGTTCGAAATTGAGCAAAGAACATCCGAAGATCAACTTCCCAAAATTTCGAATCTGCCCTAGAGCGTTTGGCTGCTAAAATAGGAAAGTTCAACTTTGACTCTGACTTGGATTTTCCGTTTTGGTTGAAATTGACAAGATAATTGTAGAGAAAAGTCCAACTTTTTATTTGGGTTGACCATATCCTAGCTTGATTCAGTTTCCCTCACCCGTGGACTTCTCTGGCGGTGGCGGTGGCTTATTATATAAATTCTCAAGGCTTGTTCATTGGTAGAGGTAGACATGAAGGTTTCTTGACGCGCCGTTTTCACAAGAGTGCTTGGTATTGAAGTTTGTTCGTGCAATTACACCAAGAAAAATTAGTGTTTGTAGCCGATTAAATCTTGTGGTAAGATTTGCGTGTAATTCCTTCTTGAGATTGAGATATTATTTCTTGAGAATTTTGGAACTAAATACTGCGTGCATTATTAAGTGTAATTGGGGTTTGAGAAACACCGAGAGAGTGTTTAAGTGATTCGAATGTGTAATCTCTTTATATCGCTTGATCTATAGTGAAATTCGTCGCTACTCTCCTCGTGGACGTAGGTCTTTACGACCATGTCTAAAACATGGAGTGCTCGAGCGCTTCCCTCCCGACGACTTTCCACTTCTCACCACCGACCTCTGCATCCCATTGCTAATGCTCCGACCTAGGCTCCCACCAATCATTTCCTCATAGCTCATCCGACCTCCCCATCGGGTAGCGATGGTTGTCGCCCTTGTCCCTCCTTCTTCACCATTGTGTCGTCCTCCAAGACGTGGTCGCTTGTCGCCTCCTCCATGTCAAGCGGCATCAAAAGCGAAAAATCACATGCTCTTGCCCAACTATGCATTTGTGTACATTTAGGAGCGTGCAAATGAACCGGAAACATCCTAAACCATCTAGAACCAGATCGAACTAGACTAGAATTCGGCGGTTCTCGGTTCCTATTTATTGGAACTAGTGGATAGCGGTCCGATTCCCGATCAACCAAAAAAAAAAGAAAAAAATGAATACTCTAAAATCCCTAATATGAAGCTCAACACTCATGACTGAGTGCTCGTCTTGTCTCGTCTCGTCTCACTCTTACCTATTCTAAATCGTCTCTTTATGTGTCATTTACGACCTCGAATCTCAAACTCAATGCCCACTGACTCACGACCAACACAAACCAAATCTTTTTACTATTCTTTTAATAATAGGGAAGTTCTTCCTTTTTTGCTTTACTTTAGCTTGCTGGAAAATGTCACACTGAATGCATGAAATTTGGTGGCGTCCGATGTCCAAATAGATCCACAGAATCAACGGCTAATTCATGATTTTAATTTTTCAAAACCGATCTTGAGGACCATGCTCACCATTACGTACATCATCTCCTTCATATCGTCGTACGATGTCGATCACTGACGACCATCCGCGTCCGTTCTATGCAACAAACCGTGTGGCCTGGCGAACATCTCCTTTCGAATTCCAGCCAGGTCTTATCTGTGACACGCTTGAATGCGACTCCCTCAGCCTCCAAGACCCGGTCAATTGGGATTTGCCGATCCGTGACAAACATATTCGAAAGCGACATTTGATGGCACTTGATGCATTAATATACTATTTCGACGTCGGTACCCATGTAAATAAATTCTAAAAAATGCAATGAAAATAGAATTCTTAATTTCTCCGAAACAAAGGTTTAAAGTAATTTTCAGATGGAGATTTTTGGGGTCAACACACGACAAAGATCACGTCAATAGCCAAAAAAGTAAAAAGAAAAATTAAAAAAAAAAAAAACAAAGATGATATTGCGCGTTTACCGATATGGACATGGTCATGTGGCTCTTGTCTGACATTGATTGTCCAAAATGCGCCTTTCTTAGATGCTCGATATCGAATATTACTTTTTTCTTTTTAATATCGAATACTACTACTTCAACCTTACTCAAATTGAACAATCCAAAAAGACAAAAATTAAAAAGAAAGAAAGCCCACCTCACTCTAGTTGCCCATTCCATAAGTTAAAGGAGTCAGGCGCAAGTGGTTCTTGTTAATTATTATTTGTGATCGACACATTAGTACATAATAAAGGCAATACAAAATAACATAATTTTCATATGATGTTTACTTAAGTGTCATAATTATTTTTTCAACTATTTAACTGTAATAAGTTTTAAAAATCATTTACATGAATACTGTGGATAATTTCTCTTATTGACAAATCCAACGACATAGCTTGATGGAGTATTCCAATCAACAAAAGAGTGTAAAAATGACATCGTTGGCTTATTTTGTTCTCGCCCCAAATTGACGAATTGGGATTAATAACTTCAATTGAAATCCTAACTTCAATTGGCTTTGCCACAAATTGATTAGAGAACTAAGGTATTGTAAGGCATGTGCATCGTTTGGCTTTGAAAAAATTACAGACTCGATTGTTATAGCTCCGACAATGACTAGACTCCAACTTCCGAAGATATACATCTATAAAATTCTGAAGCGTGGAACTCATAGATGAAATACCAGCCAAGAAGTAAGCAAAAATCTATTCTCAACTCTCGATCATCTCTTCTCAATCGTCAAATATTAGGACAAGGGAGATTCGACATCATCAAAATTCACATCCAAATAAATATGGACAAAACTTCTTTGTCATGCAAATGGACTTAGGTTTTGTCAGCAAGTAAAGTCAAGGTCAACGGGGCCGATCCCCACGTTCCAGCTATAGAGTAAATCCCCTATGATTAGCCTCTTGAATCGTGACCCAACGATGGCTACGTCTTTGGTGCATGTGTTCTAAGGCATGCTGAGCTCTTTTTTGACAATTATCGTTTGGTTCGAGAGGATTCCACTTCCTCATTGAAAGCCTTTCGATGCTTAAGTCAATAAAAATTCGCGATTTCACAACGAAAATAGGAGATCATCTAGAGCCTTTCAATACTTCTTTTTTTCTTTTTTTCCTTTTTTTACTTAAGTTTGTTGAGCCTTTTGATACTTAAGTCGATAAGAATTCGTGATTTTGCCGCGAGATAAGAATTCGTGATTTTGCCGCGAAAATAAGAGGGTAGATGTTTGGAAGTAGCGGGTTTTTCTCTTATCATAATCATTACCTTTGTTATTATTTTCATTCGAGAATGCGCCCTTCCCCATTAGAGTAGATATTTTCGTTAATTTATACTTTACTTTTCCATGAAGAAGATTTTTGGCGACATCATCATATATCATGATGAACTAAATTTTGATCTACTTTTGATTAGTAACTCTTTTCACGTGGTCGGTAACTTTTCATTGGACATGTGTGCAAACGGCAGAAGGAAGTAATTTTTCTCTGTCGCTGAAAACTTTACATACCGTGAAAATAAGTATTTACCTTTTAATGAGTGGTGTCTTTGTTATCTGGTTAGTGAGCTTATTCTATAAAAAAAAGTGATTTTCAACTTATCCCAAATGAGTAAATTTCTCAAGGTCGATAGCAAATTTCCACCAAAAAGAAAAAAGCTCGACTATATAAAGAACTCACATTTTTTTCTCTCCCAGATGTAAGGATTTATTAAGATTCACAACTTATCATGCGAGTTTTCACGTGACAAGATATGTATTTATACCAAATTTGTAACTTTTTTACAATGAAAAGTACATGCGCATGCGATGTGAATAACTAAATAGATGGTTAATAAATTTTGTCCAATTATAGTGAATTTCTTCAGTATTCTAGTAAATTTTAATGCACCGTTGTAAGAGCATAAATTATGAAACGGGTAGGATGAGATAATCATAACAATAATAATATGATTATTTAGATGTATTTTACAAAAGAAAAAGTGGATTGTTTTCTGCGGATCCTTCTAACAGCGTGCCTGAATATACTCGAGCAACGCGCCCCTTGAATTTCACAACTCGTGACGGTGGTGCGTAGCTTCGGAGTCAACGTCCAATTATCAACGTCTTCGACCCAAATTGCAAGCAAATGAAACCCTCACGCAAGCCGACCCGTACATTTCTCTGGGGCTCGTTCGGCAACTCGAATTATTAGGTGATAATCTATTAAAGCGATAGTAGGTTTTAGATTCTAAAAATATACATAGTACGTTTTAGAATATGCATATTAAGTTTTAGATTCTAAAAATTTAGAACCTATTTGACAAATAAGTTTAAGGTAAAATTGGAAATTTGAAATTGATAATAAGTTTTAGTGTCTTTCTTGGTTTTTGTAGTTTGTAATATGTAACCATTAGTTTGAGCTTTCATCTTTGGCCATATCAATAACCGAAACATTTATTTTGTTAATATTTCATAATTTTCATATGTTTAATTTGAATTGTGATCGGTAAATTATAACTCGTTCAATTAACTGTATAGATATAACTTGAATAGACTATAAAATCGATTTTTGAACTCGTGACTGGGTAGGTTCCACATCCCTAGGTATGCAGTGTAAGTTTTAAGTTTCAAAAATTAAGGAGCCTATTTCGACAGGTGGATTCTAGACTTCAGGTGAAACTCGAACATAATCTGAAACTGCCAGTAAATCAGTGATTCGTGTTTGCGTATGGAATTTCAAATGACGACAACATATTATATCACCCCATTGAAATATATTAAGTTATTCATTCATTTTGGATAAGTCAAGTGGCGATTTAAATTAAAGTTTGGGCCAACTCGTATTGCTTTTACTAGATCAACTACAAGTGTTGACCATCATTGATTAATGTGGAGGACCACAGGCCTTGTACGAAGTACCATGTGACCATCCTTCCGATCGATTTGTTGCCTCATAAAACCTTCCTCATAAGGGGAGAAAAATCATGCTTTGAAAGCAAATCAAGCAAGACCATACGATTTATTTCTTTATGATAGGTTGATCAGGGTGATCAAACGATGCCCTTAAGAAACCAAGGTCGCAAATAATAATCATTCCGTTTCTCTATTTTTCTAATTTTTTTGTTCTTAAAAACATATTTAGAATAGAAATCTATTTGATCACACAATTTCATTTTTTTTATTTTTAAAACAATTTTTAGTTTAAAAATATATTTGAAATAAAAATGAGAAATCACAATTGTCAACATTTCTATTTTTGTAACAAAAAAGAAAAATAAAAACTTTTCTCATCACTCTCTCATGATACTAGTCCCCCAACCCCTCCATTGGCCGCCAGTTGCCGCCAATTGCCGCTAGTCGCTTTGGAGGAAGAAATTTTGTATTATTATTAAATGCGTGTTTTTGAGAAATAGAAAAATCTACTTCTTGTCATAAAATCATTCTTTCTCTAAGTAACTATCGAGAATCTTCCAAATAATCAATCGTAATAATCGGGTATCTCAATATAGCCAATTAAGCGAAAAATCTCAAATTAGCATATTTATGGTTAATTTACTTTATGTTAGTTATCGTTAAATTGAATTACTATAAAAAAAATCACAAATTGCTGCATTTATTATTATAGATATATTAATTTTTAATTTTGAATCGTAATAAATTTATTAATTTGGGATTTTCTCGCGCTACTAGGACTAGGCATCGGCGTCCTCCGGGAACGCATTTTTAAAATAGTGGTGGCACATCACATCATGTCACGAAAGGTACGGCATATTATAAAAGAGGAACCCGGCAAAATCTTCTCCGAGATGGATCGCTCCACCAGCCATTGGCGCATCGCAACACGCGTTCAAAAAGACAATATAAAAAAGAAAAAAAGAAGAAGAAAAGCCAGCCCGTACATTTAATTTCCATAACCAAAAATTGCCGCGTTTTCTCTCCCCCTCCCTTTTCCTTTTTATTATATAAATCAACGCCCATCCCCACTCTGATTCCCTGTCTTCTTCTTCTTCTTCCTCCCGTCTTCTCTCTCCCTCCGCCTCTCTCGCGCATCTCTGCGGAGACCGTCCTTTCTCTCTCTTCTTTCTCTCTCTTCTGTCCACGCTTCTCGCTCCGATCCCACCACCATCCTCGTCCCCTCTCTCTATTCTTGCATGCGAATTGGCAATGGCTTGATACGTCTTCCTCCTCTTCCTCTTCCTCTTCTTCTTCGCTCGATGTCGAGAGCCTTTTCCTAGCTCTCGATTCGTCGAGTTCCCGGCTCCGTTCGTTCCGCGCCGCCGCCGCCGCCGCCGCCGACGATTCGGGTTGCTGCGGCCCGAGCGCCATTGTCGATTCCCGCGCGTGATGTGAGTGCATGTCGCATTCCGCGTATGCCGCGCGAGGGTCCCGAACCGCGCAGTCCGGCTAGGTCGATTCTTCCCGGTCATCGTTGTTCGTGCGGTGCGCGTTGAATAGATTTGAGGGAATTTTGTTTTTTTTTTTTTTTTGCTGGTGTTGGAAAGGAGGTGGGAAAGGAAAGGGAAAAAAAAAATGGATTTGGCTGCGCAGCTGAAGCGCGGGATATCGCGGCAGTTCTCGACGGGGTCGGTGAGGCGGAGCTTCAGCCGGCAGTTCACGCGGCAGTCGTCGCTGGACCCGCGGCGGAACAACATGCGGTTCAGCTTCGGGCGGCAGTCCTCGCTCGACCCGATCCGGCGGAGCCCCGACCCGGACGACGAGCTCACCGTGCCCGAGAACCTGGACTCCACGATGCAGCTCCTCTTCATGGCCTGCCGCGGGGACGTGAAGGGGGTGGAGGACCTGCTGAACGAAGGGATCGACGTGAACAGCATCGATCTGGACGGCCGGACCGGGCTGCACATCGCCGCCTGCGAGGGCCACGTCGAGGTCGTCAAGCTGCTGCTCAGTAGGAAGGCCAACATCGATGCCCGCGACCGGTGGGGCAGCACGGTAACTTTTCTCATCCTCTGCTGTTCCTCTCGGCGTGCGTTTGGGACTTCGTTTGGTTAAGCTGGGTGATGAATTTTGTCCTCCGTTAGCGTTTTAGTTGCTTCGTATCGGCTGTTCATGTCAATCGAGCGAGAATTGGGTCCCATTATTCTTCCAATTGCTCCGTTGTAAGTTTTATGGCTTGAAAATGGAAACGAGAGGGCAGAGCAATGGTCCAATGTTTCATCTTCGCTAGACAATGTTGAGTTGAATGGAAAGATTTGTACTCCGCTAAGGGATACGGCCGAGGAAATTGATGCATTGGGAAGTCTTTATCCCACAGATTTGTCAGTACAGTACAAGAATAAATGCCAACACGAAGCATTAACTGGGAGATGCTCTTTCTTTCTTAATTGTGAAGAGGACACTGCATATCGTAATGGCCTTAAATGGGTCAGACTTTTATGTTGTGATTTATACTAATCTGCCTCCAGCTCGGTCGTAATTGAGGATTTTTTTTGTCTCGACAGGCAGCTGCCGATGCGAAATACTACGGAAATCCGGAAGTATACAACATTCTGAAAGCTCGTGGAGCCAAAGTCCCTGTATGATTTAATCTATTTTCCTATCTGATCACTTGAGGTCTCTACCACAGAAAAAAATGCTAACGTAAGGCTTTGTCCTGTATTTCCAGAAAACAAGAAGAACACCCATGACCGTTGCTAACCCTCGGGAAGTTCCAGAATATGAGCTCAATCCTTTAGAACTTCAGGTTCGGAAGGGCGACGGTGTTTCAAAGGCACGTTTCTCTTCCTCACCATAGTTGATGGGTGACGTTTAAATAGCTCCATTTCTTAAAAACCTATGCCCATTTGACTATATTCAAAATAACACTTTTATTTGTCGAAGAAATGTAAAATTGTATCATATTTCGTCGTAGATAAATAATCTTGAATAAAGGAAACTCAATTTTTCCTTTGGATGACCATGGAAAGAACCCGCACCGTCCTTGCTTGTGCCGATTGCTGTGGTAAAGTCCCCTAGGGGGTGCATCAAGGTACATACCACTGCACCTGGACAAGTCCAAGCTGAATACTGAGGGAGGTTTTAAACTCTTCTCCCTAAGGTGGGATCTTGCTTGCACAATGGAAAAAAGCCATTGGTTTATCTCAAAGCAGCATTGTTGCACAAGAATCATTTTGTGGGGCGAGATGTGGAGGTGAGGGGTGAGGTGAGGGATCAAACCCCTCACCTCCCGGCTTCGAAGAGGGATTCAGACCACTAGGCTAATAGCACAATGGTCAAGTTAAAGAAACTTATATGAAGTCCTTTAACTCAACAGAACACCTTCTCCTGTCCAAAAGACGTTAAAAACAGAGATACTGGAATAAACTCTTTGAACAGCAATGTGCAATATGGAAAATAAGTTTCCTTTTTGTACATATAACATTTTGGAACACTAAAGTCAACCTTACCAACTGGTCTCATATCAATGACCTTGTTACTCTCATTTTTATACATTCTATACGCTAATATTTTCTGTCTGAGAAAATACATTCCGACGTAAGAATTTTTTCCTTAGTGCTCAGCTTAGTTGTACTTTATGTATTCTCTGTCTGACAAAATAGATTCCGACATAAGAATTTTCTGTGTGAAAAATTATATTTTCTGCATTCCTGTTTTACTTCAGATACTAGAGCTATCCTTGATATGTAACCTAGGTAACTTCAGAAATCATAACGCTTTTGTGACTTATGTTTGTGTATTTTACTCAGTTTGGGAAGCTTTTTAAATTAATTGCATGACATTGCTTTCCTCCACTATTATTTTGGCAGGCTCAGGTCCATTTACCTATATGTCCTAATCTTGCTCAGAAAACAATATAAATGCATAATCATTAAGAATGTTTTGAGTGATCTTGGGTTAGGACAGCTTGAAAATAAATTTGAGATGGTATTCTGTATTCTGAGTGCTCACAACAATAGATTATTGAAAAAGACCCTCGTGTATCGTGTGGGCCCTTAGCATACTTGAGTATTACCTTTGGCTAATCTAGCTTGACATCTCTTTAGTGAACATTGTTGGTAGAAATTTTGGTTATTCAAGTACTTATGTATCTTTCCTTTTAAACAGGGAACATATCAAGTAGCTAAATGGAATGGGACAAAGGTTGCTGTCAAGATACTGGATAGGGACAGTTACTCAGACGCGGAGACCATGTGAGTTCCTATATCATTGTCTGCACTCTCAGAGTATTTCTTTGTTCATTACACAATGTATTGTGGTTATAATATATAACGCGAATGACATGCATTTATTCACTTCATTTGGAATGTGGTTTACTATTATGATGTCCTCTTATGTACTAGCAGGTACTTCATTATCGCTGTATGTGTGCCTTTTCCACCACATTGCCGCATTGTCATCTTTTTCAGCTAGTTTCCACTTATGGTCATCTGATTATTTAGTCTAAAGGGTAATGCAGATGCTTTATTTTCTCCCCAGTTCATTGCAGTCTTTTGGGCATCCAGTTGGTGCATCATTTACTTGCATGTTAATTGGCACAACTTAAATAGGAGCAGGAGGACTATGTCTTTACCTAGCTTTGAAGTCATAAAGCTTTAGTATTATTGAAATTGTTCTTCTATTAAGAAGTACGTGTGTCATATATATATTTATATTACTTAATAATCTAATCTGTGCTCTTAACTTCAGTATGCACTTTGTTGTCTTAAAAAGCTAGGCCACTATTGTTAATCCGAGCCATGGAAATCCTTTGTGTTAGAATAGAGAACATCTTGATTTTATTTTGCTGGATCTCCTCTATTTGTTGCTTTGTTGCGCGTTACTAAATTCCCTATAGTTCACAAGAGGTGTATTCACTTTCACAATTTACAGCACCATTCTCTGTGCCTAGAGACACATTGCAATTCTTGAATTTGTGTGATATAGTTCCGTAGTGACTGGAAATGCCTTCAATGAACTTTATTTATTTATTTTATGAGCAGCAATGCTTTCAAGCATGAGTTAGAGTTACTAGAAAAGGTGAGACATCCGAATGTGGTTCAGTTTGTTGGAGCTGTCACTCAAAACATGCCCATGATGATTGTTTTGGAGTACCATCCAAAAGTGAGTCTCTCTCTCTCTCTCTCTCTCTCTCTCTCCCCCTCTGTGTTCATATGTATGGCCGCATTTGTGCTGCTGTGTGTCTTTTTTGCAAGTAAATTATGTGTCTTATTCCATCGTCTTCTTAGGTAATTGGGAGGAAATGTCAGGACTTGAGTGTCGTCAGTGAAAGTAAATAAATTCTCCTGCCAAAGTTATAATGGAACGGCTTGCATCCATGTTCTAAAGTGGGTGAGCAATCATGTCATACTATTAAATCTGGGACACGATGAAGAGTATAAAGAGAGAACCAAAATTTGTTTCTTGCTTAAGCTATCTTGACTGAGGAGACTGCTCAAAATGGTACTGCTGGAGAGGTCCTCATCTAAAACACTGGAACGGGAAAAAAAGAACAGATGTTTTGAAAATTTGGGCCAAACGTAATGCTCACAACTAAAATAGGAAAACTAATCATTCCAAGGGTTAATGTCCATTATGACTAATATCCTTTTATACAATGAGAATGTGAGGCTATTGTGTCGCTTATAGAATGGATGTCCTCCTATGCAGTAAAAGGTTGTTCCCAGGCATAGATTCCTTTTAATCCTTAATTTTCTTCATATATTTTGACACTCTAAAATTCAGTGCCTTTAATTTGGAGCCTCTTTATTAGTATCAGTAAAATCTATTCTTTTTGGAACTTTCTTATTATAGTGAAACTTTTCGTTGCCGAATCTATGGTTTTCCACAAATTCCCTCCAATTTTATTGAAGAGTACAAGAAAGCTATTTTTGTCAAGCCTGTTCACTTTCTCGCCTAATGGCTATTATGCATATTGTTATTGGTTTTTCAGGGTGATCTTGGAAGCTATCTTCAGAAGAAAGGGCGTCTCTCTCCACCTAAAGCTCTACGGTTTGCTCTTGATATTGCAAGGTACATTCACTGAAGCTAATAATATCTGCATTTGAGGATTCTGGTTGTATTATAATTTTCTCTTTTATTGTAGTACAGTGTATCTGATTACAATTTATAAACTTCTCTTTCTTGATCCCATAATCTCAGGGGTATGAATTATCTCCATGAATGTAAACCAGATCCCATCATCCACTGTGACTTAAAGCCTAAGTAAGACAACTAAATGCTCGAGATGATTTATTATACTGTTGCGAAATGGATATAAATTTTGTTTTTCGGATCTGCTTTGCTTTAATATCTGAAATATTGATAAGGTGCCAGAAATATCTTGCTGGATAGTGGGGGTCAGTTAAAGATCTCTGGATTTGGTTTGATAAGTTTTGCAAGAGTATCCCCAGATAAAGCAAAACTTGCACAGCCTGGGACTCAAGCTGAATTGTCACGTAAGTTTAGAATTTTTTATTTTATCTAATTAGTTCCTTAATCAGTGTGCTCAGACATATAATGACAATGGAAAAGTACCAATTCAGGCTTAAATGATACAGGAAAAAAAAATTACTGTTTAATTGATGTTGCTACTACTAAATTTTCTGCTTAAAAAACTAGCATCCTTGTGGCAATGTAATTCTGGTTGTAAATGAACTTTTGGATGTATAGTAAAAAAATTTAGTCCAAATACTGATATCTTTGGTTGGACTCCTTGAGCGCTAAATCATTTTACATCTATGTGAGTTCTGGATTGTAAAAAAGGCGTTGTTACTAATCAAGCAACAAAACTTTCCAATATAGGATCCTAGATGGATAAACTCCTCCTAGAAATTATCAGTTTTCAACATCTTTCCCCAAAATGCAGGCCAGTCTTTTGTGAATGCAGAAATTTAGTCCTCTCGTGATGATATTATCATTCTACTCATCCAGTTTATAGTTTTTCCGTTCAATAGAATTGGCATCATCCAATTCTAAGTGATCAGATTCATGATTCCAATGCGATTTCATCAAGCTTTACTCATGGTATCCGTCCTATGCAGGTTTATATGTGGCACCTGAGGTTTATAAGGATGAAATATTTGATAGAAGTGTGGATGCATTTTCCTTTGGTCTCATTCTTTATGAGGTAAATGTTATACGCTGGACTTTTACCATGATAAAATTGAACACATCCATGTGTTCAATGTCTTCAATGCAGTTTAACATGTCCATAAACGCAGTTATAATTCTTCCCAGAAGCTGTTGCTTTGCCAGACAAATTTGTTTTTTGGCTCTGTTACTGAAGCATGATATTTGTTTGATTTAGCAAGTTAATTATGCATTCATATGGTGCTTGACACATGCCTAAGATTTATATGATGATTAATATCGGTCACCGCCACTGAAATGTTAACCACGTGCTTTCACATTCTCATAGATGATTGAAGGAGCTCAGCCTTTCTATCCGAGTTCTCCAGAAGAGGCAGCCAAAATGATATGTTTAGAAGGAAAACGGCCGCCTTTCAAGATCAAAGCTAAAAACTACCCTCCTGATTTGAAAGAGTAAGTACATTACAAGTTTAGGCTGGCTTATTTACACCGAGTCGAAACTACCAGCTTTCTCTTTCCTCCACCTTGCTTACTCTTGATTTGGTGAAAGGACTGTGGCCATGACACCACTGCTTTTAGTTGTTAAGAATGGTGATCAATCAGCGATGACTGATAATCATGACTGTATTTTTTCTCTAGAGCATGGATGATTTCTTGATGGTCGCTAACTCTCAAGCATGCTATTGCATGGGCATGTTGGAACTGTGTAGGTTGATAGAGGAATGCTGGGATCCAGAGTCTGTCGTGAGGCCAACTTTTTCTGAAATTATCGTCCGTTTGGACAAGATAGTTGCAAATTGTTCCAGGCAGGGCTGGTGGAAGGATACATTCAAGCTTCCTTGGTAAGCTTCTCCTTTTTTCCTTTGATAGTGAGACTTTATCTGTCTTAATGGCATGATGGGTAGGGGGCAACGGCAATATTGATGTGTCTGGCAATGAAGAAGATAAGGTGGGACGTGTGATAAATGTACCTGTGGTGAGTATAATAATAGATAATAGCCACTTATTTGATTGCAACTAGGTAGTTGCGATAGTTACAACTGGTCGATAGCCAAGTATTGTAGCTTGAAAATAGAAGCAAACAAGCCAAGACCATGCTCGAGTCCTTTGTTTAGCAGGATCACTCACTGAAACTTACCCTTAAACTTTGTGAGAATACATAGATTTACTACTAGGCAAGCTGGCATGAGGACATCGTTGCATTGGAACATGACATGACTGTCATCATTGCACAAAACACTTCAATCAATGTTAAGTCATATGTTTTGTACTATATGTAGGAAATGAGAGGAAGCACTCTATACTACTGGATAAGGAAGCGGACGATGTTCGAAGTCCTTTTCGTGTTCAGTTGTGGAGCAACCACGTTGAATATATAATAATGTCTACGTAAGAGACCTTGGAATGAAAAAGTAATAAGGTCTAGTTTTTGTTCTTTATATGGAGCTGAAGCAGCTCCATTGTTATGTATGTGTAATATGTGAAAGGATTATTTTATGATAGTTCATAGTTTCCATACCGTATATTAGAAAAAGCCAAAGTCATTAGGACCATCCATCACCAGACTAGAAGTACCGCAGATCCTTGATCGCAAGTATATGCACTTTTATTGCTTTTACAATTCAGTACGTAATTTATTTATTTTTTGTTCAAAAAGTACCTCAATTTTTCAAATGTGGGTCAATGTAAGGTCTTTGTTAAATTGCGGATGGAAAAAGTCAGCTTGGACAATATCGCTGTTAAATAGCCGTTAATTATCTACAAAATGGCATCCAACATGGCCCTTCGAGGTAACAAGTGACGTCATGTCACTAGAGACTTATTAGCTGACTAAAATTGTCCAAGTACTCTCTCTCCTCATCACCCACGGTATAAAAAAGAGAGAACACAATTTTTGCTAAGTGAGCGAGCCACCTTATTTTGACCAAAGAAAAATAGTAAGACACGTTATCAATTGTGCCTTAATTTTGCTAAGTAAGCCAAATTTGAAAAATTACATGATATGGTAAATTATTTAAGGAAGGCCATATTGGACAAATTAAAATTTAGATACCTGACTCTGAAGAAACATAAATTCATATATTTTGTGCCAGTGCGTCTTTAACTTACCGAAAGTTGTGAGAATGATTCCATGTGCCTGCACGCTTTGTGGGTATTATGTAATATTGAGGTTTTAAAGTGCAAGATACCTTCGAGTAAGTATTGTCTATTTCCTTGAAAGTACATGAAAAAAAAAAAAAAGATATGATATCATCATAATTTAATATAAAAAAAAACCTGCATCAAACATATTATAAATAAAAAAGTTTACATATTGAAATCACACAACACATCGTGCTATTGAACGAAATTCCCAAGAGCATCATATGTGGAACGAAATTCCCAAGAGCATCATATGTTGGCATTCATGGTATGAAGTTACTATATTTTTAATATATAAATGAGAATTCATACTTGAAAGTCAATGGGACAATTTTAAAAGATTTGAAGGAATATTCTTCCAAGTACAATACCCCACCCGTTAATAATGCGCTCAATGGCCCCTTGGCGTAGAGAATTCAGTCCAAAGTGATTTGGCATCTCTTTGTACAGGTCAAAAACCCAAATGTCTCCTAAATTTTAGGAAGTCCTAATTCGTTTGCAAGATTTCAACTGTGCCCCTTCATTGAATAATAATAGCTCTATCCTTACTTGCACCATGATTTCACAACTTCACTCAAAATAAGCGACGATTATAGCTCGAATTGAAGTTGCGACGTGACTATGGTGTCAGCGAGTACGGCCGCCGCAATAAAGAAGATGACACGAAAAACTAGAAAAAGAAAAAAAAAACGAAAAAGAAAGGTGGAATGACATGTGAAGAGAGATGAGTTGAAATAATAATAAAATTAATTTTTGTGTTCTGATATTTTTCACATGGTTTGCTAGTATCTTCAAGGTAGGCTGCCGAAGGTTTTGAACGTGGGAATTACTTTCTAGAATGCATTTATTTCGCAAAAAATAAATATTTTGAAAAGTGATCGTTCGTATTTCTTAAAAAATGCCAAATGAAACTTTTTGATTACTTACAAAAATATTTATACATAAATTATTAATAATATTGAAAACACTTTTTTATTAATTATTTATTTTAAGCAATACAATTTATCAATTTAAGAAAATATTTTTCAAATCATTTTTTTTGACAACTGCTTATATATTGCTTTTGACTCCTCCAGGCTCGATGAGGCACGTTGTACTTAGATGTGTTTTCAGGGAAAAAAAGAAGTAACTACAATTTGGAGTAATTCCCAGTCAAAATGAATAACTGTTTATCACTTAAGTGCAAAAAGCCAAAGTAAACATCCTGCATTAATAAACAACATTTCTTTCTGTAATTAAAGGCTGTTGCATTAAATAGGAATCCTAGTTTCAGTCTCTTCTGCTATATACTTTCAGTCTCTTCTGCTATATACGGCTGCCTAAAGTAATCCAGGCATCTCATCTAGCTTGCAGTACCATTCGCTTTCTTCAATTCCTCTTTCTCCCTCCAGACCGCGTGCACCTCATCCGTACGGAACCTTTGGGTGAAAGTCGACTCCTTTAATGGAGTCGATGTCCCATGAGCATAAGCGAGGAGTCCGGTGTATGCAATCATAGCACCATTGTCAATGCAGTATCTATCGTCGGTTGCATACAATTTGCCGCCTCGCTCCGAGCACATAACTCTCATCATCTCTTGCAACCGCTCATTGCAACCCACGCCACCGACAATTAAAACATCTTTCTTGTCGCAATGTGCCATTGCCCGCTCCGTGATTTCCACAAGCATTGCAAAAAGTGTTTCCTACAGCATAAAGCATCAAGAAAAACTTTAATCTCAGCTCAAATATTTTGTCGGATCAAAGGTGACTCTCCAGAGATGCAGTTAAGCTAGTAAAAACTGCTAATTTTTAGAGATGGATGCAAGTCCAATTTACCTGTAGAGAGTAGCACAAATCTGCAGGGGTGCACTCATTATTTTTAAGCTTTTCTTCAGCAGTAGCTTCAATAAAGCTCAAGATTCCACTGAAAGATACATCCATCCCTTTGACAACATAAGGAAGATCGATGAATTGTTCTCCCTTCTTAGCAAGCTAGTAGAGATAAGAGGCGTATCAGTTGACAGGAGGAAGAAAGTACTTCCATTCTCATGATATGAAAGAGTTTAGCAAGAAAGCAACAACACAAGAAAAACAACGGTAAACTACGCCAATTTTAAAGAAGGCAAAACAAGATAATCAACGAATCCACAATATTAGGCAAACAGAGTGGGATCCTAACTCAATAATGAGAATGATGCATGCAAAATTATGAACCATGTAATGCCCACCGTAATAACATATATAACGTTTACAAATAATCACAGTGACGAGACCCTTTCTCTACCAGTTGCAGCCCTCTATAAGGATCAGTTAATGCTGTCATATTCCATTCAACGAGTTTTCAATGAGATCCAAATACTCAAGATTTTTGTCAAAGCTTCAATCCGCATTTTGTAAGATATTTCCAAAAAAATTTTACCGACATTCCCAACTTAACATCAATACCTTCTCACTAGAGCTTGTACATTGTTATCTTTTCATGTGTTCAAATGACTAAAATGAACTTTTCTCATGTTATCCTCCATTAAGGCCGTGCTAACTGCTTCCCAACGACACTCGTTTCTTGTTGTCTTTCCTAAAGCCCACACTCCAACAAAGTATTCTCTCTGTGAAATGTTGATCCTGGACAATTGGACACACAGCATTCCAGGCCATAAATTCATCTGTATAATACTAACATGAGGTGCAAGGCCAAAGTCTATTACAAGTGCCAATACATGATACAACAATTGACTAAATCCTAACATCAATGAAATATCTGAAGGTCAGCAAAAGGCCACAATTCCAACTTAAAGTTGAATGCACAAACTAGAGACCCTCATGTGCACTGCTGGTGACATACCTGCTCAATGTTGTATCCAGGGCTAGGATCGTTGGACAGTGTCAAGACTCTAGCAAATCTGTCCAAGCAGTTTCCAACAGCAATATCAATAGTCTCTCCAAAAATTCGATACCTTCCCTCACTGTAAGCAATAACCTGTGTATTTCCACCACTTACATACAACACAACCGGATCATCAGCACCAGTCACAATCCTGCCCATTTCAATATGTGCCACACAATGATTAACAGCAACAATCGGTTTCTTCCACAGCTGTGAAAGGATCCTAATGACAATAGCAGAAACTTGCAGAGGGGCTCCCATGCCCGGACCCTTTGTATAACAAAGACAGTCAATGTCGTCAGGAGTCACTTGGGCAGTTTTCAGAGCTTCTTTGACCAAAGGAAGTACATGCTGGAGATGGTGCTGAGCGGTTTCTCGTGGAAGAAAGCCTTGTCCAGGAGGAGTGATGTAGGTATGACGTGGATTAGACAAAATATCGCCATTAAGAGTGACCACCCCAATGCCAATCTTGTTGGCTGACCCCTCAAAACCAAGGGCTATCATTTTCTTCATGTTTGCAGGTCTGTCCTTTGCACAGTTTCAAATCCTCTTAAATGACAAACTGATATAAATAGGAAGAAAAAGTAAAGCAAAGAACAAGGTGGGGGAGAAGGATACTTCAGGTGTGCAGATAACCAAAGTAAGTCAATGTGTATCTATATTGATGCAAGGAAAAAGGCACCAACAATAGCAGTTACCCACACATACAAGAACCTAGAAAGAGAGTATGAGGTACTGGCTTTCAATAGCCTCCGTGTGTTGCAAAAAATTAACTTTTACTAAAAGCGATGGCTATGAAGAGTAAATAACCACTGTGAGGACCAAATTGTTGAAAGACAGACGTAAAATGTAGAGAATGGCTGAATCCCATTGGAAGAATTAAAAGTGAAAATCCAGAAAACAAGGGCATTAATATACACTCTGCAAGTTAATCTCTGAGGCATGATTAATACTCCGTGTAAATTTATCTTACTCAAAGTAAGGAAAAGATACATTTTGTGATATATAGAAAATCTGACATATACAAAACTAAACATATGAAATTCTTAAGTATTGGATAAATAAGGAAAGTAAATAAATTTGGGACCACTGATTTAAATTGCAATTAAATGTAGAGGGTAATTGTGTCTTTTTGGTGAAGATTGGATGGATTTAATCATACAAGGGATGGAAATAGCATCGCCCTTTATAAATCATAAATTTACCCATAGTTATGATCTAGTATTATTACAACCCATAACTAAGCCATCACGACCATAAACGGGGGCAGGCATTCTCAAGACAACCTCACAAAAAGGAAAAAAGAAACGGGAAAACTAAGCTGCCCCGTAATCATCTGGGTACGCACAAAACCACCCCAAACACGATTATATCACGACAACAAACGCGGGACACGATTTCGTTTTTCCTAAACCCGCCAGAATACCTCAAAAGAATCAAGGCTTGAATCCACCACTTCAAGCTGTACAAATTAAGTAAAGGCTCAAGCAATTTCCATGAACAAAGATGCAAAACAGCAGCAGCGCTTAATCATTACTAACGAGAACAGTGCACGAAGCATTCAGCGACAAGATCATGACACCACATCTGCCAACCTAATCCAAGCTCAATTTACTCAAACTCAGCCGCGGAAAAGCAAGACCAGGATCGAATTCTTTCTAGCGAGCAAGCGAGAAAGAAGAATTCATCAGAAACCGACAACAACATGCGATTGGCAGAAGGACGAGAGCTCGAAGGGTAGCAGCGTCGCACCTGAGATCGCGGCGGCGGCGGAGGTCTGTCGGGTTGGAGAAGATGAAGAAACCCTAGCTCTTTTACACTGTATGAGGATAAAGAAATGACCGTATTGCCCTTCAATCTTTGCGCCGGTTCTCATTTTTGACCTTATGAGTAGCTTCTCCAGTCTTAGAAATCCAAACTGGTCATCAAAAGGAAAAATTTGGCCTAGCAAATTCGAAAATAAGAATTATTGACGCACAAAAAAAAAAAAATCACTATCTATTCTATTTAACAGCGTGCATTTTTTTTTCTTCCTTATAATGGAATTAATCAAGACTCCTCAAGGTTATCTTCAAAATCACTTAAAATAAAAGTTGTCCCAAAATTCCATTTGTATTAATCTGTATCTCAATTTGCAATCGATAGGTTTATGGAATTACCAAAATATACGAATTCATCTAGCAGCCGGACATGATAAACGTTGTGTAATTATAATGATGTTTAGTAGATATATATTACTTGCGTTGCTTTTAATTAAGAAACTTTTAAGTAAACTAAAAACAAGTTCAATGATGTATCATCAAAATTTATTCAAATAGTTCCTATCTTAATAATAAAAAAATAGAAATAATTTACTCAAAAAAAGATGATGACGACGACGAAAATAACAACAATAACAATAACAGGGGCCATACCTAATATTTTTTATAAATTGCAAGTTCGAGATAACTTAATTTTACTACTTATATCTTCTATTACGACTAGGCAAATCTAATTCCAAAGCAGATTGGAATTCCCAACTCTGGTGTCTCCTTCCTAAGCTGCAATTATTTTGATAATACAAAATCAAAACCTGTAGATACCAACCATAAGTTTTTTTTTTCCTTTTTCAATTTTGTGATTATTTGAAGTTTAATTCCAAAGTTTTAAAACTAGTATTGATCCTGCTTATAGGAGGAATCAGATCACGCATTATGGGTATCGCCACTACAGTCGGCATTTTTCGATTCAATCCGTTTACACAACAAGAAATTAAATAAATTTGAATCTGGCATGAGGGGTTTGTGTCATATGACACGATAGAAACCGAGTTTTATTATTTTTCACCGTGACTTGGTGAAAGATATATGGAAGTGCAAGGGGCAACTTGGCAAAGCCAAGAGGCATTTGGGTGCACAATTTTTGCAGCTCATTATACGCAAGAAGTATGGAGGATACAAGCGCGTGACTCTGGGGTCCTAAATCACTCGTCTTTGGATGCGATCCTGTTCATCTGAACCATAAGATCGGATTGTAAATCTATAGTAATATAAAAAGAGGTTCGCGTGTATATATATAGAGGGTGCCTTCTTTCATTTTATTCTATCCAAGCAATACAAGCATTCTTGAAAGTTTCTCTCTAAACATTGTTCTCTCTAAAACCCTATAGAATTTCAGAGTGCGAACGATGCTTTATGTTTTCGAAAGTAAAATAAGAAATAGTTTTAGTTCAGTTATGGAGAAAATCAATTGTTTATTGCCATTTCTTTTCATAATAAAAAAAAACGATTTTGACTATCTCTAATCCTCTAGATTAATAGACGAATAATTGCGTCATCTTAAAACTTAGTCTTTTGAAAATATAGGGAAGACAAATAATAGTGTAGCATATCAACTTTTATTGCTTTTACAATTGAGTACGTAATTTTGTTTTTGTTCAAAAAGCACCTCAATTTTTCAAATGTGGGTCAATGTAAGGTCTTTGTTAAATTGCGGATGGAAAATGCCAGCTTGGACAATATCATTGTTAAATAGCCGTTAATTACCTACAATGGCATCCAACATGGCCTTTTGAGGTAACAGGTGACGTCATGTCACATAACTAGAGAGATATTAGATGACTAAAATCGTCCTAGTACTCTCTCTCCTCATCACCCACCATATGAAAATAGAGATAACACAGTTTTTGCTAAGCGATTGAGCCACCTTATTTTGACCAAAGAAAAAAAAGTGAGAAACGTTATCAATTGTGCCTTAATTTTGCTAAGTAAGCCACGTCAGCAAAATTACATGATATGGCTAATGATCTAAGGAAGGCTATATTGAGTCAAATTTGAAAAATTGAGGTATCTAATTGAATAAATAAAAATTTAGATACTTGACTGTGAAGAAACAGAAATTCATATATTTTTTACGCTAGTGCATCATTAACTTACCGAAAGTTCTGAGGATGATTCCATGTGCCTTGCACGCTTTGTGGGTATTGTGTAATATTGAGGTTTCAAAATGCAAGATACCTTCGAGTAAGCATTGTCTATTTCCTTAAAAGTACATGAAAAAAAAAAAGATATGATATCACCATAATTTAATAAAAAAAAGTTTGCGTCAAGCATACTAAAAATAAAAAAGCTTAAATATTGAAATCAGACCATACATCATGCTATCCAACGAAGTTCCAAAGAATATCATATGTTGACATTCATGGTATGATGTTACCATATTTTTAATATATAAATGAGAATTCATACTTGAAAGTGAATGAGACAATTTTAAAAAATGTGAAGGAATATTCTTCCAAGTACAATATCCCACCGGTTTTGACCTATACAAAGAGATGCCAAATCACTTTGGACTAAATTCTCTGCGCCACGGGGCCATTGAGCGCATTATTAACCCAAGTCTCTCCTCAATTTTAGGAAGTCCTAATTTGTTTGCAAGATATGCTCAATTGTGCCATTTCATTGAATAATGGTAGCTCTATCCTTACTTGCACTATGATAAAGTCGTGATGACGACTTCAATCAAAATAAGTGATGATTATAGTTCAAATTGAATATTTTTTCAAAAGTGCCACTCTCCTCCGACATGGCCCATGAGGGCTGCCACCGCTGATCATCCCGTTTTCACTGTCGCGACGAGAGGACCTCACAGAGGGCAAAGAGTGACATATATCGTCTTGATCGGTTGTAATTTTCACGGTTAGATTTCGTGAAATTTGCGTGGAACCCACCTGACGGGAGGGTATGTCCCCTAAAAGTCCAGTTCGATACATGTTTTCTTTGTTTTTTTTTTTCGGGTGGCGGCACGTGGCGAAATCGCGTGAGGTCCGAAGCGAGAGGCGACGGACGGGCTTGCGTACGGGGCACCGGGAAACATCGCTCTCCACGTGACGCACTCTCGAACGTCAAAAGAACCGCCACCGGGTCTCCGTGGGGCCCGCGCCCCTTATTCCCCAGCCTTTGACTATTCTTTCCCTACATGCGATCGGACGGATCGAACGGCTGGCGACGCCCCCCACCTCCTAGTCCCCCACTTAAACCTCTCTCGCAAACGTCCCTCCCCTCCCGCAAGCTTCGACGACAGAGAGAGAGAGAGAGAGAGAGAGAGAGAGAGACCCTAGCTCGAATCGAGCTCTCCATTTTGCTCATCTTGCGATCGATCGCTTCCGGTGGTGGCCAGCCGAATCGGTGAGTGCGTCTCATCGCTTCTTCTCGGCCGTTTCTCTCTCTCTCTCTATCTCTCTCTGTCTGTTTCGCTAGCAATCGATGGGGCATGGCGGCGCGGTCGGTTCTGCATTTGAATTCGCGATGAGTGGCTGTTGTTGGTTTTGGGTCGCGTGCCGGTCGGCGGGCTCGAGCTGTTGATTGATGCGGCCGTGTCAATGAGCTCATCTTCTTCATCTGCTCGCTTGCGGTGGCGGCGGCGGCGGCGGAGGATTAATTTTGATTTTTCTTTCTGATTATCGCGAAGTTGTGGTCTTTCTTGTTTTTTTTTTTTGTTTGCGTTTTTGCCCGTTTTTTGGAAAAAAGGATTTTAATGATACTCTTGAATTTTGATTTAATATGTATGTGTATCTCCCTCCAGCAGATTCTGTTCCTATCGCGCGTTGTCATCCTCTTGTCTCTGATTCGACGTGTTTAGAGAAATGCGTCGGGCGTCCTTTTCGCATGAGTAGGTTCAGAGGATTTCCCTTTCTGGGACGTGACTGTCTTTCTTGTCTGTGGTTTTTGCTGTGTGTGAGATGTTACTGTTAAGGTGACTAAATGTCCTCGTACTTATGGTGTCCCGAAGTGTTGGTATAGCCCTCCTGCTTAGTGTTCCTTCTGCAGTTCTAATTATTCATGGTTATAGCATGCTGGAATTGGTAAGTCCTCCTTCTGATTATTCCCTTCATGGTTGTTGTTCTCAGCGTGGTTTTATGAAAAGTAACCCTTTTGAGATATATCGGGTGCTTGGTAAGAAATTGGATGTGCTTCTCTTCTTGAGGGGACCTTCATGTGAGGATGGCATCTAGAGCACTTGTCAGGAGGAGGAGCGTCATCTCGAATTACTTGAATTCCTCAGTTCGCTCGGTTCAATATCTCCAATGTCTCAGGCATGAGCATGCTCCCCTCTACAGAGATCTACATGGTTACAGCAACATCGCTGAACTTCCATCTGCAGATGTAGACAGAAAAAGTAATAGTATGGCTCTCTTGATTGCGAAAGAGAATCTGCCCAGCAATCATGGAGTTGGACGTCTTCGGGGGATGTGTGGAAATGCTGGGTATGTTCGAGGAAATGTACAACAAGAGCTCATGTATCCCTTGGGTCTGAGGTGGATGCTTCCCTTCACTCGCCATGCTTCCACTGCTGCTGCGAAGCAGCAGGAGCTGGGTAGCGACGATGAAGGCAATGAAGATTTAGTTGCTAAAAGGAGAAAGGAAGCATCTGCAGAAGATTGTGATGAAGCCGTTGCTGATCTAAGTTCTGCCAAAGCAAAAGCAAAAGCTAAAAAGTTGCAAGATTCACAAAGAGCAGCCCAGTCCCTCCTGCAAAGGGCATGGGCCACGCTCCTTGGGGTTGGTCCTGCATTGAGAGCCGTGGCTTCCATGAGCAGGTTAGCATCTGTTTCCTAGTTTTTGGAATAGTTTGGTCTGTAGACAGAATTTCTTACTCGCATCTGCTTGTTGCATTTGTGGTTTCTCCGGCAGAGAGGATTGGGCTAAGAAACTTTTGCATTGGAGAGCAGAATTTGTGTCAACATTGCAACATTACTGGTTGGGGACGAAATTATTGTGGGCAGATGTGAGGATTAGTTCTAGATTGCTTTTAAAACTTGCAGATGGTAAGAGTCTATCAAGAAGGGAGAGGCAGCAGCTAACCCGTACAACAGCCGATATTTTTAGGCTAGTTCCTTTTGCGGTGTTCATAATCGTTCCATTCATGGAATTTCTGCTGCCAGTATTTCTCAAGTTGTTCCCCAATATGTTGCCCTCAACATTTCAAGACAAGATGAAAGAGCAGGTATACATAAAACAAGTCTGTCCTACATATTGCTTTGACCCTTTTCATGGTCTATTCATCTGTATTTCTATGTTCAAACTTTGGTATTAAGGTTCCTTGAGAAGTTGGCTTGATATGCTTGGAACTTCTGTTGGTGAAATAGAACCTCTTAAGGCTGGCTTCTTTTCCCAATTTCAAAAATTCACTTCTGTTTGGGAACCAAAATAATGTGGAACCTTTCAATGCATAATTTGATACTTACAACCATTGGGCTTTATAAATGAATTGACCACTTATCTTCTTAATCTATACATTTGAAGATCCCTATATATTTATATAGGTGTTTTAGTTTTATTGCTAAGGATGGGCATGTTCCTCTTGCTTCTATTGCTACCATGTCCATTGATTTTCTTTGCTAGAAAGGAGTCTTCCGTATTTAAAAATATCATAGGCTTCCTTACAGTGTGCTTATTGTGACCCTACTCATCTAAATTTGTGTTAAGATTATTGATGTGGTCGATAACGTATAAATTGCTATATTGCAGGAATATGCTGTCAAATATTCTTTGCATATACATAGAGAATGCCGGTTGCATATATTTCCCGTGTTTCTTACACTTTATTGAATTTTATTAGATTGCCTATGGACATGATGATATTGACACAATTATATTCATCTTTAGTTTGGATATTGTTGTTTTGAAATAGATTTCGTTGTTTCATTGAAACTCGTTCATGTGCAGGAAGCACTAAAACGGAGGTTAAATGCAAGAATTGAATATGCCAAGTTTCTGCAAGACACAGTCAAAGAAATGGCTAAAGAAGTGCAAAACTCAAGAAGTGGTGAATTAAAACAAACTGCAGAAGATCTTGATGAGTTTCTCAATCGGGTAGGGTTGAGTAACAGATTCTCAAGCCTTCGTTCATGGTATTGGCCTCTGATTTTAATATCTGACTGTTATGTATCGATTCTCAGGTCAGAACAGGTGCCCAAGTGAATAATGAAGAAATTTTGGCTTTTGCCAAGTTATTCAATGATGAGCTTACTCTAGATAATATCAATAGGTAGGCCTTTCTTAAGGTTGATTTCGTGCTCCTTTAATTCTGAACTCTTTGCTTGAACTAGCTCTGATAACATATTTTTCCTGTCGGTTCATCTCACTTCTTTCAGACCCAGACTAGTAAACATGTGCAAATATATGGGAATCAGCCCATTTGGAACAGATGCATATTTACGCTACATGCTCCGTAAGCGTCTTCGGAGGTCAGGAATATTGTCCCTAAAATATATTTCTTCCATGTTTTAATGGTGGTATTTTAGACCTTTGGAGTATTCTCTTGGGCGTGTTATAGGTACAGTTATGCATTTTTCATTTTGCTATAGTGGAAGTTCATTCTCATATTCTAGTTTTGTTGGAAATGCTATAAAATAGTTTTTACACATAATTTTATATATGGGTGGTCTCCCTTTCCAAGCTGTTTTATGTGGGGGCAGTGGCCCATCATTACCTTATTGATGATATGTAGTTTATCATAAAAAAAAAAAAAAAAAAAAACAGAGGGGCATCATAGATGGAAAGGATACGTGACCTTGAGGCTTAGCTTCACCTTCTGGTTAATTTTTCTTGTTGTCGCTTTTGTTGCTCAATGAGGTAGCTGACTGATGTTTTTAAATGCGTCTTGTGCGGTTTTGGATAAAAATATCTACATGTTTTTCTTCAATTAAATCTTTCAAATACTCTAATTGTCATACTCATTTCTTTTTCTAACCTATCGTCAATGGGTTCCTTTAGTCTTGATGTCTTCAGCAATTTAGGGACTAGACTTGCTAATGTGAGAACAGAGTTAATTAATAGGGATTTCTCCCCTGTTAGTTCCTCCTTGAGCTTTGTACTAATAGTAAACTGCTTCGTGTTGGTATGGAGCTAGATATTTTCTTTTCAAATTGAATTTAATTGAGGCTGAGTCGTGGGGATGATGGAGACTTGGATAGCGGAGATCGCTTTTTCCTTATTTGAGTGATGACCGAATGCAATAGGCAAGTGAATAGTACAGCTAATCTATGTTGTGAATATTAATGATATGCGGCAAACTATAGTTTTCTGTCACTCAATATCTTCTATAACTTAAGCTTCAAAAATCTGTTTAGCTAGGCTTTCTAAAATAATCTATTTAAGCCCCATGATGGATAATTATCTGTTCTTTGAACTTGACAAGAAATGGCTAAGATACTCAGGTTGAATAATATGTATCCTTGCAAAGAAGCAGGGCAGTTCTCCTCTTCATCAGCCAGCTAAACTATTTGGCTATTACTTGTGTTTAATTTTAGCCGAGAAACTTCAGTCTCACTAACAAACATTCTGCTTTGAACACTTCTCCTTCAGTATAAATGCTACTGATTTGATCAAAATGTTTTACTAGTGCAGAGCCTATGTGGCATAGATTGAGTATATCTATTTAGGACCCATGAAGACACATTTAATTAAGCAAAGACCTATGTTTAATGGTTGCTGCGCATCCTGCTTTATCAACCTTGGACAGGATCCTTCTCATTTTGGACTTTTTCCTGAATATTAATTTTTGTTTGTCAAAGCAGTTGGAATCTGGAACTGCATGTTCCTTCATGTATAAACTTAAACGTTCTTGAAACATTACAATATCAATCTTACTTTAGTTTCATTTACTTTGCAAATGCTGTGTCATGTGAGTCTCCTAAGATCGCGTTTGGTAACGATTCTGTTCCCGAGAACAATTTTTGATTAGAAATGATTCTTTTTTATTCTGTTCCCGGGAACAATTTCTAAGCATTTTAAGCTTTTTGGTAATTGTCCAAAATTTCTGATTCTGGAATAAAATTGCATTTGGTAACGTGTTCAAAATTTCTACTGCAAATCATTTTCTTTTAATTTTTAAATAATTTTGTTATTTTTTTTCCTTTTTTTTTTTCTTTTCTTTTTTTCCTCTCTCTCCTATTCTTCTTCTTCAAGTGGCCGGTTGCCGGAGATGAGGGCCGGCGACCTCACCGGAGCATCGTCGGCCCTCGTCGGCTGAGCCTCGCCGGTGGCCAGGCGGGCCTCGCCGGGATGGGGCGAGGCCCTCCTGGCCATCGGTGGGGCTGGGCGAGGCTCGCCTAGCCCTGTTGAGGCTTGGCCTTGCCAGAGCCTTGCCGGGCCTCGACCTAGCCTGACGAGCTCGCCGGACCGGTTGCCGGCGACCGGCGGCGGCGGGTGGTGGTGGCGGTAGAAGAAGAAGAAAAGGGAAGAAGAAGAGAATATGAGCTTGATTCTTAGATTTTTGTTCCCGGGAACAAGAATCAACTTTTTTTTTTATTCTTGATTCTGTTCCAAATCTACTTCCGGGAACAAAAAAATAGAAATTTGTTCTAAGTTATAAAATTTTTACCAAACACGATTCTGTTTCAAAACTACTCCCGAGAACAAAAGAATAGAATCTGGCAATGTTTGGATGGTTACTAAACAGGCCCTAAATCAAATTGCTTATGTTCGATTATTTTGTCTGGTGACAAGAACTTGTGTTCGCACAAATTAGAAATCGAGATTTTTATTATTATTATTATTTTTATTTTTTTGTGGCTGAACCTCACATTTCTTCTGTGGTATAACTTCAGCATTAAAGAAGATGATAAATTGATTCAAGCAGAGGGGGTGGAGTCCCTCTCAGAGGAGGAGCTTCGTGAAGATTGTAGGGAGAGAGGCATGCTCGGATTACGGTCGGTTGAAGACATGCGCCAACAGGTTTTTCTTTTTCTCCCCTTTATCTATAGTTCTCTTGAGGAAGATGGCCTACCTTTCTTACCTATGGTATATATTCTATATGAAAAATAGGTATATATTCTGTATGAAAAATAGGTTTTATCTCTCTCCCTCTACATCCATAAGTTCATATATTACAGAAATATAGAAGGTCAGTTGAGTTTGGTGACCTGCAATTGAATTGTCTGATATGTCAGAAGTTAGGGCAATTGCACTCAATTGGTTACTTGCTATCTCAGTATACTTAGCATCTCTATGCAAGATGGAGTTTTTGCTAGTGCTTTCTGTTATCTCATTTCATCCTTTTAACTGTGGGGTTTTGCGTGGAGAAAAATTGGTTTCATGCTTTTACCTTTTTGGAGGTATCTATTCCTTGTCTCCTAGAATTTCCTTCTTCCTGGAACAGCTTTAGAATCCCGACTTCCTGATCGGAGTGGGTCATAGATGGTGCCTTTCCTGTGACTGCTAGAAGAAAATAAAATATTTTTTGTAATGTCGATTAAGTTCTGTCAAAAAGCAGTGTGGCTTTTTCTGTGGTTTAAGTGTTGTGCTTTCTGCAGCTTCGTGATTGGTTGGACTTGTCACTGAATCACTCTTTGCCATCCTCTCTTTTGATCCTTTCCAGGTAAAAGCTTGCTCCTGCTGTATTTAAACCTGTCCCTTAACTGGTTGAGTGGTGCTTAAAACAATAGCACAACTTAACCAGATTTCTTCATTGATCCTACATTTCCTCTTCATCTTTGATGCGATATGTTCAGCTATATTTGTGGGATCCCATGTGCAGGGCCTTCGTTGTATCTAATCGGGTTAAACCAGAGGAAGCTGTTGGAGCTACGCTTTCTTCACTTCCAGATGAAGTTGTGGATACTGTTGGTGTTACCTCATTACCTTCTGAAGATTCTGTGTCAGAAAGAAGAAGGAAATTGGAGTACCTAGCAATGCAAGAAGAACTGATAAAGGTTTTCCTCTTTTCCTTTTTTTTTCCCTATCCCTTGTAGCAAATTGGCAAAACTTTTCACTGTAGTTCCCCTTTGCTGATAATTAGTATTTTTTTCATTATTCATTTCCAAATTTCCATCATTGTGTTTTGGACAAATCTAATACTAGACTACCATCATTTAATACATGTTTCACTACATGCGATTGTCGTGTATTTGTAATATGAGGTAATTAATAAAAAATTCGGTAGTGGAATGGAAGAGGTCTCCCTAGTTTATTTCTGCTATTAAGGGCCTGAGCTTAAGCCTTGCCTTATGCCTTTCATTTAGGGTGTTTTTGTTTGAATGAAAGAATTTTACGCAAATTAGTATTTTGGACTTTCACGTGCTTGGTTTGTTGAAAATGATCAGTCATTGGAAACCATTTAGGGTCAAAGAAATAATACATGCTAAAAGTTAGGAAAATGAATTCCCTTACCTGAAAAAGGGGAAAACATATCCCTGAAAAATGATTTCTTGGAAAGCATTTTCCTTTGTTATGAAGTTTTCCGCGAAACAAACGCACCCCTAGTTTAGTTGCTGCAGAATTCTATTGTACTGCAGCTTGTCATGAATTTAGTTGTTTGACTTCTATTCTGCAGGAGGAGGAGGAGAGAGAAGAAGAAGAGCAAGCTAGGACTAAGGAGTCTGGAGTTAGTAGGGTAGATGTGGCTTTACAGGAGATGACTCTGCCAACAGCAGAGGAAGCACAGAAACAAGCTATGACAAGAACATTAGAAAAGCACGAGCATCTCTGCAAAATAAGTCGGGCTTTGGCTGTTTTAGCTTCAGCATCTGTAAGGATCAGAGCCTGAAATGCTGTGATTTGTGTTCTAAACCATTGTTTTAGACAGTCCTCTCAGTTTATGACAACAATTGGTTTTCTGTCCTCTGTTAACTCTTGCAGTCAGTGAGTAGGGAGCGTGAGGAGTTCTTGCAGCTCGTCAATAAAGAGGTATGGCTTTATTTTGCCTAAGGGAAAACTGCATCTTTTATAGTCTGTTTACTGCATTGGCAGAAGATGATCTGTTATGTATCTGTTCTGCGGGATGGATCATTTGTCATCTAATTTTGCATCGAAGTTGCCTGTACTTTGGTCATTGACAGGAGTGTAGTTTTGTCATTTTGTACACATTCTCAACCTTCTTTTAGGTTTTCTTGAGATGCTTAGCAGTTCTGGAATTTCTCCTATTTTGCACTGCCCCCTTACTTGGAGATTTATCTGCCCAAGAATATTAGACTACCATGTTGCTTTTGGTGGTTTATAATATGTGGACAATAGTTATCTGAGTACTAATGATGTAGCAATAAAAAATTCTTTTGATTTTGATGCATTACTCAGGCAGATCCTTTAGGATTTGTGTGCTATATTTCTATGGTTAAGTAGAGGATCCTGTTGGTCTATCATTACAATGTTCCATGCATTTCTTCATATGTTCAGATAGGACTCTATAATAGCATTGTGGACAAAGAGGGGACAGATGGTGAGAAAGATGCTATGAGGGTATATAAGGCTGCACGAGAGGAAAATGATCAGATGGATGAAGTCGCTGAACAGGATGCAGTTTCATCTGCACTAATAGACAAGGTAAAAATTAGTACCCCCAAAAGTGGCTACTTGAGTGGAATTGTCATACAACTGTCGTGTTTTACATGATTTTCTTGTAACCATTGTCATTCTTCAGGTTGATGCAATGCTTCAGAATCTAGAGAAGGAAATTGACACTGTCGATGCTGTAATTGGTGACCGTTGGCGACTACTTGATAGGTTTGGAACATGCTTACATCACTCTAATTGCTCCATTTCTTATAAGATATAGGAATTCTGTGCCTTAGATGGGTTTTTGGATCTTATAGACTAGCAACATCTCTAAATTAAACTGTTATCAAGTGCTCTAGTTGGCCATATATTATAGAAGGAGAAAAGGCAAATCTAGTTTGAAAAAAAAAATTGGCGCACGATTTCATATTGGAAAAGATGGGGACTCATTTGACCCGACCAAGTGCCAAAACAACAAATGGTAGGACATTTGTGCATACTTTAATTTGACAAAATTTGAAGTCAGATTGAAAATTAAGGCATTTCATTCTAATTGTATGATAATGATAGTATATACCGCCTCTGTATGGTCAAAGGAACACACACAAGCACTAAAAAAGATCCCTGAAGAGATCTAGTTTTGAAAATTTTTATTAAATTCTATAAAAGGAAAATGAACATTTGATTAGATATGAGAGGAAGAGAGTACAAAGAGATAACATCTGTGGAGGAGTGAAGGCTTGGGTTACCTGATTGAGCAACTTATGGGAAACGACCCATGTGATCCGTACTTTTAGTATAGAGGAAAAGGAACAGAAGAGTGCTTGAGGTTGGAGAGAGTAATCTTGTGAATGCGATGGATGGACTCCTTGCTCTTCAACACAATTTTTTTTTAACCATGATTGGAACGAGGTATGTTAGATATAGTGGACAATGTGCCTCATGCATAGGGATGAGCATGATTCCAGGGTAAAATTTGGAACCTGAGAATTTGACTGGTGGGAACCTATAGGTTCTAGGTTCTACGGCATGTAGGGTAGGTTACAGGTTCAAAAAATGAGGAACTTGTTTTGACAGGTAGGTTCCATGTTCTTAGTTGGAGGAATCTGGAACCGGGAATCTGTAATCTAGAATTTGGAACAGGTTTTAATATTTTTCTTGGTTCATGTCTTCACAGATCTTGCGATATTTCATATCATTCGATGATGAATGTATAATTTAAAAGCACTAATTTGAGTTTCCATTTTACAACTAAGACTTTTACTTTGTTAATATTTATATTTTCCATGTGTCTTTATGGTCAATGAATTGTAGTGACAAGTGGTGGTCATTAAAGGTTTTAATTCACTGTAATCGTTCAATTAATAATATAAGTGGAACCCGAGTAGATCCTGGAATCGACCTTAGAACCTATGATAAGGGTAGAGGTTCTATGGCATGCAAGGTAGGTTCGAGGTTTCAAAAAATAAGGAATCTGTTCCAATGGGAAGGTTCTAGGTTCCAGATAGAACTTGTATGGAACCTAGAAGCGCTCATCCCTACTCATGCATGAGATTGTTGAGAGTCCGCATCCGCTTGGTACCACCACCACCACCAATTACAACAATGACATTAACCCAGTCTTTTCCTAATAATTGGGGTGGGAATCCCAGTAATGTCACTTGACTGGAATCTGGTTTACAATCATATAAAAAAGAACAGCATAAATATTGCATTTAATAGTTTAATTCAAAGGCTCTCTTTGTTTTAGCTGTTTAAGTACTTCTCACTATCTTATTAAAATTATGAAAACAGAATAGTGCCTTTATATTGAAAAACTGTAAATATGAACTGTACGATACATGTCACTATGGGTATGTTTTGAAGAGTGTAAGTTGATAAATTAGATGTTATTACTACTGTATATCATACACTGATACGTTCATGGTCCCACTCGTGCAGGGACCTTGATGGGAAGGTGACACCTGAGGAAGTCGCTGCTGCTGCTTTGTACTTGAAAAATACTCTGGACAAGGAGGGTATTCAAGAACTAATCAGCAATCTATCTAAAGATGGAGGTAAGCTCCTAGATCTAGATTTCTCTTGCAACATGGTTTTTTTCTTCAACTATCTAGAAAGAACAAAGCACAACTCTTGAGACAGTTGAAATTGTTTTAGTAACATCTTGATAATTGATCTGTGAAAGGTTTCCCTAGAGTTTACTAAAGGAAATATGTTTTTATTGTATGATTAGAGGATGCAATTCTAGTCGATATTCATTGGGCTTTGATAGGTCGATGGGGTTAAAGAAAAAGAGGTTGACCAGACACTGTCCTCCTATATATGGGGCATCGATTGAAATGTCAAACTTTGGTCTTTTCACTTTCAAATGAAAGTTCAAGGAGTCAATTAAATTTTTATTTGATATTGTGAGGATAACAGTGTATAATTATTTTATCCTAGATGGGAAGATTCTCGTGGAAGACATTGTCAGGTTGGGCAGTCGGACAGATGATACTAATGCTGCTGAAGACAGTGCAAGGTGATGTCCGAAACTCACTGTTGGCTGCTCTGCGATCCTCGGGTCTTTTAGAGCAGCTTGGCTGACTGATAAATGTTCGGTCTGTTGATCTTTCAATTAGTTTCTACACAAGCTTAAATCTTAGTGGATAGTGTAATATTTCTTTCTGCCTGTTGATTTAACCTTCCTTGGGCGTTGTTTTTGCTATGATGCCCATTATGGGGAGCTTTACTTCGTATCTGTAGAGGTAAAGTTAGCTCGAGTCATTGGAAGGTGGCTGTATATTTGGTCATGTGAACGGGGATACTGATCTTAAATTTGTATGTAAACAAAGAAAATAATCGGAGCTCTTTTGCATCAATAATTACTAAACAAGAAATTTTGTTAAATAGAAGAGTCGTTTCTTTCTCAATTCTGATTTGTGAGAAGATGATCTTTGCATTGGTTTCATTGGATCTCATAATCTCTCTTTGATGGTAGCTGATGATACGTGCTCCCTTCACAAGTCATGTCGAGAAGATGACACGTTGAATGGCTCGACCTTGAGTGAATCAATTATAGGGCAACTCTTGAACTAATGGAAAACTTCTGGGAAATAAGTTGAATTAAGTAAATATGAGACAACTGATATAATCCTTTTGAAGGAAAAATGTCCAAAAAGTCATAATTGCTCCCGTATGTTGACCAATTAGGTCTTAAACTTTTAAATTTGGCCGATCTAATCTTAAGCATTTTGATAGTTTTTTAATGTAGTTTTCTCAGTTAATTTGGTGGAAATTGCTAATGTAGCCGCCAACATTGACATTGACTATTTTGGCAATATTATTACAAATTTTTTCTTATTTTTTTGTGTAGTTTTTTTTTTCTACCCTACTACTCATTTTCTTAAGGGGTCGGTGAGGGTCGTGAAGCCCTTGTTTGCCATGGGTGTGAAGCTCTCGCCCAATTGTTGGCCCCAAAAGGAAGATGCATAGTGGGAGGAAAGAGTAGAAAAGAAAAGAATAAAAAATTAAAAAATTGTAAAAATAGTTAATGTTAGCGTTGGCTGAATTGCGCTGGACAATCAATAGTCGCATTAGCGATTTCACATCAAAATTGGTTGAAAGGACTATATTGAGAAATTATCAAAATGTATAGGATTAAATTAATAAAATTGACAAGTTTATGATTAAATTGATCGGCTTACAATATATTTAGGACCTTTTGGACAATCATTCCATTCATTTATTAGTCTTTAGAGACAAAGTTAATTATTGATTTAACATATCATTCGATATGCCAAAGCAACTGTTTGAACATCAATGGACTTACCTACACTTTATTTTCTTAGAATTACCAAGACATATTAGGGATTATGCATGTTTAGATTAAAAATAAAAAACCTTGGGTGTGTGAATGTTAATAATGGTTGGGATATATTAGTGAATTATACTGAATTTGAAATGATTAGTACATTTAAATTGATCATGTCTATTTGATTTGAGACGAGATTGAGCTTTGTTATTGATTATCAATCATGTCAACAGGGTAGATAAGGCTACAGACATGGACAACAGTAAATAATAATATAGCATATCGAAATCATGTTATTTGCCTCAAATCAATAATAAACTTGTCTTCAATTTTGTTCTTGTAGTCCCGTCATATTAGTAAATCACAATTAAAGCTATAGACAAAAGTGGGTCCCATTCATTCTGAAAAATAGAAAATGTTAATTTTCTTGGGTCAAAAGAAAATATTAGCTCATGTCTCGCATTTTTATAACATTGCGAAGTTGCTCTACCTTCTCCGTCTCGCCGCTCCACTTGCTCTACCCTTAGGCTTTGCCTACCGAAGTTGCACGTTTCGGCCTCTGATTGGTTCGTAGATCTTCCCTTTTGGACGTGTTTCGCATGTTGGTCCTGTCGTCAATCGTTGTCGCCATGAAATTCAGTGCATTGTAATGAGGTTTCAACTCTCCTTTTCCGGTCCACCCAATTCACTGTTGGTGCAACCGACATAGGCCGTCTCGTACACTGAAATCTTCAACTTTTGGATGGTCACATTCCCAAGGAAAAAGATAACAGTAACATCCTGAAATTAGTGTGGAATTCCATGGAATTTAGCGGATGGATGTCGCCTGCTTTAATACAACCAGACATTGAAACTTAAGCCTGATTTCGATGCAAACAAAAGTTGGTGTGGAATTTCATGGAATTTAGAAGCCCAATGCATTTTCGTCGTCTACTTTTTCCCCCTTTGTTTTTGGTAGGTGAGAAAAGCCAGGCTCATTGAGAAACCCCCTAAAGAAAATTGTCCCCATTTCATGCCTAACTCCAACCCTACTCGACTCCCAATCTTGCTTTTATATGGGCAATCATATGTGCACCAGCACGCAACCTTGTGCTGCTAACATGCACCTCATCAATTTAGCATTATTGGGTATACATTTGTGGGGTTGGATATACATAATCGTATCGTTATTATCACATCAATTGATTGTGACTTTGATTTCTTTATCGATTTTTTTTATATGCTGTTCAATTTTCTTTCCCCTTTATATTCTCTCTAACATGACCTATTTCCTTTATCCTTTCATTTATGTGTGAAGGTTTTGGATATTTTATGAGTTCATATTAACTACATAAATCACAATCAATATCTTTAACCTAACCAAAGGATCTAAAAGATATCCCACATCCAAATTATGCATAGTCAAGGATTGCCCCGTCATTCTAGTCCAATTATGCCTTAGTTTGCCCCTTGATCTTGTGGTCATTGGGTTACAACAACGATAAATCCGTTTAGCACGAAGATCACAATTGAAAAATGAATATACACTCACTGAAAAACCTAAGCATAAGAAACAATCCTAAGCATAAGAAACAATCTTGATTTGATATGTCATGACATGTAAATAATTCCATATTTATTCTAGTGATTCATATAATTTTGGCTCCTGATTTATATGATTTATTAAGAGGTATTATAATTTGATTGGCCAATCATCAAATCATCTTGATTAGCTGATAATCAAATGTAAATAATTCCATATTTATTGCAATCATTCATAAATCATTTTGGCTTGAACATGAAAATTAGGAAATGGATGTACACTGATGGATAATGATTAATATATTTTGGTTGGTCATGTCTTTGTATGGATATTTTTCAATGACAAGTTGCTGATGATCTCAACAATACTAGTGTTTCTTGTCCGGGTCATACAAAATGCGGAGAGGACATAGGCACTTACTTTCTTGAGCCTTATGCTGCTCAAGGAAGTGGTGAACCCAATTGAAGGTTCCCTTAACACATCATTAAAGAATTTGATGTTCTAGGGGATGGATATTCTAATAAAGAAGGCAAAGCTTGCCTAGAGCATTGTGGTGAGGCATGCTTACCTCCTCCATCATATAGCTTTGGTCTTCATTGGAGACCTCATGTTCACAAGTAGAAAACACGAAATGTGCTGTGAATATTTTGCAAAGTGTCTGCAATGGATGTGTTAAGGGTGATATTAATCAAACTCCATTTCATTACGGGGTGCTTTATACAAAAGCGTTGCAATATGTTGCAAGTAGAGCTATATTATCCACTTCATAGCCTTCATTAACATTGTGATGGCCTTCATCCTATTCAATCACTTGAAAAAGCATCGGCTCCCCAAACTTGATGTGGAAATTACTTATTCCCTTTTTTATCATAGGGATTGTTCTTGATGTGATAGCTTTTTTTATGCTTTTTTTCTTCAATTGGATTGTTACTATTATTGAGCGGTGCAAGTGGCTCAACAAAGAATTATTTAAACTACATTAATTTCTCAACAAATTGGTATCCACCATTTGTCACTTGAGGAAGCCTTGATTTGCCACATGTGAAGTAGAGCAAACCGCCAATGTTACATACGCAATCTTAGATATCATTAAAAGTTGAGGGTGGTCAAAATCCATCTTTGCTTGCAACCTTTTATCTAAGAGATTAAAGGAGAGTCTGTGAAAGATGTACAAGCTCAATAGACTAAAAGACAATTCAAGAAAGATGTACAGGTGCGATCGGTGCAAGGGCATCATCAATTTTTCAAATATCTACAGTTTCCCATTTTGTATGGTTGAGAAGATCATCTCTTGTTTTCATCAAGTTGGTGAGACAATCACCGAACGTTGTTCACTCATGTGAATATGAAGTACATGTCCAAGAATCCCTTTATTAAAAAGTTGTGGATCTTTATCTTTAAGGAGGTGAGACGTAGACCAAAATGTGAATGATTCGACGGAGGTGAGAAAGATATTTGAGTCTAGAGGAAATTATGTTTCTTGAGAGTAAATTGAGTGATATTGATTGCACAAATCTTTTAGTGTATGTCACCGAGGCTACTTATGACTCCAGTATAATAATTTGGCATTTTGCTACTAAAATGTGGTACAATAGATAGAAACTCACATTTAGAGATGACAAAGGGAATTTAGTAAGATCCTCTCGACTACATGTTATATTTTGTATTTAATCAGTCTAATGTGGTGTTTGCTAATTGCCCAATAGAGATCAAAGGAGACGTCAAACGGCCAATGGCACGTCATAAATAATGTTGCATCCATGCATGTGGAGAAGGCATGCATGGTACTGTTTGAGCGTGGTGTGGAATTGCATCTTCAATGGTATTGTAGATCAACGATAATCGTGAGGATCAAATTGGCCAAAGAGATAGAAATTGTACTGAGCAAAGGTGGAGAGTTTCTAGCTGTTGTTTGGTGGTTGATGGCTCATTTCCATTGTTTACAGACTTGAATTGGGCATGCATTATGAATACTAGTTTGACTTATTTCATCCGGACCAGAATGGTAAATAAGACTATAGACATGGACAACGATAAATAATTACAATACAAGATGTCAGAATAATGGTATCGTGTCCTGTCTATGGATTTTCCGTTAAAGGAGAATCAAGGGTGGGGTGGGGTTGGCCCTAAGCTTCTCTTCAATTTCATTTTGTGTTTCCATTATTTTTTGCTTCGATTTCTTTAAAATATGCAAACCACTACCATTATCCCAAAAACAAATAAAAATTTTACAATAAATTTATCCTATGCTGCCCAATGTCGTGATGAGTAGATAGATTTGAACTGCACATTTTCTTGTTGTATAATCCATCAACTTTCATTTTCTTTTGATTCAGGATAAATTAAGTATTAGAATGTATAGAATAAAGAAAAAGGTGGAGTTCCTAGTTGTCTTCATATAGAGACAATTGCAGTCACCTAGGATAATCTTAGCTAAATAGGAGCCTCCTCTTATTGTGCATTTGTAAGCTATGTAAACCATACGTTGATTGTCGTCAGTTGACCACCCAAAAAATATCCATAATAAGGCAAAAATGGTTAGATTTTTCTTGGGACTCGGGTTTCTTTTAAGTTGATTTCGGGTTCAGTTTAGGTCCTAATTTTGCACCGATGATTTGATTAGACTAAACTCGGTTATTCTCAAGTTGATGCACCTTTTTTCTCACCTAAATTTCCCATAAACACTGCAATAAAATAGGATTTTAAAAAGAAAATACTCACGATCGAAGGATGATAAAATGTGAGTTAAGCCTCCATGATGATCTTGAATTCAATTTGTGTCATTCTCCAAAGCATTATATAGGATGACTTTACTGATTTTGGAGACTATATTTGGCGAATTCTACTTTCACATGATCCATATCTTTGCACAACCGCCTTAATTAAAATCCATATAGGATGCATTCACCTCTTGCATTGTTCAGTCGTCCATATCTAAGACTCTTGAGGCATATACTTATAACAAATAACAAAAGCTCGTCACCATCCCAAACAAAGAAATAAAAAAAAAAAAAAGAATACAACGACGATAACAACAATAATAATATCAAATAAATAAGAAAAAACAAAAAGGAAAATAAGAAGTGAACGGATCACGGATGTCCCCACTTTTAACAGTAAAAGACAGTGCAAACTTAGCCTGACTTCGTGCAGACATAAGTCAGTGTGGAAGTGCATGGAATTTAAGAAGCCAAATGCATTTAACATTCTTCGTCCTCTTTTTTTTACTTGTGTTTTTGTTGCTGAAAAAAGCTAGACTCATTGAGAAACCCCAAAGCAAAATTTGGGAAGTAAGTTGAATTTGGTAAAAAAAATATGACTCAAATAATCCGTTTGGTGCATATAACTCAAAGTAGCTAATGTAATTGGAACATAGTTGATTTGAGACACATTCTTTGAAGATAAATTTAAATTAATGAATTAACTCCTCGCTCCTTAAAACCATTTGTAAAAAACCAATATTTAGACAAATCCACTAATACAAACATCAATCGGCTTATCTAATCATCTAAACTTTGTGTTTTGAGAATTACCAAACAATGCCGAAGTGGAATTGTATTTCCTAAGTGATTAGTGATAATTAGGGGGAAATAATTCCATTGGATTAAATAATTCAATTCAAAACGAGCATGAGCTAGAACGTCGCTATTGCATTAACCGTGGGGAAAAGGGTCGATAAGACTTTAGAATTATGTTATCGTGTCATTGTCAATAACTTGTCATTAAGGAGAATCGAAGGGGTAGGGCGGCGGGATGGGTCCGAGCTTCTCTTCATTTTCACTTTGGGGTATGGTTTCATCAGTGAATCACGATCAAGGGTGTAGACAAAAGTGGGTCCCATCGCCCACCAATACTACAAGTGTCAGGTCCTTGGTTAGAAGATCTTTTTGGACACATTTCCCATGTTGGTCCTATCGTTATTGTTTCTGTCCACTCAACTCTTTATGTCCTATCTTTTTCGCGTTTTGTTTTGTTTTGTTTTTTTTTCTTTTACTAATCTAAAGTCAAATTAATGGAATTTAAGCGCAGTTATTTGCGGTTGCCCATTAATTCATTTTCAATCACTCAGACAACTAGTGCTGTCCAATTCATATTATTTAGAGACCCCCCCCCCCAAAAAAAAAAAAACTCATAGTATTTGGCATATGTGTATACTCATATAAACTTCATTTTTATGAGTTATATTTGGTACATCCAATGAGAAATGAGTTATTTGCTAATTGACACAGAACCTTCCAAGTTCCAGTAATACAGTGAAGGGAATCATGTTCGATTTTTTGCGAGATATTTGACATGGGAACGCATTTTGCTGTTGCACAATCACAAAAAAATTAATTCACACTCAATAAAAAAAACAATCACTCGGGGTCAAGTTACGAGGAAGCATTGCTTTGCAAATTCTCTTTCTCCGACTGAATGATCAACCTCTTGACCGGGGCTAGGATGTAAACATAATTTGGTGTGCAAGAACCGATTGAGTTAGGAGATATTGTATGTGTAGATGTGGACACGGAGAGTTGGAGACTCCCCACATGGATTGATACCATTATTGTGTGCTTCGCTTTCTTCGAGCTGTACAAACGATGATGCACTTCCATTAATCCAAAAAATAAAACTACGTTTAAAATTGACGTCGGAATGAAGTTGGGCGATGTCCCTCCGCCGAGAGCCACTAATTTACACAACCAACACCTTCATTATTTTAAAAAGAATAGTTAAAAAATATATGCAAACCATTAAAAAGTTTACAATAAATTTATCCTATGTTGGTTTAGAAGGTTTAGGGATAACATAAGAAACTGCCGACTGCATAATGCGTTTTGAGAAAGTTCTTTTCTCGGAGTTCGTGACGAGGAAAGATTTGAACCTCACATACGCTTGTTTTGTGGTCCGTCAGATTTTCATTTTTTTCATTAAGGATAAGCTTTAGAGTGTATTAAATAAATGAAAAAAGGTGGAGTTCCTAGTTGTCTTCATTAAGAGACAATTGCAATCACCTAGGATAATCTATGAAGGAGCTACCTATTCTTGTGCATTCATTAGTTACGTAAACCATATGTTGATTTTCACAAAAAAGAAATCCCATGAAAGGCGAAACTAGTATGATTTTTCTTGGGACTTGGGTTTCTCTTTTAGTCCGTTTCGGGTTCGGGTTCGGTCCTAATTTTGCACTGATGATTTGATTAGACTCAAACTCGGCTATTCTCGAGTCAATGCATCTTTTTTTCTCACTAGATTTCGCATAAACCATTGCAATAATATAGCAGGCAAAAAAATACGTACAATCGAAGGATGATAAGATTCGAATTGAGTCTCGAGTAATGATATCAAGAATTCAATTCGTGTGAAACTATATTTTGATGGTTTTACTAGTTTCGAAAACTCTATGGTTGGCAAATCCTACTCACTTTGCATGATCGCCCTAGTTAAAATGAACGTAAGATGCATTCGCCTTTTGGATTGTTCATCTATACAATTTTGAGGCTCTTGAGGCATATACTTATAACAAATAGCAAAAGCTCGACACCATTCCAAATGAAGAAGAGAAAAGAAAAATAATACAACGCTGACAATAATAATAATAATGATAGTAATAATAATAACAATAATTATATCAAATAAAAAAAGAAAAACACAAGAGAGAGTAACAAGTGGATGGGCGTCGCCTGCTTTTTAACACAACAAGACAATGCAAGCTGAGCCTAACTTCGTGCGGACGAAAGTTGGCGTGGAAGTGCATGGAATTTAGAAGCCAAATACATTTCACATTTTTCGTCCTTTGTTTTTTCCTCAGCATTTTTGTTGCTGAAAAAAAAAGCCAGACTCATTGACAAACCCAAAAAAAAAAAAAAAAATTGGTGAATTTGATAAATTTAAGACAACTCAAATAATTTGTTTGGTGTATAACTTGGAGCATTGGTAACAATTAGGAGGTGGTTTATCTGATACATACTTATTAATTTTTGGAGATAGGGTTACCTTATTAAATCAATTTCTCATTCCCCGAAAGTAATGTGCTCATAATGAAAAGCCTAGACAAATCCACTAACATGAAAACCGATCAGCTGCACTTTATTTTTTGAGAATTACCAAAGCATGCGGAAACTTATACTTTATTGTGTTAACAATCAGAAATAACCACGAGAGAATAATTTCATCAAATTAAACAAATGAGCAAGGAATCTCGAAATTGAAACAATTATTATATTTTGATAAATTGCATCCACTAGACCTGAAAATGAGTTTGAAGTTGAACATTATCTTTATACTAAGCATCAATAATGTCACAAGGATATATAACCGTAGCAGACATGAACAACGGTGTATGATAATATATCATGTGGGAATAATGTTATCGTATCGTGTCAATGAACTAGTCATGAAAGAGTACGAAGGGTTCTCAATTTCATTTTTGTGGTCCATTCATATCAGTAAATCACAATTGAAAGGTATGGACCAAAGTGGGTCCCATTCTCTATACTTTTTCCTTAATAATTAGAAATTATCATTTATATATAGAATTTGGAACATTGTTTAACCTGTCTTTCTCGGTCTCGCCGCCCCACTTGCTCGACCTTTGCCTGCCGGGGCCACACGTGTCAGGCTCTGAGTGCTGGATGGATCTCCCCTTTGGACGTATGTCCCGCGTTGGTCCCATCGTTATTGTCGTCCCGATGAACTCAATGCCACTGGCGAATTACTTACCTTTCAAGCGTTTATTTTATGAAAAATTTAAGATTTAAAAAATATCTTTTAGAGAATAATTAATTATATCGTTCAACAAAATTAGTCTGCAAAAAATATTTTTTTTATTATTGATAGCAATTTCTACTTGATTATTTTTTATGGATGATGAAGATATATTTCATTTATTTATTTTGATAAATGAAAAAAAGGAACATTTCTCCAAAAATATTTTCTAATTTTTAAATTTTTTGCGATATTGTCGCACCCTTGATTCACCTTGTAGTAAAGTTGAGCGCTTGAGCCACTAATTTAAGCACACAACCAACACCTTTATACCAAAAAGTAATATATATATATATTTTTACAATTACAAAGAGTACATCCTATGCTGGCTGAGAAGGTGAAGGGGATAACATAAGAAACAGCCGACTGCACAATCCGGTTCGCGAACGTTCTTTGCTCGAAGTTCGTGATGAGGAGCACTTATGATTGTTTCTTAATCCATCTTTTTTTTTTTCATTTTGTTAATCCTGGATAAATTAAATTATATAATGTATAAAATAAAGAAAGAGGTGGAGTTAATAGTTGTCTTCATAAAGAGACAATCGCAATCACCTAGGATAATCTTGGCTAAATAAGATCTTGTGCATTCATTAGTCCCATAAACCCTGCATATAGATTTATGTCATTTGACCAAAAAAAGAAAAAGAGATCGTAGAAAAGGCAAAGCTAGCTCAATTTTTTTTTTTTTTTGGGGGGGACTCAAGTTTCTTTTTCAAATAAGATTTCCAATGAGAATTAGGTCCTGGATTTGCATCGATGATTTGGTTCGATCCGAATTCGGTTATTTTAAAGTCAAAGCAACTTATATCTCACTCCTAGATTTTTGCATATGTCTTTGCAATTGAATGGGTTCCTCATCAAGGACTAGGAGTTTCCTCCAATGGGGGCTAAATGCGGTGGGCTGCAGAATTGCATTCTTGTTTAATGAGCTAACGGTTGCATGCCTCATCCCCTCTTTGATACACTATGTTTTTCTTGTTTTGTATCCAGCACTACTCTTTAAGGTCATGCGAGTCGAGTCTCAAGTGACAATATGGGGAATTCGTTCCGTGCCATGCTTTGAAGAATTATAAGATGATTTTATTTAGTTTCGAACGCTCTATCGGTTGGCAAATTTTACTCCTCGATTATATGTGTATTATATGTCATAAGAAATAGGCCATGTCATCTTTTCTCATTCACTCGGAGAGAATACCGATTTTGGTTCATTAGAATTTGAATGAATCATCCGACTTAAAAAAAAGAATTTGACATAGTTGGACACGTGATTAATAACCCTTTAAAATATAAAACTAAATTACAAGTTGGGGGGGGGAATTACAATTTTCTCCTATAATTCAAGGGCAGGGTTGGGTACTCTTCAACATTTGCGGATCCGGCTTCTTTTAATGGTTAGTTATTAAAATATCTTTCCACGTTCCATTGGAATAAGTAAAAAAAAAGTATATACAATCTAATAATAATATCACCTAAAAAGGGAAAAACAAGAAAAACAAGAGGTGGATAGGTGTCGCCTGCTTTAACAAAACCGGACAAAAATGCAAGCTCAGCCTGATTTCTGATGGGCACAAAAGTCAAGTGTGGAATTTTATGGAATTCAGAAGCCAAAACCATTTTCTTCCTCTACTTTTCAACTTTGGTATTTTTATTTTTATTTATGGAAAAAGTCCACGAGAGACTCGTCGAGAATCCCCAGAAAGAAAAAGTGTCCCCACTTCATGCATAAGTCCAACCATGCTTGATTCACGTTCCTGCTTTTATTTGGGCAAACCATATTTTCGGAGCATTTTAATATTAAAAAAATTATACAAATGATTTATGAATTTTAATTTAATGTGTAATATTGTCTCTATATATATTTTAATTTCTTAATATGATCCATGAATTTTTATTTCATTTTCAATTTAGTGTATGAATTATAAGAAAGCGTTCAATGTTGTCTCTCCGTTAATATTTGCTCATGGACAACATTGAACATTTCTAATATAATTTGGAAATTAAATTAAACATGTACCAAAAGTTTATCGAACAAATTAAAAGTTATGATACGACATTGCACATTTAAATAAAGTTTACGAATATTGCACATTGGGCAAAAATTATTGACCATTTATAATTATCCCTTTGCATTATTAGGTATACCTTATGTGGGATTGGATATACATCATTCTATCTTTATTTTTTTTATTATTACCACATTTATAATTTCTTTTAACTATCTTCATTTTCTTTCTCCTTTCTCCTTTTTACCTTCTCTCCAATGCGATCCATGCCCTTTTCTCCTTGTGCATATGCGATTGTCTGGGATACATTATGGGTTCATAGTCAATACCAAATTCGCAATTAATATCTTTAACAAGATAAAGACATCACAAAAGATATCCTGCATCTAAACGACACATAATTACAACAATGAATGATTATGATTACAACAGTGAAAGAATCGACATGATTAATTTTGTCATTGAATGTGAGTCGTCCCATATTTATGCCACTAGTTTCAAGATTCTAACTCTCAATTTAAATGATTTATTGAGAGTTACTAAAAATTCGATAAATCGGGGATTCATTAACAAAATTGGATTTTCTCAAAAAGAAAAGAAAAAAGGAGAACAATAAAAAGGAAAAGAAGAGGAAGAAGAAGAAAACACACGGCGAGACGAAGGATGGTCCACGAGAATATTGGACAAAATATTCATTTGTACGTAGACGCTGAGGCAACGCCGGAACCCACCACGTCGTACTTCCCCCCGCCCGCCACAAAAACAATTAATTAATCAACCAACTGAAATTTAAAAAATAAAATAAAAACCAACCAACAAAATCTTCTTAATTTCTTAAATTTTCAAAAAAAAAAAAAAGAAAAAAAGAAAAAGGAGACCCTCTCTCTCTCTCTCTTGCGTGGACGACAGCAACAATAAATAAAAAAGCGATCTTTCTTTTCACCGGAAAAGACATCATCATCTTCCTTCCTCTCCCCTCGCGCCCGCATTAATGGCGGCAGCAGCAGCAGCAGCAGCAGCAGCAGCATCAGCACCTCTCCCCTCCTCCCACCGCTGACCCCCACTCCCTCCTTCCTCCACTCCTCGCCGCCGCCAAACCCAGGTTGGTCTCCCTCCCTCTCTTCTCTCCTTCTCTCTCGCATCACTGCTTCAGCTTCTGCTCCGCGTCCGTACGGTCCGGGCGAACCCGGTTCTTCCCCGGCCTCCGTCGACGGCGGCCGGCGCGACGGGAGCCGGATGTTCTCTCCGCGGTCCGGATCGCTCGTGTGCGATCGTCTCGATCGCTAGTGGTTCTTTCCGGAACGTCTTGATCCGGAGTCCGGAGCCCGTCGTCGTTCATCTTTAAGCTCGTTCCTGATTTTTTTTTTTTTATAAATATTTTGATTTTTACTCTGCATGTCGTGTCTGAATAGCAATTCGGGTGGGTTTTTTTGCCTCTGTTCCTGCTGCGATTTCCGTGGCCTGGAAATGTTTGTCGTCTCTTCGGACCGTCGATGCATTTATCCTGTCGCTCGAAATTGAGACCGCGTTTGCATTTTCTTTGGAATTCTCTCGAGGCGAATGGCGTCGATGTTGAACAACATTTTTTGGGTTGTGTTTAGCTTCTTGGGATTTCCAGAGGGTTCTATTGGGTCCTGCGCAGTAGAAAAGTATAATCTAGATTTTTCATTTTTTTAATGGTTTATTTATTCATGGACTTTTTTGTTTTGATTTTTTTGCATTTCGTTTCAGGTTCTTTAGCTTCTGTTTATGCACAACATCAGATTCGGGTGGACTAGTGTTGAAGAAAGCAAATCTCAGATTTTTTGTTTTTTTTTTTTTTTTTTGGGTGAAGATTTGCATCTACCTTTGCTCTAAGGTAGGCAGCACCTTGGCTTCTACAGTGATTGCTTCTCTGGATACAATAGCTGCTGCTGTTGCTGGAGCTAGAAATTCGATTGAAGTGCATGGAAAGGAATTTAGTTGGTTAAATTGAATGCTAGTCAGTCAGACAGGAGGAACCTTGTCATTAAAGTGATTTACCGCAGACCACAACAGTAGTTGAGGAAGTTTTCAGGAAGTTTTCATTTTTTGTTGGGGGCTGCTTGTGACTAGAAACTGTCTCTGTCATTCTTATTTACTCAATGATGGTTGAGAGTGAAAAAGCACGTCAAGAATGGAATCCCATTGTTGCTGGATGTGGTCCAATGGAGTCAAATGTGGTAAGCAAAAATTGACGGACACAACGACCGATGTCCTACGTTAGTTGGTCACTTAGCAATTTTGCTGGCTTATGAGGGGGTGGTTAGTGAATGCCAAATGGCTATTATGTCATGGCAAATGAGTTTTGTCTTCCAACATTGATCTAGATCATGATGCCGCTCAAAATGTCAACAGTGTTCTGTCTGTGTTTATGTTCTTCTACATCCATTGAACTAGCAGATCCAAACTCTTGCATGCATTTGATTCACTAGTTTTTTACTGAAGTATGTGGAATCACACTCTCTAAGATTAGCTGTAATTCAATTCAGTAGCTTCTTACTGCTGTTGGTGATGAATTATAATCATGCATCTTATGCTTACTCTGGGTCAGATATCCTAACAAAGGCATCTAGGCAGCTGCGCAATCTGGAGTTTTATTTAGGAAAATCTTTGGAACCTAACAGCTCTGTAATCTGTTACTGCTACAAGTGAACCACGAGATAAAACCTAAAGAATGAAGATACTCTTTTAAGATTTATGTTAGGGGGTCAATTTCTTGATAACAGAATTCTTCCAACTAGCCAATGCAATTCTCTTTCCCCTGGTAAGGAGGTTGGATTCTTTCTCATATCTCTGTAAGGAAGTATATATAATCTTGCTACTCTTTTTTTACCCTGCAGATCCTCTTGCAAAAGTGCCGACTAGTATTTTCTCCTAAAGTTCCAAAGCTGATGGCTTCACCAGATGTGGATTATCCCTGGTCATCCTCTGCAGGTGAAACATTCTGCGGCTATTTCAATATGCAACTGGAGGAAGCAGATCCAGCCGATATTACCTCTGCGCTGGAATCTCCCACTCCTTCCTCCTCCAATAATTATAATATCCCCAAACCGCCTTCTCCCCCTGTTAAAACCTTTACAAGATCCAACCATGCAAGACTTCCAGATTGTAGCTCAGTCCCCAAAGAAACAAAACAAACATGGGATAGCCTTTTCATGGATGGATATGGCGCAGATGTTTACATTTTTATGGAAGAAAATTCATTTATTATGGCACATTCCAATATTCTGGTGAGTTAATTACACTTCCTTTTCCTTTACCTGATGTTTTCATTTCAGTTGCTTGTAGATGTTTTAAAAGTCATGATGATGTAGAGATGATCTGGACTGGCATATGATTTTACTGTATTTATTTTAAATGCTGCCTTCTATAATTTGTCCATCAATCTATCTGTTTCTTTAATTGCGAGGGCAGTTTAGTGGGGCTCATTGAGCAAATTACATCGTGATCATCAATTAAGAGAGAGAAATAATGTGGGTCAAGATTTAGTCTTACAAATTAATTTTCTTCCTTGCAGTCCGCTGCATCGCCAGTGCTTTGTAATATAATGTATCAATCAACAGTTATGAATGGTATGAGGTACATGAGGATTCCTGGGGTCCCTAATGAAGCCGTCCAAGCGTTCATTCGCTTTCTTTACTCATCCTGGTATGATGACTATCCTCTCCATTTCAGTTTTCCCCCTCATCCAGTTGTCTGGATTATTTGCTCTAATATTGTATAAATCTGGATGCAGCTATGAAGAAGAAACAATGAAGAAGTATGTTCTCCATTTGCTGATTCTGTCGCACTCCTATTCAGTTCCATCGTTGAAAAGGGTTTGTACTCACTATCTGGAGTATCACTGGCTGACCAAAGAAAATGTTGTAGATGTGCTCCAGTTAGCTAGGTACTGCGATGCACCGAGGCTTTCCCTCTTTTGTATCCGCATGGTTCTGAAGGACTTCAAAAGTATATCCTTGACTGAAGGTTGGAAAGTAATGAAGCGTGCTAATCCTGCTCTTGAACAGGAGCTCCTAGAGGCGGTTGTTGAAGTAGATTCTGTAAGTCGATTTCCTCCTTCCTTGGAGTAGCATTTGCCCCATTTCTCAAATGTAGGAGTCGGTATGGGCCCAGCTGTGGTATATGGCATCATTGCATGGAGGGAGGTGATCTATAAAGTCATTTAGAAAACGAAGGCTTTCATGATAGGTTTAAAGAAAACCCAAGCAAAATGGGAATCATTTTGCATGTCTGATCTACTCATAGCATGGTAGTAGGTTGTTGAATGCTATCTGTTTATGGATCATAATGTGCAACTCATGCGAATGTCATTGCTACAATTACTTGGAGTTCGAGTGAGGATTAGAACTTGAAATGGTACAATCGTATTCACAGGGACATCTACTACTCGCAGTGAATGCTTTTATTCCACAGATTACATGAGATACATAAGTAGCGGAACTAGTTATGACTTTGCGGATCTTTGGCTACTGTGTTATTGTATTGCGATGGACCATGGTTCATGACTGATCTTTAGCTGTTGTTGCTAGTAGTAAGACTTCCCACATAGATGGGGTAGGTCTCATCAGTTCTAGATCCATGTGAGGGTTTCACTAAGGATGTCTTCTATTTTATCCTCTCCCCCTTGATTTACCACATTGACAAATTTTCTTGAAGTTGTTCTCAATTTTATGCTTGCGTTTCCTTCTTTAGATGCGCTAGAATTAAGAGATGCTTCAGCTCTATCTGATCATCTTCTTTAACATTTTGCTTTTAGCCTCTTCCAAGTCCTTCTTAGCAAAGAATCACTGAATGTCTACATTCTTATCTTTTTGGTTACGTTATTCTTTGCATCAAGCTCCTCTTGTTGCTATTGAGCAAGGTTTTGATTTTACCTTTATCATTATGATAACCAGATTGATTCCTGGAAGATTGGTCATTTCTCCTCCCCTATGAAATAACTACGCATCATTCTCATACTGGTGGATATCTTACTTTCATGATAAACTGTCAAGGATTGTTTGCTTTGTGGTCTTATGACTACCGTTGTTGCAGAGGAAACAAGAGAGGCTGAGGAAGATGGAAGAGAGACAGGTATATTTGCAACTTTACGAGGCCATGGAAGCCCTCCTTCACATATGCAGAGATGGTTGCCGGACGATTGGACCACGCGACAAACTCCTTAGAGCTTCGCAGCCTGCCTGTGGATTCCCTGCTTGTAAAGGACTTGAGACCTTAGTACGTCATTTTGCCAGTTGCAAGGTCCGCGTTCCTGGAGGATGTGTTCACTGCAAGTGCATGTGGCAGCTTCTTGAACTGCACTCTCGGATGTGTACCGAGCCTGATGATTGCAAGGTTCCTCTCTGTAGGTAAGTCAAAGAACTTCTATGTTTGTCACCTCAATTTTAATCTGAAGAAGTTTCGATGGATGCCGGACGTGTCTAAATGTGACTGCCCATGATGTATGGGTTGTTTTTCGTTCACTTATTATTATTATTTTTTTTTTTTTTGGGTCAGTCCCATTCTCTCTCTCTCTCTCTCAAACTTTTACTTTGCCTCTTTGTAGAGGTGGAAGTCAAACCCCACATTTGACGCTAAACGCCGGCAGCCTACCCAATTCCCCTACTTTGCCTTTTTGTAGAGCCGGGCCCAATGGGTTCGTTCACCTAATTAATTAGGTCCTAGAAAGCATTGGATATTGAGCATCAATCAAAACTCGCCTCAGATGGTCCAGTGAGAATTGCATTGCTGACTCGTAAGTTCGCATTTCAAGTGTCTTGCACGAAAAAGAGTCCAACACTGATTTAAAGAAACTGGTTGATTAGTCAACTTTTGAGGGCAAGAGTGTTTTCCTTCCCAAATTATTCTTCTATGATTTAAAATTGAGTGATGATGCGAGATGCATATTGGGGCCGAGTCATCTTATTGGTGTGTAGAGTTGAAGAGCAGCACCATCGTTGAACTGATTTGTATAGTGAAATTGAGTGCTCTACATTATGTCTCGTTTGCTTTTGCCAGGCAATTTAGAGTGAAGATTCGGCATCAAAGCAAGAAAGATGACTCCAAGTGGAAAATGTTGGTCAACAAAGTAATTGCAGCTAAGAATACATTGGGACCATTCTCAGCTCGGTGCTCAGGTTTATTGTGATATCTTTGTTTCTTTAAAAACCATGCTTGTCCACAAGCTTGATTCATCCCAATTCAAAAAGAATAAATAAATTGCTGGGAACTTATAGTTCTTTTTTATACTATAAGTCTTTACAGTGACCTGTACATTAGTTGGCTGGATAATGTATATACATTACTCACATTTGACTTTTAGCTTCTCTCCTTTTTTTTGGTCGGATCAGAGTGCTTTATTCCATCAACCACAAGTCTTTATCTTTTGCAATTGTATCATGAGTGCAACTGGTATTGGCAGAATTCTTGCCTAGACCCAGGTCCATAAACCCACTGCGATCAAGAGGGATTGGATCTGGATCGGACCCGCATAATCAAAAGTATTGTCCCAGGCCAGACAAGGTTTTCTTCCGTTTGTGCATAATATCAATTGGATTTTAATGAATCACCTTTAAATCAACTTTAATAGTGGAAAGCACAACCTAAAAATTCGAAAGACATAAACTATCATCAGGTATTAATAATAGTCAGCATTGATGAAGAACTTACCAGCAATCTAAATATACACATTTCAAAGATTATCATCATTTTAATGGAATTTACCAAACTTTTGGATAGTTAATAAAGTTAAATGATATCTACTAATCCATATGAGCAACTATTTATGTGATATAAATATCTACTGTCTTTTTTTACTCTTGAAGTCATATGCGAGTTGATGAATAACTTATCAGTATAAATCTAAATCAATAATGTAAGCATGTTGCGAAAAGGTAAACTTAATAGACTGACTTTGCTTGAACATTTACCGACTTAATTTTAAAGGTGTGCACGTTTATTTGGGTTTAAATAAAACTCGAAAGTACTTTTTCACTTCCCATCAACACTTAAAAGATTACTAAAATTTCGGAAAATTATGAAAAAAATTAAATGTCAGACTTTGAGTTAACATTTGAGCACTATGAAAGTTTCCAAAGTTTTGGATTTAAAAAAAGTTAAAAGTGCATGAACCATATGATTTAAATTAAGCAAAAATGTAAAAGTTATTCCATACATCCTAGTAATTAATAGAAATTTATCAATATATACTGAGAACGTCTTATTAGTTATCCGGGACAATACACAAATATAATGTTGACTGCGCAAAATACTAAAAATCAATTAAAAATAATACAAACCACCCAACACCTAAGCAAAATGCTTAAATGAATTTGCAAGAAGTGGCAATTGGTGTTTTTAATGTATGGTTTTGCTTAGAGGGTATGTTAATGGTATTTGTATAAATAGAGGTAATAAGTGATCATTGGGTTCACAGTGAGATATGTTTTTGACACTTTCCCAAGAAGAAAAGGACCTAGTCTAGGATCAATATAAGCATCACTTTACAAAATTAAACAAATGATACACAAATCTCCAGCAGAAATGATGCAGCAAACTTGAATTAGCTACTTTAACGAGCGAATCGTTTTCAAATATTCAATAAAGATGTACAACCTCTTTTACAACTTGATTTCATATATTTCTAGCATTAATAAAAGAAGAGACGCTACCAAATTTAGTCCTTGAACTCTTAATAAATGTTCAATGATCGTAAATTTTAATTTGGTCAAATTGATATTTGTACTCTGTGAGTCGAATCAATTTCGTTTTTTATATGGTTCTATAGACAATGAATTAATCCTTTATAATATTTTATGAGTAATTTGACTAAACTATACTAGCCCATTCTTAAGCAAATAATATGGCTTTGACAAATAGCATGGATTTCTGGTTTCTCAGCTCAATATACCATGATGAACGCATGCAAACCACTGTATGCATCTGTATTATTTATATAGCATTGTATAAGACTTCACCTCTAAAATGGTGAGCATAGTCCAAAGATTATTTCAATTGAGAAACACTAAGATCCAAATATGATTCCATCATATCTTCATCAAATGCATACCTATTTAGCCAATTAGTTGGGTATTACATGATTTTGTTAATTCTTGATTTGAATGTTTATTTGACATTTTGTAGGACTATCAAAATCTTCGAGTATGCTGATCTATATTGGATTAATGTAAAATCATTAGACATATCAAATAGAGTACTCTATATATAATTATAAATTTGAAACATTTTACTCGTTAAGTTTTTTTTTATTCAAGAGATGAGGACAGGCAACTAGCGCGAGGTATTACCTCCTTTGAATCTAACCCATGGAAAAACATAAATTTGGCCAAGTTATGTTCTCAATTTTAAGTTGATTTAAGAGGATTTTTTTCCTGATTTGGAAGATAACCTCCTGTTGAAATCTAAATTTTTGCTTGTACATCCTTATTACATTTGCCAAAAATTAGGGATCGAATTTGCAGACAACGACACAATTCAACCCCTAAAAAACAGTGATTTTACATGATTTTGCACTATTTATCTTGTTGCATTTAGAAATTAGAGATTTTGTAGTTTGTTAATACCCAAGTTTCCATTCTCATACGCTCTTTATGCATTTTATAAAATTTAGGGACCGAATTCACCTCCCTAAAAAAGCGACTCTACATAATTTTGTATTCATTTATCTTGTTGTATTTTTTTTTTTACAGTTAGAAATTAGAGGCATTGTAGTTTATAGATACCTAAGATTCCCCTCTTATGGACCACTCATGCATTTTATAAAAATTAGGGATCGAATTTGCCTCACTCTGGATCGTAGATTGAGGCCGAGGTAAGCTTGCCTTGCTCTCACAGGCACTGCAAGCTCATTACCTCGGTCTACTGGTTCTATAACTCTCCTCTTAGCAATGATACTTTTCTATAGCATTTTGTTTAGTTGTTCTTCATGCCTTTATGTTTATTTCTAACCCGTAATATATGCTTGTGGAGTCTAGGTTTCATCTTGGTTTATGGTTTAGTGTGTTCCATTCCATCACCATAGACCAATGTTGTAATCAATTTTTCTTGGATATTCTTACTTGGCTGTGATTTTAGGGGAAAAAATTGTCTAAAAAGTCCTAAACTTATTAAATTTTTTAATTTTACCAATTGAGTCATTTTAGGAGAAAATTATCTAAAGAGTCTAAAACCTATTGAGTATTGAATTTTTCAATTTTATCAATTGAGTATTAAATCTTCTCACTTTTTGCCAATGGAGTTTATCCAGCTAATTTTGGTAAAATTATTGACGTGGATATTGACCGTGCTATGTAGAATGGCCGGTGCTAATGTGGACAATTTATTATAATATTTTAATATTTTTCTCAATTTTTAATTTTTTTTTTTTTTCTTCCCTTTCTCTCTTTTTTGTCTTGCCCCTTTTTCCCTCCACTAGACCTCATCTATGGCCAGAGGAGGTCACCAGCCTTGAGCGAGGAACACCCGGGCCTGGGCTAGTGAGGGCTGCCTTCGCCCGGGCAGGCAAGGGCAACCCTCGCTCGATCGCCCTCGACCAGCGACGGGCGACTGGGTCAAGGCCAGCAGCTTCAAGGATCGTGAATGTCAAGATCTGGGCTAGCAGGACCGCAATTGTGGAGAAAATCTCTCTCTCCGTCACGGCTCGCTCAAGGAGATTGGGACCCGGCATCCATACACCAACGGGGGAGGTACGAGAGAGCACGATTGGTTTTGAGGCGAAGGAGGGAATCTTCGTTTTGGGGTTTTTCTCAGAGAGCACCATCAAAGCAACCCAGTCGTGGCCAAGAGATTTCTCTGTTGGAAGATATGCTTGATTTCTCGATCTTGATCTGATTAAGATTGCAATCAATTAATTTTGTAAACCCAGGATTAGATGTGATTCCTCTTGATTCTTTTGTATTATTATTTCCTTTATTATTGCCCTTTCTGTACTATATGTTGGGGCTGTACTCCGGTGTAGGAATCGGTTTTCTGAATTTCACCAAACACAAAATCCATTTACCCTTACCTTTACTTACCGATACCATGACCAAAGATCAATTATCAGCTTCTGAGGAACGAACTTCAGAGAATCTACCTGCTGAAGAAACCGTGAGTCAGGAGCAGTGTGTCCAGACCCAGGCCATTCCATGGCTTCCTTTCGGGGCCTCGCCAAATCAGGGGCAGCCTAGCATGGGCCAACCCACTTCGGGTCTACCCATGACAGGCTCATCCATCTAGTGGCTGCCTTTCCAGGTACCTTTTGGCCCATGGTTCTATGGGCCGACTCAAACTGCTCCATGACGAGAAAATCAAGGCCACGAGGAACAAATTGGGCCCAATGGAGGCCCACCAACCATGGTCGGGGCAGGCTCATCCACTGGGCGGGAAGGGATCCATGCGGGGCAAACACCCGAATTGAGCGTTGCGGGTTTGAGGGGGAATCCATACCCAATTCCTCAATCCGGGTTTTTCCCGTATCCAATCTCAGTCATCGGTGGTCAGCCAAAGCTCGGCAACCCACTTTACGTGGGCACTGCCAACGAGCCCGAGCTCCGACTCATCACCCATCAACTCATCTGCTTAGAAAATTACTCAACATGGTCTAAGGAATTCCGGCGGGCGCTCGTCATGAAGGACAAAGACGGTTTCCTCGACGGCACTGTCCCTGTACCCACTGACGAACGGCTCGCTCGACTATGGAGGAAGTGTAACCAGCTTGTCCGAACTTTGATTGGAAACTGTATAACTCCAGAAATTGTAGTTGGGTTACCTCCAACCTAAGATTCGAGGATTATGTGGGAGAATATTAAAGAGATGTATGGCAAATTGGATCGGGTAAAGTTGTTTTCAATAACCCAGGCAATTTCCGAACTCAAGCAGGTTAATATGTCGATCGCGGCTTGCTTCAACAAGCTTTCGGCGCTCTGGAACGAATTAGAAGCAGCGGAAGAAAAGCTTGAAGGGCCGGACTTGACTTTGCAGCAGTACAAAACGATTAGGGAACGAGAAAAGGTCACATGTTTTCTCTTAATCTTGAACGACACTTACCTTACTTTTCGATCCCAAATTCTGGCCATGGATCTGGTTCCCTCTCTCGGTAGGATATACTAGCTCGCAATACAGGAAGAAAATCAGCGTCTTGCGTCGTCGGAACATGCGAAGACGGGAGAAAGCATCCTGCTTGCTGCTCGCGCAACCAACCGAGGACTCACGACCAGATCTCAGCAAGAAGGGAAGAGGCGGACAACCCTAGGGTTCACCGAAGAAGAAGAAGAAAGGAGTGTTAAAAACCCTGGAGTGGACGGTCCGGATCTCTCCAACCGATCAAACGGCTCTCGGTTGTCCTTCTCAACCGCTGGATCCGATGGACAATATGAGGCCACGTCAGCTCCAAGCTTCAAGACATCCAATGGTCCACATTCTGCCACGTCATCAAAGATTAATGGGCAGAATTTTATGGGAAAAGGTAAATTGTTTTGCGATTATTGCAGACAGCCACATCATACGATTGATACTTGCTGGAAATTACATGGAAAGCCTGGAGAAAAAGGGAAAAGGGAAATTGCAACTGCTTATCAAGTTACTGGTGGGCACATTGATAAAGTTAATCAATCAATTACCCATGACCAGTATCAGCAACTTATGAAGGCCCTGAAGAAATTGGATACTTCTGAAAAAAAAGGGAGTTTTTTAGGTACCTCTTACTGCTTGATGACCTCAATACCGAATAATGCATGGATAATTGATTCAGGTGCTAGTGACCATATTATCTGCAATAAAAGTTTATTTTCTGATATCCATGAACAATTGTCTTTCCCTATTTCTGTCCGTCTCCCAAATGGGAACGTGACATCTGTCACTATGACTGGAACAGTAAATCTTAGTCCCCTCATTACACTTCAAAATGTTCTCTATGTTCCTAATTTTCATTTCAATCTAATTTCCGTTGCCAGAGTTTGCAAGGAAAATTCCTCTCATGTCTCCTTCAACTCTGATAATTGTTCCTTTCAGGCCATTTCGACTAGCAAACTGATGGGCTTGGATAGTGTTATGTTTTTGGAACAATCTTCCAAATGACTTGGATTTGTCTTATGTTTCATTGAATAAAAATTCATTGTGTAATGCTACTACCAATGACAAAAATTTCATTTCTCATCAAAGATTGGGACATAATGCTGTTTTTCCTTATTCCCAGTGTCATATTTGTCCTTTAGCAAAGCAATCTCGTCTTCCTTTCCCAGTGAGTAAAACTAGTGCTACAAGCATTTTTTCATTAATCCATGCTGGTATTTGGGGACTGTATCATACTTCGCATCGAGATGGTTCCCGGTTTTTCCTCACAATTGTTGATGACTACTCCCATGCTACATGGGTTTTTCTTATGCACTCAAAGAGTCAAGTTTTCCATCATTTAAAAGTCTTCATTTCTCTATCCAAAAATCAGTTTGGAAAATCCATACAACGGATACGAATTGATAATGGAAGATAATTCTTCAACAATAAGTGCAGTTCCTGTTTTCTTCCCAAGGAATCCTTCATGAAAGTTCATGTACCTACACTCCTCAGCAAAATGGGATAGTTGAGCGGAAACATCGTCATTTGCTAGAAGTAGTGATAGCACTTAAATTCCGAGCCTCTATTCCAGAAACTTTTTGGGGAGATTGTGTGGTCACAGCTGCTTACCTAATCAATCGCATGTCGACTCGTATTCTTAATGGTCGAACACCGTATGAGTTACTTTTTGGGAAGAAACCAGAGATTCATCATCTGCATGTTTTGGGATGCTTATGCTATGTCACCACTGTGGGATCTCGAGATAAGATGGGACCTCGTGCTCGTCGATATATATTCATGGGATATTCGAATCTTCAGAAAGGATATCGTGTCTATGAGCCTTCCACAGGTGATTTCTTTGTAAGTAGGGATGTCATTTTCCATGAAGACAAATTTCCCTTTCATGACCAGGCACCTTCAAATGGGAATTCCGAAGCAAGGGCAACTCCTTCTTATAATGATGAGGATCCACCTTATGATCGTCAATATGTCTCACTTGTGCCTCTAGAAAATCCAGTAATGCCAGAACCTTCTAATGGTATTTCAAAGGAGGCATCAAACAACTTGATTGAGGAATCTATCATACCAATCGAGGAAGATCACGATCATCCTACTGAGGACATTCCTTCAGCTTGTATTTCTGCTGATGAAACATATTTTGTGCCTCATCATGATCCACCTCGACACTCTGGTCGAATCACTCATCCTCCCACCTGGACCAAGGACTATGTTTGTGCTAGCTTGAATTCTCCAGGTACTCATTATCCCATTTCCTTGTATGTTTCTTTTCATCGGTTATTGCAAGAACATGTGTTGTATTAGCCGAATATCAGAGGAACGAGAACCTTCCTATTATACTGAGGCAATCAAAGACCCACGTTGGCAACAGGCCATGGAAGCAGAATTACATGCTTTAATTGAAAATCAGACATGGGATATTGTACCATTACCATCTCATCACAAACCGATAGGCTGCAAGTGGGTCTACAAGATCAAATACAAAGCATATGGGTCAGTTGAACGTTACAAAGCCCGGTTAGTGGCTAAAGGCTTCACACAGCGAGAATGTTTTGATTATCACGAGACCTTCTCACCAGTGGCCAAGGATGTTACTGTTCGATCCTTCTTGTCAGTTGCTGCCCTTCATGATTGGCCATTGCATCAAATGGACGTTTATAACGCTTTTCTTCATGGCGATTTGGACGAAGGTCCATATATATATATATATAGGGAGACTAAGGTATGTTGTCTCCGAAAATCCCTTTATGGGCTGTCGCGACCAAATTTTCGGGTGAACTACCTAGGGTTTGGCTAATGGATTACTAAGCCTAAACTTAGCTCGGGCTCTCCCAAGCCCATACCAATTCACGGACTTAGGTTCAAATTCTTAACATGCCATTGAATTTTCAATTAGGATTCGCCACTAATCTATTTTTGGTGGGTCGATTAGAAACCCAAGTAAAGTAACGAGAGATTTATTTTATTCTTACGAACCGAGATTGTGAGTTTGGGGATTTGGTTACGCTAGATTTCTCTAATGCCCTTTCGGTACATTTCTCTTTTATTTTGAAAAAATATTTGGCAGGCAGCTTGAATAAATTTTAATTCACTTCCCTAACATGTGAGGTGATTATGCGGATGCGCAAACCACCAATTTAACACTAAGATAAAACAGTGAATAAATTGCAGGAATTACCTCATAGCAACGAAAGCATCTGCAATGTTAAATCAGAATTCACATTAACAATCCTAGATATGAATTCTAATTAACACGCAATTTTTTTAATTTATTTAATGAGAATCATGCAATACATGCTACTAATCTAACATGAAATAATAGGACATGACAATATGACCTACCTATATGACATAAATAAAATGCGGTCTATACTAAAGAGTGAAATTGATTTATTATAAGGCAATTTTTTTGGTATTTTTCATGAAATTCGAAATTAAAAAATTGCAAGAAAAATGTCTATCAAGATTGTGATATCATCCAATTTATATTAGGAATTAGGTTAGGCCAAACCCTAATTTAAACTAGAATGTTATCATAATTTAGAAATCCCGATGCAATCTATTTAAAAATATCTAAACTTACAATAAATTAGAAAAATATTATCTAGAATTAAACTACATGCAATTTATCCTAATATGCAATGACATGCAAAGAATGCCCTAATTCTAATTTTTTTATAAAATTTCGAAATTAAAATTAGCAAATAATTAAACGTGCCATTTAAATTAAAAAAAACTAACATCCTAAATAAATTTCCTATTCTAAATATGCAAGATAACCCTAAAACGAGGAATATTCTAAAACGAACCTAATCTATCTCATATTTTTTTTTCCTTTTTACGAAAACAAAATCGACTCAATTCACACGACGGCAAATCAGAGCAAGATAAGATTGATATCTAAAAATTGACGAACTATATCTCGCGCATGAGATTGGGTTGGCCAATTTTAAACTAAATCGTGAATCGAATCTCGGGCGTGAGATCGGATTGACGATTTTGCAAGCGATTGCGAGTCGGATTTCGACGCGAAAATCGGGCATCAATCCCAAATTTCAGAGGCAATTTCGTGTCGGGAATTTCAGTCATACATTAAGGTATAATTATACTAAAAAAAGAACAAATAAAGTAAAATAATAAAAAAATAAAATACAATAAAGTAAATAAAAAAAAACTACCTAAATCGATTTTTTTTGCTTTTTTTGCTTTTCTTTCCTAACGATGCTTGCGGCTTCGTGGAGGTCGGCGGCGTTCCGGTAAGGGCGGCGGCGGCGGCGGCGGCGTCGAGCTCCGGTGAGGTGGACCGCGACGAGGGGCTCGGCCTGCGAGGAGCGGCGTCGGCCGTAGCGAGGACCGGCGTCGGGCCATGGGTGTCGCTCGGAGAGGAAGTCCGAGCGGCGTGCGAAGCGGTGGCTTGCTTGTCGGAGCGCCACGGGCGGAGCGCGAAGCGGCTTCGTTCGGAGGAGGCTCGGAGCGGATCTGCCGGGCGGCGTCGGACGAGCGGAGACGAGCCGCTCCCCGGCGTCGCTAGCTCGTAGGTGTTGCGCGGGGTTGCGTAGCGCGCGAGGTGAACCGAGTGCCGGTGCTCGGCCGGAGACGCAGCGGAGCGAGGGAAGCGGCGGCGTCGCGAGTGGAGCGGCGGTGGTCGGTGGTTCGACTACCGGCGACGCGGCTCCCAACGGCGAGGGGCGGAGTGCGGTGGTGCTCGGGAGTGGAGGTACCGCGGGATCCGCGGATCGCGGCCGAGGCGAGCCGCGGCGCGGGTCGTTCGGAGGTCCCGCAGGCGGCGGACGGAGACGCGGAGGCAGAGGCGAGCGCGCTGACGGGTGCGGCGAGGCTGGCGGAGGAAAGCTCGGGCGCGGGTCGGCGCGGCTCGGAGGTGAGGCGGAGCGCGGCGGGACTGGCGCGTCGGCTTACGAGGCTCGAGCGCGGGGGACGCCGGGCGGCCCGCGGGTGCTTTGCGGATCGCGGGCGAGGGTTTGCGAGCGGGCGACGAAGGGACGAGCGGCGGTGATGAAGGTGGCTCTGGCACGGCGAGGGGGACGGAGCGGTGTTGCGGCGGCTTCCGGCGGCGCTTGGGCGGAGGGAGTCCGTGAAGAAGACGAAAGGCTCCCCCTCTGTTTTTTTTTTTTTTTTTTTTTGCTGCCCTGTCTCACGTCTCTCTCACCGGTCTCCTCCCCGCTGTACCTGCTGCTTCTGCTGACTTTTCCTTTTTCCTCAACAGCCTTTTTCCTCTCGTTCTTGTGTTGTTTCTTTTTTTTAAAGAACGAAAAGAAGGCCCCCTCGACGGAATCCCCCAAAAAAACACCCTATATGTGTGGCCCCTCCTTTTATATGCAAAGGAGCAATGCCCATCAAAGAAAGAAATCCCATGGCGCGGTCGAGGACACGATACGGATTTTTTTGGATGAATATGTGTTCTTTCCTTTTCTTCTTCAACCGAATATATATATTTTTTCCATGGGCTCGCACAACGTGCCCAACATTCCCTTCTCATGCTAGATCTCGCCGCGAATGAATATATGCACAAATATTTGATGAAGATATTTATGCCCTTTTGTTTTATTTCTTATTTTAAATAAAGATATATCGCATCGAGAATCGAATATCCTTAAGCTCATTTGTTTCCGTCCATTCACCATCGCTGATCCAATGCGAATGCAATAAGAAAATAAATGCATCTAAAATTATATGCTATGTAACCAATTTTTTTTGGGATAAAAATTAACCCATTTTTTATGCAAAAATTTAGGTGTCAACATGGTCTTAAACAGGCTTCTCGTCAATGGTATGCCAAGTTTACCAGTGCACTCACTGCTACGGGTTTCAAACAATCCAGGCATGATTATGCTTTGTTCACATGGACAAAAGGTACGTCATCCATTTATTTAATGATATATGTTGATGGCATGACGAGTCCGCCATCAATAGTCTTAAGGAATATTTGCATGCCACTTTTCACATCAAGGATTTGGGATCACCCAAATATTTCATTGGGATTGAAATTGCCTGATCAAACCAAGGAATCTCCCTTAGTCAACGGAAATTTGTATTGGAGATTATATCAAAAGCAGGTTTATCAGGATGCAAACCAGTTATCATTCCTATTGAGCAAAATACAAAGTTGACCACAGTAGAATATGATGTGGGTTTATCATCTCCAGACAATGGTCCATTGCTTAAGGATCCATCAAGCTATCAAAAACTTGTCGGGAAGCTTATTTATCTCACCATGACTATACTAGACATATGTTATGCGTACGACGTTAAGTCAATTCATGCATTGCCCGAAACTGTTCCATATGAATGCCGCTCTTAAAATTGTGAGGTACTTGAAGAAATGCCTAGGACTTGGGATATTTCTTTCTCGAAGTTGCAATATGGAAATGACAGCTTTTCGTGATACAGACTATGCGACTTGTCCGATGAGCCGAAGATCCATCACCGGTTTCTGCATTAAATTTGGGGAATCTTTGCTTTCGTGGAAAACAAAGAAACAATCCACTGTGTCTTTGTCATCAGCCGAAGCCGAGTATCGAGTGATGGCTAAAACTACTTGCGAAGTAGTCTGGATGCAAGGGTTGCTTCTGGACCTTGGGGTACAAGTTAAAGGACCAACTTTGTTATTTTGTGACAATGACACGGCTCTCAAACTTGTGGCGAATCCCATAGTACATGAACGGACGAAGCACATAGAAGTCGATTGTCACTTCACTCGTGACAAGATTCAAGAAGGGATAATTGAAGCAAGAGGAATTGGTACAGTAGAGCAACCTGCAGATATCTTAACTAAGCCCCTATGTCAAAAACAACATGCATATCTATTAAGCAAGCTGGGCGTCTTGGACATATACAAGCCACCAGCTTGAGGGGGAGTGTTGGAAGATATGCTTGATTTCTCGATCTTGATCTGATTAAGATTGCAATCAATTAATTTTGTAAACCCAGGATTAGATGTGATTCCTCTTGATAACCATAGCTATACTTGGGACCCATTTGTTCTGCTTTGTTTTGCGGCCATTGAAGGTGAAGAGCTCGAATCGAAAGTACCATTGTCCTGCTTCAACGCTCCGTGAAGTTGCTGGCCTCGGCCAGTTAACCGTTGCTGGGAAAAAGGAAAAAGAAAAGAAAAAAAAAGAAAAAAGAAAAAAAAAGAAAAAAGAAAAAGAAAAAGATTAATAAAAATTTGGAAAAAAAATTAAAATATCATTAAAATTTGTTAATGTCAGTGTTAGCCGTGCCACGTAGCACAGTTGGCGTCCATATCGGCAATTTTTGGTCAAAATTGAATGAACTCGATAGGCAAAAAGTAAAAAGGTTTAAGACTGAATTGACAAAATTGCAATATGTTTATAACTTTTTGGACAATTTTCTCATGATTTAAGGGTCATGCTTCAGTACATCCTTACCATTTGTTCATGCTTGCTTTGATATATTGCTTGTGTGCCTTGGTTTAGGCCGGTATTGAAGCTTGGCCTAGTGTCTCCATGGATTATCTAGGCTCATCCTCGTCTATGCTGATGTCGTTATTCTTGTAATATTAGATTAGGGTGTTGTGATGTCTCTTGTGTTGGATGTTATATATGTTTAGATTAAACCATTTGTTTAGTTTGTATATCCCACGTATGTCACATGCAAACTGGTTCTTAGGAATGATTTGAAGGTATGCTTGGCTTCATCTAATGTGTTACGAATGTTATCTATCCTTGCATTTAAGTGGAGTTGCATGTTAGAACCAATTGCAATCAAGTTGTTGTCAAGTTAGCATGTTTCTCAGAAATCTTTTGGGCTCAGTTCGCTATAGGAAGTTCTCGGTTGAGACTTGGGCTTGCTGAACTGTGGCTTGTATGGCATGTTCATGGCTCTTGAGTGTTCATTCGATGTGTTTTGGGTTGATTTGGGGCCACCTAGTGGGTGAATAGAGGTCCAAACCTGCTGCCTATACCGCCTAAGGGGCTGGCAACGAGCCTAGAGCTTCCATTCGGCCTCACTAAGGGTCTCGACATATCTCGGGACATTCCTTTTATATGACTACATCGTCTCCACGTCATAATCACATATTTGCATGATATCGTAGTTCAATTTCTAGCCTTGTATCTAGTTTATTATATCTTAACATGCATATAGTATAGCTAGAGTTTAAATCATGTTTATCATGGATGAAAAGGAAAAAGAAAAAAATTGGAGAGGCATTCGGTAAAAAATGGTGTTTTTAGTGCTAAGTTTGATTTATTCTTAATTGAATTTCATTTTGTTTAATCCGGCAACGTTATCCCCTCGCTTAGAAAATTTACTTGTCTTAAACTAGGTTGATTGCGTATATAAATTAGTTTACGGGAGTCCTATCTGTGGCTTAAAAGCAAGGTGTTTTTATATTTATGACTCGGGTTCTACTTACTGTATTGCTTGTGATTATATTGTTGTAATTTGTTTGATATATCACTTTGTTTAATTTTTGTCATATGAGTTCTCCTCGCATGAAAACTTAGGTTTACATGTTTTTAGGAAAAAAATGAAAATGAAGAAAGCCTACTTATCCTTCACAAACACACTCATTTGACTTAATTAGATTGTATCTTGTTTATCAATAATATCAACTGTCTTGTTAGACATGATATCACCAAACATTTCACTACGCTACCTATTGAAGTTTGATAGTTTGAAACCCAGGTAATTATAGATGGATGTGCACATAAAATGGAGATAAGAATAATTTGGCGATAAAACATGAACTTGACACAAAGCAAGAAGCATCGTCCACATATATGATACTTTTCTTCTGCCATTTAATGCATGGGATACTTGTAAATAAGTAATAATCTTTACCTGAAATTTTCAATCCTTTCAAATGATAGATCTGCATATAAAGAGAGGAAAAAGGAAAAGGTGAGGAAAAGAGGAGAAGAAGAATATTTTTCCCTACAAGGACAAAAGGCAAAAGAGTGATCGAAGAGAAGAAAAGAATAGTTTGCTTGTTATATGGACAAAGCTTATTGAGCTCATGCAATCTTAACATACAAATTTTATATTTCTATAAATTTTAATTTTATGACATTTAATCTTGTCTAATAAAAAAGAAGAGAAAGTAAGGGAACCACTTAAGGTCAAAGCAATCAATAGTCCAAAAATAGAAAGAAAGATAACGAGAGATCCCTGAGATTTGTGGAAAATTTGTGCCTCTAGGAATGATTTGGCGATAAATATGAACTTGGTACAAAGAAAGAAGCATCATTCACGCATCTAATACTCTTCTTTGTCATTTAATGCATTGGATACTTGTAAACAAGCAATAATCTTTACCCAAAATTTTCAATCCTTTTAAATGATAGATCTGCATATAAAGAGGGAAAAAGGTGAGAAAAAAGAAGAAGAAGAATATTTTGCCCTACATGGACAAAAGGCAAAAGGGTGATGAAAGAGACGAAAAGAATAGTTTGCTCGTTATTGGACAAAGCTTATTGAGCTCATGCAATCTTAATGGACAAATTTTGTATTTCTATACATTTTAATTATATGATAGTTAATATTGTCTAATAAAAAATAAGAGAAAGTAAGAGAACCACTTTAGGTCAAAGCAATCAATAATCCAGAAATAGAAAGAAAGATAAAGAGAGATCCCAGATTTGTGGAAAACTTGTTGACTCTAGGAACGATTTGATGATATAATATGAACTTGGCACAAAGCAAGAAGCATCATCCACGCATATAATACTTTTCTTCTGCCATTTAATGCATTGGATACTTGTAAATAGGCAATAATCTTTACTCGAAATTTTCAATCCTTTTAAATGATAGATCTGCATATAAAGAGGGAAAAGGTGAGAAAAAAGAAGAAGAAGAATATTGTGCCCTACATGGACAAAAGGTAAAAGGGTGATGAAAGAGAAGAAAAGAATAATTTGCCCGTTATATGGACAAAGCTTTTTGAGGTCATGCAATCTTAATGGACAAATTTTATATTTCTATAAATTTTAATTTTATGACAGTTAATCTTGTCTAATAAAAAAGTAGAGAAAGTAAGGGAATTGCTTTAGTTCAAAGCAATCAATAATCCAGAAAAAAAAAAAAAGATAAAGAGAGATCCTTGAGATTTGTGGAAAATCTGTTGCCACTAGGAATGATTTGACAATAAAACATGAACTTGACAAAAGCAAGAAGCATCATCAATGCATATGACATTTTTCTTCCGTCATTTAATGTATGGGATACCTATAAATAAGCAAAATCTTTACTCGAAATTTTCAATCCTTTTAAATGATAGATTTGCATATAAAGAGGGAAAAGGTTAAGAAAAAAAGAAGAAGAAGAATATTTTGCCCTACATGGACAAAAGGCAAAAGGGTGATGAAAGAGAAGAAAAGAATAGTTTGCCTATTATATGGACAAAGCTTATTGAGCTCATGCAATCTTAACGGACAAATTTTATATTTCTATAAATTTTAATTTTATGACAGTTAATCTTGTTTTTAAGAGAGAGAGAGAGAGAGAGAGAGAGAGAGAGAGAGAGAGAGAGTAATGGAATCACTTCAGTTCAAGGAATCAATAATCCAAAAATAATAAGAAAGATAAAGAGAAATCCCTAAGATTTGTGGAAAACCTATCGCCACCATGAACGATTTGATGATAAAACATGAACCTAACAAAAGCAAGAAGCATCACCAATGCATATGATACTTTTCTTTTGTCATTTAATGCATGGGATACTTGTAAATAAACAATAAGTTTACCTGAAATTTTCAATCCTTTTAAATGATAGATTTGCATATAAAAAGGGAAAAAGGTAAGGAAAAAGAAGAATAAGAAGATTTTGCCCTACATGGACAAAAGGCAAAAAGGGTGATGAAAGAGAAGAAAATAATAGTTTGCTCGTTATATGGACAAAGCTTATTAAGCTCATGCAATCTTAATAGATTAATTTTATATTTCTATAAATTTTAATTTTATGATAGTTAATCTTGTCTAATAAAAAAGGAGAGAAAGTAAGGGACCACTTCAGATCAAAGTAATCGATAATCTAGAATTAGAAAAAAAGATAAAGAGAGATCCCTAAGATATGTGAAAAACTCATCGCCACTTGCTCTTGGTGGGACATGCCTTCTTGGAGCGTCCTACTTATAGTAACTCCATTATGGCTTTGGCTCATATCAATCATCCACATTAAAGGGCGAGTTTTCTTTTTTCCATTTCTTTGGCTAAATTAAACTTTCTTATGGAATTTTGTCATTGGTTAAATCAAGGTCATAATTGAGTGAAAGGACATTGTCATTATCTTGCCAAGTACATAATAATGGTCGGGTTTCACAATTAATAACCTAATGGCGTCTTCCACTTTTGGGGACACATGATGCATTTGCAAAAATTTAATTTTACCCACTAGTGATTCAACCAACTCAAGTTAGATCTATCTTGAGCTCCATTATATTTGAGGAATGGATGGTTAATAATTCTTTTACCTTCCTAGATTTTTGAATAGATAAAGTTTTTTGACAAACAAATAAAGAGTTATCTCAACATGTATATGTTACATTTTGTTGCAATCCCGTTAAATCACTCAAGGTTTGCAAAACAATTGGTTCAACTAGTCACTTGAGCTAAACGTTCAATGTCATCATTTCATTAATTAACATTAATGAAATCCACTGATATGAACACTAATCTCATAAAATTAATGTCCAAGGGAGAAAATCTTTTAAGTTTTCATACGTGTAGTTATTCACTTGAATTGCAAAAACAAATTGCACACAAACCATTTCTGCACGTACTGCTCACTTTGGATAGACCTTTTTTTTTTTTTTTTCTTTTTTCAATTACTTTAAACAGAATTTTCATCCACGTAACCCTAACTACTAATAGTGGTTTTTAGAAATAATTCCATAAAAACACAAAAACGACAAGAAAAACAAAGGAAAAGGCAATATTAAAATCTCTGCTTTTAACAGATACAGAGAATTTACTTCATCCTTTCTTTCTTCATTTAATATGATCTCAAATGTAGATTTAAGGAAGAAAATGACATTGCTTAATATTTTCGCATGTTTATTTTCTTATGGCTCTCTCGCATTTTAAGAATTATTAATGTTAAACACATGAAATCTGGGAAAACATACTAGAATGTCCGATACAATTTTCTATCCTTTTCCAAACCTCAAAACACCAACTTTTTTTTTCCAAATTTTGCAAGGAAAATGGTTAATGATTTTAAGGTACAATCGTACAATTTATTAATTTAATTATTCAACAAGTTTATTTTGGAATAAAGAGCCAATAGTTGTGCATCAACTATAAGACACCAACGTGACTCACAAATTCCTGTCAAATTTTTTTCTAAAGGAAAAAGCGTGACTCCCGAATCACGTAATCTCGTAAAAGTTAAGAGCATTGCGTGAAAAGGGGAAAAGAAAGAATATAAATGGGTCTAAGTTAAAGGAAAAAAAAAAAAAAAAAAAAAATCTAAGTTAAAGGAAAAAGGAATAAAGAAAAAAGAATATGAAGTGGGTCCAAGTTGAAGAAAAAGAATCAAGCTAAGAATTGTAGCATCGCTTTGTCGGATGGCCAATTTTTTGCACCACTGATTAACAAGCCTAATTTCATTATAAAAAAACCATTATAATCTCAATTCAAACCAAATATTCTTTCGTCTTTAAAAAATTATCGACTTTCACTTTAGTCCAAATCTACCATTGTCAACCCTTTATCCAAAAATTGTCATTAGTTTTTTCAATATTATCAATATTAGGAAGTTGCTGTTGTTTCATACAAGGGAGAGAATATTTATGAAGACACAAGTTTTGATAATGAATCTCTAATTGGCCTCAATATTCATAATTTTGAAGAAACTATTTGCAATTTTTGGACATGTGGATAGATGTAGGACTAGAGTAAAATTTGGTGAATTTTTTTAGAAAAAAAAAGTTAATGGAAAATTTGGGATTGCACCTAAAGTTGGGGGTTTTTAGAGAATTAGACCCTCATTAACATGACCTGAAAAGGACACATGATTGTAAGTTTATTCAAATTGAGTTTAAACGGAATAACTTTTTCTACACAAATAAAAAATTGTGTTCTTTGCTAATTGACCTTTGCAATCTGTCTAGGACAGGCCAATACACGATTAGTTAATTGAGTTAACATATTACCTGGGTCAATGCGATCTAGTTAGATACACTTAGGCACTCTATTACTCATTTGAACATATTTTTGTAAGGGTTTATTCCTTAAACGTATCATGTCGTGTGACTCATTTATAAAAGTGTCATGTTGGGTTTTTAAAGGTATGACGTGATTAATAAATGAGTCAAATATGTATGAGTGATGTAGACAAGCACATATAGAAAAGCAAACACATAAGAGATAAGTACAAAAAAAGTTATAAACCTGTTATACGAATGTTAATTTAGTTCTAAATTTTTGAATTTGGTCAATTTAATCCTAAACTTTTTAATGATTTGCTAGTCTTTTTGGCCAATTTTTTGCCTAAAATCATTGACATGGACATGGTACGACTCGCGTTAATGTTGACAATTTATGCAATTTTTTAAAAAAAGTTCTGAATTTTTTATAAAACTTTTTTTTTCTTTTTTTTTTTCCAACATGATTAGTGAGGGTCATCGGGGCCTCGGTGATGGCTTGCAACCCTCGCCGGTCACTTGATGAGGCCATTGCGGTCGTAGGCTAGGCAGCCCTCGCCCAGTGATCGGCGAAGGTCACTAGCCATTGCGAGGCCCTAATGGCTCTCAATGGCCACGGTGGAAAAAAAAAACAAAAGAAAAGAAATGAAAAGAAATATAAAAAATTCACAAAAAATGTCAATATTAGCATTGATCGTGTCATGTAAATTATCAAAAAATTTAGACTAAATTGATCAAATTGAAAAGTTTAAAATTAAATTGGAATTTATGCAATAGGTTAATGACTTTTTTAATAATTCTTTCGAGTTTTGCAGGGAAATGATGTCAAATATGGAGAAGGGTTCAAAGTAAATGCTCATGCAAAAGATATTCACACGTGGATGAAATAAATTTGAAAATAGAGGCAATGATAGAGAAGACAATGAGCGGGCCAAATGCAACCATAGTAACATCCTCGAGATAAAGGCTTGCTCACTCAATGAGAAAAGTGGCCGTTGACTGTTCTACTAGTTTTCCTTTTGGTGGTGGGAAGTTTTAACTGCCAAGTCCATCCGTGCCAGAGACAAAATTCAAAATTCAAAATTCTTGTTATCTTTCTCTAGGAGAAACAATGATGAAATCAAACAGTAGATGATGAGATCAATGCATCCCGTTCATTGAATTATGTGGACCATATGGGACCCACGTAATTCAATGGTTGATATTGACTAAGCTTATTTGCATCGGGTTAATGCAAATGTCGACCAAACTTGACTCACAAACTTTGGCAAAAAAATTCAAAAGAAGAAAAAAAACATGACTCACAAAACATGTCCATGTGAAAAAAATTTGGTGGTGTCTTCGTGAAAAAAAGAAAAAAGAAAGAGAAAGAGAATCACAAAACATGTCCTAATTATCACTTATAAATCTCCCCTTTTGAAAATATCAAATACATACTCGAGTTCTATCTTTGGAGGCCACTTTACACATTTACATCAATTATCTTGGTGTCCCTATATAAAAATGTTATTTTCTTCAAAATCCTAAATTCTCACATTAACCCAAAAGAACTCGAAACAAAACAAAAACCAAACCACCCAAACCCTAACTAAGATGTTTAAATGAGTATGTTAGAAGGGGCAATTTGATCTTTGTAATTTAGGATTTTGCTTAAAGGTATGTGAATGGTATTTGTATAAATAGAGGGTGTAATTAGTCACCAAGTCAACAATAAGATACATTTTAGGTATTTTCCCCATAATAAAAGGACCCAGTCTAAAATCAACATGAGCACCCCTTTACAAAAGTGAAGAGAAAATGATAAACCGATTTATAAAAGAGATGATGCAACAAACTTTCCTTAACTATTTGAACAAGTGAGTCATATTTAAAGATTCAATAAAGATATATCACATCGTTTACTACTCGATTTCATCAACTAGTATTGTATATTTAGATTAATAAAAAGAAGAGACAAAACAAAAATTGAGTCTTTGAATTCTTAATAGATGTTCAATTTCATCAGTGAACTTTAATTTTGGTCAAATTGATGCTTGTGCAATCAATTTTGTGTTTTTTTTATATGGTTCTATAAACCGAGGAATTAATACTTCAAAATATAGTAGTGTGATCAAACAATACTCATTCTTCAGCCACATATGACTACATCGTATCTTGATCAAATGTCTATCTATTGAGAAAATCTTTAGTGGTTTATTACCACCGTATCAGCGTCATATGTGGCATGCATTTTCACTCATTCCACTAAAATATTGACACGTCCATCAATCCATGTCAGCTGACATGGAATTTAAATAAAAAATTTTAAAACTTTCACCCCTCAGCTCTCTCTCCTCTTCCTCTTCCGGACACCAGCCGAGTCGCCGGCGCTGTGACCAAGCAGACCACCGCTGCATCCAAGCGAGCATGGCCGGCTCCCTCTGTTTTCTCCATCTCGTCGTCCTCGAGATCTCGCCGTCCATGGCCGAAATCGTCGCTCGTCCATGGCTGTCATCGTCATTGTTCATCCATGGTCGACCGCGTTCGGGCGTCGTCTCTATTGTTCATCAATGGCCGACCACAAGCCGACTGCAAGGGACGATAGATCTCGATATTTGAGCTCTGTCCATGCCTTCGAGATCTCAACCTCGCCCGTTGCCATGGCCGATCACGAGCCAACTGCAAGGGACTACTGCAAGAAGATGGCTTCCTCTGTTTTTTTCCCTTGATTTTTGGGCCCTGTCCATGGCCTTCGAGATCTCGACCTCTTCCTTCGCCATGGACGAGACCAGATCTACAGGCACAATCCAGTCCAGATCTGGACGGAAAACCACTGCGAGCCATCGTGACGATGGAGGGGTGGCTCGGCCGTCGACGGAGCCGACCACGAGCCAACTGCAAGGGACGACAGAGCCGGCCGCGAGCGAGGACGGAGGAAGACGGAGAGCACGACGGAGGGGAAGCTTCCATGGGTGGACAGATGCAGATTTTTTTTTTTTTTTTTTTTACTTTTATTCCACATCAGCGGACATGTGTCAATTTGTCATTGGATTTGAGCAAAAAACACGTACCACCTCAGCAGCCACTAAATATTTTCTCCTATGTATTTAGGTATTACATAATTGTCTTAATCCTCAATTTGACCGCTTATTTGATATTTTGCGGAACTATGGTGTTCTTCAACTGGGTTGATCTCCTTATCTTGTAAAAGCACACTCATATAACTTTTTCGATGGTATCTTACTCATCAATTATATCAAGTTTTTTGTTAAATGTAAGATCACCAAATATTTTAACTCATCGTGGATACTGAAATTTCATAATTCAAAACTTGGATAAATATAGATAGATGTGTAAGTAGAATCGAGACATAATCAATATAAAGATAAAACATCAACTTGACATGAAGTATTTTCTGACAAACAAATAAGGAACTATCTCAATGTGTGTGTGTCATATAAAACATCAACTTGACATGAAGTATTTGCTGACAAACAAATAAGGAACTATCTCAATGTGTGTGTGTGTGTGTAGAATTCCCTACTATTCTTCCAATATATATTGTTCTAACCAATATTATATTAAAGAGGAGTGACAATATTCAAACTAGGCAAAAACATGGCACTTAATTTGGATATGTGGAATAAATGGAACATTTGAGACTTCATCATATTAAGCCTCTCACTTAGGTCTTTCTAAAGCTTTGGCTTTCAAACATTTATGCTTTGGCTCATGTCTTAATTAGAATTGTGGTATTAGGAGGAAGGGTATATGTGGGCTCAAAATTAACCTACTTAAGGTAGACCTTCTCGAGATGAGTTTTAAATGTTAAGATGAAGTTTTTTAAAGGAAGGATTGAGATGCTTAGTATTTGATTTGTCAGGGCTAAAAATAAGATTAAGTTGTCCCAATAATATACCTTTTGATTTTTTTTTTTAAATACACGACGGACTTTAACACTACTTTAAATGTCCACTTGCATACATGTTTTAAAACTCAAGCTTCAGTCAACAAAAAATGATAAGCAAATATCTTTGTTTTTTTATGACAATGGTAGCATGGTAATATTATCTAATTTGACGTAGGAACAAGGAAAACCACAGTACAAGGCCAGATATATAAATTCTTGTGATCCTTCCGGGAATTGGAGGCAGAGCAAGGCCAGTGCTCTGCACGTGCTTCTTCATCCTCCCAAGTCTCAAAGTCCCAAGCATTGACCCTCCCCAACATCACCCAAGCCACCTCCCAACCATTTACCTTGCTTGTCAATTTCTACTTCAAGGTTTCCTTATAAAGTTTGCAATGCACTATTTTCTTGATGCATGTAATCTCTCATAATGGAGGTTAAGAGGATAGTTTTGCCGTAGTCGAAATTATATTAGAGGGAAGAGACAAAATTCAAATACACAAACACATGGCATTTAGCTTCATCTCAGATTTATGGAACAAATGGAACATCCGAGGGCTTCGTCGTACTGAGCCTCTTGCTTCAAGTTACTCTCATTCTATTTGCACCCCTTAGAAAGAAAATAGCGAGCCGTCCCATCATCTTCCTTTTATGGTTGGCCTATTTGATGGCTGACTCGGTAGCTGCATTTGCGGTCGGGCTCATCTCTCACAACCAAGGCAATTTAAACACTCTTGTAGTAGAAGTAGATGGAGCTCTTCAGGCATTTTGGGCCTCATTTCTCTTGCTACATCTTGGCGGTCCAGATACAATCACTGCCTTCTCTCTCGAAGATAGTTCACTTTGGCGACGACACCTGCTCAATCTCATCTTCCAAGTTGGTGCCGCCATCTACGTCTTTGTGCTGATATTTCCTAGTGACAAGTCGTTGGTGATCCCAACGATCTTGGTGTTTCTTGCAGGGTTTATAAAAATTGTGGAGAGGACATTGGCACTTTATCTCTCGAGCTTCCCAAAGCTCAGGGAATCAATGCTCTCAGACAACGAGCTAAGCATGGCCGCAGACTCGTCGCAATTGCTCGAAGAACTCTTTGTTCATTGGGGTCTATGTGGACGTTCTAATGAAGAAGGAGCAAAGCTTGCCGAGAGCATTGTGGTGAATCATGCTTACTCATTCTTTCAAATCTTCAAGATCTTCATCGTAGATCTAATCTACACAAAAGAACAACGCAAAATGAGCATTGATTATTTTCACAAAGTTTCTGCAGTGGATGCATTGAGGGTGATATCAGTCGAACTCAATTTCATTTATGAGGAGCTCCACACAAAAGCGTTGACAATACGTCACAAATGGATCTACATTTTCCGCATCATAGCCTTCGCTAGCATTGTGGTGGCTTTGGGCCTGTTCAATCGCTTGAAGAAGTATCGACTCCGCGAACTCGATGTGAAAATTACTTATATCCTTCTTTTTGGAGGGATAATTATTGATGGGATAGCTCTGTTCATACTTGTTTTCTCCGATTGGACTGTTGCCAAAATCAAGTACAACACCACAGGGTCATCTAGACTAGATTCATTTCTCTACAAGTTGGTATCCGCCACGGATTACCTGAGGAAGCCCCAATCCGCCACATGTGAAGTAGAACCTAACACCAATGTTACTTACGAGGTCTTAGATACACCATTAATATTTCGAAGGTGGTCAGAATCCATCTCTGCTTGCAATCTTTTTTCCGAGGCATTTAAGGAGAGTCCGAGAAAGATATGTAAGTGCAATCAGTTCTGGGGCATCGTCATTTTCAAAAATATCTGCAGTTTAATTCTAAATGATCAACATCATGGGGTGACAAATCATATGCTGTGGTAAAAGATCAATGATGGTAAATGCAAAGTATGTGTCCAAAAATCTCTTTATCAAGAAGTTATGGATCTTTATCTTTAATGATTTGAAACTTCAATTCTGGGAGAGATCACCAATTGTTCGAACCTAATATGAGATCGGACTTCTCACGTATATTTTAGATCGGCAAGGCTAATATCCACAACTATATTATAGCGTGGCATGTTGTTACTGAAATATGGTACAACAAAGATAAACAATCTATGAGCTCCACAACCACACTTAATCGAAACCTAATTGATCGAAGGGAATTCAGCAAGATCCTCTCCGATTACATGATGTATCTTTTACTTAATCGGCCCAATTTGATGTCAGCTGTGGTGATGGTGGGCATTGCCCAAATGGTATCGACGAAGACGTTGCTCGAGCTACGGGGCCTCATCGGTGATGCGACGAAGGATCTGAACGGGTTATGTGAAAAATTGTACAATGAAGTGCAAGATGGAATGCCGCCTCAAGATCCTGCTGGCCCTTGGAAATCCTCGCTCAACGATGGGCTCCTTTTGGCCCACCGACTGGAAGATGATGGGGAAAGCAAGTGGGATAAAATAAGCCACATGTGGCTTTGGACGTTGAAATATGCAGCAATTAATATAAAGGGAGAGACACATGTGCAGGCACTGGCTAAGGGGGGAGAGCTCCTTACCTTTGTTTGGTTGTTGATGGCACATCGCGGTTGCTTCTACAAACCAGAATGGGGCAGGTACCGCGAATATTGGGACGAGCTGTTTAGTGACGGAGATGAGGATGAGATGATATAGCGATGACAGAGATGCGAGTGTGGTCAACAGTGAATTGAATGCTCTGCTTAGATATTTCATCCTCATCAACTGTTTTATTTACCTATGCCGTCACAGGCATTTCTACAAATAATAAAATTTACTAGTTTGTGTATCTTTATGACTAATGTGGAGAATCGGTGGATTTTCATTCTTCATATTAAGCCTTTGTCCGTGTCTACTCTTATTTATAATAAATATATCAGGTTCATATTTATAATTATATTAAAAAAAAAAGGAAGAAAATTTATATTGTTGTACTTCTCAAAGTAAAATGATAATATAGAAAAAAAATACATAGATGGGAAAAATTCAGGAATAATGTCATTTTTTCTCCCCATTTTTCATTTTGTACGCTCATAAAACGCGTCTCTTCGCTGCTTGATAAAAGAAGCCGCCTAAAAAATGCGAATGAACTGCCCAGATTATTCCCGCAAGTTTCATCATCCAATTTTCAATGATGAATCCAAAAAATAATAGAAGCCGGAAAAAACAAAATACAGAAAATTCAATCCTGCACGTCGGCGCCGTCACATCATCACAGATCGCCGCCACTCTCCCTCCTCTTCCTCCCAAAAGCCCTGACACTTCCCCGTCGGCCGAAAGCACCTCGCCGTGTCCTGCGCCTCCACCTCCGACCCTGCCCCGACCAGCCACTCCCCTCCCGCGACGGCGACGGCGACGATCCACAACATCAGGGACGAGGCCCGCCGCCACTGCCAGGCCCACGCCTTCTCCGCCAAGTACGTCCCCTTCGGCTGCGACTTCACCGCCTCCGACCCTACTCGCTCGACGAGATCGTCTACCGCGACCGCTCGGACGGACGCCCTCAAGAAGTTCGACGCGCGTACTGGAGGAACCTCTTCGACTCGCACGTTGGCTATGAGCCAGCCTCCATACATTGGTTGGGCAGTCCACAGTCTCCTCTCAAAGCCTCCTCCTTTCGAGCCAGGGGACTCGCATCACCCCGATTCTCCACCGCGACGGACGACGGAGCATCCGCTCCGACGATGCCGGATCGTCGGTTCCGCCCATCGACGCCGGACCGCCGATCGGAAGCCGATCAGCTTCGTGGCCCGTCTGTAATTCTCGCCCGTCACAAACGCCTCGTGGGAAGCGAGATCCGAGATATTCGAGGGGGTCGGCCATGCCGGTGCGACCGAGAGTGCTGCGTCGCCGGAGAGCGAATTGGTTCGGAGGAGTCCGTCTTCTAGGAGCAGGGCGAGCGTTTTCTACGAGTTTTCGAGTGATTATGTGCTTGGAGATCAGTATAGAATCCTTGGAAGTAGATCAGGGTGGGGAAGCTGGTGGAAGATGTCGATGCTCTCGCTGGGATTATACGCTGCTTTAAGGTAAATAAACCGAGCTTTGAACAACTTTCGGATGGTGATACTTTTGTTTCTGGTTCTGAATGTGGTGCTATTTGTTTTCTGCGATGTTTCTCCAGCTTAAATTTCTCGGTTTGAATGATGGTTCAATGGTTGAAATGTGGTTTTAACCGAATTTCGAGCGTTTTTGTCCCTGCCTATTCCTTGTGTCGACGCAATGCAAACAATGTCATTGTAAAACACAGAGTTCCTATGGGCTTTTTCTGCAGAAAATGAATTGCCTATGATTTCATTGACACTACTAGACTTAGGTAATACAGTTTGTGGTGCTTCAATAAATTCCTGATATGAAACTGACAGATGCTTGGTGCTCAGTCGGTGGGTAATCAGTTCTAGTACTCTGCCATTCGTAGTTTGAATGCAGAGTCCTCGTTTGAATAATCTAGAATGGGTCATCTGGTAATTAGAGAATGTATTGTAACAATTTGCTGCTGCTTTGCTGTAAGAAGTACTTTGTCTCTATCTTTTGTATATGTGCATATCTAAATTCTCATCAATCTTGGTCCATTTCAAGTTCTGCAACCAGAGGCTTAATGCCTAAGTTCTATAGTCATTAGCCGTAGTTCATATAGTGTGGGAATTCTTCATTAGAATTGTGCGTAACGGAACATCCCCATTGTATTCAGTCTTCTGCTTTTGGACCAGCATTGCTCCATCAACAATAGCAACACAAGGCCTCCATTATTAGTCGCTGCTTCCGTAGGCAGAAGTTTCTCATGAGGCCAATCCGTATTGACACTGACTTGCAAATAGTGTGAGCTGTTACATGGGTTGGGCGCTCGTCAATGGAGATCCACCTGGAAGTAACTCAGTCCACAGAAGGTATCATATGAAACAGTACTTCCAATTGATGATAGTATGCTAGTTTCTCCCCTCAAATTGATGACTGCTTAATTGGCTTATAGGACGAGAACATACATTTCCACCTGCTGCCACTAAACAGTCGCAGAGTCACGTTACTCTTGATCCTGAAGGATGGTGTCACTTTGATCTCCGTGCCTTAAATGTGTGTTTGTTCTTTTCAAACCATATTTACTCTTTGCAAACCATATATACATGTTTACTTTACTCTACTCATAAAAACTATGGTAAGTTTGCTAATTTGCTAGCCATTCACCATTCTCTTATTACCAAAAACAAAATAAATAAATCAAACCCATCCAAACTATGGAGACGCTTGCTAATCAACATCCTCTTGCCAAGAAATATTGGCAGTTTGTCAAGGTTTTCAAAATGTTCAAGCACAATACTCAGGTGGCAGATCTTCATAAAGTTGTCCTTTCCATGATATAGTCTCATTACTGATCCATTCTGCTGTTTACCTTATACCGGTATTTTCTGGCAGAAATCCGCGATTCCTCAGATTCAGTTGCACTTACTGCCAATTTCACATTTGTGGCTCGTGATTCTAGAACTGGGAAATCAGCTCCAATTAAACCCATCTCCCCAGAGATAAAGAGAGAAAAATTACTTTGGCAAGAGGCAGAAAAGAAGGAATCAAATGAGGAAAAAGGAGAGAAGAACATAGCAGAGATACTAAGGGGGATAACTTGTCCAGGCTCCAAGCTTTGTTTGCTGAAGTTCGTGTCTTCTGTGATATGCCTGCACTGGCAGACAGTGATATCATTCCGAGAAGCAACACTTGTTTTGAGAACTCATTAATATGCCATTCACAGCAAAGGAATATTCATGGGAGGGTATTTGGAGGATTTTAATGCCTTTTCAATGCCTTTGCTGGTTTGTCACCCGGGTTCTTTGAAGTTGACCATGTTGAATTCTTGAGACCTGTAAGTACTCATTCAGCGCATAATGTATTTCTACGTCTAGCTGCTGCTGTTGCATGACTTAGCTACTGAGTGTGGATCTGTAGCAATGATTACATGATATGTCTGGTGTCAGTCTTTTATAAGCACGGATTGTCGAACTTGAGCCTCTACTCTTTCAGTTTTATGTATATGTGTGAAATTATGGATCTGTTAGGTGGAAGATCATAATATGAAGGATATTATTTTTGGGATGTAGGCAGATGTTGGCAACTTTCTCTGCCTCAAATGCTGTGTCCTGTATGCGGAGCTTGACAATCCAGCTGAACTCCTGGTAAATGTTGAAGTTGTGGCCCATGTGATGCAACCTGAGCTCAGGTCACGCAAGGTATGAGTGGCCCATGTGTGTTACATTTTTTTTTTTTTTTTCAATAGCAAACTTTGATGCCGTTTTGATCAGAAGTCAAAGGATGCTGTGGTTAGGGGATATATCTTTTTACTTCCCCCTTCTTTGGGCCCAAGCTATCTACCATCCTTCAACATAATGATCATGCGTAAGAAAAGTCAAATAGAGAAATAAGAATGAATTGGTTACCTAGTTGGGGGATACTGAAGTCTCTCTTCAGTTCTATCTAAATGGTGAACTGAACCTTTGTGAAGTTACCATATCTTTTGTCAGACTTGATTTCAGATCACCATGTCTTAGATACTCATAATAAATTTGTTGTTATTTCATCTATCATCATAATAGGTGTCAAACGAATTCTACTTTACATTAACTATACATCCTGAGGCCTTGAATGATGAATTTGAGGATTCGGAAGTCCCATCCATGGAAGAAGAGGCATGGCATGTCCTTGAACGTATGGATGTTGAGAGTTGTCAGACTTCATCTGAATACACTTTTCGAGTGACTGAAGCGAATGGCAATGCTTACTTGCAGGTTGAATGATAATTAGTGGGGGACTACAATTGATACTCAAAAAGCAGGACAACATTGCCAAGCAAAAGAGGAACTCGGGGACATCAGTCTAGTTAGGAACTTAAACGGATGTCTAACTCACCAAACATGTATAAGCATAGCGAAGTCCAATTATTTACTATTTCTGAGAAAGTCTCACTGCACGATTAGATGAACCAAAGATTAGAAGATGCCAAGTAAAATGATGTTGAGAAATAAGAGCTCCTGCCAAGTGAAGTCTCACAAGGACATTGGACTAAACGTGTCACTGATTCATATTGATGGATGGTGACAAAAATTTGTGAACTTCCACATCTGCTGGTAATAAACTGATACCATGTTCAGCGTTGATATGTGAGTGTTTTTTGCTTTGTGACGGAGTTGTTTGCTTTGTCCTAATGCTAGCTCAAGGGACTACATGCTTGCCGTTGCATCGAGAATTAACAGAGCTCTCATGATCAGGCTTCTTTACGGTGGAATTCTTTGGAGAAGCTTGGCTTAAACATGCTTGGAAGCAATTGGTAAGTCGGCATCCTTCATAAGATAATTCATCAATGTTTCAGAATTAGACTGGTCAATAATCTAGGGTCAGAACTTGGGAGTTTATTGCTACCAAATCTAGTCGCATTTATTAGCAATTTATTTGAGACAATTCTCTGTTGAACTGCTTATGCTTACCATATTTCTATCCTTGAATGATTGAAAATGGAAAAGGTTAGAACAGAGTATTCTTGTAAGCATTTGCAAGAATTTTTTGTTGAAACCAGGCTCACCCGGCCTTCATTTTTATTTCTCCCTAATAAGTTTCCAATAATCTACTATGTCCAATCGGCCCATTCAGTTTACTCCATAATCAGTTCCAACTCAAACTATGATGTTGGTTCTATACCAATGAGACCTTGCGCAAGGCCATGAAAAGCCCTAGAAAGAGTTCTGGTGAGCAAAGCCTCAAGATTGTCAGTGTTTCGCGCAGTTGGTCACTTTGTTGATTCTCTACGGAGAGTTAATGTTATGTAGTTCCATAAACAACTAGCAAAGCACACACAATTGGCATTCGTGAGAACATTTACGTCTGTAATAAGGAGATGCTTAACCCAGACTTCATGAACCTTTCATGCTTTAATTAGCACTATGCGACACTCATCACACCATGGTTCAACTATACGGTCATCGACAAGGAATCATTAGGATAAATTCACTGCAGGCCCACATAGTTTTTATGTGAAGCCCTCTTCTGAAAGTCATGTGTTACAAGTTAAATAGAAGTATGAAATTAAATTGTCGCCTCGGGGCCATAGGCAATTTTAGAACAAATTTGAATAGCTGGTGTTGTTGATACCATTGTGACTCTATCCAAATCCACGAGAATAAAGTGGTTTGGGAATGATACATGCTAAGTCTGTTACAAATGCGTTTTGTCTTGCTAATGAAACTTAGTGAATTGGAAAAACTCACCAATTCGTTCTGTTTCTGGGAAAAAACCTATTAGCTATTCTTTAGGTTACTAGTCAAATTATTGAGGTTAAAAAATAAAGCTCGAGAACATTTCTTGTCCAAAACCAGTTACGGATATCTGGAGTTAATACAGCATAGAATCTTGTTCTCGTCATGTTCTTACCAGTTACCATCTATCAGGTTCTGTCTTGAAGGAAACAATTATCAAGCTAGAGTTAAAACCATCCATATCTCAAGCTCTCGCCACAAGTCAAATGGGAGAGACATGCCTTAGCGCGTTAGCTTCAACCAACAATATGGGTGAATATGAACTGGTCGGATTTACGCTTTTGCAAAAGCAACTCTTCCATCTTTTCTATATTTGTAAGAAGGTGATCTTTCATTTATTTCTTCTGTTTCTTTGGATCTCATAATCGTTCTCTTTGATGGTAGCTGATGATACATCCCCGATTTTGGAGAATTTTCCCCGAAAATTGTCCAAAATGTAAGAAGATGAACAGTAGAATATGCTTTGATTTCTTTGCCAACACAGTCCGTAGACAATTCTTTTTTGTCATTATATTCTCCTTGGCTCTAAATTCTTTTTTATTTTATTTTATTTTATCAAAACAGGTATTGTAGTTCCCCTATTAAAAACTTAACTTCGTTCATTAAGAACAAAGAAAAGTAGGACCCCCCTTTTCTAATTGTTTTGCCCAAGCTCTCGTGATGGAGGAAACATCAATGCACCTTCTCGTTTTTGTTACTCCTCGTTGGGGCATGGTGGACAGAGTTTAAGTTTAAGCTGCTTCAGATTTCATTAGGAGCAAGTAAATGAATTGGAAGCACCAAATAATTAATTCAGTTGTTCAATTTCACTCTGAAAATCCCAACGTTGATTCGTTTATGCTTGTCTGGTCTCTATGCTTGTCTGGTCTCTTTTATCTCTTATTGAAAGGTAGACTACAAAAATAACTAACACACATTGGCTGATCAGATTTATAAACACCTAGACAACCTCAAGAATCTCTATATGTTCAGAGTAAAGGGCTAAGTATCCAAGCATGTGAAAGCATGTAATTCACTCGATGATATGGTCTCTGTCCTTTGAGAAAGAGAAGAATGGCAGCGCTAGTCTTTTTGTTTTGTAAGCTGTATGACATCAACCTCTCAACGTTATACAAGTATGATATGCTTACTAATCTGCATTATATACGAATTGGTTGGACTATTACCCAATGAGGTTAAGACTTTAGGTTTGGATTACTGTAATAAAATAGTATCGGTAGCAGATGCTCGATAATATGGTCTTTGTCCTTTGAGAAAGACACGTGACGGGATTGCTTGTCCCCTTGTGTTTTTAGCTGTAAATTAACAAATTGATAGGTTGATTGATTTTAGAGCGTCGAAACTGCCTCTAAAATGGTGAGCACAGTTCTAAGATTATTCCAAGTGAGAAACATTAAGATCCAAATATGATTCCATCGTATCTTTGCCAAACGTGTACCTATTTAGCCAATTTGTTGGGTATTATATGATTTTGCTAATTCTCGATTGTAAGTTGTAGTATTTTGCGATGGATGCTATGTTTCTATAGCTTTAAAATAATTAATAAAAGATTTAGTTCCACGTGCAATTTTATATCTGTGATTTTTGTTCACAGGTAATCCCTTAGCTACTAAAGTAATAGATATCCTCTGTGAATGTAGTGGAAACTGCACTACTGAATGGATGAAGATGGCGTCAAGATATCAAAGGGAAGTAAAGAAGTGGTGTCCGGTCCATAAAAGATAAAAGAAATGATCATAATAGCCATGATGACGAAAATCAAGAGTAAGATGAAAGAATAGTGGAAACACAAGTCTTCTAGTTGATTACAACTCAATCAATTTCAATCATTACCGATTTCTTTCTGTTGTTGCCAAAAGCCTAGCTTCATTTCCAACCTAAGCATCTTGTTTCTATTGACAACTAAATTTATTGACATCTATTATGTCGGGGCTAACAATACAACCTAAAAAATATGAATAGATTTAATGATGATTATGAATGACTTTTGCAGAACAAAAGTAAACAGCACGAAATATAACTAAAAGCAATTATGATCACGAGAGGTTATCATCAAAAATTTATAGTGATTCAATTTTATTCCAAAGCCTACGTTTACTCTCCAAGTAATAGCCTTAACATGGGTTGAATTCCATTAGTAATCTTTAGGACAGCTACAATCAATAATTGTATAGATCCCACTATTAAGACACAATCACTGCTCTTTCACTCATACACTTAAATCTTAGAATGATTACAAAAACAATGACAGTGTCTGATTAAAGAGGTGAAAGATGAAGTACAATAGCAATACTTTCAATTTTTCCATCCAACGTTTTCTATGCTTTTTTGATCATTATAATATAGATGTCTTCAATAATGTCGTTAAAGACTCGGGTGAGGATCCAATAGCTTTTTCAAGAGTGGTTGAGAGCTTTGTCAAAATCAGCATTGCCCATTGTTAGAACCTGAATTTTAGTTTACAATTCAAATTTTCACCGTTGTAAAAGTTTGCCAAAAAAAAAAAAAAAAAAAAAAAAAAGGCAAGATAATAAATAAATAACAAATAACAAATAAAAATGGGAGCCAATTCGGATGGGTCCGTTCATGCGAGTTCACTCTCGACCCAAGTTGCCTTCATTCCATATCTTAATGCAACCCCTAACAAGAAGAGCCCCAGAAAAAGAAGACAGAGAAAAGAAAAACAAAGAAACCCCGTCGAAATTTGTCGAGCTGCCTCGTCTCCTTGCTGAAACCGAGAGCTTCGGACGGCTCGAGTACTGACTGAAGGTTGCTTTCAGATCCCGATTCTGATAATCTTCATGGCCGTTGCCTTCTCTGCCGTCGTTTCTCGGCGTTCCTGAGCTGCGCCTTTCCTGCTCTGCTTCTCCCTGTTTTCCGGCCTGCGAAGCTCGACAAGCTTCAATCTCGGTTCAGGCATCACCACCGAAGTTGATCACCTTCCAGGACTTCCTTCTTATTGCTGTAAGCTTCGGTCATGGTCAAGATTCCTCTTTGGATACGTAAGATTCAAAACCTTTCGTCTCGGTTGATCGAATCTAGGATTAAGAACAGAGATTAATGTCGTGGCGGTGTTATGCGAAAACAGATTAGTCTCAGGCTTCTTTTTTTCTCTCTCTCTCTCTTTTGGCGAATTGGTTTAAATCATTCATGCTTTGGTATTGTCAAATCGAAACGTTGCTCTAGTATCGCATATAAGATGGTCATCCGAGACGCTCACCATTTGTCACTGATTCTGGATCACTTTGAATGTATGTAGACATGCTCTGCATGAAAGGAATTCTTCATCAATCACTGAGCGCAATTGCAGTTTGATTTCCATGTTATTTATGATCGAATTTGCACCTTTTGTTTTTATGTTGCTCCGTTGTTGCTGTGCTCGCTGCAATGGTGACTCGGTGATAAAAGAAACGAAATGGAGTCAATATAGCTTTCGACAATGATCGGAGATGAGTTCTCGCGATAGCCTTCTGCCTCGCATCCCATTTGCTCATGTTCTGGTCATTTTCGTTATACTGAGAAAGGAAGAGTCTGGTAATGGATGGTGGTCGACCGTGGCAACCGGTGACAACGGTGGTGGTTGACAGTCACGTTCCGGAGATTGATAGTCATGGACCATGGTCCGTTACACATCTCTAGCTGCTGTTGCTGCTTCTACTGTTAGTAGTAAGACTTCCCACATAGATGGGGCAGCTCTCATCAGTTCTAGATCCATGTGAGGGTTTTACCACTGATGTTTTCTTGGTTATCCTTTTCCTCCTAGATTTAGCCTCTCCCATAAAACCAGCTTGAAAATTTTTCTCGAGATCGTTCTAAATTTTATGCTTGTGTTTCCTTCTTCAGATGCCCTAGAATTAAGAGATGCTTCAGTTCTATCTGATGATCTTCTTTTTGCAGTAGCATCAACATTTTGCTCTTAGCCTCTTCCAAGTCCTTCATAGCAAAGAATCACCGAATGTCTACATTCTTCGCTTTTTGGTAAATTTTCTTCACATCAAGTTCCTCTGGTTGCTAATGAGCAAGATGGTGATTTCACTTTTATCAAGATGACAACCAGATTGATTCCTGGAAGATCGGTCAGTACTCCTCCCTTACGAAAGTAACTGTAAATCATTCTCATACTGGTAGATATGTTACTTTCATGATAACTCAACTGTCGAGGAATTGTTTGCATTGCGGTCTTACGACTACCGTTGTTGCAGAGAAAACAAGAGAGGCTGAGGAAGATGGAAGAGAGGTATACTTGCAACTTTACGAGGCCATTGAAACCCTCCTTCACATATGCAGAGATGGTTGCCGGACGATTGGACCACGCGACAAACTCCTTAGAGCATCGCAGCCTCTCTGTGGATTCCCTGCTTGTAAAGGACTTGAGACCTTAGCACGTCATTTTGCCGGCTGCAAGGTCCGCGTTCCCGGAGGATGTTTTCATTGCAAACGCATGTGGCAGCTTCTTGAACTGCACTCTCGGATGTGTACCGAGCCTGATGATTGCAAGGTTCCTCTATGTAAGTAAGTCAATGTACTTCTATGCTTGTCACCTCAATTTTAACCTGGAGAAGACTTGGATGCAGGACGTGTCTAAATGTGACTGCCCGTGATGTGTGGTCGTTTTTCATTCATGTAAATTTTTTTTTTGGCATGTCCTATTCTAACTCCTCTCTCTTCGACCTTTACTTTGCCTATTTGTAGAGGTGTGAGTCGATTGCCACACTTAAAGCTAAATTTTTCCCACCACACCCAATTCCCTTGCCACTGGGCGCCGGCTTTGTGGTTTCATACATGTAATTAATTAGGTCCTAAAAAGTATTGGGTATTGAGCAAAACTCGCTTCAGAAGGTCAAGTGAGAATTGCATTGCTGACTCATAAGTCCGGGTTTCAAGTGTCTTGCACGGAAAAAGTCCAACCCCGATTCAAAGAAACTGGTTCATGAGTCAAAATTTTGAAGGCAAGGATGCTTTTCCTCCCTAATAATTCTTCAATGATTTAAAATTAAGTGATTATGCGAGATGCATGTCCGGGCTGAGTCATCTTATTGGGTGTAGAGTTGAAGAGCAGCACCTTCTTCGAACTGATTTGTAGTTGTGAAATTGATGGCTCTACATTGTGTCTCTTTTGCTTTTGCCAGGCAACTTAGAGTGAAGATTCGGCACCAAAGCAAGAAAGATGACTCCAAGTGGAAAATGTTGGTCAACAAAGTAATTGCAGCTAAGAATGCATCGGGACCATTCTCAGCTCCATGCTCAGGTTTATTGTGACATCTTTGTAGCTTAAAAAACCATGCTTGTTCGCAAGTTTGATTCATCCCTATTCAAAAAGAATAAAAGTATTGCCGGAAACTTATAGTTTTTATTTTTATTTTTATTTTATACTATAAGTCTTTGCAGTGACCTGTACATCAGTCAGCTGGATAATATATATACATTACTTACGATCGACTTTTAGATGCTTCTTTATTTCTTTGGTTGGATTAGATTGCTTTACTCCATCAGCCACAAGGCTATATCTTTTGCAACCGTATCATGAGTACAACTAGTATTAGCAGAATTTTCGGCTTGACCCGGGTCCGTAAACCCAATGCGATCAGAACGATTGGATTTGGATTGGACCCGCATCATCAAAAGCATTGTCCCGGGCCAGACGAGATTTTCTTCCGATTGTGCGTAATCTCCATTAGATTTTAATGAATCACCCTCTATTAAATCCTCTATTAAATCAACTTTAATGGTGAAAAACACAAGCTAATGAAAGGAATAAATTACCATAAGGTATTAATAATAGTTGGCATTGATGAAGAACTTACCAGCAATCTAAATATACACTTGCAAAGATAATCATCATATTAATGGAATTTACCATACTTTTGGATAGTTCATAAAGTTATTTGAATGGTACCTCCTAATTCCTATATGTGCAATTATCAGTGTGACATAAGTATCTATGGACCTTTTATACTAAATATACACGTTGATCCATAACTCATTAGTATAAATCGAAATCACCAATGTATTATCTCTACTGTCCTCACGTGAACTTATGAGCATGTCGCAAAAAGGTAAACTGTAATATATATATTTGCTTGAACATTTACCGACTTAGTTTTAAAAATGTGCACGTTTGTTTGGATTTAAATAAAGCTCAAAAGCACTCTTTACTTTTCCACTCAAAACTTAAAATATCAATAAAATTTCGGGAAATTATGAAAATAAAATAAAATGTGAGTCTTTGAGCTAACATTTGAGTACTATGAAAATTTAGAAAGTCTTGGATTTAAAAAAAAAAGAAGAAGTTAAAAGTGCATGAACTGTAAAATTTAAATTAAGCAAAAAAAGCAAAAAAGTAAAAATCATTCCATACATGCCAGTGATTAATAGAAACTTATCAATATAGATTATAAAATTCTTATTAGTTATCTAGGACAATACACAAGTATAATGTCGACCGCTCAAAATACTCAAAAACCAACTAAAAATAATAAAAACCAGCCAACCCTAAGCAAATTGCTAAAATGAATTTGCAAGAAGGGGCAATTTGGTGTTTTCAATGTATGATTTTGCTTAGAGGGTATGTGAATGGTATTTGTATAATAGGGGTAATAAAGGTGCATTTGGTAACTATTCTATTCCCGAAAACAATTTTTTATCAGAAATAATTTTTCTTGATTCTGTTCTCTGAACGAGTTTCTAAGCATTTGAAGGCATTTGGTAACTATTTAAAATTTCTATTCTTGGGATAGAAATGCGTTTGGTGGGACTCTCAAATTTTTTTATACTTTTTATTATATTTTTCTTATTTTTATCTTTTATCTTGTATCTTTTATCTTTTTCCTTCTTTGTGGCCGGCGATCGGCACGCTGCGAGCCTCGGCCTCGCTAGATCTGGGTGAGGCCAAGCCTCGTCGGTGGCCAAGCAAGGTTGGCCTCGCCAGATCTAGCGAGAAGAGCCTCACCCATCCACCGGCGAGGCCGACCTTGCCCAAGTGATGCAAGGTCAAGCCTTGTAGGTGGCTTGGCGAGTGCGAGGCTCGTCGGACCTCGCCTTGGCCTGGCAAGGCTCGCGGTCGCCGGACCTCGCCCGGCCCGGTGATCAACCGCTGCCGCCGCCGTCGGCGGTGTCCGTAATTGGTTGGTGGGAGGACGAAGAGAAAAACGAAAAAGTTGCTTGATTCTTGAAATTGTTCCGGGAACAAATAACTACTTTTTCTTTTTTTACTCTTTGATTCTATTACAAATCTATTCTCGGGAAAAAAAAAAGATTTTTGTTCTCGAGAACAAAAAATTTACCGAACCGATTTCTATTCTTTTTTTGTTTCGAGAAACAAAAGAACAAAAAAAGAATAGACTCAGGCACCGTTTGGAATGTTACCAAACAGGGCCTAGGTAGTCATTGCCTTCACAGCAAGGTATATTTTTGTTACACTCCCCGGAAGAAAAGGACCCAGTCTGAGATCGACATAAGCATCACTTTACAAAATTCAACAACAAATGATACACTGATTTCTAGCAAAAATGATGCAACAAACTTTAATTAGCTATTTCAACGAGTGAATCATTTTTAAATATTCAATACAGATATGCAACCTCTTTTACAACTTGATTTCATATATTTCTAGCACTAATAAAAGAAGAGATGCTACCAGAATTTAGTCCTTGAACTCTTAATCAATGTTCAATGATCCTTAAATTTTAATTTTGGTCAAATTGATATTTGTGCTCTGTGATTTGAATCAAATTCGTCTTTTATATAATTCTGTAAACAAGGAATTAATCCTTTATAATAATTTATGACTAATCTAATTAAACTATACTAGTCCATTCTTTAGCAAATAATATGGCTTTGTCAAATAGCATGGATTTCCGGTTTCTGGGCTCCATATACTATGACGAATGCATGCAAATGTTCGTATGCATCTGTATTGATTATATAGCATTGTATAAGACTTCACCTCTAATGGTAAGCACCTCTAATGGTAAGCACAGTCCTAAGATTATACTAAGTGAGAAACACTGAGATCCAATATGATTCCGTTGTATCTTCACCAAATGCGTACCTATTTATCCAATTTGTTGGGTATTACATGATTTCGTTAGCTCTCAATTTGAATGTTTATTTGACATTCTACAAAACTATCGAGATCTTCGACTATGTTGATCTATATTGAATTAAAGTAAAATCATTAGACATATCAAAGAGAGCAATCTCTATATAACCATTTAATTCGTTAAGTTTTATATACTCAAAGGAGATGAGGATAGACAACTAGCGCAGTTATGTTGACACCTAAATATTGGCGATCCGGTCATTTATTTATTGCATAGAAAATTATGGGTTAATTTTATCCCTGAAAAAATATTAATTGCATATAAATTTAGGTGCATTTATTTTTAATTTGCATTTTTTTTGCATTTATTGGACCGGTTATGGATGTGTTCAAATTAGTGGTTCTGAGTTTTAACTTGGTAGGCCGGAGTAAGCCCACGAAACGAGTAAATTGGCCCAAGCCCGAGCCGGAGCCCTTTTTTAAATGATTGGAAATTATCTCGTGAGAAAATGTGAATTTGAAATTTTCCGAGATATGATTGGATTTTTTTTAGAATATCTTCGGATAGGGCGGGTGTGACAAAAAATATATTGCGAGTTCATCTTTGTGAGATTTCAAGAAAATTCTATTGCAATTTTGAAAAAATTCGATGGAGAATATTCATTTTGGCAAAGGGATATTACGTTAGAGAGATTATAGACGATTTTCACAAAGATTACATTTTTTTTTTTTTTTTGTCTATAAAAGGGTCATGCACGGTAGGGGTGTGCAAAATACCCGGGAACCGCCCGGACCGCCCGGAACCGGACCGGAACCGCCCGGAACCGGCGGTTCTTGAGGGAACCGGTCCGGTTCCCGGTTCCAATTTTTCGGAACCGGTGGGTACCGTCCGGTTCCCGGTTCCATGGGCGGATCCATCCACCCGGACCGGAACCTTTTTAATATTAAAAAAAAAAATTACTAAAAGAAACCCTAGATTAGATCTCATCTCCTCACTCCCTTCGTCTTCGGTTCTCTCTCTCTTTGTCTCTTCCTCGGTTCCTCCTAATCCTATCGCCATTTCGATTCCTCCCCGAGCGTCGACGCCGTCGCCGCGCTCCTCTGCCGCTACTATTTGCCCCCTCGCGTCGGCCACCACCCGCCACAGCCGCGGAAAATTGTTTCGCGACCGTTCTATGTTGAAAACCCGACCATAGACCTCCTCCCCTCCTTCCCAACTCATAGACCCGACCGTTTTATGTTGAAAACCAAAATTGTTTCGCGTCAAGATCGGTTCCATGGATCCACCCGGGGAACCGGACCGGACCGGTCGGTTCCTTCCCGGTGGATCCATGCAACAACGGTGGATCCCGGTTCCAATTTTTGGAACCGGTCCTTAGCGGGCGGTTCCCGGTTATAGGTCGGGAACCGCCCGCCCGGACCATGCACACCCCTAATGCACGGGGAGGAAAAGGGGGCTTCTTTCGGTTTCTAGGTCAAGAAAAACTCAACACGAAAAAAAAGCTAAGCTAGGGGCTTCTCCGTTTGTTCCTTAGAAAAAAGAAAGAAAAGCTTTTTGGGAGTGGGGAAAAGTGAACAGAAGAAAAAGCTTCTGCAGAGAGGGTACACAGTGCGACAGGTGAGAGAGAGAGAGAGAGAGAAACAAAAAAAAAAAAAAGGCAAAAAGAAGTGAAAACAGAGGCAGAAGAGGAACCGGTCTTCTTCTTCCTTTTGCTGCACGATCTCACGCATACGACGACTCTCCACCGCTGCTGTCTGTTCGCTCCGCGCCGGCCGCCTCAGCAGCAACCTGAGCCGCCGGTCGCCGCTGTCCCGGCGCCCCTGCGCCGCCCACGTCCGGTCGCTAGCTCTCCGCCGCGCCCCACCGCAACGCCCCTGCAGTGCTCCGACGTCTCCTGCCGCTCACTCGCCGTGCCGCCCCGTACGCGATCTCCGCCAGCCATCGCTTCTCCCCACCGACGCGTTTTCCTGTTCGCTCGTCCCTCGCCCCGATCCGCGACGCCGGTTCTGCTCCTGCTCCACCAGCCTCCGCCCCCGTCTGCCCAGAAGCCGCAACGCCACTGCACGCCACCGCCGCTCCATCCATCGCGACACCAGCAGCCCGTGAAGCCACCGTCTCAGCCCGCGCCTGCACCTCCGCCCCGGCGTCCCCTGCAGCCCGCACCACCGCGCCGGTCCGCGACCTGTTGCTGCTCGCGACCTCGCCAGCCTCGCTCCGAGCAGGGAGCTCCGAACCAACTGCTTGTCCGCCTCGCTCCGAGCTCCCTCCCGAGCTCCGCCACCTGCTGCCGTTGGTCCCTTCGCCGGAGCTCCGGTGACCCGAAAACAGCCACTCGCCCCCGGCGAACCACCACGAGCGGCCAAGCATCGGTTGGAAAGCTTGCTTGGAAAAGAAAAAAAAAAAAAAACAAAAAGGAAAAAAAAAAATCAAATTAGGTAGTTTTTTTTTTTATTTACTTTATTTTATTTTTATTATTTTTATTGTTTTTATATGTTGTTTTTTTAGTAGAATTATTCTTTAATGTATGATTGAGATTCCAACATGAAATAGCCTCTCAAATTAGGGATTGAAAGTCCGATTTTCGCGCTTCAAATCCGACTCGCAATCTCTTGCAAAATCGCCAATCCGATCTCACGCCCGGGATTCTATTCGCAATTTAGTTTACAATTGATCAACCCGATCTCATGCGCGAGATATGGTTCGCCAATTATGAATATCAATCTTATCTTGTCTGATTTGTTGTCGTGTTGGTTGAATCAATTTTATCTTCGTAAAAAATCCAAAAAATGTTTGAATTAAGATTAGGTTTGTTTCATAATATTTCTTGTTATCTTGCATATTTAGGATATGGATTTTATTCCGAATTTTGAAAAAATCCAAAAAAATGCATTTATTTAGGATGTTAGTGTTTTTTTTTTTTTTTAAATTTGAATTGCACGTTTACTTATTTGTCAATTTTAATTTCGAATTGCATAAAAGGAAAAGAAAAAAAAATAGAATTATGGCATTCATATTAAGATAAAATTGCATGTTTAATTTTAAGTCTAGATAGATTTTTAGATGGGTTGCATGATAGGTTAGTTATTTTTTTTAGGTATTTAGAATAGATAGCATTTCACTTTAGTTTTCGCTTTAGTTAGACTTTTATTTTTGGTGATTTTAATTACGAATTTCCATAAAAAATAAAAAATCATGTGCACATCATATAGAATTAGGTTCATGAAATGCACATCATTTAGTGATTATTGCTAAGTTCATTTAATTAGAAATTGCCCGTCATTAGAGTTAGGTCATTTTTGGTTAGTTTAGATTGCATATTTAATTATTGCATGTTCATTAAGAAATCACAAAAAAATTATTTTACTCATGTCATATAATTTAAGTCATATTGCCATGCCATATCATTTCATATTAGCTTAGAAGTATTGCATTGCATATGGATTATATTCTCGTTAAAAAAAAAGTGAAAACAAAAATTGAGTGATTGCGTGTTAATTAGAAATCATATCTAGGATTGCTGATGTGAATTCTGCTCTAACAACGCAGATGCTTTCGTTGCTATGAGATAAGTCCTGCATTTTATTTGCTTTCTCAAGTGTTAAATTGGTGGTTCCCACACCCGTGAGTTAGGAAAATGAATTAAAATTAATTCAAGCTGCCTGCAAAACATTTTTTCGAAATAAAGAGAGAAAGGTACTGAATGGGCACTAGAAAAGTCTAGTGTAATCAAGTCCCCGTACCCAAAGTTTACGGTCCGTAGGAGTAAAATAATTCACCCATTATTTTACTTAGGTGTCTAATCGACCTACCGTAAATTGATTAGTGGCGACTCCCTTTTGCATGCTAGATATCCGAACCTTAGTCGCGAGTTGGTATGGGCTTTGGAGAGTCCGAGCTAAGTTAGACTTAGTAGTCCATTAGCTCGATTTTAGGTGGTGCACCCGAAATTTAGGTCGCGACAAGTTACCTCATTTGAACGTAACTCATAGATAAACATAAATTTGGCCAATTGTGTTCTCAATTTTAAGTTGATTTAAGAGGATTTTATTTTCCTCATATGGAGGGATAACCTACTGATGAAACCTAAATTTTCGCTCATAGAACCTTATTGAATTTTCCAAAAATTAGGGATTGGATTCACCGATAACGGCACAATTCGACCCTTAAACACAAACAATGATTTTACATAATTTTGCACTCATTTTTCTTGCTGCATTTCTTCTGCATTTTGAAACTAGATATATTGTGGTTTGTAAATACCTAAATTTCCGTTCCCATACGCTATTCATGAATTTTAATAAAATCAGGGATCGAATTTGCACCACTAGAAAAACAGCGACTTTACATTATCTTGTCTCCATTTTTCTGGCTCTATTTCTTCTGTACTTAGAACCTACTAGAGGCATTGTAGATTATGGATACCTCAGTTTCCCCTTCCATAGAACTCTCGTGCATTCTATAAGAATTAGGGATCGAGTTTGCCTCGCTCTCGTGACCGTAGTTGAAGGCAGAGGTACGGAAACTTGCCTGGCTCTCATGGGCGGCACAAGCTCATTACCTCGGTCGTTTGGTCCATTAGCTCGGCTATGGCGTTTGAGTTTGTATAATTCCATCCTTGACGTCAAGTGTGTGTCTTGGTTGAAGTAGGCCTTGTATCAAAACTGGTCCAAACACCTCTCCCTTCCTCATGGCAGTGACATTTTTTTTTTTTTTTTTTTTTTTTTTTTTTTTAGCATTTTGTTTGGTTGTTCTCTAATTTTTTGAGTTTGCTTCGTTCTAGGGGCTTCTCGGTTCAGACTTCGGCTTGCTGAACCGTGGATAGTATGGCATGTTTATGGCTCTTGAGCGTTCGTTTGATGTGTTTCGGGTTGGTCTCTGTCAGCCCCAAAGGCCTGTAGATATGTCGGTATGTTTCTGTGTTTGTTCGGCGCCATCTAGCGGGTGAATGGACGGCTAAACTTGCTGTCTATACCGCCTAAGGGGATGGAAACGAGCTTAAAGCTTCTATTTGGCCTCGGTAAGGGTCTCGACCTATCTCGGGATGTCCCCTTCACATGATTACATCGTCTATATGTCATAACCACATCTTTGCATCATATCGTAGTTCAATTTCTAGCGTTGTATCTACTTTATTATATCTTAACATGCACTTAGTATATCTAGAGCTTTAATCATGTTTATCATGGATAAAAATGAAAAAGCAAAATAAATAAATAAATAAAGGATAAAAAATTGGATAGGCATTTGATAAGAAACGGCGTTTTTAGGCCTAGTTGTTTTCTGCTTGGTAGAATTTCATTTTGTTTAATGCGGCAACGTTATCACCTAGCTTACATTCCTTAAACTAGGTTGATTGCATATTTAATTTTATATATTGCTTCCAGGAGTTCTATTTGCGGCTGAATAGCAAGGCATTGTTATAAGTTTGCCCGATACGGCTCAAGTTCTACTTATCGTATTGTCTGTGATTATATTGTCATGATTTCTTAATCGCTTTGTTTAATTTTTGTAATATGAGCTCCCCTTGCATGATAACTTAGGTTTACGTGTTTTAGAAAAATATAAAAATGAAGAAAAGGATCACATGAAACGTTTTCCCCATTAAAAGAGAGAAGGTACTAATCTTGGGCGTTACACAATATCTAGTGTAATCAAGTATCTGTATCTGATCTCTGATTTGCAAAAGTAAAACAAACTCTTGCATTTTGCTTGGCTTCTAAATGACTTATAATAAGTTAGTGGCAGCTCCTAAAGAAGAACAAAATGTCATAATTAACTTGAGAAAAGCATATTGAGATCGGAAGCCCGCGCTAGGCAGAAGTACCGCCTCACAAAAGGGTTAGTCGTGCCCACTTGGCAATCTGTCAAGCTCCTTTGAGTTCACCTCCAAAGGGTTGCAACACCTACTTATCCTTCAAAAGCACACTCATATGACTTGTTAGATTGTATCTTGTTCATCAATAATATCAAATGTCTTATTAAATATGGTATCACTAAACATTTCACTGAACAACAAATTGAAGTTCGTATTTTGAAACTTAGGTAACTATAGATGGATGTGCAAGTAGAATCGAGAAAGGAGTAATTCAATGATAAAACATGAACCTAACACAAAGCAATAAGCATCATTCACACATAAGATACTTTTCTCTTGCCATTTAATATATAAGATACTTGTAAATAAGTAATAAGTACTAACCTTTAACTAGAAAATTTTCAATTCTATTAAATAATAAATCTACATTTAAGAGGGGAAAAGGTGAGAAAAGAAAAAGAACAATAATATTTTGCCCTACATGGACAAAAGGCAAGAGAGTGATTACAGATAAGAAAATAATATTTTTCCCTTTATATGGACAAAGCCTATTGAGCTCATGCAATCTTATTATAAAAATTTTGTATTTGTATAAATTTTAATTTTATGACACTTTTTTTTTTTTTTAAATTTTATGACACTTTATCTTGTCTAATAAAAAAAGAGAAAGTAAGGGAACCACTTCAGGTCAAAGCAATCAATAATCTAGAAATAGAAAGAAGGATAAACAGAGATTCCTGTTTTGTGGAAATCTTGTCGCCACTTAAGGGTGAGCATGGTCCAAAGTGAGTGGTTCTCATCCTAAAATCGGGAACCGCCCATTGAGAACTAGTAGCGAAATATTGGAATCGAGAACCGCCCATTAATTGGATGGATCTACCCAAGAACCGAACTGCCGATCCGGTCCGGTTCTCGGGTAGGTATACGGAACCAGTCTCATCGAGCTTCACGTGTCATCACTGTAATATGCAACAAAGAATTATACGACAGAATCACTTTATCAAAGACACACCTAGTTAGAGCTAATGAACCAACAATATTAGTATGTTAAGAAGTGTGTAAGCAATAGAGCACACTCACCAAATTTGTTATGAGTGGGCAAAAGCAAACAATTATCCAACATAAGAATTAGTAAGTAGCCTAGGCATTTAGGATTTTTCATTTTCTTAAAAATTAAAAATTAAATATATATTATTGGTCCGATCTAGGTGGATAGGTGGGTGGTTTCACACATTGAATCGGGAACCAAACTGATACCCCGCCGGTTCCTATTATTGGAATCAGGAATTGGACCGGTTCCCTTATGAACCACCAATTATTGGACGGTCCAGTTCCATCTAGTTCCAAGTGATCCAAGCGATTCCTGGTTCCTTTGCACATTCCTATCGCCACTTGCTTTGGGTGGGAGATGCCTTCTTGGAAAGTCCCACTTATAGTAACTCCAATTTGGCATTGGCTTATATCAATCATCCATATCAAATGGCTAGTTTTCTTTTTTCCATTTCTTTGGCCAAATTAAAATTTTTGGTGGAATTTTGTCATTGGTTGAATTAAGCTCATAATTGAGTGAAAGGACATTGTCTTTATCTTGCCAAGTATATAATAATGGTAGGGTTTGATAATTAATAACCTAATGGCGTCTTCGACTTTCGTGGACACATGACGCAGTGGTAACATTTAAATTTACCCACTTGTGGTTCAACCAACTCGAGTTAGATCTATGTTGAGCTCCATTTTATTTGAGGAATGGTTGATTTACAATTCTTATATCTTTTTGGGTTTTTGAATAGATAGTCTTTTGACAAACAAGTAAGGAGCTATCTCAATATCCAAATATACACATCTTGTTGTAATCACGTTAAATCACCCAAAGTTTGCAAAACAATTGGTCCGATTAGTTGCTTGAATGTTCAACATCATAATTTCCTTAATTAGCATTAATGAAATCTGCCGATATGGACACTAATCTCATAATATTAATGTTGGATGGGGAAAATCTTTCAAGTAAGTTTCGTACATGTAATTATTCACTTGAACTGCAAAAAAAAAATAAAAAATAAAATTGCATGCATATCATTTCTACATGTTGTACCCACTTTGGATAGACTTTTTTTTCGTTTGAATAATTTAAACAGAATTTTCATCCATGTATACTACTAAGAGTGGTTTTAGAAATAATTCCATAAAAACCAAAAAAATGCAAGATGGAGAATTTACTTCATTCTTTTGTTTCTTTATTTAACATGATCTTAAAAGAAGGTTTGAGGAAGAAATGACATTGCTTAATATTTTTGCAAGGTTATTTCGTTAAGGCTCTCTCGCAATTTAAGAATTCTTAATGTTAAACATTGGAAACCTACGAATGCATCCTAGAATTTCCTATACAATTTTCCAACCTTTTCCCAAGCTTAAAACACCGACTTGATTCCAAACTTTGCAAGGAAAATGGTAAATGATTTTAAGGTATAATCACGTAAGTTATTAATTTAATTATTCAAGAAGTTTATTTTGGAATAAAGAGCCAAGAGTTATGCATCGATTATAGGACACTAAAGTGACTCACAGATTCCTGCCGATTTTTTTTTTTTGAAAGGAAAAAACGTTACTCTTGAATCACATAATCTCGTAAAAGTTAAGAGCATTGCGTGAAAAGAGGAAAAGAAGAAACATAAATGGGTCTAAGTTAAAGAAAAAAAAAAGCAAAAAACGAAAAAACGAATATAAATGGATCCAAGTTATAGAAAAAAGGAAAAAGGAATAAAGAATAAGAAAGATGGAGTGGGCCCTGGTTAAAGAAAAAGAGTCAGGCCAAGGATTGTTGCATCGCTTTTTTGGATGGCCAACTTTTTACACCACTAATTAACAAGCCTAATTCCATAAAAACCTCAAACTTCAAATCTAATCTCAATTCTACTCCAAGTTTTCTTTTATCTTTTAAAAAATAGATTAATATCCTGAAAAATCCTAAACTTGTACACTTATAATAAATTTGCCCCAAACTAATTTTTTAATCATAAAAAATCTCAAATTGGTATACTCGTGATAAATTTACCCAAAATGATCACAAAAAAGCTCCAAACTAATATACATGTAAAATTTTTATCTCAAATTAATTTGTTCGACCGCCAAAAACCTCAAACTGATATCATCCATTAAGGTGAATTAACACCACAAAAAATCACAAAAATAGAATAACTCAGTGACAAACAGAGAGTAAAATCTCAAACTTGTATAACATCAATTGTCATATGTCATCCAATTCAATAATTTAACAGTTTAATTTAACGGAAACTAACAAAGAGTAAATTTGTCAGAAGTGTAGCAGTTTTTGGTAAATTTATGAAAGGTGTATCGGTTTGGGATTTTTGATAGTCAAAAAATTAGTTTGAGATAAATTTATCACAAAAATACCAGTTTGGGATTTTTTAGGATATTAATCCTGAAAAAATTACCAACTTTTACTTTAGTCCAAATTTGCTCTCATTAAACCCTTGTCCAAAAATTGCCACTAGTTTCTTTAATATTATTAATATAAGGAGGCTATTGTTGTTTCAAATGAATATGGGGAGTTTTGATAAAGACTCCTATTCTGATGGGGCAAATTTGAAATTGGACCTAAAGTTGGAGCTTTTTTAAGGGAATTGAGCCCTCATTAACATGATGTGAAAAGGACCTATGATTGTAAGCGTATTAAAAAACAAATTAACCTTTTATACAGAAATAAAAAAAAAACATATTATTTGCTATTTGGCCTTTTTCAATTTTTCTATCACACGCAAAGACACTATTAGTTAAATGAGTTAACATATTAACCGGGTCAATGCAATCTGGTAAAATACATTTATGCACTCTATTACACGTTTGAACATATTTTTATAAGAGTTTATATCTTAAATGTATCATGTTGTGCGACTCGTTTAATAAAAGTGTTATGTTGGTTTTTAAAGAATGACACAATTAATAATGAATCAAATTTGTATGAATGATGTAGACAAGTGCATATAGAAAAGTAGACACACAAGGCATTACTACCAAAAAAGTGATAAACTTATTATACAAATACCAATTCATTTCTAAACTTTTAAATTTGGCTAATTTAGTCATAAACCTTTCAACAATTTGTCAATGTAGTCAATTTGGCCAATTATGGCTAGAAATTGCTGACGTGGATGCTAGCCGTACTACGTTGCATGAGATGCTAATGTGGACAATTTTTTGCAATTTTTTTTTATTTTTTTAAATAAAATTTTGAATTTTTTCTTTTCTTTTGTCTTTTACACTATGGTTGGCAAGGGTTGCCAGCCACTAGATGAGGCCATCTGGCCTTGCCGGTTGCGGTGAGGCAGCCCTCGCCCATATTTGCTAAGAGACTACAAGCCCTCGCTAGCAATTGGCAAGGGCTTGCTCAATGGTTGGCAAGGGTCATTGGCTATTGCTGAGACCCCAACAATCCTCATCAATCATAATGAAGAAAAATAAAGAAATAAAAGAGATATAAAAAATTCATAAAAAAATTGTCCATATAAAAAATTCATAAAAAAATTGTCCATGTTGGCCACTAGTTGTGCCACATAGATGGCCGCTATCCAAGTTAGCAAATTCTGATCAAAATTGAATGAAATGACTATATTGGTAAATTATCAAAAAATTTAGAACTAATTGATTTGAAAAGTTTAGGATTGAATTAGAATCCGTAAAATAAGTATATGACTTTTTTGTGGTAATTTTTCCCGAATTTTATAGGGAAATGGTGTTGAATATGGAGAAAGGTTCGAGGTAAATGCTTACGTAAATGAAAAAAAATTGAAAATAGACACAGTGATAGAGAAGACAATGAGTGGGCTCAACATAACCACAGTAATTCCCCGGGATAGAGGCTTACTTGCTCAATGAGAAAAGTTTCGAATGAGTGCTGGGGACAAAATCCGCAATTCAAAGCATTTTTTTTTTATCGTTCTTTAGGGGAAATATTGATGAAATCAAACAATTGATGAGGAGATCAATGCACCTCACTCAGTGAATTACGTGGACTCAACATGCACATGATTAATGTTAAGTGTCGGTCCAACATGACTTACAAACTCTGGCACAAAAAATTCAAAAGAAGGAAAAAAAAAAAAACACGACTCACAAAGCATGTGCAAATTAAGAACATTTTGTGGAGCCTTCATGAAAAAAAAAGACAAAAAAGAGCATTACTTGGGGTCCAAGTTTTTTAAAAAAAAAAAAAAAAAAAATGTAAGATACCAAAAATATACTTTGGGTCTCACCTAATAACCTCTACTATTTCAAAATACCAAATATATAATCGAATTTTTCCTTTGGAAACCACATCACATTTTTACAGCAATTATCTTGTTGTCCTTATATAAAAGTGTTATTTTCTACAAAATACTTTCATTCACCAAATCCTAAATTCTTGCACTCACCCAAAAACCTCGAAATAGAGCAAAAACTAAACCACCCAAACCCTAAGCAATATGTTAAAATAAGTTTCCTAGAAGGGACAATTTGATCTTTATAATATAGGGTTTTGCTTAGAGGTATGTGAATGGTTTTTGTATAAATAGAGGGTGCAAGTAGTCATTGGGTCAACAATAAGATATGTTTTTGGTATTTTCCACAGAATAAAAGTACCCATTCTAAAGTCCATAGAAGCACCACTTTACAAAAGTGTACAGCAAATTATACAATGATTTATAGGAAAAAATGATGCAACAAACTTTCATTAGCTATCTGAATAGGTGAGTCATATTTAAAGATTCAAAGATATATCACATCATTTCCTACTCGATTTCTTCAACTAGTATTCTATTTCTAGCATTAATAAAAAGAAGAGACAATATGAAAATTCAGCCTTTAAACTTTTAGTAGATGTTCCAATTTCAGTTGTAAACTTTAATTTTGGGACGCGGATCCCTGGAGTGCCATAACTTGGCAGAAAGGGACACTTAAGTGCCAAAACTTACGGAAGGTACACTTAAGTGCCAAAATCGGAGCAAAATGGATCACTTGAGTGCCAATCCGGCCAAAATCCGGCCAAATTGCATACGTGGCATTTTCCGGCGACTTCTTTTACTGAGGTGGCAAATGTTTTTTAAAAAAAAGGCCCACGTGGATGACAAAAACGACGTTGTCCATCCACATTGAGTGAGTTGACCTAAACGACGTCGTTTAGGTCATTTTGGCTTAAGCACACTTGGCTGTCGTCGTTCCTCCCCGTCCACGTTCACACTAGATCTCAGGCCCTTCTCTCCGTCGCCGTTCACGCCCGGAGGTGGTCATCGGTCGCCGTCGTCGGGCGCTGTTGTTGGTCGCCGTCGCCGCTCACCATCGTTGGTCGTCGTCACTGCTCACCATCGTCGCTCCTCCAGGTTCGGCCCCTTCTCCCCCTCCCCTGTGATGAAATTAGGGCTCGATTATTTTATTAGGCTCGCTCGATTATTTTATTAGGGCTCCGGTGGAATTTCTGTTGAAATGCGCGCGCTCTGTTTGGCTACTCCCTTGTGTGGAGATGCTCGCCTCGGTCGATGATTTCTACAGTCGATGCTCGAGTGAAACGAAATATTGAATAAGGTGGAACTAGGAACTAGTGTGTTTGAGTGAAACGAAATATTGAATTAGGTGGGATATGATAGATAGATTAAGGTGGAAGGTGTGAAATAATGGCCCTCAAGTGCTCTGCAAGGAGCACGCAACTTTGCTATCAATCTGCTTTTGTTCCCTTGATTATGATATTTTGGATCTTTTACTCTTCTTTCCTGATTGTGTAATGACCTGTTGGTTTGTGTAATGACTTCTTGACACAATATATTAATGGCCAGACATCATAGAGTAGGGTATGATTTCTTTTGGTTGGATGAGAAACAGAACTTTCACCCTATATTTTTACATCGAGCTTTCCTTAATTTTTTGTATGTGTTTTCACATTGGCCATAGATTTGATTAAGTTGATGTACATTCTCTCACATCGCAGGTTTAGTTCAGCAAAAGATAGAAGACAAAATTGCTTGGGCTGTGTTTGTTGTGGGGACCTCTGTTTTTGGTTAATATTTTAAGGGAAGGGAAGGCAAATAATTAAAGTGGCAATCTCTTTTTTGGCTGTCATGTAGGGGCATATTGTCAGTGTGGGGACCTTTGTTTACTAAAGTCCATGAGAGTGGGGGGACTCCCATGTGCAATTGTCTATTGCCCTTTATGGATGTGGTCCCAAAAACTAATTATTCTTTTTCTTGTTCTTGGTGCAGAAATGGCTCATGACAAGGATTATGTCGCTCTCATAGTTTGCTACGATGGGGAATTTGTGATTAGGGAGGATGAGTGGGAGTATGCAGGTGGAAATGAGGGCATCATCTTTGTGGAGATAAAGAAGGCATCTTATATAGGATTTCTTAGGGATATAAAGATTTATTTGCCTTGTAAAGTTCAGAAGTTGCTGTATTGTATTCCTGGGAAAGACTTAAGAGATGGTTTGAGATGCTTAGAAGATGATAATGGTTTTAGGGATGTTCTATACCATTATCTTCATGGTGAAGAGGTAAAAATATATGTTGAGGACAATAGTGAAAGTGAGGACGAAGATGATGATGGAGAGAGCGCCCAAGTAGGACAAGAAGGAGATGGTATTCAAGGTAGTACTGACATTAGGGTCGAAGGAGGGCAGGATAGATATGATGGACATGAGAGGAGCGCAGATGCAGTTCACCAAAGTGATGATGACATAGGTGATGTCACAATCTCTGGATTAGATTGGGAAGTAGCTGAATCAAGTGATGATGATGATGAAGGGTTGCCTGCTGAAAATTTTATAAGTGATAACGACGAGGAGGAGCTTGTACAGTCAAGAAGACATCGAAGGGATTTTTTGACAGCTAAGTTTGCAGCTTGCAGGTAGCCGATGAAGTTCCAAACAGGGCCGAAGGCCCTGCAGATGCTGGTGCTGCTGGCGAGGAGACTGATTATGAAGAAAGCGTTGAGAATGCTACTTCCCAGGATGAGCTTGAAGAAGATGAAGGACCTGTGCATAGAAAGAAAAGTAAGTTTCCTTCTTATGATCCATCCGTTGCCTCTCCTACTTTGTCGGTAGGTATGAAATTTCAAGATGCGAAACAATTTAGAGAAGCTATCTTGAAGAACTCCATTGCTTTGCACGAGAGGAATATTGACTTCATTAGAAACACAAAGACCTTTGTAAGAGCTAGGTGTTCGCAGCAAAATTGTCCATGGAAGATCTATGGCGCATTTGTTAGGAGAAGTGGATCTTTCCAGATTAGAGCCTACCAAGAAGAACATACTTGTTCCATTAATTTTGAAAATAAAAGGGTAACAAGTGCATGGTTGTCGAAGCGCTTCTTTGAATTGATTAAGCTGATGCCTCAGATGAATAGTACTCAATTCAGGATGCTGGTGAAGGATCAGGTAGGCATCAATATATCCAGGAATCAATGCAAAAGATCGAAGCAAAAGGTGATGAAGATACTCATTGGTCAAGACAAAGTCGAATATGGACAGGTTGTTGGATTATGCTTGGGAGTGGAGGCTGCAAAATCCTTCAAGTAGAGTGTATGTAGAGGTCGTGGAGAGACCACTTCCTGATATTGGGACCAAGTTTGATAAGTTCTATGTTTGCTTCGATGCATGCAAACGAGGATTTTTATCTGGTTGTAGACGGATTATAGGATTGGACAGATGTTTTTTGAAGGGCTTGTGCAAGGGAGAATTGCTGGCCGCAATTGGAAGAGATGCAAACAACCAAATGTTTCCACTGGCTTGGGCTGTTGTGAAGGTAGAGGACAAGGACAATTGGTCCTGGTTCCTAAAAAAATTGATGACTGATTTGGAGATAACAAATGGGGCAGGGTGGGTGTTCATGAGTGACCAACAAAAGGTAATGTTTGCTTTTTGAAAAATTTGGTCACTTGTTTGCTTTTTGATATCAACATGTCATTTGCTTACATTTTTCATTTTTTATATTTTGAATTATTGCAGGGACTGGTTCCAGCAATAGCTGAGTTGTTGCCTTATGCTGAACATCGAATGTGTGCGCGGCACATATTCGCAAATTGGACAAAGACCTATAAAGGGGACAAGCTGCAGTTGCAATTTTGGCAGCTAGCAAAGAGCACGAATATGGTTGACTTTAGGATAGCCAAAGAAGAGCTGCTTCAATTGACAAAGGATGGTTATGATGCACTATTCCAAACAGAACCGAAGCATTGGTGTAGGGCGTTCTTCAGCGAGGAATTCAAGTGCGATAACATCGATAACAACCTCTGCGAAGCATTCAATGGGAGGATAATAGATGCCGATGCAAACCAATTATCTCGATGCTTGAAGACATACGGGTTATGGTCATGACTCGGCTGCACAGACAAAGAGATGAGGCTGCAAAGTGGACTAGGCAATGTGGTCCTAGGATTGCTAAGAAATTGGATGAGAACTTGGTTGTGAGTAGGTATTGTCATCCCCATTTAGAATGGGGATGAAGGATATGAGATAATGAAGGGTTTCGATAAGTATGTTGTCCATTTAGGTACGAGGAAGTGTTCATGTAGAGCATGACAACTAAGTGGAATTCCTTGTGCACATGCTATATGTGCAATTCAATTGAAGGGCCACAACACAGAAGACTACATTGATGATTGGTACAAGAAACCGAAATATCTTGCTTCGTATCAATTCATGTTGCAGCCAATCAGAAGTAGCAAATTCTGGGAGCCAACAAATCGCGAAGCACCTTAACCTATGCCACTAAAGAAGAAAATGGGAAGACCAAAGCGAAAACGAAGAATGAAGGAGGGAGAGGTCTCATGTCAGCGTAGGATGAATAGGACAGGTGTACCGATAAAGTGCTCTTTTTGCTACATAGCAGGGCACAATATTAAGGGTTGTCAATTAAGGAAGCAGCATGATGAATTGAGGCCAGCCGAAGGGCCTAGTGAAGGGATAGTTGGAGAAGGAGAAACAGAAAGGCGAAGTGAGTCGACGACAATAAACCTAGTAAGTCATGACAATTGTGTTTATGTTGCTTTATGGTTTGTCACAAATATGTACATAGATATAAGTGACATGTATGTAATGTTTTTGTCTTTGTTAGGTCACGAGAATGACACGTGAAGAATTGGCCGAAGCCCCTGCTGTACTTGAAACTGAAGGGCTTGTTCAAAGAAGGCAAGGTAGAAGACAGCTAGCTGCAGGATTGGCTGAAGCAACTGGAGGGCCAGTTAAGTTGACTGTTCTTCAGCAGCAACAGAGAAAAAAATACCCGGTAAGTTCAATAATTTGAGTTTACTTTTCCTTTACGTTCTAATATGGCCTGATGTTATATTTATGATGTCCTTTACCTTTTTCTCAAATTCGAAGAAGGCAAGCTAGAGCTCAGCTGCCAATAGAGGGCCCAACTGAAGGGCCACCACAAGATCCATCACCAAGGTCATCACAAAGGCCACTAGAAGGGTTATCACAAGGGCCACCACCAAAGCCAACCGAAGGTGTCACTGAAGCTGAAGGGCTAAATAGAAAAACAACCAGAAGAAAGCCAAATCAAGAGCCACCTACAAGAAGGCCATCTAGAAGACGCCTAGCTGAAGAATTGGCCGAAGAAGCCCCCGCTTTGTAGTTGAACAGCCACAAGAGCCCAAGAAATCACATGCGAGAAGAAGAGCCAACCAATCACAAGTACCTGAAAGTGACGCTCCCCTTCGAACAAGAGGGGCTCTTGGGAAGAGGCTAAAACAATATGGTTATGGCCTTTATACAGATGAGCGTTATGGAATAGTTATTCTTAATGTAAGTTTTATAGGCTGCATTTAATTTAATTTATAGTGCAAACTTTTGTTGATAATTGAGTTTTCTTTTTGAAGCCTAGGAGACGTTCAGAGGTTCTTATCTCTCAAGGCCCAACTCAAGAATCAACGGCTGCGCCAACAAAGAAGAAGACATTGGCTGCGCCAACAAGAAAGAAGAGTAAGAAGAACCCGGTTGCGGTCCATCGAATTAGTTCAGGCCTACAACGAGTTGCAGCTCCTTCGAATCGATTCACCTAGGACAATTGCAGCTCCATCAGAATCAACGCATCCCGAGACAATTGAAGAAGAAGTCTCACGTCCGAGTTAGAAAAAGTGCAAGGATTATGAATCAAGTGCAAGGTCCATCAAAAGGAGCACGAATAGGAGGCATTGTGCATTTGATATTTTGCATAACAAAGTTGTTCTGTGACTAGGTGGATCTACGTATCCTATGAAAGCACACTCATATGACTTACTAAACAGTGTCTTTCTCATCAATAATATCAAGTATCTTGTTAAATGTGGTATCGGCAAACATTTCATAAACTCTTCATGGATACTGAAATTTCATAATTTGAAACTCGGATGGTTACATATGGATGTATGACTAGAATCGAGATAGAACAAATTGAAAGATAAAACATCAACTTGGCACAAAGTATTAGGTATTGTCTATGCATGAGATACTTTTCTTGTACCATTTAATGTATGAAATACCTTATTTGTGTTAATTTGCGAAATGATTGGTTCACAATTCTTTTACTTTTTTGGCTTTTTCGATAGATATTATTTGCTGACAAACAAAGAACCATCTTGAGAGATAAATGTACATTCCCCATTATTCTTCCTATATATCTTGTTTTAACCGATGTTATATTAAAGAGGAGCGACAAAATTCGAACTAAGCAAAAACATGGTGCTCAACTTTACTTGAACAATCAGCTTGATTAGTTACTTGAACTAAATGTTCAACTTCACGCGTTAATGAAGTTTGCTGGTATGGTTACCGATCTCATAAAATTAATATTAAATGGAGAACATTTTGCAAATAAGTTCCATACATGTAGTTATTCACTTTTATCTGCATGTAGCACTCACTTCGGATAAAACAATTTTTTTCCAGTTTATTTACTATAAACAGTATTCTCATCCGCGTGACCTAAGCCACTAATAGCAATTTTGAAACTATTTTCACGGAAACTCAAAATATGACAAGAAGAACGAAGAAATCTCTGCTTTCAACATGTACGGAAAATGTACTTCATCCTTTCTTTTATCAATCTAAAAAATACTCTGAAATTAAGGTTTGAGAAAGAAAATGACAGTACTTGATATTTTTTGCGAGTTTATTTTCTTATGGTCCTGGCAATTTAAAATTTTTTAATATAAGACATTTGAAATCTACGAAAGCACACTAGAATGTGCTGCACAATTTTATTTTTCTTTCGAAGCTTAAAACTCCTCCTCGATTCAAGATTTTTGCGAGGAAAATGGTAAATCCTTTTGAGTACGATCAAATGAGCTATTAATTTAAGTATTCTATAAGTTTATTTCTCTATTGTCAGTAGAATAATAGACAAACCAACAAACATCCAATCAGTTAATTTTGAATGGCGAGATGAGAGCCGGGTATCAAGTATAGAACCTCAACGTAACTCCCAAAATCTGCCAATATCTTTTAAATGGAAAACGTGAATCACGAACTATGTGATTTCGTGCCAGTTAAGATCATTGTGGGCTTAAGGATTGTAGCAGCATCGCTTTGTCGGACGGTCACTTCTTGACACAAAGTGCCCTCGGTCGGACGCAGAAATGCGTCTGTAGCATCGCCTAGGGTATACGAGGGCTCGGATTTTCCTTTTTCGAGGCAGAACTTCTCCCGACAGAGTTCTTTAATTTTTCAGATGAACTTTTCCTTTTTGACCGTGTTGGACCCAGCTTGCCTGATTCTGTGGAAAACCTGCTGCCAGTTGTGTTGGCGGGGGGAGAAGTAACATGCCCTTTTGGAGGGTCCTGGAATTTTGTCATTGGTTGAATCAAGATCATAATTGAGTTGAATGGAAGGACGTCGCCGTTATCTCGTGAATTACATGATAAGGGACGGGTTTAACATTTATCTTCATTTCAGATTTGCGGAACAAAGTAATTTGAAGTCTCATCACACAGAGCCTCTCCCTTCAGGTTTTTATGAAGCTTTAGCTTGCGTCTTAATTGGATTCATGGTATCGGTTTACCTATTTAAGGTAAGCTCAAATGAGTTTTTTGATTGTTCAGATATTTTAAGGAAGGATTCAAGATGTTTATTATTGAATAGTAATTGTATTTGATTTGGGGCGACTTCAAATAAGAAGATTAAAAGGTCCCAAATGATATACTACTTCTAATTCATTTTAGAAAAGAAATATGATGGACTTTTCGACGACTTTAAATGTCCATCTGCATACGATTTAAAAGTCAAAGCTTCAATCAATAAAAAATGACACGCAAATATCTTTGCTTATATGACGTTAGTAGAATGGTAATATTACTTATTCTAATGGGCGAAAAAGTTAAACTATAGTACAGGGCCATGAATATTGATTCTTGTCTATCCGCACGTGCTGCTTCATCCTCCTATGTCCCAAAAGTCGCGGGCAAGAGAGAAAATAAGCTTCCGAATGTACCCTTTTCCGATATCACAGTCTACACTGTTAGAGAAATCTTCTTAAGTTGTTTTGAAGTTGACAAAACGTTTCCATCAATCTAGTCTGAAGATTTGCAGACTCTATTGACAAAGTCTGAAGACCTCCAGACTCAAGATTCAAAGTCTACATTCATTGACAGTTTCCAAACCGACGAAGTTAAAGTTCTATTCGGTTAAATTAAAGCATATCCTTATGGATTTGATTCGTATGGTTAAGGAATATCTCACGCCTAGAGTTAGCATTTCAAGATCTGTTATTCGTATTCGAGTAACCTAGATTCTATTGATCCGCGAATTACACTTGGAAGGTTCTACTTATGGAAACCTAGATCCTGATTGTATGGGCGAGCATGATTGATGGGCTATCGTCATTTTCCTTGAATAGCTCAAGATCTCTCTAATTGATTCTGTCCAACGGGTTGATTGGAAGAACTTATTTTGAAGGTGCCAACGGTATTGAAGGCATGAAGAAGTATATAAGGGAGACGTTCAAGTTGTTCAAGAGTGCCCGATAGAAAAATTTCAAAGTCGAATCTCCTTGTTCTTTTGCGATCTTATTCATCGAGCTATACTTGTAATCAAAAGAGAGACTGAATTTTGTGAGACCTTGAGGAAGTGTAGTAGAGTCTCTACACTTTGTGGAATCAAGGACGAGTGACTGTAAATTCTCTTTTGATTCTTAGTGAAATCCAGCCAGGTGGGCTGTCCGTGCGGAGAGTGGACGTAGGCTTGGTCTAAGCCGAACCACTATAAACTTGGAGTCTTGATTCTCTATCCCTAATCCTTTTACTTTACATCACATCTTCATACGTCTATTATTGTCTTCGCTCTCTTAGTCTATCAATCGTTAAAAACTAATCTATCCTGTTACGATTAGCAAAAATCACTTTGATCACCTATTCACCCCCCTCTAGGTGCTCGTACTAGTCCTGTCATACACTACTTTTCTGCTTCAAGGCTTCCTTATAAAGCCTCCAGAGCACCGTTCTCTTGTCCATATAAGCCCTCTTGATGGATTGTTGAAAGGATAGTTCCCTTGTAACCGAAATTTAGCACTGAGGCACGATAAATTCAAGCAAAGCAAAAACATGGCATTTGGTTCCATTTCGATTCTGTGGAATAAATGGAACATCCGAGGTTTCATCATACTGAGCCTTTGGCTTCAGGTCTTTCTGATTTTATTTGCACCCCTTAGAAAGAAAACATCAAATTGGGCCATCCTTTCCCTCTTGTGGTTGGCTTATTTGATGGTTGACTGGGTAGCTACATTCGCGATTGGGCTCATTTCTCATAGCCAATGCAATCCGTTCACTCATGAAGCTGAAGTAGATCGAGCACTTCTTGCATTTTGGACTTCATTTCTCTTGTTACATCTTGGCGGTCCAGACACCATCACTGCCTTCTCTATGGAGGATAGCGCGCTTTGGCAATGGCACTTGCTTAGTCTTGTCTTCCAAGTCGGTTCCGAGATTTATGTCTTTAGGCAGATCTTTCTCACAGACAAGTCACTGTTGATCCCAACGATGTTGGTGTTTCTTGCCGGGGTCATAAAAAATGTGGAGAGGACGGTGGCACTTAATTTCTCGAGCCTCCCAAAGCTCAAGGAATGGCCGTTCTCACAACGCAAAGAATCCTGATGATGTAGCTTCCAAGTTTGAGGATGTCGTGAGCTTGAAAGACCAACGGCTAGAGTTGGTAAATCTTGACGAGAGAAGGGTGGTGAAGCATGCATACTACCTGTTTCAAATGTTTATGGTCCTTCTCGGAGATCTCATGTTCACATTTCGTGAACGCCAAGTGAGCCGTGAATATTTCAACAAAATTTCTGCAATGGATGCGTTGAGGGTAATATCAGTTGAACTCCAGTTCATGTACGAGGTGCTCCACACAAAAACATTGGCAATACGTTCTATTTGGAGCTACATTTTCCGCTTCATAGCCTTCACTAATGTTGCGACGGCTTTCGTCCTGTTCAATCACCTAAAAAAGCATAAGCTCCCCGATCTCGACGTGGAAATTACTTATTCCCTTCTTTTTGGAGGGATTGCTCTTGACTTGATAGCTCTGTTGATGCTTGTTTTCTCTGATTGGACTGTTGTGGGAATCGAGCAAGTTTCATTCCACAACAAGTTCATAGTCGCCATGAGTGAGTGGAGAAAGCCCCAATTCACCACATGTGAAGCACATCCTAACACCAATGATACTTATATGGCTTTAGATACACCATTAATATTTCAACGGTGGTCAAAATCGATCTCTGCTTGCAGCCTTTTATCCGAGTTCATGAAGAAGAGTCCGAGAAAGATGTTGAAGCGCGGTCGGTGCTCGGGCATCATTCGCAATCGATGTTGGGGCATCATTCGTAATGGATGTTGCGGCATCCTTCGCAGCATCCTTTGTGTCATTCAGAATCCATGCCGCGGCATCCTTCGCGTCATTTGCCATCCATGCCGCGGCATCCTTCCTGTCATTTGCCATCGATGCGTCATTTGCGGTAAATGCTGTTGCGTCGCCTTTATATGTATTTGTTGTTGTCCATTCGAATGTGTCCATTTTATCTTCATGTGTTGCATTGGGGCAAAGCTCAGTATCGTTTGGAAAAGACTCCAGTCTCGTTTCTTACCTTCTAGAGTACCTAGGATTCTGAACACAGAATACGTGTCCAAGAATCCCTTCATTAAAGAGTTATGGATCTTTATCTTTGAGGAAGTGAGACATAAATCCCAGTTCGCTATAAATGAAGAAAAGGTGAGAGAGATACTTGAGGCTAAAGGTGATTTGTTCCTCAAGAGTGAACCGTGGGGGATCGATTACGAAGCATATGTCACCAAGGTCAATTTTGATGCTAGTATTATAATGTGGCATATTGCTACTGAGATAAGCTATAACATAGCGACACCCATAGCAAAAAATGAAAAAAAGGGAATTCAGCAAGATCCTCTCTGATTACATGATATATCTTTTACTTAATCAACCTAATCCCATGTCCACTGTACCAGGTATTGCCCAAATTAGATTAGCGGGCATGCTTGACGAGATACATGGACACGTATCGGATGTGGAGCTATGCGTGAATTTGTATAGTAATTCTTCCAAGAGGACGGAATCCACGTTCTCTCAGGGAATCAAGTTGGCCAAAGAGATGGAAAGGCTCGACAAAGATGGGGAAGATAAGTGGAAGGTGATGAGCGGAGTGTGGGTTGAGATGTTACCATATGCAGCGGGTCATATAAAGGGGGAGACACATGTGCAGGTGCTGAGTCAAGGTGGAAAGCTTCTTACCTTTGTTTGGCTGTTGATGGCTCATTTCGGTTGTTTCTACCATTCTACATGGGGCATTGGCGCTTATTACGAAGCTTTGCATCTCTCTGACAAGATCCAGGATGGCGAGCCCGGAAAATGACTTCATATATTCTGACATCAGACATGATATCTACTATCTCCATGAGCTTTTGTAATAGAATTAACTACACACATATAAATGGATGGTTTGATGCTTAAATGCAATTCACCTTCTTCCATAAACAGGACCGCGTTTAGCCAATTGACAATACAATTACATGCTAGATTAGGAAGAGTCAAGGCATTGCCAGTTCTCGTCAAGCAATTTACAAACCGATTTCATGAGACATAGAATTATCAGGAAGAATCACAAATCAGCTCTAAAAGTTTTGAACGTACCCATCACAGGTTATGACTAGTGACTACATTAACTCCACCATGCTACATTACATCGCACGGTCACCCAACGCTAAGCCCCATCTGCCAGAGTCCGCTTTGAAGTGCTGATGCATAGAACTGCAACAAGTCAGACCAGTTAGGACCAGTCCAAGTCGTCCAAGATATGACATAAAAATCAGAAATTCTGAATACATCATTACTGTTATTTCCTCGAATAAAAAAACGCATGTGCGAGATCCTTGTTTTTAATGTTTTCCACAAAAACGAAATGAACATCATGTGCGATCATCATCTAAACTGAGAATATTTTCACTCATATGAGGTGCCGAGAACTCAACCCATAGATCATCATCCCCGACTAATTAAAGTTACAGACAAGTAGTCGAAGGCACATTGGATTCAGTACAACCAATAAATACAAGGACGAAAAAATAGGAAATTCAGCATAATCGAGCTACATTGAGAAATTTTTTGTTGAAGAATTCTCCTAATGGATAGAGATCATGTTGAGAGAAGTACCTCGACAATCGATGCCAAAATTCAGTTTGACGATAACCGGTCTCCTGAGAATATATTTCAAGAAATCTGTGGGGGGTTTTTGCGGCGGCCGGCCCTTTCTGTCCTCCTCCTCCACTCATCCTCCAAGTCCGCTTCCTCTACTCGACACAAGAAAGATCAATAAAACGTAATTCAATCGAGCGGAAAAGAAAGCAAAAATTGCCAACTAATTTGCACAGAGAAAAGGCTTATGACAAATTAGGTGGTCAATCTATCAAACTGCATTTCTGAAATAATGGATGGCGGTGATCTTTTATGTGAAGAAAATCAAATAATGGACAGCGATAATGATGAAAGGAATAAGAGGTTATTGTCCAATTATATAAATTTTCAACAGCTTGATTCAATTTTTTTTTTCAGAATGTTGAAAAGAGTTCACCTTAGTTGCTATTTTCCTTTCTCATTTTTTTAATTTCCCTTTTCAACCTTTCTTTTTTCCTCTTAACAAATAACTTTCTTAATATGGTGTTGTTATATGTAGTACAAGATGGTTTGTTTAAGAGAATGAGAAATAAAATTTATTGATTTTTTTAATATAAGTTATATGATTTATCAAAAATATTTCGTAAATTAATAATTTTTACTCGTTTGTCAAATCGTGGTATCCGTACATTGTATCGGTAGTCCACCACTGTCTCCTCTCAAAGCTTTCCTCCTTTCGCGCCACGGGACTCGCATCGCCCCGATCCTCCGCCATGACGGGCAACGGAGCATCCACTTCGACGGGCGAGCGCTTCCCGTGGCCTCCGCCGCCGCTCCGTGTCACGCCCTGATCCTCCGAGCGCGTGCCCATCCCTCGCGGTCGATTAAATAGCGACGTCCCAGGACGCGTCGCCGACCTATTCATTTTAATACGCATGCGGAAGCGAATAATTAATCCCCAGACAACACTCAAATGGGATAGAAAAGTAGGGCCATAAATTTTCGAAAACCATAACGCACTTATATACATATCAAGTCAAGTCATTTACAACATCAGCCAACATATACGGGGTTTACAAAAAGGGGGAGGGCTACAAATCCTCAAGCATTCGAGTCTTCAACCGAATACTCCGGGGTCCCCGGGTCGAAAGATCTGGGTCCACCACCGAACCCTCGGGAGGGTTAGCCGTGCCGTTGCCAAAAGCAACCTCCAGCACTGACCTAGGAATCTCAGACTCTAGAAGGGGGCCTTCTCTAGGTCCAACTGGCCCGTGACGATACCACGATCTGTATCGATGAGGTACCTTGTGGGGTAGACCCTCATTGACTCAGATAATGGATCGTATGAGTTCGTAGACCTAGGCTCCTTGGCTCCCGGGGAGGGGAATCTGAGAATGCTGCTCGGTAACCTTCTTCGGTTGGCCAAAACGCTCAGGTGGTGTGGCCATCTACGGACCTGTAAATATTATCCCACAACGGGGTGAGACGACGTCTCGGCAAATTCACCCCCTAAGACCCGACTAGAAAGAAAATACACCCCCAAGGGCCGCCTACGCACAAACACGAGTTAGATGATCTCACTCACCGAAGCCGATAGATATATTCATATATCATTGCTCACCAAAGCTGATGTCTATATTGCTCACCGAAGCTGCTATATCAATTATTGCTCACTGAAGCTACTAGATAACATTTGCTCGCCGAAGCTACTATAGATCTACATTGGTGTTAATGCTCCCCGAAACTGATATCTATAGTGCTCACCGAAGCTGCTATAATCTTGCTCACCGAAGTTGAACTACGAAAAATTACTCCTGGCCAAGGATCTTGTGCTTTGCACATCAACTCCTCAATTAAATACCCAACTTGGCCTAATTTCATCGTGTTAAAAAGTACCCGATAAAAATAATCGTGTGTGGGTACACGGTCGCTTTGAGCCAAAAATATAATATCTTTATTTTAGAAAATATCACTATTTATACAGTGTTTGAAAACATTTTGGCGTTGTAAACCGATGCCCTGGTAATTTATAATTAATTACTGAAATTATTAAATTTTGGGATAAATACCCAAAATTGCAAATCACACTCAATTTGCACAAAATAGCAGTCAAATAAATAAACCAATCACACCACCGGAATCGGCATGAAATTCCGGTCACGGCTATTCAGATCTAATTTCCGGAAAATAAATAAATAAATAAATAATTTCGAAAATTAATTATTAAATACCCAAAAATGCAACTTAGGCTGGAAAAGCCTAATTAAATACCGAAACGGGCCCGGTAAAATTCCGAGACTCGTGAGATAAATACTAGAGCTTATCTACTTGCTAATTGCACTATTCTAACCACCTAACATGCAATATCGAGTGATTAAATTGCTAATATAATCTAACTATCCACTTAATCCATACTTAACTTAAACTAATCAATCCTTAAGCATCATTAACTTACTAAGCAGGGATTAATGAGTTAAAATCACCGGATTAACGCGAAAACCGGTTCACGACGATGGTGACGCGACGGCGGCCGATAAACTCCAAAGCGGTGACGCCAACGGAGCCCGGGCTGGGCCGAAATCGGCCACAAAGCCCTCGGCGAAGCCGCTGGTTTTGATTCTTGACTGAGCTGGCTTCGGCTTGGCTGTGAGGGAAACACTGGCCGAACAACCAACAAGAAGAGACTGCTGGTGGCTGAAACTTGGCCGAATTACTGAAGCTTGGGACGGTGCTAGATGGGCTGGGCTCGTGGGTTGACTTCAGCGCAAGGGACGGTGGAAATGAAAACTAGACCGTTGCTGAAGATGCTGCTCAATGGGGCTGAATTGCGGGGCCGAGAAGGTGGTGAGCTGGCTGGTGAGAAAGGAGCTGCTGGCGTTGGACGCGCTGGAGAGGAGACACGAGGGGAAGTCAGCAAGATCGGAGGGAGTTGTTCGGTCCAAGTGTTGAGTCGCGGACGTGGCAGTTGCAGAGAAGAATTCGGTGGGAAGCAAATGATGGTGGGATGGGCTGGCGCGCGAAGAGGAAGAAGCAGGCGTGCGAAGGAGTCTTGTTCGTTGGTGGGGTTGACCAAATGAGATGGAGAGACGGACATGTGGCTGAGCAGGAGGGAGGAGCATTCGGTGGAGTGTGGGCGGTGGTTTCGGCTGCAGGGAAATTCAGAAGTGGCTGGTTTCGGTCCCAAGAAGAGGAGACCGACGCGTGAAGGAAGATGGGATCAGCTTAGCGTGTTGAAGAAGCCGAAGGAGAGGGGATTGAAAGTCAAACAAGAAATATCTATTTCATGATTAGTAAACCACAAAAGTCCTCAGCCAAACCAACGGAGAATTAGCTCCCAATTAACCCAATTTAAGTCACTTTGGTGTGGATAATTATGCCCATCTTCAGCAACCTTTCCAATGGGTCACCCAAGGGCCAAATTCTTCACAATTCCACACCAAATGAAGCCAAAGTGAGGACCAAACTGCAGCAGCCCATCACCCCTACGAATTTGTACCATCTCCTCACCATTTACTTCAATTTGGTGACCCAAAATTCCTCTAAAAATGCCCATCCGAATTTGCAACTCTTTTCCAAACCGTCCGTATTGATTTTCCGTAAAAATCCCGAATTTGCTGAAAATTCCTCGAAAGATGGGTTGACATTCCTAAAATAACTTGTGGCATGACAAAACTTTCAATTTTTGAAATTGGGTTCAAATTCGCGATTAATTTCAACCGGACGTGATTTTAGCGTGACCTCACCTACCGGGTAGCTTTTAGGAGTTTTTGGTGCAATTAACCCGTGGTCGATTTTCTTCGAGCCACACGTACCTCTTCGACACATTGGCGGCTCTCGGTTGTCGTGAAAATCTCAAGGTTTCAAATACGGACACGGGCGCCAAAACAACAGAAAAATTAGTTTAGTGCCGATCGACGAGAATTTTGCAATTTGGTGGAATCACCCACGTTTAGCCACACATTTCGGTCGAACCGACCTATCTTTGATCTCTCGATTGATTTTTAATCGTGCCGTAATGACCCTTGCGGACTAGCACGGTCGAGTAGTCGATTCTTGGTCAAATTCTCAAGTCTATTGCGCTTATATTCCTTAATGGCTTCACCGATAGGCTAGTTATCTCATGAGTGGCCATCTTAGAGAAAAGCACTATAATCGTGTCGATGAAAGGCCCGATTCATGCAATCGAAAACAATACTGAATTTTCAGGATGTCGCAACTCTTCCCCTTTTATAAAAATTTCGTCCTCGAAATTTAAACCTTTACAAATCTTAATAAAAAAGGTGGGGTTATCGTCGTCTCATCAAGTCTTCACTTTCCCCGGTTGCTTTTTCAGTCCCGTGGTGTTGTCAGACCACTTTGACCAAGGGGACCATCTCGGTACACAAAATCTGTTCTTTCTGATCCACAACCTGAATCGGGCTTTCCACGTACGACACACTGTCGTCCACGTCTAATTTTTCAAAATTTAGCACGTTGGTCGGATCAGGCTCATACGTCCTCAACATCGACACGTGAAAGACGTCATGCACTTGCGCCTACCTTGGCGCAATGCAAGACGATACGCTAGGATCCCGATTCTTTTCAGAATTTCAATGGGACCTACGTTCCTCGGACTCAGCTTTCCCTTCTTGCCGAAGCATGAAGTATCCCTCATTGGTGACATCTTCTGAAAGATACAATCACCAATTTGGAATTCCAATAACCTTCGACGCTTATCAGCGTAACTTTTCTGGCGGCTCTGAGCGGTCTTTAATCTATCACTGATCACTGTAACTGCATCTATTGACTGCTGAACTAACTTTGGACTATGATCTATCATCATCTAACTTCCTTCCCACAAACTGAAGTTCTGTACGCTCTGCTATGCAATGCTTCAGAAGGAACCATCTGACTATCCTGCTGAAACTGGGAACCTCGGGTCTAGATCTAATATAAATTTGTCACTGGCACTCCATGCAGACGAACTATCTGATGCACATACACTTCTGCATGCTTATTCAAATCGAGATCCTTCCATTCGGCGATAAAGTGAGCCGACTTCCTCAGTTTGTCAACCACTACCCAAATGGAATCATTACCCTTCGACTCCTCGGTAAGCTTTGTCACAAAATCCATTGTGACATGCACCCATTCCCACTTAGGAATCTCGAGAGATTGCAAACACTTTCCCGGTTTGCAATGTTGTGCTTTCACTCGCTAGCACGTCAATCACTTGGTGATATGCTTGGCGATGTCCATCCTCATATCGGACCATCAGTAGTGTTGATGCCAATTCTGATGTATCTTCGTACTACTAGGGTGAATGTTATAACTGTTACGATGAGCTTTTGACAAGATCTCTTCCCCGAGTGCTACATCGTCAGGTACACACAATCATCCTCGGAACTTCAGTGTTCCGCCTTCAGAAATCTGAAAATAAGCTTTTCTCTTATCGATATCCTCTTGTAGAATTTTCTGAATCTCTAGGTCCGTCAATTGAAACATCTTACTTCCGGTTCAATTTTGAGGGTGGCCATAAGATTCGAACGGTGGCCTATCTCAAATTTGAAAACCGAATCCCGCGTTCTCTCAAGTAAAAACCCATTCCTTAACCATCATATGCGCAACTGAAGACTCCTAACTCAGCGCATCTGCGACTTAATTCATCTTTCCAGAGTAATACAAGTTATTACAATCACAGTCCTTCCGAAGTTATAATTCACAACGCTATCTCATATTCAACTCCTTCTGAGAGAATAAACACTTGAGACTTTGTTGGTCAGTGAAGATCTGGAATCTTCCTCTACACAAACAATGTCTCCAAATCTTCATAACGACAATTATTGCTGTGAGTTCCAAGTCATGCGTCCGGTAATTCAGCTCGCGAGATCTCAACTGACGAGACGCGTATGCAACAATCCTACCATGTTGCATCAGTACGCAACCTAGTCCCCTAAACGACGCATCACTATAGATCTCGTATCCTCCAGGACCAGATGGAATGGTCAACACATGTGCGGTAGTCATCTTCTGCTTAAGCTCTTGGAAACTACGCTCGCACTTGTCTATCCACACAAACCTTTTTTCTTTCTTCAGGAGTCGAGTCAATGGCGATATTGATGCTGAAAATCCTTTCCACAAACCTTATGTAGTAACCTGTCCAACCCAAACGACTTCTGATCTCTGATACTGTTGTCGATCTTGGTCCACTGATAACTGTTTCGATCTTGGTAGGGTCCACGGAGATTCCTTCGCCTAAGGTCACGTGACCTATGAACGCTACACGAGTCAGCCAAAATTCGCACTTACTGAACTTAGCGTACAACTGATGAATCCTCAGGGTTTGAAATACCATTCTCAGATAACTCTCATGTTCCTTAGCACTTCTCGAATACACTAGAATATCATTGATAGACACGATCACAAACCGATCTAGATATTCTTTGAACACTCGGTTTGTCAAATCCATGACAGTAGCTAGAGCGTTCGTCAAACCAAATGGCATTACAGTACTCTCATAAAGGCCATATCAAGTATGAAACGCTATCTTCGGTATAACCTCCTTTCTGATTCTCAACTGAGGATAACCTGTCCTCAAGTCGACCTTTGAAAACATTGACACTCTTTGTAACTGGTCACACAATTCGTCGATCTTCAGTAATGAACACTTGTTCTTGATCGTCCCTTGATTGAGTTGACGATAGTCGATACATAAGTGCAACGAACCATCTTTCTTTTTCACAAACGAAACTGGTCCTCCCCAAAGTGATGCACGGGTATGTATGAATCTCTTATTCAACAATTCTCGCATCTGCACCATCAATTCTTTCAACTCAGACAACGACATATGGTAAGAAGCCTTAGAGAGTGGCTCTGTCTTGGTTGCCAACTCGATCGCGAATTCTATCTATTTCTCTGACGACAGGCCTGGCAATTCCTGTGGAAACACATCCAGAAATTCTTGGACTACTGAGATGTCCTCAATCTTCAGTTCCTCAATCTGTCTTATCTATGACAATCGCCAAGTAACCTTGGGAACCCCCGTCTAACATACAAGTTGCCTTAAGTGACGAGATTAAGGAAATTGAGGGTCCTCCTTGACTCCCAATAAACTCGATACTTCCACATGTTAACGGATTAAGCTAGGTTACTCCACGACAACAATTCATTACCACAAGATGCTCCTTGAGCCAACTCTCTTCACACCCGACGTTAAGGTTATACATAAGCAATTAATCAAGTACAACCCTAGCCAGTGGTTCTTCTTTCTACAGCTTTATTACAACAATCTGAAATTCTACCAACTTAACCCAAAATTCTGCTGCGCTACTCTGATAAAATCACCCCAAAAACATTCTTCCTCTGATCGGTGCATAGTCGGTTCCATTCCTATCCCCTTCGCCATTCTAGTGGCGTCCTGTCCGCGGTAGCGGTGTCTGTGCTCCCTTGGACTCAAACGCGAGTCCTTCACCTGATGGCCATGCTGACCACATCCATAGCATGCTCTCGTTAAGCCGGGACACTAGGTTGATACATGTTTCCTTCTACAAACTCGGCACACATCTGGTGAGTCCTCTATCTCCTATCGGGTGACAGTATGCACTCTTCCTTGCACTGGAGGTCTGTTCCAAACACCCCACGGTGTGTTCTACAGTGCATTCCCTCTATTTTGTCCCATCGGCCTTCTGGGACAGTTTCTGGCCAGGTGACCCTATTGGTCGCACTCAAAACAAGCACCCATCTTAAAATGACACGGGGCTTATCCATGTCGTCTTCCACAGAAGCAACACGCTCCATTCTGATTCGATGTTGACTTGTCTATCCCACCCTTCCCGTTGGGCGGAATAGAATACCTTTCTCCGGTCATAGGCTCCTTCCCAAACTGGTTTCCATCTCTACTGGATCTAAATCTGGACTTGGATGCAACGGCTCACTCCCAGATCACATCTCCATGCTGGACCTCAGCAGCGGCAACAACAGCGGTTACGGCATTGGCGGCGGCAGTGACAGCGGCAACAACGGCGGCTCGGTCATGAGCTTGTTGACCCAGTAAATTTCCAAGGTTCACTAGCGCCTGAACGATCCCATCGAATCTAAGATCGCTTGGTGCTGCTACACTAGTACCAGCCTGCGATGGTACTCTTACACTCGCGCTGGCCTAGGCCGGCGCTCTATCACAACCACCTCGGGCACCGATCCTTGTCGGCGTTCTATCCCGAGTCACAGAGGCTACTGCCCTCTTACTAGGAGTTCTCAGCTCCTCACTCATGCTACATGATCTTTATAGAAACCTGTTTTCTAATTCCAATACCAGATTAGAATTTGAGTGACCCACACAAACGCTACCAAACAGCTATCAATCACATGCACCATCATGAAATCGGGGCCATTCCTACTAACTATCCCATGACTTGTCGCACTTTATCACTTCAAACACAGACCTGCTCTGATACCACTTAAACGGGGATGTCATGCCCCGATCCTCCGAGCGTGTGCCCATCCCTCAGCGATAGATTAAATAGCGACGTCCCAGGACGCGTCGCCGACTGTTGACACCCGAAATTTTGTCGACATTTTAAACATCCATTTTGCAAAAATATAAAAGATAAAGAGCAAAAAGATAAAAAAATGAATGAATGAAAACATAAAAAAAAAAAAAAGTAAAAAAATAAAAAATAAATAATAAAGAAAACGAAAATAAAAAGAGAAAACAGAGGAGGCCATTAAAAGGACTTTCTCTCTTTCGGGGTCTAGGGACTCTCTCTCCCTCTCGCACTCTAGTCTTCCTCTCGGACTCTCTCTCTCTGGGTTCTTCTCCATCTTTTTCTCTTCAGAGCTCTGGTCAAAGGTGAGGGTTTTCCTCCATTGGCGGGCGATCGGAGATCGAGCGCCGGCGGTTGGGGATCGCGAGGGAGGTTCCGTTTTGCTCTCGCTCTCTCGACGGATTCTCGGATTTGGAGGCGGAAACGAGAGAATCTCTCTCTCGGCGAATCGCTCTATCTAGCTCGAGATCAAACAGCCTCTCGCTCGATCTCGAGCTCCTCCTCCGCACTTCCCTCAAACCCTAAAAGACGGAACGGTCGGTCGAGGAGCTCGGAGTGCGGGGCTCAGATTCACGCCGAGTTCAGAGGTTCCAAAGATCGAGCTCCGAAGCCAATCGGCGACAGTGGCGGTGGTGACGGCTTCCGATCCTTCGCCGATTCATCCAAGAGTCCTTGAAGATCTGGCGGCCTTTAATCGAAGGTTGATAGAGTTCAATTTGAGGAAATTGCAAAGGTATTGATCTAGCACTCGAATCCAAAGAAGTGAGGTTGAGTCAGTCGACTAGGGCTAGGATTCAAAGTTTAGGAGCTCTTATATGCTTGAAATCATGGATTCTAGATGCTGCAATAGATAATAGATGATCAATATGTTGATTGTGGTCATTTGCATTCTCTGGAAATTTGTAGGTCTTCAGGACTTAGTTTTTGCTATGGCAAATTTGAGGTCATAAACTTCGAAATCTTGAGTTGACGTGTTCTGGACAATCGATCTACATTCGATAAGCTTCGATTTGAAATATTAAAGGGCTCAAATGGAAGTCATTTACTAGCTCAAATCCATCTCGAAAGTTTGTGCACTGTGCTGGAAATTTCATTTGAAATCTACTAGCTGCCGTGATTGTTAAACATGTTTGCTGTTTTCCGATTTTCTTCTGAATTTTTGCTTGGATTCGGAGGTCAATGGATCAAGAAAATTTTCTCGAAATATTCTTGGCTACAACATATAATTCTTTTAGATTTTTTGGACTTGATTTGATTAGGGAAATGCTGTCTTTTCTGTGGCTAGTTGCTAATAGTCTTGAAATGAGATAGTAAATGTGTCCAATTGCTTTTGATATATTGTAGAAATTCGTAAAGGACATTCCAAGTTTCGAATCAATAGGTTGTACGGCCCGAATGGCCAATATTTGCCCCCCAAAAAACATGCCACAATCTGCTCGATTTCTACAGATTCTTGGTGCTCTTTAGTTTTTGGCATTAGTTCGCCTCAACATTTTTTCATTTTTTGCTATGATTTCTGTGATGATTTTTTGATGAAGTTGTCTACATGAAACTTGTTCCTCATTGTCTTGAGAATGTCTTGTTATTTTTTTTTTCAGAATTTTTGGACATGTTTTAGTAGTTCAAAACCTCTTAGATCTGAACATGTGTCTGTTTGCCCCTACATTGATCCGAGGTGAACTTGGGCAAATTTAAGCATGAAATTGAGTTTGTTTGACCTTAAGGTCTTCATGAAAAATGAAATTCATGTCATATGCTTTCTATTGATGTAATATTTGCATGATTTTGATGTCACTTGATTTGTCAATTACATCTGTGAATCTGCATGTGTGCTGTTGCAATTAAGAAAATTAAGAAGGCGCATAGGTTTTGCCATTTTCGTCATCATCCGTGTGATCACAACTAGGTTTTGAGTTCTCAATGAGAAATGTTTGTCATCCTTTATTCTATATGGCACATTTTTGGTTAGATTTATGCCTATCTCTAAGTGAGCGAAACTATGCATGCTCTCAACTCTTGTTATAGAATTGAAGCCTTGATATGTGCCCATCTTTTCATGCTTGTTGGGTCTCTTAGAGGCCAAAATTCATGTTAGTGCCTTCTTGACATTTGAACTGAATATAGCAAGTTTTGTGTGCATATGTTTTTCTACATAATTGAATGCCATTTCGTATGTGAAATTCAAGTCATAATAATGGTTGTTATACTTAGGAACTTCCAAGCATGCTATAATGAATCATAAATCATCTTGTATTGGCATTGAATTGTATGATATTTTCGCATGCCGACTTTGGGCTAAATGATTACTCAAATTGCTTGTCATAACCGATTCTAAGTTGTGTGGGATTTTTCATGCCATTTGTGCGTTACATGAATGATTTGAGGTTCATTAATACATGACTATGTTCTGATTTTTAATGGCTGATACGCACACTTTTTAAAAATCTCGGTCTGAGAGCACCAAGTAAATCTCGATTCAACCTAAACCCTCTTCTAGGAACTTGTAAAGAACACTTTAAGCTTTCTAATGACACCTAGTTTGTCCAATTTTCCCACCAGTTGCCTTGTTTTTCCATTTTTTTTTTATCCAAGTTTGAAATCTGGAATTTGCCTTGGTCAGAAATGCATATTCTGTTTTTGTAGGCCTGGTTGTTTGCCACTTTCCCACGATCTTTTAGGCATAGATTTTGAGGTTGAATCCCGATGAAATTTGTCTCGAAACATCGATACCTACAGCATATAAAAATTTGAGATCGTTTGAACATCAATTGAAAGGCTCAATTGGCTGTAGAATTTCGGTGTGACATGCTACAATGCTCTATTCCTGATTGACTTGTTCATGTTCTTGGATTTTTAGAAATTCACGCGTTAGGAATCTTAAGATGCTTCCTTCGTGAAATTTGTTCCTCATATGCTGGTTTTTCTGTCATAAAAATTCTAGGATGAGATAGCCATTGATTGTGTTTTTATTGAGCCTATATTGAATGCCCAGTTTCTGTGATTGGATGATTTGGTTGATGGACGTGCATGCGTTCTTGAATGTTTTAGAATATTATGCACGCTAAATTTGATGATATTCTTTTTTTTTAGAATTGATGTATAACGTGCCTCATTTGAGGATCATTTACTATGTAAAAACCATGCATCAAGTCGATATGTCGCAACTGAAATTGTCATGCATTTTGCCCTTAATGACAAGTCACATATCAATGTTAATGAATTTGTGTGACCTTTTGCACATGGATTTAGGGTTAAATGTCTAAATCAAACTGTTTCTTCACATTTAGACCTACGTCATGTTCAAATCTCATAATTTTCATGCGTTGATTAATTGGCTTAACAAGTTAGTTACCATGCATCATTTTCTGATTTGCTTGTGATCGATTTGCATGCTTTAGCGATTGTTGATTTTCGGCCATGAATTTGACCTTACTTGAACCCGACATCTCTTAAAAAGTCTTAGGGCACGTCTTAATCTTTCTAGTGACACTAATTTTGCATTATTTGCTTGTTTTTTTGTCCCTTTTTCCATTTTTTGCAAAGTTGGCATTGAAATCTGCTATGAATAAAATTCGAAATGCTTTTCTACCCTTGTTGAGTCAGGCCTCTTATTATTTTTACATGGATTTTTCCCTAAGGATTTTGCGATCGACTTCTTAATGAAATATTTTTGTCTTTCTCATAGCTATGTCATGATGAAATTTCAGAATTTTTAGACATTGTCTACTAAGACAATTGATGTTGATTTGCCATGATGTCTTGCTGTCCTGTTATGTTCTGATGTGTTGTTATGTTTTCTTGAACTTTTATAAACTCATGTGTAACCCATCTTAGGAAACTCCATTCATGAAAGTTGTCCCTCTTGGAGTGCTTGATTTTCTGTGCTTTTCTTAGAGCCAATTATCCATGGGTTCTACCCCGATTGCTTTGATCTTATTTGTGATGATTGTTTCTTTCATTTGTATGCACCTAGTTATAAATTTCTTAGGTTAGGTTTAGATTAGGACCCTGAAGATGGAGAAGGCATGAAGATGGTGGAGGTCGGTGTCCATTCCGACCATTATTATGTAATATTCTTTTTCCCGACATATGTCTCGAGATCCATTTGTTGTATAAAACCCGACGAGTTGCGGGTTTTCTCTCTTTTTCCCTCATTTTCTTATTTGTGTTCTCTTTTATATTTTTAGGATTGCATGATAGATTTACTGTTTTCCTCGATTGTTTACTTGCTGTTTCGCAATTTCAATTTCATTGATTGTTTTCTTTTCTTCTTGTTTTTTTTTTTTTAGAAATAGAATAGCATGAAAATGATCAACCACGCATGACCACTTAGTCTAGAACTGATGATCCCGAAAATGTAAAAAGAAACGCATGGACATGTTAAGAAAACACAACATACTGTTTAGGTACTGAAAGGGTGTTAATAGAAATATTAGCGTAACCCGAGTCCCCAAACCTAGATATTTGGTTGCGTAGGAATCGAGGGAACACTCCCGACCCTCGATTGGGTTTTCTAGCCGACCCCCAAAATGAGGCTAGTGGCGACTCCCGTCTATTTTTAGGATTGTCATAAACAACTAGATCGCATAAATAAACTCATCGCGCGGGGTATGAGCTTGGGAGAGCTTGTAATCTTGTGATCAAGTACTCCTAAACCTGACCTTTCCCCTTTTTTTTGTTCGAGGGCGGCGAGATCGGGTCGCGACAGACTTGGCGACTCCACTGGGGACTGGTTACTAGATTAAGAGGACTTGAAGCCGATTTAAAATGGTTGTTATGTTTTAACTAACATGTCTCGTGTAGGATCGCTTGCATGTCAAAGTCGCGTGGAAAAACAGGTTAGTCGCTAACCTTGTGTTAAATGGTCTTGTAGGTGGGAGTTATAAGGGGAGGCGTGCTTGTAAACCCTTTGTTTTGCAGGTGGTGTAAGGATGTATGAATGTATGAGGGTTTATATTGAAGTGCTGAATGTTTAAATTTAAATGCATGTTTACAAGCTTTAGCACGACACCGCACACAAAACCGCGGTCTAAAACCCCGATCGCCCAATCTAGGACCTTAAGAGGGTTTATGGGTGGAATCTGCGAGTGAGTACTCGTGGTAATCCATTACTTACATAAGCCCGCTCATCCCAACAGATAAAGATAGCACTGACCGACGATAGTAGCGGTGGGTAAACTATTTTTATCCTTTGGGATGGGGACCTTGAGCCTTTAGCGTTGAAACCTCACTGTTTCATGTGACATGTGATTTGTGCTTGCCATGTGTTTGGTGGGTAAGAGATCGTTCATTTTTTATCGTTCTTGTATTTTTACTCTCCATATTTCAATTATGCATTTTATATTTCAACGACGATATGTTTTAATCATGGGTGCCCCTTTAGGTTTAGGTTTAGATGGGTAAACCCGAAGTGGACGTGATCCCTGTGCCTGGGAATCTCAAGACTTTATGGGAGAATCTCGACCCAAGACATCAAGACTCCGTGGAAAAACGCATAGGCTTCCTCCCGACTTTATTAAAAGTCGAACCACGTATCGCGATGGTGAAAGCAATGTCTCATTTTTGGAATCCCATGACTTCCACTTTCGTGTTTAATCAATATGAATTGACCCCTACAATTGAGGAATTCCGGAAAGCCATTGGGTTAGGTAAAGCTTCTTTAGGTTTCGTCACTCCTCCTATCGGTCAAAATCCAATTTCTCTTCTAAGTCAATTCCTTAATATCCCTACCGATAAAATTGAGGCTATTCTTAATGGAAATTCCCATGCTACGCCTTATAATTTCCTCGAACAACATTTCCTTAGCCTTAAGCCTAAATCTGGGAACCAAATTCCTCGTGTCTTCCTACTCATGTTCTTTGGCTTCGTGATATTCCCACATACCCGAAAAACAATGGATCCTTTAGTCACTCACTTTGTCAACCAAGTGTGCGCATTTAATTGTTTTACACACGTGATCCTTGCCGAAACTTTTGTGTCTCTTAATTGTTTCAAAGCAAATGGTCGAGGAACTCTTAGAGCCCCATTAGGACTTCTCCAAATTTGGCTCTTTTCACATATCAAAGAGTTTGCCCCTCACATGAAGATTGTCGATGTCACAAAATATCATCATCACATTCTTAAATTTTGCCAAAGAAATGAATTCTTTCTATCATGGTCGTTCTTTGCTTGGTTTCATTTCCTCAAAAGCCTCAACCCTAGCTTAATTCAATGGCATGTTCGGTGGCTTGGGAATCCCGAGGTGCGCCTTTTTAGTGGAGTTGACGACCCACTCCCCCTCGTGGGATTGACGGGTTTAACGTCATATTACCCTTTAAGGGTGCTCCGCCAATATCGTGCGCTTCAAACGATCCCGCCAATCCTCAAGCTGGGGTTATATCGTATTGATTATCACGATGAAGTCATCAAGGAAAAGCAAATTGACCATATCAAGGCCGCGATTCAAGCTGCTATTGGAATTTGGTACTCCCATTCCTCGCATTGCGTGGTTGCCGTCGATAAAGCGATTTGGAAGGAGAGATGAAGACTCACCAAGCTACCATTGACTACGTATATCGTCAAGTAGAACCTGAGCTCAAGGTTCAGTTGCCCGATATTCCCGAGCCTCAAGGTTTCCGGTGAGCTTATGTTAAGGAGCAAGAAGACAGTGCCTTGATCGATGAGGAACACTTGACCCATGATGACAAGCGTCTCCGCACGATCCCACCTAGTCCTTAGGTTTTCATTTCACATACTTTTCTTGTAAAGGGATTTCATTTGTGTTTCCCTCCTTTCTATCGAGGTTTCCCTGTATTCATTTTCATATTCCATGTAAAATCGAAATACTTTGTACGCTTCAATAAAGCAAGGTTTTGTTTCCCTTGTAATTGTTCGATTGAAATGAATAAAATTCATAAATATTTCCATGTAATTTTTAGAAAATGGGCATTTTGATTAAATATTTGTCGTCGTTCCTTTTCAATTGTATAATTTCTTTTGAAGAAATTTTGATAAGAGGATGCTATATGATATTGGGATCATATACACTTCTTATCATTATTTCATCTCAAGAAAATATAAAATTGACTGGGATTTGTATTTTAATGATCTCTTTTAACTTGTACTAATCCGAGTCATCTTCTTTTACAAGTTGTGAAAGACGGCTGAAGAGCGGTCTATCATACGTACTCGCCGCCAAACAAGGATGGAGAACGAAGATACCCGTGCCCATGTTATTAGCATGGAGAACCAAATGGCGCAGATGATGGCGCTGTTAGTTGATCTCTCCAACCAAGTCAAGAACTTAACTTCTGTAGTTCCTGCTTCTCTTACCATGAATCCTCATACCGCGCCCCCTGAAGAGCCAGTAGTAGAACCCATGGGAAAAGGGCCTGCTGAAGAGGTCCCTACCGCAATCCCGTTAGTTATTGATTTAGAGCCTCCATCTAAGGAGACTCCAACTCCGTACTTTGATGAGGAAAGTTCGAGACGCCTCGCGAAGATTGAGGAGCGCCTTTGCATGTTACAAGGCTATCAATTGCAGGGGTTCGATAAGCTGTCACCCTTCACCAAGATTAAAGTCCCTGAATTCTACAAGGAGCCCGAGTTTACAAGGAAATATGACCGCATTGGATGTCCTAAGACCCACTTGAAGTACTATCTGGGCAAAATGGCCCGTTACTCAGATAATCCTCCGCTCCTGATTAGTTCCTTTCAGGATAGCTTGGTTAGTCCTGTGTTGACATAGTTTATAGAGTTGGACTTGGAGAAGATCCATACTTGGGAGGATCTTGCTGGCGAATTCTTCCAACAGTATAAATTCAACACTGAAATCGCTCCGACTCGAGAGGAATTAGTACGGGTCGAGAAGAGGAGAACTGAAACGTTTAGAGCCTATGCTCAAAGATGGAGAGCTACTGCATCTCAAGTAAAGCCACCCTTGTCTGAAAAGGAGGCTATGAAATTATTACTTCAAGCCATGCCTCGAGATTTCTTCAAAAAAAATGTACAACCACACCTGTATTAACTTTGCCACTATGGTAGAGTTAGGTGAGCGCATCGAGGGGATCATGCGTGAAGGAAGGTTGACTGAGACCACGAATCGTCGATATGCCCCGAAGAGAGATAAGGAATCGACTGTGGAGATTGCTTATATACAAAATTCCTCTTCTCAGAAGCCATATAATCCTCAGGCTCATAAACTTGCCATGGAGGTAGGGAATTCTTCTCGAAACTTTGAGCGCAAAGGAAAAACCCCTCAAAGGCAATTTACTCCATTGCCTAGACCCATGTCCCAACTACTTCCAATGCTAATCGAAAATCATCTTGTCGCAAAAGAGATCCCGAGGGATAATCCGCCAAAGTTTGCCGGATTCGACCTTAATAAGACATGTGAGTATCATATGGGTGAAAAAGGTCATCATGTGGACAACTGCCTGGTGCTCCGTTCTAAGATCTAGAATTTGCTGGATAAAAAGCTGCTCACCTTTAAGGACTCAACACCGAATGTCCAACAAAATCCCCTTCCAAAGCATTCTGAAGAGGTCAACATGATTTATGGGGATGACGACAAAGATATACTCCTGATTAGAAATCCAAAAGATGGAGCAGATCACGCCATTTGCTGATCGCCGGTTGAAAGACGACATCACTCGTGATGAAGAAGACCTTACTTCAACTTTGCCGAAAGATAAAGAGGTCCACTCTTATAACAGGGATAAGGATAAATACAAAAATTCTCGTTCGGATCGTGAGTTCGTAAGAAAAGTCCGTGAGAAAGGCGAAGTGGTAGACACCTTGGGGCAATCAAGTAGGAAGTATGACTTCCTGGTCAAATATACTCCTCCCCCAAGTTTTTTTCAAAACCCCGAGGACGTCGTCTCTAGTGGATGGGGAGAGGAATTTGAAGACGACTTCGTGGCTATGATTGAGCCTGTTGTGATTGATCTGACCGAGGAGAAAATCCCATGTGGGAGTAATATAACTGCCAAAAGCGTCATCGAAGTCGGTTCATTGAATGACAATTTTGGAGCCATGAGGATCTCAAACACGGGTTTTGGACCTGTTGTGATTGAATTGCCACCAGAAATTGGTGAATGTTCCAATGCTAAGGTGACCCCTACTTATGACACTAAGGCGGTCCCTTGGAACTATAATACAAATGAAATTGACGTCGTCACCCGATCATGTCGAATCTACCTACCACGTGAAGGTGTGGAAAAGAAGGCCGTAACTGATGAGGAAGCTGAACAACTCCTCAAAACACTCAAGACGAGTGAGGCAGAAGTGATTGACCAATTGCGCAAGATGTCTGCGCAGATTTCGTTATTGGAGCTTTTCAAGACTTCTGAGAAGCATAGAAATGCTCTCCTCAAAATTTTAAATGAAGTCCATGTGCCTGAGGCCATTAGAGAAATACAGTTGGAGGAATTTGTGGGTGTTATACTTCTAAGAGATCAAATTACTTTATCTGAAAAAGATCTCCCTCCTGAGGGCCAAGCACACACTAAGGCGTTATATGTGTCCGCTCAACATTTTGAGACAAAGATTTCGAAGGTCTTGATCGATAATGGCTCTGCCTTGAACATTTGCCATTTATCCACCCTTCGTAAATTGGGGATAGGAATGGAAAATGTCTCTTCTCCAACGATTCCCATTCGAGCCTTTGATGGGATGAAGAGAGAAACAATAGGGGAAATCGATTTACCACTGACGATTGGCCCTATTACCATGACTCAAAAATTTCAAGTACCGGATATCCCAAGCAACTTTAGCCTGCTATTGGGATGGCCTTGGATCCATGCTGCAGGGATCATTCCTTCCAGTCTTCATCAGATGATGAACCTTCCCATCGATGGAAAGATTGTGACTATTCGACGTGAAAGAGATGTGGAGACTTTCCATAACACTGCCATACCTTTCATTGAGCCTGAGGTCAAGGGAGAATCGAGCTACCACTCGTTTGAGATGGTGTCTGTTACTCATGTGCCTGTTGGATCAATCACTAGGAAGCCTCAGTTTTCAAAGGCCTGCTTGATGTCGAGTAAAGAACTGCTCAAGAACGGTTTTGCTATTGGGAAAGGTTTGGGCAAGCTCGCCCAAGGCATGCCAGATCCCATTAAGGTGGTCAAAACCAACAAGCGTGAAGGCCTGGGCTATCAAGGCGATCGTAAGGGTCAAGGTAATCATAAATGCCCAAACATCAAAGGTAAGAGCTACCAACGTCTCTTGCCTCCACCTTTGAAGGATTTCTTTCCTGGACCACCGAAGTTCTTGCAAGAAGAAGAGGCCAATATCTACCACATTGCTGATTTGTTTGAAGATGGTCTGGTTGGCACTATTAGTGAAGATGAAGAGCCTAAAATTCCCACTGTGTAAGGGATGTTTCTAGTTCTTGCATTTAATTTTTAGTTGTATTCCATTCATTTCTCCCCTGCGAGGGAATTCCATTCATTTCTCTCCTGCGAGGGAATTCCATTCATTTCATTCGTTTGTGTTTGTAATAATCTGGATCATAAACTCTATGGATCCAAGATGATATACGTTGTAATGCAATTTTTGCATATCAATAAAATTCATGTTTTGTTAATAGACGTGTGAAACCCAAATCAGTCTTATGATGATGCTTTGAGGCCTGAGCCTCCACACAATCTATAGTTTCAAAATGTTGTAGTGGAACGAGGACGTCCAATGACATGAGGGCTAGTTCCCAATAAATTTATTCAAAAAACTCGAATTCGAAAACAAGTTTTTCATGACATTTACATACATTGCATTCATTTATATGTATACATACTAACCATTTTTCGATTGCATCTTAGGCATGACATTTCACATCACGATAGTCATTTGCATGGCTCGGATTCGCATTCAAAAGATTTTGACGAGCTCGATTATTCCAACTCAGAGAATGAAGATGATCCTCGAGTTATTGAAAAGGAATGACTCAGACATGAAGAGTCCAAGCCTCCTACCACCGAACAGCCAATCGTTGTGAATTTAGGAGATCCAGATAATCCTAAAGAAACCAAGATTGGGGCAGGTCTCTCTCAAGCGGATGCCGATAGATTAATTGAACTTTTGAAAGAGTACCGAGATGTTTTTGCTTGGTCCTATGCTGATATGCCAAGTTTAGACCCTGAAATCGTGGAACATGCGTTACCACTTGATCCTAATATTCCGCCGAAGAAGCAAAAGCTCAGAAGGACGAAATCTGAATTGTCGAAAAAGATTGAAGAATAAGTCATGAAGCTCTTAAATGTTGATTTCATTGAAGTCACCCATTATGCTGATTGGATTGCTAATATAGTCCCGGTTATGAAGAAAGATGGACGAGTCCGAGTATGTGTTGATTACCTTGACCTAAATAAGGCAAGCCCTAAGGATGATTTTCCTCTGCCACACATTGATGTCTTAGTTGACAATAATGTTGGATTCGAACTGTTCTCCTTCATGGATGGATTTTCCCGTTATAATCAAATTCGAATGAAAGAGGAAGACAGGAAGAAAACTTCTTTCATCACTCCATGGGGAACATTTTGCTGTAAAGTTATGCCCTTTGGCTTGAAGAACGCAGGGGCAACATATCAAAGAGCCATGGTAACACTATTCCATGACATGATGCATAAAGAGATTGAAGTTTATGTTGATGACATGATTGCAAAGTCAAGACAAGGTGAAGATCATGTTGAAATCTTAAGAAAGCTATTTGATCGATTGAGGAAATTCAAGCTGAGGCTTAACCCCGCAAAATGCATATTTGGGGCAAAGTCTGGGAAGCTTCTTGGATTTATGGTTAGTGACAAGAGTATTGAGATAGATCCCTCTAAAGTGAAGGCCATATGCGACTTGAAACCTCCTTCTACTGTTAAGGAAGTCCGAAGCTTACTGGGAAGATTGAATTATGTTGCGAGATTTATCTCTCAATTGTCAGAAATCGCTAAGCCGTTCTTCAAGCTGTTAAAAAAGAACGCCAAGGTTAACTCGGGATGAAGAATGTCGAAAATCATTTAAAGAACTAAAGCGATATCTTTCACAATCTCCTGTACTCGTACCACCCATCCAAGGTGTGCCTTTGATCTTGTATCTCACCATTCATGAAGAGTCTTTAGGAGCCATGTTAGAACAAAAAGGACCAAGGGATGGAAAAGAACGTGCCATATATTACCTCAGTAAGAAGTTTACTACTTTCGAGATTCGATATTCTGAAGTGGAAAAGACCTGTGTAGCCTTGATTTGGGTTTTACACCGACTGAGGCAATACACTCTTTATCACCGCATCCTTCTGGTGACTGAGAATGACCCGATTAAATATCTTTTGGAGAAGCCTGCATTGGTTGGAAGGCTCGCTAAATGGCAAATATTACTCTCTGAGTTTGATATTCAAAGCACGGCACAAAAGTCTATCAAAGGGCGAGCCATAGCCGATATGTTAGCTGAAAATCCTGGAAATCTAATGATTGGGATGAAATCGATGAATGGATTTATTTGATCTCACTTGACAAGTGGACCATGTATTTTGATGGTGCGTTAACCTTTCTGGTTCTGGCACCGGGGGAGTTTTAATATCCCCACAAGGTCAACATTATCCAGTAGCTGCAAAGTTGGTATTCCCTTGTTCCAACAATATTTCTGAATATGAACCGTGCATCCTTGGTTTGCAATTAGCCATCGATATGAAAGTCAGAAAGCTTCAAGTTTATGGTGATTCTGCACTCATCATCCACCGTGACGGAGGTGAAGGGCAAACGTGGGACGTAAAGTTGATTCCTTACCACGAATATCTCAAAGACTTGGTCAAGGAATTTGATGAAATCTCTTTTGATTATCTGCCAAGATCACAAAATCAATTTGCCGATGCCCTGGCGACTATATCTTCAATGTTGCAAGTAACTGATGGTTTGAGCGTTGATCCTTTGCAAATTGATGTTTTGGAAAAACCGGCTTATTGCCTAATGATTGAAGAAGAACCCGATGGCCAACCCTAGTATTATGACATCATGAATTACCTTCGCGAAGGCAAATTCCCCCAAGGGAGTCAAGCCAATGATCGGAAATACTTGATGAAGTTGGCATTCAAATTCTTCCTCAGTGGAGGAGCCCTTTATAAAAGGTCTTTCGATTCAGTTTTATTGAAATGTGTGGATGCACAAGAAGCTAAACTCCTAATGAAAGAAATACATGAAGGAGAGTGTGGTCCACATATGAACGGTCACCTCTTGGCTAAAAAAATCATGAGGCTCGGTTACTATTGGTTGACCATGGAAGCCGATTGTATTCAACATGTGAGGTGCTGTCATCAATGCCAAGTCTATGGAGACAAAATCAACGCTCCCCCTAATGAGCTACATCAAATGTCCGAGTCCTGGCCTTTTTCAATGTGGGGCATCGACATCATTGGACCAATTAATCCTAAAGCGTTGAATGGACACCGTTTTATCTTAGTAGCCATTGATTACTTCACCAAATGGATTGAAGCCAATTCTTATGCCCATGTTACTGCAAAGAGCGTGGCAAAGTTCATCCGTCGTGATATCATCGCTCGATATGGAGTTCCTGAAGCGATCATCACGGACAATAGATCAAACCTGAACAACAAGGTGGTGGATGAATTACTCGGAGAATTCCACATTCGCCATTTGAATTCTTCTCCTTACCACCCACAGATGAATGGAGCTGTAGAAGCAGCAAATAAGAACATCAAGAAGATTTTAGCCAAAACGGCAGAAAATTATCGTGATTGGCATGATCGGTTGCCACATGCTTTGTTTGCTTATCGAACTTCAATTCGCACTTCAACTGGGGCAACACCATTCTTGTTGGTTTATGGGATGGAAGCTATGTTACCTGTGGAAGTAGAAATCCCTTCACTGAGGATACTTTCTCAAATCAAGCTCTCTAAAGCTGGTTCAACAGAGATTTGAACAACTTAATATGATTGATGAAAAGATGGTAAAAGCTTTATGCCATGGACAAAGCTATCAGAAAAGAGTAGCTAGGTCATTCAACCACAAGGTTAGGCCAAAACATTTCGAGATTAACGATCTTGTCTTGAGAAAGGTCTTACCTATCATTCCAGATCCTCGTGGGAAGTTTACTCCAAACTACGAAGGCCCATATATTGTAAAGAAAATGCTACCTGGTGGGGCATTAATCCTTGTAGAAATGGATGATCGAGAATTGCCAAGACCTGTAAATGTTGATGCTGTCAAGAAGTATTATCCATAAATAAATTGAAAGGCCTTTGAGCCACTTTTGGATTGAATCTGAGCCACTTTAGGATATTTGCATTATGCATCGCATGCATACATATTGCATCTGCACGTTTGTTCATTTTGCAGGATCTCTGATGAAGATTCTACTTGTCCATAAGAGGTTCATCTCAGAAATGCTTTGCCCATCCTCTTTAGAACTTAGAAATGACCCAGTCCCTTAGAATGCCGAAGAGTCAGTTAGAATTCTAGACATACAACTAGAACTCTAGAAGTGAACCCCTGTGCTGGGCAAAGCCTGTTCTGTCCACAAATTTTATTCAACCTTACTTCCAAAAGTCTTCACAGTAGGGTCAAGGAAACATGTCATTTCAAACAAAATTTCATTACATTTTCATTCCCCAGGGAGCTGAATTTAACTAAAGTGTGCTTTGGAAAACCTGAAAGGGATTGTTAAATATGCCGAGTAGCAATGCCTAAAACGATGAGAGAGGCAACCTCTTTACCAAACACGTCCTTATACACTCCTTGAGAGAATTGAGTGAAAAGAACCATGTCTTAGGGCATAGGGTTCATTCACAGTGAATACATGGTTTGATATGATAAAGACATTTCATTTCTCAATCCCAAACACTATTGATATCCCTTGTAAGCCACTTTGAGCTAAATAGGGAGCATTTCCAAAATAACCCTGTCAAGAACAACCCCACATTGGGGCAAAATAAGGGGTCTTGGTTGAAAATTATGGAGCAAAAGATTAAGAAAGATTTTATTGCTTTCACTTGCATCAATCTTCTTGTGCTAGCTTCAGGTGATTTCTTACTGAGACTCAAAGCATCCCGAAGTGACGAAGAGCATTCCGTTCACTACCGCAAACACAATTACCCTTTGCTTAGCCAATTTGAACCTTATACAATTCTTTCATAACCCAGGTGATGATTATCTCCCCACACTGGGGCAAGGCACATGATTTACCAACAAAATTGAGAATATTGATAATGTTTGTAAATGCCACTCGAGAGTCCTAGATGCTCAAAAGAGAGCGAAAACTAGGGGGCATGAAAAAGCAGTGTGCTTGGTAAAAGCAATGCCAATGCCCATGAAAAAAATGCAAAGAAAAAAAATGCAAAGAAAAGCAAAAAAAATGCAAAGAAGAGTGAAATCAATGATCATGCAAAAGACCATCAATCGAAAAAACAAAAAAAAATGCATTGCAAGAGAAAACCTGTATTGCAAGCAATATCATTAGAACAAAGAGCGAAGCTCTCATGTCTCAAGACGAATTATCAAAAGGACTCTCGAGATAGGTTAAATTTCAAGAGTCAAATTTTTGAAAAGTCATGTGATGGCAAGATAATCACTCACTTTTAACCCTTTGATATCTGAAAATTTTTCAAGCCTTTTTAAGCCTCACTTGAACCAACATTACAACCCTTATCCGAAGTCTCTGCCGATCGGGATGGTTCGAGTTGAGATGAGAGTATCACATAGGAGCTATCGCTAGAAGGAGTGGGAGCAATCCTATCTTATCTTATCTTCAAGATTCTTGACTTGTAAACCTGATGAAGATATTGTTTGAATATTCATTTCCTAGCCTCAAATGTGACACCCCTTGACGGCCCCCGACCCGTTAGGGTTACCACAAGCACCTTTTACTTGTTCTAATTAATATATCACTCTGACACCATTCATTTATAGCGGGTCCATAAATAGGGGTGTGCAACTGGACCAGGTATACCCGGTTCCCGGACCGGCCCACCCGGAAAATAGGGTCAGGACCCGGTTCCCATTGAAACCGGTCCGGGAACAGGGTCCCAAAATTCGAACCGGTTTAAACCGGTCCGGAACAGGTCCGAGTGATTATCCACCCGGAAACCGGTTCCGGACCGGTTTTGGAACCGGTTCCCCTGACCGGTTTTGCAAGTAGAGGTCCAAAACTTTTTTTTTTCTCTCAATTTCTATTCTTATTCTCGCAATCACATAATGTTTTTCCTCTTGGCTCACTCAAACACGCACGGCACTCCTCCTTTGTCATTCCTCTTCCTTACTTGCTTCCCTCCCTGACCGGCTCCCTCTCGCACCATCTGATGGATGGACGGTGTTCGTCGCTGCCAAATTCTTGTGTATCACATGGATTGGCTTGCCTAATTTATCTTTTGTATAAGGAGTTATGTTTGTATAAATGAGTAGCTTCATGTAGTAGTTGTGGGAATAAGACTAATATTAGACCCATGTTTGTTGCTAATTCTTTGCCTTATGATTTTATTTATTATAATTAGCCATATGGATCCTTAATTTTCCATTTAGTCAAAAAGTTCATGTATTAATTTATTATCGGTGCTTAATGTTTTGATATAAATTATGAGGATTACGTTATTTTATTGCTTATTAATATAAAATTCGAAGTTTTATAGAATATCGAGAGATTACAAAACAGTTCTAGTAGAAATGTGGTTGACCCTGGAACCGGATCGGAAAAACAGGGTGGGTCGGGTGCGGGTCCAATATAAACAGGGTTGGGTATAAGGTCCAAAAAATGGGAACCGGTTATAACAGGGTTGGGTACAGGGTCCAGGTTTAGACCCTACCCACCCTGGACCCGATCACCCCTATCCATAAATCCCGGGGGTTAATTTTTTTTTTTTTTTGAATTGGTCCCAAAGACGATCATATTACGGAAGCATAATCTAATCTCCCTATCCCATCTCCAGACAAACATTAATGCAATGCACACCAACTACTCATCATATAAAAAGATAAAGCCGAGTCACTTTTATTTACATAATCACGATGGACATCTCGGGTCGGTACAACAAAAGGCCAAGGCTTTTAACTATGCTCGGCTAACTCAAAAGAACACGACCCTACATTTGACATGTACACCAATCCATCGTCTAGTGTCGGCTAACCAAAAAGTGTCGTCCTCCACCAGCCGTACGCTCAATCACACCTAACCCAGTGCATCGGCCGGAGGCGGCGGCAGCGTCCCTATCATCACTCCATCACGTCGGACATGAACAGTACGAAAACTCCTGGATAACGGGGCCATCAAAGAAGACCCACATCGTACATAACCAAGACATAGACTCGGATAAACACCAGACCAGGTACACTAACACAGGAATGCTCCGAGCACTCCACCTCAACATCAGATGACAAGCCATAGTAAGTACCACGCGCGACTAGTGGCAGAGGCATCTTTCAATCTGAAATGTTAATCCCCAAAGGGGGTGAGTACAACCACTCGGCAGTAAAGATCCACCAAACTACACGATGCATCAGGCAGAACATTCAAGGTATCACATATAAGGCACATATCATTCATGCAACAAGCATACATCTCCATGCAGTCATGCATATATCACCATGCAATCGTGCATATATCTCTATGCAATCATACATAAATCACCATGCCATCTCGCATACACCACCATGCGGTCATGTTTGTATTTCCATGAGATTCTTTCCATGCCATAAACACACACATACGCATGGTTCATATCATCCACACAATCATGTGTATATCCCCATTAGATCCATTCAAGCCTTCATGATCGCATTCTCAATGTCATATAGTATGAATTCAATTTCATAGGCAATTCATGCATCATGCCATATGCACACATCCATGTGCATGATTCAATTCTCAATTTTAATTTTCAAAAGAATCTCATTTCATTTTTTTTTCTTCCCAGGGACCAATGTTTGCATCCCCCATTTATCGCTCGCACCCAACCTGGTATCGCGAGGAGCCTCCGGCACACACCTCCGGGCATCCGGCACACACCTCCGGGTATCTCGCACCCCAACTGGCATCACGAGGAATCCCCCCGGCACACACCTCCAGGGCTTCCGGCACACACACTCCGGGCATCCCGACACTCCCGGGGCATCCGGCACACACACTCCGGGCATCTGGCACCCACCCTCCGGGCATCCCGACACTCCCGGGCATCGTCGGCTCACACCTCCGACGGTATCATCATTATGATAATTTATATTCACATATGTGTCTCATTTTCAACATGGCATTTGATGCAATAATATCAAAGGTCTAAACTAGCTTTTGATGTTATATGACATGCCAAATGTCACCACATATGCAGCATAATCAACCACTCAAGACATTATATCACATAGAGCAAATTCAATTTTTTTTTTTTTTGAAAATGCAACAAATTTTCGGATAAAACAGAATGCACTCTTTTAGTTAAAATTCTTGAAAAATTAGTAAACAGTCTTAATAAATTCTAAAAATTTGACATGTTATAGAAGAGAACTAAAGGAAATTATTGCATGAAGAACACCATATCAAAATAGCTTCATACAAATCGGTACGGTCCATGCATCACAGTCTTTAAAATTTTAGAATATCGCCATGCACAGTTTCATTCACAAATTCGGTAAAATCCCTAAATCAGCTCCAAAAATTCTGACATTTTGATATGGTATAGACAAGATCTAGAGGTAAAAGTTTTGTGAAGAACGCGAAGTCAAGTTCGTGATAGATTAAAAACTATAATTACCATAACCATCCCTAACCCTCGGCATCGAATTCCAGATCTAACCATTTCGGATAAAAATCGTTTCACCACCCTAAACTCGTCCGTTTCCTCTCAAATTTTAGTATATTACTCCTCAACATGTCATCTACAATTTCATTAAGAAAAAGAGATCAAATTTCAACCGGATAATTTTATAAAATTCACAGAATCACACTAGGTCAGCATTACGATTTCCAGATCTAACTTCTTCAAAGAAAAATAGTTTCACCGGCCTATACTTGTTCATTTCTTCGGAAATTTTGATATGTTACTCTCCAAGAAGTCCTCTACAACTTTCATCAAGAAGTCGAAGCGAGATTCCAACTAGAAAATTACATGCAGCTCACGAAACCATCAAAGGTCGGACTGTCTTTCTAGAAAACAGAATGCTAGGCTAAGACACTTCTCCCCAAAACTTCGAAAATTCCTCACCTCTACCACATCCGAAGTTTACCATTCACCACACACACATCACAGTAAGCAAAGGGTAGATCAATGGACTCTACTTGCCTCAAATCCAAAGAAAATTTCGGCAAACACACGGCGGCGCAAGGCGGGCTCGATCGACGGTCTCCTTCTCCTCTTCAGCTCACGGTTGACTTCCTCTCTCTCGGTTCACTCTCCCTCTCTCTCGATTTCACTTTCTCTCTCTCGGTTCACTCTTCCTCTCGCACGATCACTCCTCCCCCTAGTTTAATCCGCCACTCTTCTTTTCTTCCCTTCAATGATTAATCATCATTAGCCTTGCATGCAATGTGACACTTGGAGGACCCTTCACACCACTTGCCATTCTTCATGCAGGTTGATGGGCTCAATGGGCCGGGCCTCTCCCTCCTTCGGTCGACAGCAGCCCCTTTTGGGCTTCGTGGGCCAGGCCTTAGTGGCCGAACGGTGGGGGTTTTGTGGGCTGGTTTTGGGCTTTAAGAAAATCAGCCCACTCCTTCTCCAATTTTTTTTTTGTTTTCTATTTAATCTCTACCTAAGTATATACCTAATTACAAATTCATATGGCCATAATATTTTGTAACATAAATTAATAAAATCCAACTTATAAAACGCACGGCCAATAATAGAATTTTCCCATCAAATAATTGTCCATTGAAATGCTCGGCCTTAATCTATTGTAATTTATTAGACCAATGACCATAACATAGTCCGATGGCGCTTCCATCACCTATCCATGGTTCATAGCATATCCAGGGGTTGTCATGAAGTTTTAGGATGCCACATCAAAGTACATACCCTTTGTGCAAGCCCATGACCAAGCCATCATTACGGTCCTTTCAAAAGACCTTTTGATCAATGGATTGTATTCACTGTGAACGTTTCCGAAAACCTTAGACATAGGTTGAGTGAGATTTTTCCAGTGAGATTTAAATAATTTTCCCACATCAATGGTTGGGAATAAAAGCCTTTTTTGAGAGTCAGTGTGAAAGACCTCTTTTGATTAGGATATTTTCACTTGGCATATTTGACTTAATCCTTAGATGGTTAATCAAATCTCATTTTGTTAAAATCTTATCTGAAGGAATTTGACAATTGACATCATTTCGCAAGATTGGCTCTCAAGCAATCTCGAAACTCTTTTTCAAAATATTTGTTCCTTAGTGAATCGGTTTTTGGTCATCCTAAACCATATCATTGTTTTGATTTTTGGTTACACTAAACCATACCCCTTGCCTTAGGTTCTAGGTTATCCTTAAACCTTGTCTCTTAGGTTCTAGGTTATCCTTAAACCTTGTCTCTTAGGTTCCAGGTTATCCTTAAACCTTGCCTTTAGGTTATAGGTTATCCTTAAAACCTTGTTTCTTAGGTTCTAGGTTATCCTTAAACCTTGTCTTCAGGTTCTAGGTTATCCTTAAACCTTGTCTCTTTCGGTTCTAGGTGGTCCTTAAACCTTGTCTTTAGGTTAGTGATTATCCTTAAACCATTCATTTTTCATTTAGTGATTTTATTTCCTTCATTCCATTTCACGAGAGAGAGATCGAGAGACAGAGTGAATAAACCTCAACAAGAGTTTAGGTATCCTAATGAGCAAAGGTAAGTATTAGGTACGTCCCTAACCAACTATCATTGCTTTTGTCTTTTTCTATTTTCAAAGTCGAGCAGACTAAAAATTTCAGGTATCAATTTTATCTTTGAGTGGAACTTCTTCGAACTCCCACCCAAAGAGGCGAAAGATTGACACTCGAAATTTTGTCGACATTTTAAACATCCATTTTGCAAAAATATAAAAGATAAAGAGCAAAAAGATAAAAAAAAAAATGAATGAATGAAAATATAATAAATAATAAATAATAAATAATAAAGAAAACGAAAATAAAAAGAGAAAACGGAGGAGGCCATTAAAAGGACTTTCTCTCTTCCGGGGTCTGGGGACTCTCTCTCCCTCTCGGACTCTCTCTCTGGGTTCTTCTCCATCTTTTTCTCTCCGGAGTTCTGGTCAAAGGTGAGGGTTTTCCTCCATTGGCGGGCGATCGGAGATCGAGCGCCGGCGGTTGGGGATCGCGAGGGAGGTCCTGTTTTGCTCTCGCTCTCTCGACGGTTTCTCGGATTTGGAGGCGGAAACCGGAGAATCTCTCTCTCGGCAAATCGCTGTCGCTAGCTCGAGATCGAACGGCCTCTCGCTCAATCGCGACCTCCTCCTCTGCACCTCCCTCAAACCCTAGAAGACGGAACGGTCGGTTGAGGAGCTTGGAGTGCGGGGCTCAGATTCACGCTGAGTTTAGAGAAATCGGTTCGGTTCCAAGGATCGAGCTCCGAAGCCAATTGGCGACAGCGGCGGCGGTGACGGCTTCCGATCCTTCGCCGATTCATCCAAGAGTCCTTGAAGATCCAGTGGCCTTTAATCGAAGGTTGATAGAGTTCAATTTGAGGAAATTGCAAAGGTATTGATCTAGCACTCGAATCCAATGAAGTGAGGTTGAGTCAGTCGACTAGGGCTAGGATTCAAAGTTTAGGAGCTCTTATATGCTTGAAATCATGGATTATAGTTGCTGCAATAGATAATAGATGATCAATATGTTGATTGTGGTCATTTGCATTCTCTGGAAATTTGTAGGTCTTCAGGACTTAGTTTTTGCTATGGCAAATTTGAGGTCATAAACTTCGAAATCTTGAGTTGACGTGTTCTGGACAATTGATCTACATTCGATAAGCTTCGATTTGAAATATTAAAGGGCCCAAATGGAAGTCATTTACTAGCTCAAATCCATCTCGAAAGTTTGTGCACTGTGCTGGAAATTTCATTTGAAATCTACTAGCTGCCGTGATTGTTAAACATGTTTGCTGTTTTCTGATTTTCTTCTGAATTTTTGCTTCGATTCGGAGGTCAAAGGATGAAGAAAGTTTTCTCGAAATATTCTTGGCTACAACATACTTTTAGATTTTTTGGACTTGATTTGATTAGGGAAATACTGTCTTTTCTGTGGCTAGATTAGTCTTGAAATGAGATAGTAGATATGTCCAATTGCTTTTGATATATTGTAGAAATTCGTAAAGGACATTCCAAGTTTCGAATCAATAGGTTGTACGGCCCGAATGGCCAATATTTGCCCCCCAAAAAACATGTCACAATCTGCTCGATTTCTACAGATTCTTGGGTCCGCATGGTAACATTTCTATTCCTCCCGATTTCTATTCTTTTGTTCCTCGGAACAAAAAAAGAACAAAAACCTGTTTGGTAACGCCAAGTTGTTTTTCTGTTCCCCGGAATAAAAACTTAGCCCAGAAATGGTTTTGGCATAGAAAACAGAAACAAAAAAAAATTACTTCTCTTCCCGGGAATAAAAATAAGAAACAACTTCTCTTTTCCCTTCTCAACTCACGCCCCTTCTCAGCTCACCTCTCCCTTCGTCCGCTTGCCTCTCTCCGATCTCATCACCTCCTGTCGCCGCCGGTCCCGTCATCGCCGGTCCGTTCGTCGCCGGTCCCGTCGTCGCCGGTCCGTTCGCCGCCGGTCCTGTCGTCGCCGGTCTCGTGGTCTCTATTCTGTAGCCTGCAGTGCAGTCACCTCCTCTTCCCAGCCCGTCGTCAAGTCCCTCTCCACCGCCCCAGACGGCGGCAATGGAACAACCTCCTCCTCCTCCTCCGATCTCACGCCCGCCCAGAAGTTCCGCATCGAGCTCAACAAGCTCCTCGCCAAGTCTTGCCGCAACCTCAAAATCTACTCCAACCGGATCTCCCGCTCCAAAGGTGCGAAACTCCCTCTCTAGAGTTTGACTACTTTCTTCAATCAATGATTTATTTCGTCTGCGGGTTGTTCTTAGTTTGGGCTCGTCTCGCATTGCATCGCCAGTATCCTTATGCTTGAAATCTGGATATTTTACAAATTGTGAAGCTTGATTGAATATATGATTCTTGCAGCTGAAAATTCTTTCAAAACATGATGTGCCCGTGATTCTGTTTTTGGTCTACTGGTGAGAAAAATCTGATTTGCTGTAGGGTGCGCTAATCACTTCTTTCTTGAAATGCGAGTTACAATGCCACAGTGCTTGCATTTGAGACGGGTGTATCAGGTGCTTGGTGTTGTGTTATGTCGCGTATCTTCATTTTCGTAGTGATTGCTGAGTTAGGAGTTGATTGCTTCTGACTCTTGTGACTGAAAGAAACTGGACGGAAGTGGCAGAGGCTCTTTTGCAGCCCAACATGTGAATGGTAAATGGTGCCTATTCACCAAGCTCAGAACATGTGTCATTCGACTTAATAGTTATTGTTTAGACTATTGATTATGGATGGAAATTGTCTCAGTGACTGGCTGTAGCCATTAGCCATGAGTAAAAGCTGCCAGGAGAGGAGAGACAATCTTTCATGAGAGAGCAACAACAGGCAAAGCTTACATGTTTGATGGTGTCTTTATTTGACCCATTAACAGTTAGTACTCCGCCATCTTTGGTAGAGTTCTTGTAGTTTGTTCTCTGATCTTGACTCACATCCAAACAGTTGCTGAAGTTCTATGCTTGATTGATTGACATCTTATTCAAATCAGAAACATTTTCGCTATTCTTGTAATTGAACAGATCATTTGACCAATTCTAACTTCTATTCTTGTGAATAGGAACACATTGTCTAGGATAAATCTGCATTAGTTCACGCCAAAGTCTGTCTCTCGAGATCTGCATTAGTTCATGGCAAACTCTCTCTCCCCCTCTATGGGCTGGAGGAAGTGAATATAGTACAGAGAACTTACAGAGAACTTAGTGTCAATCTTTCACAGTAGTGGACCAACAAATGTTAGATATACCAACACAATACTCTGTTGTCTCCTTTTTTTAACTCCGAATACTAAAAACTCCTTCAAAAAGCAGATTGTCCTCTTTAAGCTATCCTACTATTATTCCAGCGAGCTGTATGTTCTATCCATGTTCCATATGGCAATGAGTTTGGAATGGTGTAAGTTATATTGGAGCATGAAACCTTGTGGCGTTGATGGTTTGGATTTTGGGTATAGAGATTCCACTAACCTGTAAAAAGGAGTCCAAAACTTTTGGGATGTGGGCCTCTTATTTCATGTAATGTTTAGGAGGAAATATATGAAGAAAGGGTCATCACAGGAGTGCTAGTTGATTTTGTGCAGATTTATTTGTTGGTCTTCCAGCAATACTCGTGCCCCATTATTTATTAGTTGGTCTTCCAACAGGAGTAGTTGTTTGTGCAGATACACCGTTTCATTCGAATCTCATCTTTTGTATTTGCTTTTGTCCGAATTATACCTGGCTGCCTCCTAGTTGGGAACTCGAGAGACAGGCTTCTTTGGTTGAGAGATAGGTCTAAAGCCCATTCCTTATCCATTGAGAATTAGATGATTATTCTGAATTGTTCTCAGTTGCTTGCCTGTTTATTCTTGCTTATGCCCAGTACAGAAATTTTTAGTTCACATGTCATTTTTCTGGAAGAACCTGAAATTGGTTTAGCAAATAGCTATGGCTTTAATTCTCCTAGTTTACACGATAGGAACTTTGTCACTCGATAGTATTTGCTCTTGAAATTCATAAAACACCTCTATTTCATCTCATTTTGGAGGAGAAATATCTAGATGACAATTGCATGTTTTCTCCGGTGTTTACCATTTAAAAGGATGTGGTGATGTCTCACGTTTGTGTAGATCCTTTTTGCAGTATGGCAATCTTGAATTATGTCTCAGTTTGTGTGTTGAGTCACTACTTTATGTAGAATAAAGGGCATGAAAAGGCATGAACTTGACTTCAAGCTTGAATATAAGGAAAATAGAAGTTGAGCAAATTAGGTTGCTTCAACTAGGCCAGAATGTCTCACTGATCAAATTTATTGTCTTTAAATATTGCAGATGATACACCAAGTGATTAGGCGGCTGAGATAAACATGATCAGGAAAAATATTGCAAATATGATGGCAAGGGATCACAATATGCAAGAGATTCCATGACTTTTTATTTCCGACTTTTTGCGATGTGTTTTTGTTTTTTGGTGAAAACACTTTTGCGATGTGTTTGTAAACTATTATGAATACATTTCTATTAATCGTATTAAGGTCATCAAATTCTATCTCCGTGAGCACAAATGCCATTGAATGTATCATAAATGTGGACAAACAGAAGAGAAGCAAATTGTAAGCTATTGTATAGTTGACACTTCAAGACCTACAAACCGCCGTCCGAAGCTTGCATCCTAGTCAAGAAAGAAAAAACGCAAAAGAGGAGAGGAAAGACACCTCCCTTCATCAAAATTAGCCAAAACCTTATAAGCTTATGTGAAACACGAAAATGAAATAGTTAGTAATTCGGAAGAAGTAAGGGAAAAAGTAGCATCAAGATGGGATGCATTGACGGCTCAAAATGCAAGAGATTGAGGTCTTTACTAAGTGTTTTAGGAGCATACTATGAACTAAATGCATAATGACAGCAAAGCCATGCCATGCATGCACCATTCCAATAGTTGGAAATTTCCAACCCCAACCCGACATCCATGTCAAGATTAGAAGACTAAAATCCCCAAGCCACGCATGCACTAGAATTACAATTTTTTTATTTAAAAAAAGAGTAAAAACTTAGTCCCAAGGAAATCACTACAAATTAATTTGGCTGACAATATCCCTTGTGCTTTTTCCGCAATATTTGCTATACCAAACATTAAAATTCGCAAAAAGAAAATATATTATTGAGAATTATAGTTCAAAATGCTACCTAAATTCAATAGGCTATAAACTACATAAGTAAAGATCCTCACACACAGATATAAGATAATAGCTCACGTTCCATTACAATACCACCTATGTTACAGGTTCATCTTCGACTAGAATTCTTACACCTAAGCAAATGTATTATTAATCTAATAATATTTTGATCTTGTCAATTTTATGTAATATCTAATCTATTCCTTTTTCTTATTTTTAATTTTTTTTAGAAAAATTAAAATTTGGAATAAAAATTTTGTGCGATTCCAAACAAAGTTTCTATTCTTTTTCTATTCCGAAATAGAAATTTTGTGCGCTTATCAAACGGGTTCTTTTGCTCAGAAATTGTTCCCCGGAATAGAAATAGAAAAGAACTATTTCTGAAAAAAAAACTCTTCCCCAGCCAAGAAACGTTGTCGTACGCGCACCCTTGGTGCTCTTTAGTTTTTGGCATTAGTTCGCCTCAGCATTTTTTTCATTTTTTGCTATGATTTATGTGATGATTTTGGGATGAAGTTGTCTACATGAAACTTGTTCCTCATTGTCCTGAGAATGTCCTGTTATTTTTTTCAGAATTTTTGGACATATTTTAGTAGTTCAAAACCTCTTAGATCTGAACATGTGTCTGTTTGCCCCTACATTGATCCGAGGTGAACTTGGGCAAATTTAAGCATGAAATTGAGTTTGTTTGACCTTAAGGTCTTCATGAAAAATGAAATTCATGTCATATTCTTTCTATTGATGTAATATTTGTATGATTTTGATGTCACTTGATTTGTCAATTACATCTGTGAATCTGCATGTGTGCTGTTGCAATTAAGAAAATTAAGAAGGCGCATAGGTTTTGCCATTTTCGTCATCATCCGTGTGATCACAACTAGGTTTTGAGTTCTCAATGAGAAATGTTTGTCATCCTTTATTCTATATGGAACATTTTTTGGTTAGATTTATGCCTATCTCTAAGTGAGCGAAACTATGCATGCTCTCAACTCTTGTTATAGAATTGAAGCCTTGATATGTGCCCATCTTTTCATGCTTGTTGGGTCTCTTAGAGGCCAAAATTCATGTTAGTGCCTTCTTGACATTTGAACTACATATAGCAAGTTTTGTGTGCATATGTTTTTCTACATAATTGAATGCCATTTTGTATGTGAAATTCAAGTCATAATAATGGTTGTTATACTTAGGAACTTCCAAGCATGCTATAATGAATCATAAATCATCTTGTATTGGCATTGAATTGTATGATATTTTCGCATGCCGACTTTGGGCTAAATGATTACTCAAATTGCTTGTCATAACCGATTCTAAGTTGTGTGGGATTTTTCATGCCATTTGTGCGTTAGATGAATGATTTTGAGGTTCATTAATACATGATTATGTTCTGATTTTTAATGCTGATATGCACACTTTTTAAAAATCTCGGTCTTAGAGCACCAAGTTAATCTCGATCGAACCTGAACCCTCTTCTAGGAACTTGTAAAGAACACTTTAAGCTTTCTAATGACACCTAGTTTGTCCAATTTTCCCACCAGTTGCCTTGTTTTTCCATTTTTTTTTATCCAAGTTTGAAATCTGGAATTTGCCTTGGTCAGAAATGCATATTCTGTTTTTGTAGGCCTGATTGTTTGCCACTTTCCCACGATCTTTTAGGCATAGATTTTGAGGTTGAATCCTTGATGAAATTTGTCTGAAACATCGATACCTACAGCATATAAAAATTTGAGATCGTTTGAACATCAATTGAAAGGCTCAATTGGCTGTAGAATTTCGGTGTGACATGCTACAATGCTCTATTCCTGATTGACTTGTTCATGTTCTTGGATTTTTAGAAATTCACGCGTTAGGAATCTTAAGATGCTTCCTTCGTGAAATTTGTTCCTCATATGCTGGTTTTTCTGTCATAAAAATTCTAGGATGAGATAGCCATTGATTGTGCTTTTATTGAGCCTATATTGAATGCCCAGTTTCTGTGATTGGATGATTTGGTTGATGGACGTGCATGCGTTCTTGAATGTTTTAGAATATTATGCACGCTAAATTTGATGATATTCTTTTTTTTAGAATTGATGTATAACGTGCCTCATTTGAGGATCATTTACTATGTAAAAACCATGCATCAAGTCGATATGTCGCAACTGAAATTGTCATGCATTTTGCCCCTAATGACAAGTCACATATCAATGTTAATGAATTTGTGTGACCTTTTGCACATGGATTTAGGGTTAAATGTCTAAATCAAACTGTTTCTTCACATTTAGACCTACGTCATGTTCAAATCTCATAATTTTCATGCGTTTATTAATTGGCTTAACAAGTTAGTTACCATGCATCATTTTCTGATTTGCTTGTGATCGATTTGCATGCTTGAGCGATTGTTGATTTTCGGCCATGAATTTGACCTTACTTGAACCCGACATCTCTTAAAAAGTCTTAGGGCACGTCTTAATCTTTCTAGTGACATTATTTGCATGCTTTTTTGTCCCTTTTTCCATTTTTTTCAAAGTTGGCATTGAAATCTACTATGAATAAAATTCGAAATGCTTTTCTACCCTTGTTGAGTCATGCCTCTTATTATTTTTACATGGATTTTTCCCTAAGGATTTTGCGATCGACTTCTAATGAAATTTGTTTGCCTTTCTCATAACTATGTCATGATGAAATTTCAGAATTTTTAGACATTGTCTACTAAGACAAATTGTTGTTGGTTTGCCATGATGTCTTGCTGTCCTGTTATGTTCTGATGTGTTGTTATGTTTTCTTGAACTTTTATAAACTCATGTGTAACCCATCTTAGGAAACTCCATTCATGAAAGTTGTCCCTCTTGGAGTGCTTGATTTTATGTGCTTTTCTTAGAGCCAATTATCCATGGGTTCTACCCCGATTGCTTTGATCTTATTTGTGATGATTGTTTCTTTCATTTGTATGCACCTAGTTATGAATTTCTTAGGTTAGGTTTAGATTAGGACCCTGAAGATGGAGAAGGCATGAAGATGGTGGAGCTCGATGTCCATTCTGACCATTATTATGTAATATTCGTTTTCCCGACATATGTCTCGGGATCCATTTGTTGTATAAAACCCGACGAGTTGCTGGTTTTCTCTATTTTTCCCTCATTTTCTTATTTGTGTTCTCTTTTTATATTTTTAGGATTGCATGATAGATTTACTGCTTTCCTCGATTGTTTACTTGCTGTTTCTCAATTTCAATTTCTTTGATTGTTTTCTTTTCTTCTTGTTTTTTAGAGTAGCATGAAAATGATCAACCACGCATGACCACTTAGTCTAGAACTAATTATCCCGAAAATGTAAAAAGAAACGCATGGACATGTTAAGAAAACACAACATACTGTTTAGGTACCGAAAGGGCGTTAATAGAAATATTAGCATAACCCGAGTCCCCGAACCTAGATATTTGATTGCGTAGGAATCGAGGGAACACTCCCGACCCTCGATTGGGTTTTCTAGCTGTCCCCCAAAATGAGGCTAGTGACGACTCCCGTCGATTTTTAGGATTGTCATAAACAACTAGATCGCATAAATAAACTCGTCGCGCAGGGTATGAGCTTGGGAGAGCTTGTCATCTTGTGATCAAGTACTCCTAAACCCGACCTTTCCCCTTTTTTTTGTTCGAGGGCGGCGAGATCGGGTCGGGACACCGACCCATTCATTTTAATACGTATGCGGAAGCGAATAATGAATCTCCAAACAACACTCAAATGGGATAGAAAAGTAGGGCCATAAATTTTCCAAAACCACAACGCACTTATATATATATATATATATATATATATATATATATATATATATATATATATCAAGTCAAGTCATTTACGACATTAGCCGACAAATACAGGGTTTACAAAAAGGGGGATGGCTGCGAGATCCTCAAACATTCGAGTCTTCGACTGAATCTCCAGGGTCCTTGGGTCAGAAAGATCCGGGTCCACCACTGAACTCTCGGGAGGGTCACCGTGCCATTGCCAAAAGCAACCTCCAAAGCATCGACCTAGGAATCTCGAGACTTTGGAAGGGGGCCTTCTCTGGGTCCAACTGGCCTGTGACGATACCACGATCTGTATCGATGAGGTACCTTGTGGGTAGACCCTCATTGACCCACATAACGGATCGTACGAGTTCGTAGACCCAGGCTCATTGGCTCCCGGGGAGGGGAATTTGAGAATGCTTTCGGTAACCTTCTTTGGTTGGCCAAAACGCTCAAGTGGTGCGGCCATCTACGGACTGTAAATATTATCCTACAACGGGGTGAGACGACGTCTCAACAAGTTCACCCCCGAGACCCGACTATGAAGAAAATACGCCCCAAGGGCTGCCTACGCACAAACATAAGTCAGATGACTTACCTTTGCCCCAGTCCCTTCCTGCAAGTCAATACAATTCATAAATTCAACGAATCATTTCAACCCAATTCAACCATCAATTAGCAGACTCATTTGACTCCATACCATCGATCAATCGAATTACTCAATTCGATACATTCAATACCATCTATAAACTCAATCGATTCGAACATTGCTCACCTAAGCTGAAATAGATAATCTCGTTCACCGAAGCTGATAGATATATTCATATATCATTGCTCACCAAAGTTGATGTCTATATTGCTCACTGAAGCTGCTATATCAATTATTGCTCACCGAAGCTGTTAGATAACATTTGCTTGCCGAAGCTGCTAAGGTATTATTGCTCACCGAAGATTATAGATCTACATTGGTGTTAATGCTCCCCGAAGCTGCTATAATCTTGCTCACCAAAGCTGAACTACGAAAAATTACTCCTAGCCAAGGATCTTGTGCTTTGCACATCAACTCCTCAATTAAATACCCAACTTGGCCTAATGTCATCGTGTTAAAAAGTACCCGATAAAAATAATCGTGTGTAGGTACACGGTCGGCCTGAGCAAAAAATATAATATCTTTATTTTAGAAAATCCCACTATTTATACAGTGTTTGAAAAAAATTTTGGCGTTGTAAACCGATGCCCCAGTAATTTATAATTAATTACTGAAATTATAAAATTTTGGGATAAATACTCAAAATTGCAAATCACACTCAATTTGCACAAAATAGCAATCAAATAAATAAACCAATCACACCACCTTTGGAATCGACGAAATTTCAAATACCGACTATTCCTATTAATTTCCGGAAAAGAAATAATTAATTAAATAATTTCGAAAATTAATTATTAAATACCCAAAAATACAACTTAGGCCGGAAAAGCCTAATTAAATACCGAAACGGGCCCGGAAAAATTCCGAGACTCGTGAGATAAATACTAGAGCTTATCTACTTGCTAATTGCACTATTCTAACCACCTAACATGCAATATCGAACGATTAAATTGCTAATCTAATTTAACTATCCACCTAATCCATACTTAACTTAAACTAATCAATCCTTAAGCGTCATTAACTTACTAAGCAGGGATTAGTGAGTTAAACTCACCGGATTAACGTGAAAACCGGTTCACGGCGACGGCGACGCGACGGCGGCCGATAAACTCCAAAGCGGCGATGCCAACGGAGCCCGGGCCGGGCCGAAATCGGCCACAAAGCCCTCGGCGAAGCTGCTGGTTTTGCTTCTTGACTAAGCTGGCTTCGGCTTGGCTGCGAGGGAAACACTGGCCGAACAACCAACAAGAAGGGACTGCTGGTGGCTGAAACTTGGCCGCTGAAGCTCGGGACGGTGCTAGATGGGCTGGGCTCGTGGGTTGACTTCAGCGCAAGGGATGGTGGAAATGAAAACTGGACCGTTGCCGAAGATGCTGCTCGATGGGGCTGAATTGCGGGGCCGAGAAGGTGGTGAGCTGGCTGGTGAGAAAGGAGCTGTTGGCGTTGGACGCGCTGGAGTGGAGACACGAGGGGAAGTCAGCAAGATCGAAGGGAGTTGTTCGGTCCAAGTGTTGAGTCGCGGACATGACAGCTGCAGAGAAGAATTCGGTGGGAAGCAAATGATGGTGGGATGGGCTGGCGCGCGAAGAGGAAGAAGCAGGTGTGCGAAGGAGTCTTGTTCGTTGGTGGGGTTGACCAAATGAGATGGAGAGACGGACATGTGGCTGAGCAGGAGGGAGGAGCATTCGGTGGAGTGTGGGCGGTGGTTTCGGCTGCAGGGAAATCCAGAAGTGGATGGTTTCGGTCCCAAGAAGAGGAGACGGACGCGCGAAGGAAGATGGGATCAGCTTAGTGTGTTGAAGAAGCCGAAGGAGAGGGGATTGAAAGTCAAACAAGAAATATCTATTTCATGATTAGTAAACCACAAAAGTCCTCAGCCCAACCAATGGAGAATTAGCTCCCAATTAACCCAATTTAAGTCACTTTGGTGTGGATAATTATGCCCATCTTCAGCCAACCTTTCCAATGGGTCACCAAGGGCCAAATTCTTCACAATTCCACACCAAATGAAGCCAAAGTGAGGACCAAACTGCAGCAGCCCATCATCCCTACGAATTTGTACCATCTCCTCACCATTTACTTCAATTTGGTGACCCAAAATTCCTCTAAAAATGCCCATCGGAATTTGCAACTCTTTTCCGAATCGTCCGTATTGTTTTTATGTAAAAATCCCGAATTCGCTAAAAATTTCTCGAAAGATGGGTCGATGTTCCTAAAATAACTCGTGACATGACAAAACTTTCAAGTTCTGAAATCGGGTTCAAATTCGTGGTTAATTACAACCGGACGCGATTTTAGCGTGACCTCACCTATCGGGTAGCTTTTAGGAATTTTTGGTACAATTGACTCGTGGTCGATTTTTTTCGAGCCACACGTACCTCTTCGACACATTTGCGGTTCTCGGTTGTCGTGAAAACCTCAAGGTTTCAAATTCGGATATAGGGCGCCAAAATAACAGAAAACTTAGTCTAATACCGATCGACGAGAATTTTTCAATTTGGTGAAATCACCCACGTTTAGCCACACATCTCAGTCGAACCGACCTATATCTGATCTTTGATCGATTTTTAACTCTGCCGTAATGACCACGGTCGAGCAATCGATTCCGATCGAATTCTCAAGTCTGTTGCGCTTATATTCCTTAACTACTTCACCTGATAGGCTAGAGATTATCTCATGAGTGGCCATCTTAGAGAAAAGCACTATAATTGCGTCGATGAAAGGCCTGGTTCATTCAATTGAAAACAGGATTGACTTTTCAGGATGCCACACTCTGCCCATCGATGCCGGATCGTCGATTCGGAAGCCGATCAGCTTGGGGCCCGGTACGTACTTCTCTCACCCGTCACCAACGCCTCGTGGGAAGCGAGATCCAAGATATTCGAGGAGGTCGGCAATGCTGGGGCGACGGAGAGCGCTGCTTCGCCAGAGAGCGAATTGGTTCCGAGGAGTCCGTCCAGGAGCAGGACGAGCGTTTTCTACAAGTTTTCGAGTGATTATGTTGCTCGGAGACCAGTATGAGAATCCTTGGGATGAGATCAGGATGGGGAAGCTGGTGGAAGATGTCGATGCTCTCGTGGGACTATATAAGGTAAATTAAACCGAGATTTGAACAACTATCGGATGGTGATGCTTTTGTTTCTGGTTCTGAATGTGGTGCCATTTGTTTTCTGCGACGTTTCTCCGGCTTAAATTTCTCGGTTTGAATGATGGTTCGGCGGTTGAAATGTGGTTTTAACAGAATTTTGAGCGTTTTTGTCCCTGCCTATTGCTTGTATCAACGCAATGCATGCTGCGTCATTGTAAGAAAGAGAGTTCCCATGGGCTTTCTCCGCAAGAGATGAATTTGTACATGATGTCATCGACAATGCTAGAGTTAGGTAATACGGTGCTTCTATAAATTCCTGATATAAAACTGAAAGGTGCCGGGGCTTAGTCGGTGGGTAATTAGTTCTAGTATTATGCTATTTGTAGTTTGAATGGCAAGTCGTCGTTTGAATAATCTAGAATTGGTCTTCTGGTAATTAGGGAATACATTGTAACAACATGCTGCTGCTTTTGTGTAAGAAGTACTTTGTCTCTATCATTCGTATATGTGCATATCTAAATTCTCATTAATCTTTTTCCATATCAAGTTCTGCAACCAGAATGCCTAAGTTCTCCAGTCATTAGCCATAGTTCAAATAGTGTGGGAATTCATCATTAGAATTGTGCGTAACAGAACATTCCCATTGTATTCAGCCTTTTGCTTTTGGACCAGCATTGCTCCATTGACAATGGCAACACAAGGCCTCTATTATTAGTCACTGCTTCGGTAGACAGAGTGGTTCTCAAGAGGCCAATCCATATGGACACTGAATTGCAAATATCATGAGCTGTTACATGGGTTGGACGCTCATCAAAGGCAATCCAACTGGATGTAACTCAGTCCACGGAAGGTATCATATGAAACAGTACTTCCAATCGATGATGGTATGCTACTTACTCCCCTCAGGTTGATGATTGCTTTATTGGCTTATGGGACGATAATTTACATTTCCATCTGCTGCCACTAAGCAGTTGCAGGAGCAAGGAGCCACATTACTCCTGATCCTGAAGGATGGTGTCATTTTGATGGCTGTGCCTTAAATGTGTGTTTATTCTTTGCAAACCTTATTTACTCTTGCATGTTTTCTTTACTCTACGCATAAAAAGTATGGAGAAGTTTGCGAATTTGCTAGCCATTCACCATTCTCTTATTACCAAAAAAAAAGAAAAAATCAAACCCATCCTAACAACAGAAAAGCCTGCTAATCAACATCCTCTCCAAGAAATATTGGTAGTTTGTCAAGGCTTTCGACATGTTGTTCAAGCACAATACTCAGATATAAAATCTTCATGAAGTTATCCTTTCCGTGATAGAGTTTCATTACTGATCCATTATGCTGTTTACCTTAAACTGGTAATTTTCTGCAGATATCCGGCATTCCTCAGATTCAGTTGCACTTACTGCCAATTTCACATTTGTGGCTCGTGATTCTAAAACTGGGAAATCAGCTCCAATTAAACCCATCTTGCCAGAGATAAAGAGAGAAAAGTTACTTTGGCAAGAGGCAGAAAAGAGGAGTAAAATGATGAAAAAGAAGAGAGAAGAACGTAATGGAGATACTAAGGTGGAGGACTTGTCCAGGCTCCTAGCTTTACTTGCCGAAGGTCATGTCTTCTGTAATATGCCTGCTTTGGCAGACACAGATAGCATTCTGATAAGGGACACTTGTTTTGAGAACTCATTAGTATGCCAGCCACAGGAAAGGAATATTCACTGGAGGATATTTGGAGGATTTTAATGCGAAGGGCTTTTGAAATTGCCCTTTCAACCAGATATGCCTTTGCTGGTGTGGCATCCTGGTTCGTTGAAATTGACCATGTTGATTTCTTGAGACCTGTAAGTACTCATCTGGCACATGATGTATTTCTATGTCTAGGTGCTGCTGTTGCATTACTTAGCTGCTGGGTGTGGATCTGTGGCAATGATTACATGATATGTCTGCTGTTACAGTCTTCTATAAGCACGGATTGTTGTACTTGAGCCTCACTCTTGCAGTTTGATGTATATGTGTGAAATTATGGATCTGTTAAGTGGAAGATCATAATCTGAGGGATATTATTTTTGGGATGTAGGCGGATGCTGGCAATTTTCTCTGCCTCAAATGCTGTGTCCTGTAAACGAAGCTTGACAATCCAGCTGAACTCCTAATTGACGTCGAAGTTGTGGCCCATGTGATGCTTACCTGAGCTCAGGTCAAGCGAGGTACCATTGGCCCATGCATGTTACATTTTCCTTTAGCAAATTTTGATACCATCCTGCTACTCTGATCAGAAGTCAAAGGATGCTGTGGTTAGGGGATTATTCTCTTTTACTCCCCCTTTCTTTTGGGCCCAAGCTATCTACCATCCCTTAACATAATGATCACGCATAAGAAAATTTGAATAGAAAACAAGAATGAACTGGTTACCTAGTTGGGGGATACTGAAGTCTGTCTTTAATCATATCTAAATGGTGAACTGAACCTTTGTGAAGTTACCATATCTTTGGTCAGACTTGGTTTCATATCACCATGTCTTAGATACTCCTAATAAATTTGTTGTTATTTCATCTATCATCCTAACAGGGGTCAAAGGATTTATACTTTACATTAACCATACGTCCTGAGGCCTTGAATGATGGACTGAGGATTCGGAAGTCCCATCCATGGAAGAAGAGGCTTGGCATGTCCTTGAACGTGTGGATGCTGAGAGTTGTCAGACTTCATCCTGGATACACTTCTCCAGTGACTGAAGTGAACGGTAGTGCTTACCGCAGGTTGAATGATAATTAGTGGGCGACTGAAGTTGATTTTCGAAAAGCTGGACAACATTGCCAAGCAAAAGAGGAACTCAGGGACGTCAGTCTACTTGAGGGATGTCTAAAACACCAAACATGTATCAGCATTGCGAAGTCCAATTATTTACCACTTCTGAGAAAGTCTCACTGCGCGATGAGATAAACCAAAGATTAGAAGATGCCAAGTAAAACAATGTTGAGAAATAAGAGCTCCTGCCAAGTAAAGTCTCAAAAGGACATGGGACTAAACATGTCACTGGTTCAAATTGATGGATGGTGATAGGAAAGTTGTGAACTTCGACATCTGGTAATAAACTGGTACTATGTTCAGCGTTGATATATGAGTGTTTTTAGCTTTGTGACAGAGTTGTTTGCTTTGTCCTATTGCTAGGTCAAGGGACTACACGCTTGCCATTGCATCGAGAATTAACAGAGCTCTTATGATAAGGCTTCTTTACAGTGGAATTCTTTGGAAATTTGCTTGCAGAACATGCTTGGAAGCAATTGGTAAGTCCGCATCCTTCATAAGATAATCCATTAACATTTCAGATTTAGACTGGTCGATAATCTGGGGTCAGAACTTGGGAGTTTATCCGTACCGGATCTAGTTGCATTTATTAGCAATTTATTTCAGACAATTCTCTGTTGAGCTGCTTATTCTTACCAAATTTCTATACTTGAATGATTGAAAATGGAAAAGGTTAGAACAGAGCATTCTTGCGAGCAGTTGCAAGAATTTTTTGTTGAAACCTGGCTCACCGAGCCTTCATTTTCATTTCTCCCTAATAAGTTTCCAATAATCTACTATGTCCAATCTGAACATTCAGTTAACTTTAATAATCAGATCCAACTCAAACTATGATGTTGGTTCTATACCAATGAGACCTTACGCAAGGCCATGAAAAGACCTAAAAAGAGTTCTGGTGAGCAAAGCCTCAAGATTGTCAGTACTTCGTGCAGTTCGTCACCTTGCTGATTCTGTTGGGACAGTTAATATTATGTAGTTCCATAAACAACTAGCAAAGCACATGCAATTGGCATTCATGCGAACATATACATCTGTAATAAGGAGATGCTTAACACAGACTTCATGAACTTTTCACTGCAGGCCCCCGTAGTTTTATGTGAAGCCCCTATTGAAAGTCGTGTGTTACAAGTTAAATAGAAGTACGAAATTAAATTGTCGCCCTGGGGCCATAGGTGAGTTTAGAACAAACTTGTATAGCTGGTGTTGTTGATACCATTGTGACCATGTCTGAACCCACAAGAATAAAGTGGTTCGGGGAATTAGTATGTTACAAATGCATTTTGTCTTGCTAATCGAAACTTAGTGAATAGCAAAAACTCACCAACTCATTGTGTTTCTGGTAAAAACCCTATTAGATATTCTTTAGGTTACGAGTCAAATTATTGAGCTTTAAGGGGAGAAAAAAAAAAAAAAAAAAGCTCGAAAACATTTCTTGGCTAAAACCAGTTACAGATGTCTGGATTAATACAGCGTAGAATCTTGTTCTTGCCATGTTCTAACTGGTTACCATTTATCAGGTTCTGTCTTGAAGGAAACAACTATTTAGCTAGAGTTAAAACCATATCTCAAGCTCTTGCTGCAAGTCAAATGGGAGAGACATGCCTTAGGGAGTTAGCTAGAACCAACAATATGGGTGAATATGAACTGGTCGGATTTACGCTTTTGCATAAGCAACTCTTCCATTTTTTTTTATATTTGTAAGAATATGATCTTCCATTTATTTCTTCTGTTTATTTGGATCTCATAATCGTTCTCTTTGATGGTAGTTGATGAGACATGCTCACAAAAAGACTTAAAAAAGACTTTTTGGACTATTATCCCTAATAGAGAAAATCGTCCAAAATGTAAGATGGACAGTAGAATGTGCTTCAATTTCTTTACCGACACAGTCCGTATCTATATATATATATACACACACACACACGTGGTTCACCAAATTTCCATCATTAAGAACACAGAAAAGTAGGACCCCTTTTTTAAATGTTTTGCGGGGTAAGTACACTATCAGTGCCAAAACTTGTGTACGGCACTCACTTTAGTGCCAAAACTTTATTTTGGATCACTTAAGTGCCAAATCGGAGTAAAAACGATCACTTTGGTGCCACCGGCGAGAAATTCCGGCCAAAATGATTACATGGCTTTTATATTTAAAAAAAAAATCGACATGACATTTAAACGACGTCGTTTTCCGTCCTCCTTAAGAAAATGATGTCGTTTTGCCGTCCTAAGTGGACGGTCTCACAAAAACGATGCCGCACAACTCATTTGGGGATTTTTTTTTTTATTTGGGGATTGAAATTAGGGTTTTTTTGTCCGATCCTTGCCCAACGCCGACCTAGCTCGCTCGGCCACCGTCGCTCGGCCTCTGGTCGTAGTTGCTCGCCACTGTTGCTCGGCCTCCGTCGTAGTTGCTTGACTAGGCGAGTGAGGAGAGGCTGAGGTTGTTGCTCGGGCAAGAAGCGACGGGAAGAATAGGAGGAGAGGGTGGAGGAGGAGGAGAAGGAGGGTCGAAGGTGGAGAGAGTGAAGACGAGGAGGGCAAGGGAAACAAGGAGGGCATAGATGGAGATGGCGGATTGGGCTCGCTTAGGGAGCGGCTGAAGTGGGTCCTTCGAAGGGGGAAGGAGAAGGAGGAGGAGGAGGACAAGAGCTTGGACTTGTAAACAATGTTGGACGAACCGGAGGCGGAGTTGTGCTGGTGTTGGTGCTGGTGTCACTGCTGGCTGGTGCTGGTGCTATTCTTAGGGGAAGAAGACGACGGGAAGCCCATGCCATGCCTTCTCTCTGTCTCTCTCTCTCTCTCTCTCTCTCTCTCTCAATTTGGGGATTTAGGGTTTTGAATTGGGGGAAAGACACCAAACGGCGTCATTTTGTTGTTTAAATGCTGACTGTACTCTCCGACAAGCCACATCAGCTTCAAAAATTAATAAAAAAGTGTCACGTCGGATTTTCGGTCAATTAGATCGGCGTTGGCACCAAAATGATCATTTTTTAAATTTTTTGGCACTTAAGTGATCCAAAATAAAGTTTTGGCACCAAAGTGAGCGTCGTACACAAGTTTTGATACTGATAGTGTACTTACCCCATGTTTTGCCCAAGCTCTCATGATGGATGAAACGTCAACAGATGTGTACCTCTTTGTTGTTGTTACTTCTTGTTGGGGTGTGGTGGATAGAGTTTAAGCCTATTAAGCTGCCTTAGATTTCATTGGGAGCAGAAGTTATTGAATTGAAAGCGCCATCTAATTAATTCGGTTGTTTATTATCACTTTGAAAATCCCAATGTTGAAATTTGACGATGTAATTGCCTTTTCAATTTTCATTGTTTTTCTCATGAGATTCACCTTCTTGAAAAATAGAATTCACTTCTTAAAGAGAGTGAAAAGAGTTGAAGACGACAACATCTTCCATTGGCATAGCTTTCATTTTCCCCTCATCAGTAAAGCAATCAACAACCCGTCACTTGGTTTATGCTTGTCTGGTCTCTTTTATCTTATTGAAAGTTAGACTACAAAAAATAACGAACACACATGAGCCGATCAAATGTGTAAACACCTAGACAACCTTGAGAATCTTTATATGTTTAGAGTAAAGGGCTAAGTATCCACATTTGTTTAGGAAGATAGAAAATTAAGCAGTCCAAGCATGTGAAAGCATGTAATTGACTCGATAATATGGTCTTTGTCCTTTGAGAAAGAGAAGGAATGGCAGTTCTAGTCCTTTTTTTTTGTCAGCTGTATGACATCAACCTCTCGGCGTCATACAAATATGATATGCTTACTGATATGCAATTATATACAAATTGGTTGGGCTATTACCCAATGAGGTTAAGATTTAGTTCTGGATTACCGTAATAAAATAGTACCGGTAGCAGACTCGATAATATCATCTTTTGTCCTTTGAGAAAGACAAGCTGTAAAAAAATAGACAGGTTGATTGATTTTAGAGCGTGCAAACCGCCATATGCATCTATATAAATTATATAACATTGTATAAGGCCACCTCTAAAATGGTGAGCACAGTTCTAAGATTATTTTAAATGAGGAACATTAAGATCCAAATATGATTCCATCGTATCTTCACCAAACGTATGCCTATTTAGTCAATTAGTTGGGTATTACATGATTTTGCTAATTCTTGATCGTAAGTTGTAGTATTTTCTGATGAACGCTATGTTTCTATAGCTTTAGAATAATTAAAAAAAGATTTAGCTTCACGTGCAATTTTATGTCTGTGATTTTTGTTCACATGTAATCCCTTTGCTACTAAAACAATAGATATCGTATGTGAATGTAGTAGTGGAAACTGCACTACTGAATGGATGAAGATGGCGTCAGGATATAAAAGCGAAGTAAAGAAGTGGTGTCCGGGCCGTAAAAGATAAAAGAAATGATCATAATAGCTATGATGACGAAAATCAAGAGTAAGATGAAAGAATAGTGGAAACACAAGTCTTCTAGTTGATTATAACCCAATCAATTTAAATCATTACCAATTTCTTTCTGTTGTTGCCAAAAGCCTAGCTTCACTCTCCTTTCCGACCTAAGTATCTTATTTCTATCAACGACTATATTTATTAATATCTATTATGTTGGGACTAATAATACAATCTAGAAGGGGTTAATTAGTTCGATGATGACTATGAAGAACTTTTGTGGAACATAAGTAAACAACACGAAAAATAACTAAGGGCAATTACGTGCATGAGAGGTTATCCGCTGAGACTATGCGAAGGTGGTGTTGGTGAGCACGTAATGATGATAATGATGGATAGAATATGTAAAGCCTACAACTATAGTGATTTGGTTTTATCCCCGAGTTTACGTTTACTCTCCAGGTGATCCATTTAACATGGACTAGATTCCATTAGTAATCTTTTAGGACAACTACAATCAATAAGTGTATAGAACATAATATCGAGACACAATCACTCTTACATATACACTTGTTCTCAAAACGATTACAAGAATAGTGAAACTTTCTAATTAAAGAGGAGATAGATGAAACACAATAGCAATACTTCCAATTTTTCCATCCAACCTTTTCTATGCTTCTTTGATCCTTATTATATAGATGTCTTCAACAATGTCGTTAGAGACTCTTTGGGATCCAATAGCTGTTTTAAGAGTTGTCAACAGTTTTTGCCAAAATCAGCATTGCCCATTACTGGCACTTGAATTTTAGTTAACAATTCAAATTTTCACCGTAGTAAAAGTACAAAATCGAAATATAAATAAATAAATAAATAGCAAGATAAATAAATAATAAATAACAAATAAAAATGGGAGCCAATTCGGATGGGTCCGTTCATGCGAGTCACTCTCGACCCAAGTTGCCTTCGTTCCATATCTTAATGCAACCCATAACAAAAGAAGGCCCTCCCCCCCAAAAAAAAGGGAAAAGAAAAGAAAAACAAAGAAAGGAACCCCGGTCGAAATTTGTCAAGCGGCCTCGTCTCTTTGCCGAAACCGAGAGCTTCGACGGCTTGAGTACTGACTGAAGTTTGCTTTCAGATCCCGATTCTGATCGTCCTCATCGCCATTGCCTTTGTCGCCGTCGTTTCTCAGCATTCCTGAGCTGCGCCTTTCCTGCTCTGCTTCTCCCTGTTTTCCAGGCCGCGAAGCTTGAAAAGCTTGAAGCTTCAATCTCGGTTCGGGCATCACCACCGAAGTTGATCACCTTCCAGGACTTCTTCTTGTTACTGTAAGCTTCGGTCATGATCAAGATTCCTTTTCGGTAACGTGAAATTCAAAACCTTTTTGTTGAAGATACAGTTGCCGATAGTTATTGGTCTTAATTGATCTTGTGCCGATAGGAAGTGATCTTAAATGATCTTGATTGTGGGGAATATCCCTTTATTTGATTTATTGTATATTCTCCTTCCTTATAGACTTAGATCTCTTGTATTATTAATAGTGATGTAATTATACACATGAATGACATAGAAAGAGATTCAAATTGTCCAAAACCATCTACTGCTTTCAGTCATCCAAACTTCTGACACTTTTGTCTCGGTTGACTTAATTTAGGATTAAGAGCAGAGATTAATGTCATGGCGGTGTTATGCGAAAACAGATTTTTTTTTTTTTTTGACGAATTGGTTTAAATCATTGATGCTTTGGTATTGTCAAATTGAAACGTTGCTTTAGTATTGCATATAGGAACGTCTCGGATGCCGAACCAAATTAGCATACAATTTGTCACTGACTTTGGATCACTTTGAATGTATGTGGACATGTTCTGCATGAAAGGAATTCTTCATCAATCACTGAGCACAATTGCAGTTTGATTTCCATGTTACTTATGGTCGAATCTGCACCTTTTGTTTTTATGTTGCTCCGTTGTTGCTGTGCTCGCTGCGATGGTGACTCAGTGATAAAAGAAATGAAATGGAGTCAATATAGCATTCAACAATGATCCGAGATGAGTTTTTCTGAGAGCCATCTCCCTTGCATCCCATTTGCTCATGTTCTGGTCATTTTCGTTATGCTGAGAAAGGAAGAGTCTGGTAATGGATGGTGGTTGACCGTGGTAGCCGCATGACGTAGGTGGTTGATAGTCATGTTTGGGAGATTGATAGTCATGGACCATGGTCCATCACAAATCTCTAGCTCCTGCTGCTGCTGCTTCTACTACTGTTAGTAGTAAGACTTCCCACATAGATAGGGCAGGTCTCATCGGTTCTAGATCCATGTGAGGGTTTTACTACTGATGTGTTCTTGGTTATTCTTTTCCCCCTTGATTTAGCCTCTCCCATAAATTTCCTTGAAAAAATTTCTCGAGATTGTTCTCAATTTTGTGCTTGTGTTTCCTTCTTTAGATGCCCTAGAATTAAGAGATGCTTCTGCTCTATCTGATCTTCTGCTTTTTACAGTAGCATCAACATTGTGCTCTTAGCCTCTTCTAAGTCCTTCATAGCAAAGAATCACTGGATGTCTACATTCTTATCTTTTTGGTTACGTTACTCTCCGCATCAAGTTCCTCCGGTTGCTATTGAGCAAGGTGGTGATTTCACTTTTGCCAACATGACAACCAGATTGATTCCTGGAAGATCGGTCATTGCTCCTCCCTTATGAAAATAAATACGCATCATTCTCATACTAGTGGATATGTTAGTTTCATGATTAAGGGTCCGTTCGTTTCGCGGAAAATGGGCCATTTTCGGAAAATATTTTCCCATAAGTCATTTTCTAGGAAAATGACAATATTTTCTGGTGTTCAGCTAAAACCTGAAAATGTTTCGGAAAATATTTTCCGGTGTTCGGTAAGGAAAATATTTTCTAAGACTTCACTACTTAGACATGCATCACTTACCGACCTATAAATCCATCAAATATGAACTTGCCTTTAAATCCAAGCAAACTTACTTCATATCTGTGTTCTCTCATTGTCGCCAAACGCCCATCTACTTTAAAAAATGTTCGTATGGATTTTAAAAAGAAGCAAAAGAGAAAAGAAGCAAAGCATGTACAGCCCTCATGATAATCTTCTAGTTGAGTGGCCTGTTCTCCCCCCCGCATCTTTTGTGTTTTAATAAACAAAAGAAAAAAGAAGCAAAGCATGTAAAGCCCTTTGCTTGAGCAATGTATAACTGCAAGGTAGAATAAATAAAGAAAATGATAAGCAAGAGTGCAGAGCACGAGCTTGAGATCGACGAGCTCGAGGTTCGCCTGACAACGGCCGACGACTAGCCAAGAAAGAAGAATATGGGAAACAAAGAAAAGAAAAAAAGAAAAAGAAAAAAAGAAAAGAAAAAGGAAATTAAAAATAATTCGAATTAAAAAAGAAAAAGAAAATTAAAAAATAATTTGAAAAAAAAAGAAAAGAAGAAAAAGAAAGGGGAGGAGGAAGTGAGGATTTGTAGAGGTGTGAGATAAAAGAGATCAAGTGAGGAAAGTGGAAAACATTTTCCCTTAATTTAGAAGATTCTTTTCCTTTCATGGAAAATATTTTCTCCAAGGAATTCATTTTCCGTGAAACAAACGCCGGAAAATCCGGAAAACATTTTTCCGGAAATTATTTTCCGCAAAATGAACGGAGCCTAAATTAACTGTCCAAAATTGCATGCATTACGGTCTTACGATTACTGTTGTTTCAGAGGAAACAAGAGAGGCTGAGGAAGATGGAAGAGAGACAGGTATACTCGCAACTTTACGAGGCCAACGAAGCCCTCCTTCAAATATGCAGCGGTGGTTGCAGGATGATTGGACCATGCGACAAACTCCTTACAGCATCGCGGCCTGCCTGTGGATTCCTGCTTGTAAAGAACTTAAGACCTTAGTACGTCATTTTGCCAGTTGCAAGGTTCGCGCTCCTGGAGGATGTGTTCACTGCAAGCGCATGTGGCAGCTTCTTGAACTGCACTCTGATGCGTACCGAGCGTGATGATTGCAAGGTTCCTCTCTGTAGGTAAGTTAAAAGAACTTCTATGTTTGTCTCCCCAATTTTTATCTGGAGAAGTTTAGATGGATGCAAGAACGTGTCTAAATGGGTTGTTTTACGTCCACGTCTTTTTTTTTGTGATCAGTGCAAATCTAACTCCTCTCTCTCGAACTTTTACTTTGCCTTTTAGTAGAAGTGGGAGTCGAATCCCACACTTAAAAGTAAACGTCCCCACCCTACCCTTGTCACTGGGCTGTGGGCCCAATGGGTTCATTCACCTAATTAATTAGGTCCTAAAGAGCATTGGATATTGAGCGAAACTCACTTCAAATGGTCAAGTGAGAATTGCACTGCTGACCGGTAAGTTCGCATTTCAAGTGTCTTGCACGGACAAAAGCCCAACACTGATCTGAAGAAACTGTGGTTGATGAGTCAAAACTTTTAAAGGCAAGAGTGTTTTTCTTCCCAAATGATTCTTCGATGATTAATAATTAAGTGATTGTGCGAGATGCATACCGGGGAGTGAGTCACCTTATTGTGCGTAGAGTTGAAGAGCAGCACCTTCGTTGAACTGATATGTATTGTGAATTTGGTGGCTCTACATAATGTCTCTTTTGCTTTTGCCAGGCAATTTAGAGCGAAGATTCGGCATCAAACCAAGAAAGATGATTCCAAGTGGAAAATGTTGGTCAACAAAGTAATTGCAGCTAAGAATGCATTGAACCATTCTCAGCTCGGTGTTCAGGTTTATTGTGATAACTTTGTATCTTTCTTGCCCACAAGTTTGATTCATCCCAATTCAAAATGAATAAATAAATTGCTGGGAACTTATAGTTCTTTTTTTATACTATAAGTCTTTACAGTGACCTGTACATGAGTTAGCTGAATAATGTATATACATTACTTACATTTAATTTTTAGCTCTTTTTTTTTTCGGTTGGATCAGATTGCTTCACTCCATTAGCCACAAGGCTTTATCTTTTGCAATTGTATCATGAGTATAACTAGTATTAGCAGAATTCTCGCCTAGACCTGCTCCGTAAACCCAATGCGATAAGAGGGATTGGATTTGGATCGGACCTGCATAATCAAAAGTATTGTCCCAGGCCAGACAAGAAATTTTCTTCCACTTGTACATAATCTCCATTGGATTTTAATGAATCACCCTTTAAATCAACTTTAATGGTGGAAAACACAACCTAAAAATTCAAGGCATAAACTATTATCAGGTATTAATGATAGTCGGTATTGATGACAAAGTTACCTGCAATCTAAATATATGCACTTGAAAGATTATCGTCATATTAATGGAATTTACCAAACTTTTGGATATTTAATAAAGTTATTTGAATGATAACTACTAATACATATGTGAAATTATCAATGTGACATTAATATCTACTGTCTTTTTATACTATTGAAGTCATATACGAGTTGATGATAACTTATATACTAACTTTTCTCGAACATTTACCAACTCAATTTTAAAGGCGTGCACGTTTTTTTTTTTTTTGGATTTAAATAAAACTCAAAAGTACTTTTTAACTCTCCCATCAAAACTTAAAAGATTACTACAATTTCGGAAAATTATGAAAAACATTAAATGTGAGTCTTTGAGTTAACATTTGAGTACTATGGAAGTTTCGAAAGTTTTGGATTTAAAAAAAAAAAAAGTTAAAATTGCATGAACCATAAGGTTTACATTAAGCAAAAAAGTAAAAGTAAAAATTATTCCATACATGCTTGTAATTAATAGAAGCTTATCAATATATATTTAGGACTTCTTATTAGTTATCCGGGACAATGCACAAATATAATGTTGACTGCGCAAAATACTAAAAACCAATAAAAAATAATACAAATTACCCAGCACCTAAGCAAAATGCTTAAATAAATTTGCAAGGAGTGGCAATTGGTGTTTTCAATGTATGGTTTTGCTTAGAGGGTGTGTGAATGGTAGAGGTAGTAAGTAGTCATTAGGTTCACAGTGAGGTATGTTTCTGACACTTTAAGGACCCGGTCTAAGATCAATATAAGTGTCGCTTTACAAAATTGAACAAATGATACAGAAATCTATAGCAGAAATAATGCAACAAACTTGAATAAAGATGTACAACCTCTTTTACAACTCGATTTCATATATTTCTAGCATTAATAAAATAAGAGATGCCACCAAATTTAGTCCTTGAACTCTTGGTCAATGTTCAATGATACTTAAATTTTAATTTTGGTCAAATTGATATTTGTGCTCTATGAGTCGAATCGATTTTGTTTTTATATGGTTCTATGAACAAGGGATTAATCCTTAATAATATTTTATGAGTAATCTGACTAAACTATACCAGTCCATTGTTAAGCAAATAATATGGCTTTGACAAATAGCATGGATTTCCGATTTCTCGGCTCAATAAACTATGATGAACACATGGAAACCGCTGTATGCATCTTTATTAATTATATAGCATTGTATAAGACTTCACCTCTAAAATGGTGAGCATAATCCTAAGATTATTTCAACTGAGAAACACTAAGATCCAAATATTATTCTATCACATCTTCAACAAACGCATACCTATTTAGCCCATTCGTTGGATATTACATGATTTTGTTAATTCTCGATTTGAATGTTTATTTGACATTTTGTAGAACTATCAAAATCTTCAACTATCTTGATCTATATTGGATTAATGTAAAATCATTAGAAATATCAAATAGAGTAATCTATATATAATTACCAATTTGAACCATTTTACTCGTTAAGTTTTTTATACTTAAGAGATGAGGACAAGCAACTAGTGTCACACCCCGATCCTCGAGCGTGTGCCCATCCCACTGCGGTCGATAAAATTTTGCGACTTCCCAAGACGAGTCGCCAACCCTTACATTTTATTGCACATGCAGAAGTGAATAACAAATCCTTTGACAGTAACCATCTTGGGATAGAAAAGCAGGATAACACATTCACAAACAAACATACTTTTATAACATACTGAGTCAAATACAAAATCTCATACTCAAAAGATCTCAAAAGATTGACTCTCAAAAAGGCTATGACCTACACTTCAGGTCACCTCAGCTCAGCTCAAGGTCCTCCTTCTACGGTCCTGAAAATTTAAGCCAACGACGGGGTGAGATATAAATCTCAGCGACTTCATGCTCTAAGCCCCGATTAGGAGGGTAATACGCCTAGAAGCGTCTTAACCACACAACCACACAATTAGCACAGAGAGTTTACCTCGCCTCAGTTCCTTCCTACACGTCAGCACAGTTCATATCACAATGCATATAATCAATGCATATAACAATTGAAACACCTCATCAACTCAATTAATCACAAGGGTCCCGATTATAAGGCCAAATCGTTATGACACGTCCCATACCATGCCACACAGTTTTGTCTCATAATCAGGCGCATCAAATTCAACCAATCATGCATTCCAATTGTTAATTAATCCCCTCAAGGCACAGCCGACTCCCATGTTCGACTGTCTACTGGCGTAGCCAAGCATCGTCTCTTCCCCATTGAGCACGGCTACATCTCATAGACGGCTTTCCCGAAGGAGCATAGGTCCAGAATCTATTACGAACCAATACCCTAATACATGGGCAACCCGAAAAGGGATTTAGTAACGTCCGACGTAATTGCTCGAGACGGGTTCTCTTAACCAACACACGACCAATCAATTTCGGCCCAGGACACCGTGCATTACACTCAAATGCCTCAATTAAAATAGTGATCCTAGCTTTTTTTCTTTGTATTAAAAATACACGGTAAAATAGTCGTGTGTGGGTACACGGTCGATTGGACCCGAAAATTCATAACCTCCAATTTAAAATCTCACTATTTTATATAGTATACGAAACCATTTTTGGTGTTAAAATCCGACACTCAATATTTTCTGAATAAATATCGAAATTCACAAATTTTGGAATTAAATACTCAAAATTCCAATCAGCACTCAATTTACACAAATTAACATCCATTTGCATAAATTGAACACACCATTGCAATCAGCACGAAATTCCAAATACCTATTATCCCGCCTAATTTCCGAAAAATAAATTATAATTAAATAAATTACCGAAAATTAAATAAATTACAAAATAAATAAATTAAAGCACTTAATTAAATTAACCTAAACTAACTAGGCTAATTAATCTAACCAACAATTAAATCTAACCATTCTATCTTAACTCAATCTAATTACACTACTTAAATAAACTAACCAATCACTAACTAAATCCGCCTAACTATTCTAATTAAACTAACTAAATAACTAACTATATACTTAATCTAACTAAATTACCCTACGCTTAATTAACCTAACTAATTCACCTCTAAGCGTCATTAGCCTACTAATTAGGGATTAGAACGCAACTCACTAGTTAGCACGAAAATCGGCTCACGACGACGGCGGCGCGATGGCGGCCAAGACTTAAGCTCATGGCGAGGCCGAGGGAAGCTTGGACCAGCTGAAAACGGCCAACAAGCTCGCTGCTCGAGCTGAGAAAACCGCACAGAAGCTGTTGGTTTCGGTCTTGAGTTTCGAAGGGCTGAAGCGGGCTTCGAGGCTGGTTTCGGATGGGTTGGAATCTACGGCCAAAGCTGGGCTCGAGGGCTGAAGTTGGACCGAAAGTGAGGAAGCAGGTGGGCTGGCTTCGCTGGTGTCGAGCTGGGGGAAGCCGAAGAGGAGTCAATGATGGTGGCCTTCGGTTGGGGCTTTGACCGACGGAGATGGAGACTTGGATGCGTGGGCGTGAGGTGGGCAGATGCAAGGAAATGAAGGCTTCGGTGGAGGTGAAATGATGGAACAGCAGTGTGGCGATGGGGGACTGAACTGAAGATGGAGCAAGCTGTCTTTGTGGCCGTTTGAAGGAGTAGCGAAGATAGGTAATTGAAAGAAGACACAGGCGGTTCAAGGGAAAATAAAAAGGAAAGCTAGAACCGTGGAGGGGAGAAGGAGTCGAGCAAAATGGTGCGCATGGGAGAGAGACGTGTGAGATTGGCTTGAGGAAGAAGAGAGAGAAAGTCAACAAGCTTAGCCATTCCATTGAATGCTTGGTCCCCTAAAGCCCTCATACAAATCTCTAATGTCCCCCATTTCTTTCTTGAATCAAAAATTCACCATTAAACAATTTTGAAGCCAAAATTCCAGCCCTCCTCCTTAGCTCCGAATTTCCTCAATTTAGCTTCAATTTCTTCCCCGATTTCTCCGATTTGATGTCCAATTTTGCCAAGTAAAAAGCCCACAAAATTTCTATAAGTTCCCATCACCAAAAAGCTTGGCTTGGAAGCCCAAAATTCCCTTCGACTTGGCTCATCCGAATTTCCGTTCGTTTTCCGAATCATCCGAATCGATTTTCCGTAAAAATCTCGGAATCTCCGAAATTCTTCAGAAGATGAGTCGACGTTCCTAAAATGAATCGTGATACGACAGAACTTTCAATTTCTGAAATCGAGTTCAATTTCGCGGTTAATTTCAATCTGACGTGATTTTAGCGCGTCCTAATCTACCGGGTAGCTTTTAGGAAATTTTAATGCAATCGACTCGTGGTCGATTATTTTCGAGCCACAACGTACATCTTCGACTTATTGGCGACTCTCGGTTGTCGTGAAAATCTCGAGGTTTCAAATACAGACACATGGTACGAAAATGACAGAAAAATTGGTCTAGTGCCATTCGACAGAAATATTGCAATTAGGCACTAATCACATACCTCAATCGAATCAACCTATCTCTGGTCTCTGATCGATTTTGACGGTGCCGTAATAACCCTAGCAGATTAGCACGGTCGAGCAGTCGATTCCTAGTCGAATTCTCATGTCTATTGCGTTTAGATTCCTTAACGGCTTCACCTGATAGGCGATTTAACTCGTGAGTGGCCAATTCAGAGAAAAAGGCTATAGTCACGACAATGAAAGGCCCATTTTATCTCATCGAAATCAGATTTGAAAATCAGGATGTCACAACTAGCACGAGGTATTACCTCCTTTGAATCTAACCCATTGAAAAACATAAATTTGGCCAAGTTATGTTATCAATTTTAAGTTGATTTAAGAGTATTTATTTTCTCGATATGGAGGATAACCTCCTGTTGAAATCTAAATATTTGCTCGTACATCCTTATTGCATTTGCCAAAAATTAGGGATCGGATTTGCAGAAACGACACAATTCAACCTCTTAAAAACAGCGATTTTACATAATTTTGCACTATTTATCTTGTTGCATTTAGAAACTAGAGATTTTGTAGTTTGTTAATACCTAAGGTTCCATTCCCATACGCTATTTATGTATTTCATAAAATTTAGGGACCGAATTCACCTCCCTTAAAAAAAAACAAAAAAAAAAAAAGCGACTCTACATAATTTTGAATTCATTTTTCTTGTTGTATTTTTTTTCTGCAGTTAGAAATTACAGATATTAATGCCTAAGATTCCCCTCTTATGGACCACTCATGCATTTTATAAAAATTATGGCTCTTGAGTGTTCATTTGATGTGTTTCGAGTTAGTTCGGGGTTGTTTAGCACGTGAATAGAGGTCTAAACTTGCTGCTTATATCGCCTAAGGAGCTGGCAACGACCTTCGAGGTTCTATTCAGCCTTGCTAAGGGTCTCGACCTATCTCGGGACATTCCTTTTACATGATTACATGTCTACATGTCGTAATGACATATTTGCATCATAATGTAGTTCAATTTCTAGCATTGTGTCTAGTTTATTATATCTTAACATGCATTTAGTATAGCTAGAGTTTATATCATGTTCATCATGGATAAAAATGAAAAAGAAAAAGAAACAAATAAAAAGAGGATAAAAAAATCGGAGAGGCATTTGGTAAGAAATGGCGTTTTTAGGGCTAAGTTTGATTTATTCTTAGTTGAATTTCACCTTGTTTAATGCGGCAAAGTTATCACCTACCTTAAAAAATTTATTTGTGTTAAACTAGGTTGATTGCATATATACATTAATTCACAGGAGTCCTACCCGTGGCGCAATAGCAAGGCATTCTTATATTTTTGCCCCATTTAACTCGAGTTCTACTTATTACATTGCTTGTGATTATATTGTCGTAATTTGTTTGATATATCGCTTAGTTTAATTTTTGTCATTAGAGTTCTCCTCACATGATAACTTAGGTTTAGATTTTTTAGCAAAAAATAAAAAAAAAAAAAACATAGAGAGGAAGCAAACTTGCTTATCCTTCACACACTCATATGACTTGTTAGATTGTATCTGGTTTATAAATAATATCAAGTGTCATGTTAGACGTGATATCACCAAACATTTCACTATGCTATCTATTGATTATATATGGATGTGCAAGTAGAATGGAGATAGGAACGATTTGACGAAAAAACATGAACTTGACACAAAACAAGAAGCATCATCCACGCAAATGATACTTTTCTTCTACTATTTAATGCATGGATACCTATAAATGAGCAATAATCTTTACCCAAAATTTTCTATCATTTGAGATGATAGTTCCACATATAAAGAGGGACAAAGGTGAGAAAAAAGAAGAAGAAGAAGAATATTTTGCCCTAAATGGACAAAAGGCAAAAGGGTGATGAAATAGAAGAAAGGAATAGTTTGCCCATTATATGGACAAAGTTTATTGAGCTCATGCAATCTTAACAAACAAATTTATATTTCTAGACATTTTAATTTTATGACAGTTAATCTTGTCTAATAAAAAAGAAGAGAAAGTAAGGGAACTACTTCATGTCAAAGAAATCAATAATCCAGAAATAGAAAAAAAAAAATAAAAAGAGATTCCTGAGATTTATGGAAAACCTGCACCACTAGGAACGATTTGACGAAAAAACATGAAGTTGACACAAAGCAAGAAGCATCATCCACGCATATGATACTTTTCCTCTATCGTTTAATGCACGGGATACCTGTAAATAAGCAATAATCGTTACCCAAAATTTTCAATCCTTTCAAATGATAGATATGCGTATAAAGAGGGAAACAAGTGAGAAAAAAGAAGAAGAATAATATTTTTCCCTACTTGAACAAAAGGCAAAAGGGTGATGAAAGAGAAGAAAAGAATAGTTTGCTTGTTATATGGGCAAAGCTTATTGAGCTCATGCAATCTTAACAAACAAACTTTATATTTCTATAAATTTTAATTTTATGACAATCAATCTTGTCTAATAAAAAAGAAGAGATAGTAAGGGAACCATTTCAGATAAAAGCAATCAACAATCCAAAAATAGAAAGAAAGATAAAGAGAGATTCCCAAGATTTGTGGAAAACATGTTTCACTAGGAACAATTCGATGATAAAATAGGAAGCTGACACAAAGCAAGAAGCATCATTCATGCACATGATACTTTTTTTTTTTTTTTTTTTGCCATTTAATGTGTGGGATACCTGTAAATAAACAATAATCTTTACCAAAATTTTCAATCCTTTCAAATGATAGATATGCATATGAAGAGGGAAAAAGGTGAGAAAAAAGACGAAGAATAATATTTTGCCCTGGATGGATAGAAGGCAAAAGGGTGATCAAAGAGAAGAAAAGAATAGTTTGATCATTATATGGACAAAGCTTATTGAGCTCATGCAATCTTAACAGACAAATTTTATATTTCTATAAATTTAATTTTATTGACAGTTAATCTTGTCTAATAAAAAAGAAGAGAAAGTAAGGGAACTACTTCAGGTCAAAGCAATCAATCATCTAGAAATAGAAAGAAAGATAAAGAGAGATCCTTCAGATTCGTGGAAAACCTGTCGCCACTAGGAATGATTGGACGAAAAAACATGAAGCTGGCACAAAGCAAGAAGCATCATCCATGCATATGATACTTTTCTTCTACCATTTAATGCATGGGATACCTGTAAATAAGCAATAATATTTACCCGAAATTTTCAAACCTTTCAAATGATAGATGTATATAATGAGGGAAAAAGGTGAGAAAAAAGAAGAATAAGAATATTTTGCCCTACATGGACAAAAGGTAAAAGGGTGATGAAAGAGAAGAAAATAATAGTATGTCGTTACATGGACAAAGCTTATTGAGCTCATGCAATCTTAACAAGCAAATTTTATATTTCTATAAATTTTAATTTTATGACACTTGATCTTGTTTAATAAAAAAGAAGAGAAAGTAAGGAACCACTTTAGGTCAAAGCAATCAATAATTCAGAAATAGAAAGAAAGATAAAGAGAGATTTTTGAGATTTGTGAAAAACCTATCACCACTTTTGACAAAAAAACATGAAGCTGACGCAAAACAAGAAGCATCATCCACGCATATGATACTTTTCTTTTGTCTTTAATGCATGGGATACTTGTAAATAAGTAATAATGTTTACCCGAAATTCTCAATCCTTTCAAATGATAGACGTGCTCGTAAAGAGGCATAAAGGTGAGAAAATAGACTAATAAGAATATTTTTCCCTATATGGACAAAAGGCAAAAGGGTGATGAAAGAGAGGAAAAGAATAGTTTGCTCATTATATGGACAAAGCTTATTGAGCTGAAACAATCTTGACAAACAAAGTTTATTTAATTTTATGACAATAGATCTTGTCTAATTAAAAAGAAGAGAAAGTAAGGGAACTACTTTAGGTCAAAGCAATCAATAATCTGAAAATAGAAAGAAAGATAAAGAGAGATTCCTGAGATTTGTAAAAAATCTGTCGCCATTTGCTTTGAGTGGGAGATGCCTTCTTGGAGCGTCTTACTTATAGTAACTTCAATGTGGCTTTGGCTTATATCAATCATCCACATTAAAGGGCAAGTTTTCTTTTTTCCATTTCTTCGGCTAAATTAAACTTTATGGTGGGTTAATGATTCTTTTAACTTCCTAAATATTTGAATAGATAAAGTCTTTTGACAAATAAGTACAAAGTCATCTCAACATGTATGTGTTGCATTTTGTTGCAATCCCGTTAAATCACTTAAGATTTGCAAAACAATTGGTCCGATTAGTTACTTGAACTAAGTGTTCAACATCATCATTTCATTAATTAGCATTAGTGAAATCCACTGATATGGACTCTAATCTCATAATTTTAATGTTGGATGGAGAAAATCTTTCAAGTAAGTTTCATACATGTACTTATTCAATTGAACTGCAAAAAAAAAAAAAAAAATTGCACGCATATCATTTCTACACGTTGTACTCACTTTGGATGGACTTTTTTTTTCCTTTCCGTTCAAATGCTTTAAACAGAATTTTTATCTATGTAACACTAACAACTAAGAGCGGTTTTAGAAATAATTCCATAAAAACTCAAAAAACGACAAGAAGAACAGAGGAAAAGGCAATACTGATTTCTCTGTTTTTAACAGATACAGAGAATTTACTTGATCCTTTCTTTCTTTATTTAACATGATCTGAAATGTAGATTTAAGGAAGAAAATGACGTTACTGAATATTTTTGCATGTTTATTTTCTTATTTATTTTCTTATGGCTCTCTCGCAAATAAGAATTCTTAATGTTAAACATCTGAAATCTGGGGAAATGGTAAATGATTTTAGAGCACAGTCGTATAAGCTATTAATTTAATTATTCAATAAGTTTATTTTGGAATAAAGAGCCAAGAGTTGTGCATCAACTATAGGACAACAACGTGACTCATAAATTCCTGCCAAAATTTTGTCAAAAGGAAAAAACGTGAGTCCCGAATCACGTAATCTTGTGCAAGTTAAGAGCAGTGCGTGAAAGGGGAAAAGAAAGAACTTAACTGGGTCGAAGCTAAAGACAAAAACAAAGCAAAAAAACAAAAACAAAAATCTAAGTTAAAGAAAAAAGGAAAAAAGAAAAAGAATATGAAGTGGGTCCAAGTTAAAGAAAAAGAGTCAAGCCAGGTATCGTGGCATCGCTTTGTCGGATTGCCAATTTTTGACACCGCTAATTAACAAGCGTAATTTCATAAATAAAAAAAATCAATATTAAGTTATTCTCAATTCTAACCAAAATTTTCTTTCGTCTTAAAAAAATTATCGAATTTCACTTTAGCCCAAATTTACCCCGTTAACCCTTTCTCTAAACGTTGCTGCCTGTTTTCTTCAATATTATTAATATTAGAAGGCTGCCATTGTTTCATACGAAGGTGAGAGTATCGATGAAGATGCAAGTTCTAATAATGAATCTGTAACAGGCTTCGATATTTATAATTTTAAAGAAACTAGCTGCAATTTTTGGACACGTGGACAGATTTAGGACTAGAGTAAAATTTGGTGAATTTTTTTCGACAAAAGAAGTTCATAAAATATTTGGAATTGGATCTAAAGTTGGGAGTTTTTTGGGCGTTAGAGTCTCATTAACATGACCTGAAAAGGACATTGTAAGCTTATTCAAATTGAGTTTAAACGGATTAACATTTTATACACAAATAAAAATTTATGTTCTTTGCTAATTGACCTTTTCAATCTGTCTTTGATAATTGACACGCTTAGATAAATGAGTTAACATATTACCTGGGTCAATGGAATATGGCTAGATACATTTAGGCACTCTATTACTCATTTGAACATATTTTTGTAAGGGTTTATTTCTTAAACTTATCATGTTCTGCGACTCGTTTATAAAAGTGCCATGTAAAAGATATGATGTGATTAATCTAAGAGTCAAATATGTATGAATGATATAGACAAGCACATATAGAAAAGCAGACACATAAGGGACAACTACCAAAAAAGTTATAAACCTATGGTACGTATGCCAACTCGGTCATAAACCTTTTAACAATCTGCTAGTTCCTTTGGTCAATTTTGGCCGGAAATCGCTAACGTGGACATTGGTCATTCTACATGGTATGGCTGACATTGATGTTGACAATTTTTGCAATTTTTTTTAAAAAATTGAATTTTTTATTAATTTTTTTTTCTTTTCTTTTTTCTTTTCCATCATGGTTAGCAAGGGTTGTCGAGGCATCAACGAAGGCGTGCAACCCTCGCTGGTCACTTGATGAGGCCATCACAGTTAGTGTTGAGGTAGACCCCGCCTAATGGCTGGCGAAGGTCAACGGCCATTGCAAGGCCCTCACAACTCTTGACAGCCACGGTGAAAAAAAAAAACGAAAGAAAAGAAAATGAAAAGAAACATAAAAAATTCACAAAAAATATCTATGTTAACGCCAATTGTGTCATGTAAGATAACAATATCCATATCAACGATTTCTAGTCAAAATTGTTCAAAATGATTGCTTTAGCAAATTGTCAAAAAAAAAAATTAGGACTATATTGATTAAATTGAAAAGTTTAAAATTAAACTGGAATCCATACGATAGGTTTATAACTTTGTTGGTAATTTTTTTGAGTTTTGTTGGGAAATGGTGCCGAATATGGAGAAGGATACAAAGTAAATACTTATGCAAAAGATATTCACACGTAGATGAAATAAATTTGAAAATAGAGGAAGTAATAGAGAAGACAATGAGTGGGCCTAATGCAACCATCGTAACTTCCCCGAGATAGAGGCTTGCTCATTTAATAACAAAAGGGGCCGCTGACTGTTCTACTGGCTTTCCTTTTGGTGGTGGGAACCTTTGACTGCCAAGTCCATTAGTGCCGTAGACAAAATTCAAAATTCGAAGCTTTGTATCTTTCTGTAGGATAAATAATGATGAAATCAAACAATTGATGATGAGATCAATGCATCTCATTTGTTGAATTATATGGACCCAATATGGTACCCACATAATTCAATGGTTGATATTGACTAAACTTATTTGCACCCAGTTAATGCATATGTTGACCCAACTTGACTCACAAACTCTGACAAAAAAAAATGCAAAAGGAGAAAAAAAAATGACTCACAAATCACGCGCAAGTTAAAAATATTTTGTGGGGTCTTCGTGCAAAAAAAGAAAAAAGAAAAAAGAAAAAAGAAAGAGAATAGAAAGGAATATTACTTGGGGTCCATATAAAAGAAGGTAAGATACCAAAATTATGCCTCAAGTCTTACCTAATTATCACTTATAAATCTCTATTTTTGAAAATATGTAATAGGTACTTGAGTTTTATCCTTGGAGGCCACTTTACACATTTACATCAATTATCTTGGTGTCCCAATATAAAAATGTTATTTTCTTCTAAATACTTTTCGCAAAATCCTATATTCTCACATTCACCCAAAAAAACTCGAAACAAAACAAAAACCAAACCACCCAAACCCCGACTAAGATGTTAAAATGAGTTTGCTAGAAGGGGCAATTTGATCTTTATAACTTAGGGTTTTGCTTAAAGGTATGTGAATGGTATTTGCATAAATAGAGGGTGTAATTAGTCATTGGGTCAACAATAAGACACATTTTAGGTATTTTCCCCATAATAAAAGGATCCAGTCTAAAATCAATATGAGCACCCCTTTACAAAAGTGAAGAGAAAATGATAAACTGATTTATAGAAGAGATGATGACCAACTTTCATTAATTACTTGAACAAGTGAGTCATGTTTAAAAATTCAATAAAGATATATCACATTGTATTATAAAAGAAGAGACAAAACAAAAATTTAGTCTTTGAATTCTTAGTAGATGTTCAATTTCATCCGTTAACTTTAATTTTGGTCAAATTGATGCGTGTGCAATCAATTTTGTGTTTTTTTTTTTATATGGTTCTATAAACCAAGGAATTAATAGTTTAAAATATAGTAGTGTAATTAAACAATATTAACTTTTCAGCAGATATAAATTATATTGTATAAATATGGCCACATTGTATATTAACCAAACGTCTATCTATTGAGAAAATATTTAATGATTGATTACCACCCTACAGCGTCATATGTGTCATATATTTTTTTCACTTATTCTATCAATATATATATATATATAGATATATATATATATATATTATTCTATCAATATATTGACACGTGTCCATCAATCCATGTCAGCTGACGTGGAATTTTAAAATTTTTTTAAAAAACTTTCACTCTCAGCTCTCTCTCTCTCTCTCTCTCTCTCCTTCCTCCTCTGGACACCGGCGGAGTCGCGGACTGTCACCACCAGCGGAATTGCCGGCGACATGACCAAGCTGATCACTGCTTCATCCAAGCGAGTATGCCCGGCTCCCTCTGTTTTCTCCGTCTCGTCGTTCTCGAGATCTGGCTGTCCATGGCCGAAATCGTCGCTTGTCCATGGCCATCGTCGTCTTCGTTCATCCATGGTCGAACGCCTTCAGGTGTCCTTCGAGATCTCAACCTCACCCGTCGCCATGGCCGATCACAAGCCAACTGCAAGGGTCGACTGCAAGAAGATGGCTTCCTTTGTTTTTCTTCCTTGATTTTTGGGCCCTGTCCATGGCCTTCGAGATCTCGACCTCTCCATTCGCTATGGACGAGACCAGATCTACAGGCACAATCCAGTCCAGATCTGGATTGAAAACCACTGCGAGCCATCGTGACGATGAAGGGGTGGCTCGGCCGTCGACGGAGCCGACCACGAGCCAACTGCAAGGGACTACAGAGCCGGCCGCGAGCGAGGATGGAGGAAGACGGAGAGCACGACGGAGGGGAAGCTTCCATGGGTGGACAGAGGCAGATTTTTTTTACTTTTATTCCACATCAGCAGAAGTGTCAATTTGTCATTGGATTTGAGCAAAAAGCACGTACCACGTCAGCAGCCACTAAATATTTTCTCCTATGTATTTAGGTATTACATAATTGTGTTAAACACTCATTTGATATTTTGTGGAACTATGGTGTTCTTCGACTGGGTTGATCTCCTTATCCTATAAAAGCACACTCATGTAACTTTTTCGATGGTATCTTGCTCATCAATGATATCAAGTGTTTTGTTAAATGTAGGATCACCAAATATTTAACTCATTATGGATACTGAAATTTCATAACTCAAAACTTGGACAGTTATAGATAGATATATAAGTAGAATCGAAACAAAATCAATATAAAGATAAAACATCAACTGACACAAGATATTTGCTGACAAACAAATAATGAACCATCTCAATGTACGTGTGTGTAGAATTCCCCACTATTCTTTCGATATTTATTGTTTTAACCAATATTATATTAAAGAAAAGCAACAATATTCAAACTAAGCAAACACATGGCACTCAATTTGGATATGTGGAATAAATGGAACATTTGACACTTAGGTCTTTCTAAAGCTTTGGCTTTCAAACATTTATGCTTTGGCTCATGTCTTAATTAGAATTGTGGAATTAGGAGGGAGGGTATATGTGGGCTCAAAATTAACCTATTTAAGGTAGACCTTCTCGAGACGAGTTTTAAATGTTAAGATGAACTTTTTCTAAGGAAGGATTGAGATGCTTAGTTTTTGATTTGTCAGGGCTAAAAATAAGATTAAGTTGTCCCAATGATATACATTTTGACTTTTTTTTTTTTTAAATACGACGGAGTTTAACGCTACTTTAAATGTCCACCTGCATACATGTGATAAAATTCAAGCTTCAGTCAACAAAAAATGATATGCAAATATCTTTGTTTTTTTTTTTTACGATGGTAGCATGGTAATATTATCTAATTTGACGGAGGAAAAAGGAAAACCACAGTATAAGGCCAGATATATAAATTCTTATGATCCTTCTGGGAATTGAAGGTAGGCAGGGCCAGTGCTATGCACGTGCTTCTTCATCGTCCCAAGTCTCAATGTCCCAAGCATTGACCCTCCCCAACATCACCCAAGCCACCTCCCACCCATTTGCCTTGCTTGTCAATTTCTACTTCAAGGCTTCCTTATAAAGTTTGCAATGCACTATTTTCTTGATGCATGTAAACTTTGAGGATAGTTTTGTCATAATCGAAATTATATCAGAGAGGAGAAAAAATTCAAACTACGCAAAAACATGGCATTTAGCTTCATCTTGGATTTGTGGAACAAATGGAATATCCGAGGCTTTGTCTTACTGAGTCTCTCGCTTCAAGTCATCCTCATTCTATTTGCACCCCTTAGAAAGAAAACAGCGAGCGAGCCCATCATCTTCCTCTTATGGTTGGCCTATTTGATGGCTGACTCGGTAGCTGCATTTGCGGTTGGGCTCATCTCTCACAACCAAGGCAATTCATGTGCCCATGTAGCAGAAGTAGATGGAGCAATTCAGGCATTTTGGGCTTCATTTCTCTTGCTGCATCTTGGCGGTCCGGACACCATCACTGCCTTCTCTCTCGAGGACAGTTCACTTTGGCAACGGCACTTGCTTAGTCTCATCTTCCAAGTCGGTGCCGCCATCTACGTCTTTATGCAGATATTTCCTAGAGACAAGTCACTGGTGATCCCAACGATCTTGGTGTTTCTCGCAGGGTTTATAAAAATTGCAGAGAGGATATTGGTACTTTATCTCTCAAGCTTCCCAAAGCTTAGGGAATCTATGCTCTTAGACAATAAGCGAAGCATGGCCGCAAACTCGTCGCAATTGCTCAAAGAACTCAATGTTAGAGTGGATGGATATGGATGTTCTGATGAAGGAGGAGCAAAGCTTGCTGAGAGGATCGTGGTGAATCATGCTCACTCATTGTTTCAAATCTTCAGGATCTTCATCGCAGATCTAATCTACACAAAAGAACAACGCAAAATGAGCATTGAACATTTTTGCAAAGTTTCTCCGGTGGATGTGTTGAGGGTGATATCGGTTGAACTCAATTTCATTTATGAGGAGCTCCACACAAAAGCGTTGACAATACGTCACAGCTACATTTTCCGCATCATAGCCTTCACTAGCGTTGTGATGGCTTTGGGCCTATTCAATCGCTTGAAGAAGTATCAACTCCGCGAACTCGATGTGAAAATTACTCACATCCTTCTTTTTGGAGGGATAATTATTGATGGGATAGCTCTGTTCAACATCGTTTTCTCTGATTGGACTGTTGCCAAAATCAAGTACAACACCATAGGGTCATCTAAACTAGATTCATTTCTCAACAAGTTGGTATCCACCACAGATTACTTGAGGAAGCCCCGATATGCCACATGTGAAGCAAAATCTAACACCAATGTTACTTATGAGATCTTAGATACACGATTAATATTTCGAAGGTGGTCAGAATCCATCTCTGCTTGCAACCTTTTTTCCGAGGCATTGAAGGAGAGTTCGAGAAAGATATGTAAGTGCAATCAGTTCTGGGGCATCACTGTTTTCAAAAATATCCGCAGTTTTCTATTCCAAATGGGTGACAAGATCATATGCTGTGGTAAAAGATCAATGATTGCAAAAGCGAAGTACGTGTCCAAAAATCCCCTTATGAAGGACCTATGGATCTTTATCTATAAGCATGTGAAACTTCAATCGGGAGAATCACCATTGTTGCAACCTTTGTTCCGACCTAGTATGTTGTGGTTTGCAAGAGAGAAGGGCAAGGGTACTATGCACAAGAGTATTATAAGATTGCATATCGCTACTGAAATATGCTACAATAAAGAAAAACAATCTATGAGCTCCACAACCACACTTGACAGAGCCCTAGTTGATCAAAGGGAATTTAGCAAAATCCTTTCCGATTACATGTTGTATCTTTTACTTAATCAGCCTAATTTAATGTCTGATGTGGCGATGGTGGGCATTACCCAAATGGTATTCGCGGAGACGTTGCGTGAGCTGCGGGACTGCATTGATGATGCGACCACGGATCTGAACGGGTTATGTGAAAAATTGTACAATGGAGGGCAAGATCAAATGCCCCCTGGAGGAAGGCCCACATCGGATCGTAACAACCCTTTGAAATCCCTGCTCAGCAAAGGGCTTTCTTTGGCCCACCAACTGGAAGATAAAGAGGACAAGTGGAAGACGATAAGCAACGAGTGGCTTAGTGTGTTACTACGTGTAGCAATTAATATTAAGGGAGAGACACATGTGCAGGTCCTGAGCAAAGGGGGAGAGCTTCTTACCTTTGTTTGGCTGTTGACGGCTCATCTCGGTTGCTTCTACAAACCTGAATGGGGCTTGTACCGCGAATATTGGGAAGAGCCGTTTGCCGACGACAGAGATGATATGGATGGCACCGATACGAGTGTGGAAATATAACGAATACTCTACTTAGATATTTCGTCCACATGAGTGATCTTATTTACCTCCCCCCTCACGGCATTTCTACAAGTGTTCGTTTGAATAAAATTTACTAATTTGTGCATCTCTGTGACTGTTATTATATTTTAAATAAAAGAAGAAAATTTAATAGGTTATGCTTCTTAAGGTAAAACGATAGTATAGATTGTAAATTTACACAAAAAATAGTAATTTTCTCATAGACAGGATGCAAATTTAGGAATATTGCCATCTTTGCTCACCTCCTTTTCATTTTGTACGCTCATGAACACGTGTCTCTTTGCTGCTTGATACGAAAGAAGCGACGCCTCAAAAATACGAATAAACTGGGTAATACCCAGAATATCCCCGCGAGTTTCATCATCCGATTTTCCGAAAATGATAAATCTAAAAAATAATAAAAATGAAGAAAAAAACAAAATACAGAAAATTCCTCAAGCCCCACGCCGCCGCCGCCGCCGCCGCCGCTCCTCCTCCTGTCAACGCAGAAGCAATGGCGTCGGCGCCGTCCATGCTGATGTACTACTCTCCCTCCTCTCTGACCCCAAACCGTAGACACTTCCCCGTCGGCCGAAAGCACCCCGCAGTGTCCTGGGCCTCCGCCTCCGCCTCCGCCCTGACCAGCCACTACCCTCCCGCGACGTCGCCTCCCCCGGCGACGGCGACGGCGACGGTCCACAACATCAGGGACGAGGCCCGCGGCCACCGCCAGTTGCACGCCTTCTCCGCCAAGTGCGTCCCCTTCGGCTGCGACTTCCCCTTCGGCCTGCTCGACGTCCGGCACGACATGGACGCCCTCAAGAAGTTCGACGACGCGTACTGGCGGAACCTCTTCGACTCTGGCTATGAGCCAGCCTCCATACAATAGTTGGGTAGTCCACCGTCTCCTCCTCTCAAAAGCCTCCTCCTTCCGGTGGCCTCCACCGCCGCCCTGCCCATCGATGCCGGATCGTCGGTTCAGAAGCCGATCAGCTCGTGGCTCGGTGCGTACTTCTCTCGCCCGTCACCAACACCTCGTGGGAAGTGAGATCCGAGACATTCGAGGAGGTCGGCGATGCTGGTGCGACCGAGAGTGCTGCGTCGCCGGAGAGCGAATTGGTTCCGAGGAGTCCGTCTAGGAGCAGGGCGAGCGTTTTTTACGAGTTTTCTAGGTGATTATGTGCTCGGAGATCAGTATAGGAATCCTTGGAAGGAGTTCAGGATAGGGAAGCTGGTGGAAGATGTCGATGCTCTCGCTGGGCCTATATGCTGCTATAAGGTAATAAGACTGAGCTTCGAACAACTATTGGATGGTGATACTTTTGTTTCTGGTTCTGAATGAGGTGCTATTTGTTTTCTGCGATGTTTCTCCAGCTTAAGTTTCTCGGTTTGAATGATGGTTCAATTGTTGAAATGTGGTTTTAACCGAATTTCGATCGTTTTTGTCCCTGCTTATTCCTTGTGTCGACGCAATGCAAACCATGTCATTGTAAAACAGAGAGTTCCTATGGGCTTTTTCTACAGAAAATGAATTGCCTGTGATTTCATTGACACTACTAGACTTAGGTAGTACAGTTTGTGGTGCTTCAATAAATTCCTGATATGAAACTGACAGATGCTGGTGCTCAGTCGGTGGGTAATCAGTTCTAGTACTCTGCCATTCGTTGTTTGAATGCAGAGTCCTCGTTTGAATACTCTAGAATGGGTCATCTGGTAATTAGAGAATGTATTGTAACAATTTGCTGCTGCTTTTCTGTAATAAGTACTTTGTCTCTATCTTTTGTATATGTGCATACCTGAATTCTCATCAATCTTGGTCCATTTCAAGTTCTGCAACCAGAGGCTTAATGCCTAAGTTCTATAGTCATTAGCCGTAGTTCATATAGTGTGGGAATTCTTCATTAGAATTGTGCGTAACAGAACATCCCCATTGTATTCAGCCTTCTGCTTTTGGACCAGCATTGCTCCATCAACAATAGCAACACAAGGCCTCTATTATTAGTCGCTGCTTCCCTAGGCAGAAGTTTCTCACGAAGCCAATCCGTATTGACACTGACTTGCAAATAGTGTCAGCTGTTACATGTGTTGGGCGCTCGTCAATGGAGATCCACCTGGAAGTAACACAGTCCACAGAAGGTATCATATGAAACAGTACTTCCAATTGATGATAGTATGCTACTTTCTCCCCTCAAATTGATGACTGCTTAATTGGCTTATAGGACGAGAACATACATTTCCACCTGCTGCCACTAAACAGTTGCAGGAGTCACGTTACTCTTGATCCTGAAGGATGGTGTCACTTTGATCTCCGTGCCTTAAATGTGTGCTTATTCTTTTCAAACCATATTTACTCTTGCATGTTTACTTTACTCTACTCATAAAAACTATGGAGAAGTTTGCTAATTTGCTAGCCATTCGCCATTCTCTTATTACCAAAAATAAAAATAAATAAATCAAACCCATCCAAACTATGGAGAAGCTTGCTAATCAACATCCTCTTGCCAAGAAATATTGGCAGTTTGTCAAGGTTTTCAAAATGTTCAAGCACAATACTCAGGTGGCAGATCTTCATAAAGTTGTCCTTTCCATGATATAGTCTCATTACTGATCCATTCTGCTGTTTACCTTATACTGGTATTTTCTGGCAGAAATCCACGATTCCTCATATTCAGTTGGACTTACCGCCAATTTCACATTCGTGGCTCGTGATTCTAGAACTGGCAAATCAGCTCCAATTAAGCCCATTTCCCCAGAGATAAAGAGAGAAACATTACTTTGGCAAGAGGCAGAAAAGAAGGAATCAAATGAGGAAAAAGGAGAGAAGAACGTAGCAGAGATACTAAGGGGGATAACTTGTCCAGGCTCCAAGCTTTGTTTGCTGAAGTTCGTGTCTTTTGTGATATGCCTGCACTGGCAGACAGTGATATCATTCCGAGAAGCGACACTTGTTTTGAGAACTCATTAATATGCCATTCACAGCAAAGGAATATTCATGGGAGGGTATTTGGAGGATTTTAATGCGAATGCCTTTGCTGGTTTGTCACCCGGGTTCTTTGAAGTTGACCATGTTGAATTCTTGAGACCTGTAAGTACTCATTCATCGCATAATGTATTTCTACGTCTAGCTGCTGCTGTTGCATGACTTAGCTACTGAGTGTGGATCTGTAGCAATGATTACATGATATGTCTGGTGTCCGTCTTTTATAAGCACGCATTGTCGAACTTGAGCCTTTACTCTTTCAGTTTTATGTATATGTGTGAAATTATGGATCTGTTAGGTGGAAGATCATAATATGAAGGATATTATTTTTGGGATGAAGGCGGATGTTGGCAATTTTCTCTGCCTCAAATGCTGTGTCCTGTATGCGGAGCTTGACAATCCAGCTGAACTCCTGGTAAATGTTGAAGTTTTGGCTGACGTGATGCAACCTGAGCTCAGGTCACACGAGGTATGAGTGGCCCACGTGTGTTACATTTTTTTTTTAATAGCAAACTTTGATGCCGTTACTCTGATCAGAAGTCAAAGGATGCTGTGGTTAGGGGATATATCTTTTTACTCCCCCCCTTCTTTTGGGCCCAAGCTATCTACCATCCTTCAACATAATGATCATGCATAAGAAAAGTCAAATAGAGAAATAAGAATGAATCGGTTACCTAGTTGGGGGATACTGAAGTCTTTCTTCAGTCCTATCTAAATGGTGAACTGAACCTTTGTGAAGTTACCATATCTTTGTGAGACTTAATTTCATATCACCATTTCTTAGATACTCATAATAAATTTGTTGTTATTTCATCTATCATCGTAATAGGTGTCAAACGAATTCTACTTTACATTAACTATACATCCCGAGGCTTTGAATGATGAATTTGAGGATTCGGCAGTCCTATCCATGGAAGAAGAGGCATGGCATGTCCTTGAACGTATGGATGTTGAGAGTTATCAGACTTCATCTGAATACACTTTTCCAGTGACTGAAGCGAATGGCAATGCTTACTTGCAGGTTGAATGATAATTAGTGGGGGACTACAATTGATACTCAAAAAGCAGGACAACATTGCCAAGCAAAAGAGGAACTCGGGGACATCAGTCTAGTTAGGAACTTAAACGGATGTCTAACTCACCAAACATGTAAAATGATGTTGAGAAATAAGAGCTCCTGCCAAGTGAAGTATCACAAGGACATCGGACTAAACGTGTCACTGATTCATATTGATGGATGGTGACAAAAATTTGTGAACTTCCACATTGGCTGGTAATAAACTGATACCATGTTCAGCGTTGATATGTGAGTGTTTTTTGCTTTGTGACAGAGTTGTTTGCTTTGTCCTAATGCTAGCTCAAGGGACTACATGCTTGCCGTTGCATCGAGAATTAACAGAGCTCTCATGATCAGGCTTCTTTACGGTGGAATTCTTTGGAGAAGCTTGCTTGCGAAACATGCTTGGAAGCAATTGGTAAGTCGGCATCCTTCATAAGATAATCCATCAACGTTTCAGATTTAGACTGGTCAATAATCTGGGGTCGGAACTTGGGAGTTAATTGCTACCAGATCCAGTCGCATCTATTAACAATCTATTTGAGACAATTCTCTGTTGAACTGCTTATGCTTACCATATTCCTATCCTTTAATGATTGAAAATGGAAAAGGTTAGAACAGAGTATTCTTGCAAGCATTTGCAAGAATTTTTTGTTGAAACCAGGCTCACCCGGCCTTCATTTTTATTTCTCCCTAATAGGTTTCCAATAATCTACAATGTCCAATCTGCCCATTCAGTTAACTCTAGTAATCAGATCCAACTCAAACTTTGATGTTGGTTCTATACCAATGAGAACTTGCACAAGGCCATGAAAAGCCCTAAAAGGAGTTCTGGTGAGCAAAGCCTCAAGATTGTCAGTGCTTCGCTTAGTTGGTCACCTTGCCGATTCTCTTGGGACAGTTAATGTTATGTAGTTCCATAAACAACTAGCAAAGCACATACAATTGGCATGCATGAGAACATTTATGTCTGTAATGAGGAGATGCTTAACCCAGACTTCATGAACCTTTCATACTTTAATTAGCACTACGCGACACTCATCACACCATGGTTCGAACTATGCGATCATCGACAAGGAATCATTAGGATAAATTCACTGCAGGCCCGCATAGTTTTTATGTGAAGCCCTCTATTGAAAGTCGTGTGTTACAAGTTAAATAGAAGTATGGAATTAAATTGTCACCCTAGGGCCACAGGCGATTTTAGAATAAACTTGTATAGCTGGTGTTGTTGATACCTTTGTGACTGTGTCCGAACCCACAAGAATAAAGTGGTTTGGGGAATGATAGTTTCTAGTCTGTTACAAATGTGTTTTGTCTTGCTAATCGAAACTTAGTGAATTGGAAAAATTCACCAATTTGTTGTGTTTCTAGGAAAAAAATCTATTAACTATTCTTTAGGTTACGAGTCAAATTATTGAGGTTAAAAAAATAAAGCTCGAGAACATTTCTTGGCTAAAACCAGTTACGGATGTCTGGATTAATACAGCATAGAATCTTGTACTTGTCATGTTCTTACCGGTTACCATATATCAGGTTCTGTCTTGAAGGAAACAACTACCAAGCTAGAGTTAAAACCATACCTCAAGCTCTCGCCACAAGTCAAAGGGGAGAGACATGCCTTAGGGCGTTAGCTTCAACCAACAAAATGGGTGAATATGAACTGGTCGGATTTACGTAGGAAAAGTACCAAAAAAGTTCTAAACCTATTGATTGTGCCGATTCATCCTAAACTTTTCAATTGGACCAATTCAGTCCTAAACCTTTTAATATTGGTACCAATTCAGTCCATCCGCCAATTTTGGCTGGCCGACGATGATGTGCATTTTTATGATTTTTTAATTATTTTTCGAATTTTTTTATTAATTTTTTTCTTTTTTCTTTCCTTTTTTTTTTTTTTCTGGCTGCCCTCGCCGGCCACCGCCAGGAAGAAGCCAGAAAAAAAAAAAAGGAAAAAGAAAAGAAAAAAATTAATAAAAAAATTCGAAAAAATAATTAAAAATCATAAAAATTGCCACGTTAGCGTCCGCCACCGGCGACGTCCACGTCAATAAGTCGGCTGCCAAAATTGGCCGGATGGACTGAATTGGTACCAATATTAAAATGTTTAGGACTGAATTGGTCCAATCGAAAAGTTTAAGATCAATTTGCACCAATGTAATAGGTTTCGGACTTTTTTGGTACTTTTCCCGATTTACGCTTTTGCATAAGCAACTCTTCCATCTTTTCTATATTTGTAAGAAGGTGATGTTTCATTTATTTCTTCTGTTTCTTTGGATTTCATAATCGTTCTCTTTGATGGTAGCTGATGATACATGCTCACAAAAAGACTACAGACTTTTTGGACAATCATCCCTGATGGTGAAAATTGTCCAAAATGTAAGAAGATGAACAGTAAAATATGCTTTGATTTCTTTACCGACACAGTCCGTAGATAATTCTCTTTTGTCACTATATTCTCCTTGGCTCTAAATTCTTTTTTTTTTTATATCAAAACAGGTAATGTAGTTCTCCAATTAAAAATTTAATTTCGTTCATTAAGAACACAGAAAAGTAGGACCCCCCCCCCCTTTTTATTGTTTTGCCCAAGCTCTCGTGATGGACAAAACATCAACGGCTGTGTACTTCTTCGTTTTTGTTACTCTTCGTTGGGGCATGGTGGACAGAGTTTAAGCCTATTAAGCTGCCTCAGATTTCATTAGGAGCAGAAGTAAATGAATTGGAAGCACCAACTAATTAATTCAGTTGTTCAATTTCACTTTGAAAATCCCAACATTGAAATTTGACGATGTAATAGCCTTTTTGATTTTCTTTATTTTTCTCGTGAGCCTGACCTTGAAAAGTAGAATTCACTTCTTAAAGAAAGTGAAGAGTTGAAGACATCTTCCATTGGCATAGCTTCCACATTCCTCTCATCAATAAAGCAATCAACGACCCCTCACTTCGTTTATGCTTGTCTGGTCTGTTGACACATAACTTTTTCCCCAAAAAAAATCATTTTCGAAAAAATAGGAACTTGTTTTTTCACAAAAATATTTCATGTCAAATTCTTGCATATAGATTATCTAGGTGTTTAGTATAGTTTTTTTTTTAAATGGAAGATTTTTTCCTTAAAAAAAATTAAAATTAAAAAAAAAAATTTAAAAATTTAAAAAAATTTAGAAAAATTTAAAAAAGGATTAAAAAAAAAAAGATAAAGAGTCGGGGCCAATGATCTAAATGTGACTAGCCAAGCCCAGGAGGTCAAATTGGAATTAAAACGGCAAATTGAGGTCAAAATACAATTTTCAAAAGTTGAGGGACCAATTCGCAAATTTTGCAAAATTTTGCTCGAACCCTTAAATCATCATCTTGGTCACCAATTAAGTTAAAATTGAACTTGGGCCAAGTCGAATCAATCAAATCGGGCGAAAAGGACCAAATTTGCATTGAATTGGATATTTTCGGATAAGAAAATGACCAACTTTGAGGGACTTTCTTGCAAAATTGAGTGGGCACAATTGCAAAAGCTGGTCAACATCTTAAACTACTATAGATGAACTTGCTAATTGATCAAAAACCGCAGCCAAATTGATGGATTGAAGCACTCAAGCCAGCTACCAAAACCCAGCCCAAGGTTGTCTTAATTCGGAGCTGCTAAGTAGGCATATTGGTGGCCCCACCATATCCCACTTAGCCGCCCATCCAGCCTGATCTTTGCACGTGATGGAGGACCATATATATTAGTGCAAGTGGACGAAAGTTGGCCACGGATAAGCTGCTGAAGGCACAGGAAAATCGCACCAAATCCGGACACTCAACATCTGCGTAAATTGAAAATCCTGCCAGTCGAAAAAGTTGTTGAAGTAGCCCTGTTGACAGGCTTGGTAGGTGGACAAAAGACCGACCAAAAATCTCTTAATTCAAGAGATAAGATCACTGAAGCAATGTATTTCAAGGCATGAGAGAGAAGAGACGAGAGGGAGAGGAGAGAGCTCACGGCCGTCCCCCAAAAGGTCCTCAGAAGCAACTCCAGAAAATGGAGAACCCAGAAATTCCAGATTAACCTTCAGAGAGAAAAGTGAAATTTTCACATACCTGCGGCCAAAATTAGCCAAAACCTTCAACTAGAGAGTGAAACTTCACTCAAAGATCTTTCCATCCATAGGTCGTACGTCCCAAATGGAGTTCGGGAAGGCCTCCTAAAGCCCCCTAAAAAACACCCTCCTGGCAGGCCAAGAAACACCCCGAATTTTTTTCTGAGTGTTGAGCCCGGTTGGTCACGAGTGAGGGAAAGCGAGTGTTTTTGAGAAATATGAGAGACAAATGAGGAAATCCATGACTTACAAGACAAACTAGAATACATATAGTTTGGTTTTGTTTGAATTTGGCCAACAAAAGAGGTTCTAAAGCTTGATTTTGGAGGTCAATGTAAACCTTCGTTATCAGTTCTTTTTTTGCAGATCTTGTTTTCTAGTTGAAGAAGCCCACTTCCACGTGCCTCCCGAGGATAAGTTCTTGGTTTTCTCGGCCAAGAACCACTTGCAAAATCAAGAGGAAAACCAGCCCGGAAAACTGATTTCTGAGGCTGGAATTTTTCTAAGTGTTGAAATATCTTCAAGAATTTTGCATGTGTGCTTCTTGGAGAGGTCGTTTTGATGCATTCGGTTAGTCATTCTCTGTGATGTTTGTTGTATTTGAAAGCTCATGTTACCTACTTTCACTCGGATCAAGTAATGTTTCCTTTAGATCTCGTATGTGATGAGTGTTGGGGCTTGAATATGGGCATGCAACCTGTTTGCTTGACTTGGGTTCAAACCGAGATTTCAAAATCAGCTCAACCTACATATTTGAAGCCGATTTTAGCTTGGTTCTTGTGTGTTGTAGGCTATGATTTCTATCTAATATTGCTCCTTGCATGTGGTAGTATAATCTTGATGCTTTAGTTCCACATAAGATTGCTCATGGGTCAAGATTGAAGGCCACAAACATGGCCCGAGGAAGCTGATTTGAGAGGATTTGATGCACGCCAAGTGTTCGACGAAATGCACAAACCAAGTTTCGATCTTGAAATGATCGATTTGAGCTGGATTATTGTGATATTCATGTGCTGTGCTATTCCATGTTAGCATAGATTCGTTTAAGCAATTATTATTAATTTTTTTAAATAATAATAATAATAATAATAATAATAATAATAATAATAATAATAATAATAATAATAATAATAAATCTGAAAATTTCAAAAAATATAAAAAAATGTTAGATAGTATCAAATTAGGGCATAAATGACATCTATGAAATTTTATTAATTTTATAAGTTCATTTTTCCTAATTTAATGTTATTTTGATATTTTATAACCATTTTTGTAAATAATCTATTTTGCATAGATTAAGATTATTTAGAGTAATTTCATGCATATTTAAGTTCCTATTTTGCTCACGGGGGTCCTGTCCCGAGGTGTGATAACAAGGCCATGTAATATTATTTGCCCGACTTGTATCGGGTCTTTCTTTTCCGCATTACTTTCAAGTCATTTCAATTTCTTGGATGTTTATTTACCGCACCGCTTTTCAATAATTTGAGTGTAAATTTCTTTTCTAAATTATGTTAGGATTAGTTTAGACATAAAAAAAAAAAAAAAAACCTACAAAAACATTTGTATGGACACTTAGTGGTTTCATAAAGATTATAATTGGTAATTAAGATTGTGTGGCCATTTAGATAAACAACCTTCCAAGTTAGTGGTACCGCAAGGGCGCTAATAGAAACATTGGCGTAAACAAGTCCCCGTTCCTAGAAATCTCTGGTTGCGTAGGAATCAAGACAACACTCCCGTGTCTTGATTGGTTTCTAGCCGACCCCAATAGGCTAGTGGCGACTCCTAGAATTACATAGGTTGTTAAGAAATAAAAAACAAAATCAACGTCACGCGAGGTATGGGCTTGGGAGGGCCCACGCCTAATTTAGGGCCATTGGCCCGCCTCTTTAGGCAAATACCCCTAAACCTTCTTCCTTTTCCCCCGGACGGAAAAAAAGAGGTCGTGACATGGTCTCTTTGATCTCTTATTGAAAGTTAGACTACAAAAATAACCAACACACATTAGCTGATCAGATTTATAAACACCTAGACAACCTCAAGAATCTCTATATGTTCAGAGTAAAGGGCTAAGTATCCAAGCATGTGAAAGCATGTAATTCACTCGATAATATGGTCTTTGTCCTTTGAGAAAGAGAAGAATGGCAGCGCTAGTCTTCTTGTTTTGTCAGCTGTATGACATCAACCTCTCAGCGTCATACAAGTATGATATGCTTACTAATCTGCATTATATACGAATTGGTTGGACTATTACCCAATGAGGTTAAGACTTTAGTTCTGGATTACTGTAATAAAATAGTATCGGTAGCAGATGCTTGACAATATGGTCTTTGTCATTTGAGAAAGACACGTGACGGGATTGCTTGTCCCCTTGTATTTTTAGCTGTAAAATAACAAATTGATAGGTTGATTGATTTTAGAGAGTCCAAACTGCCTCTAAAATGGTGAGCACAGTTCTAAGATTATTCCAAGTGAGAAACATTAAGATCCAAATATGATTCCATTGTATCTTCGCCAAACGTGTACCGATTTAGCCAATTTGTTGGGTATTATATGATTCTGCTAATTCTCGATTGTAAGTTGTAGTATTTTGCGATGGATGCTATGTTTCTATAGCTTTAAAATAATTAATAAAAGATTTAGTTCCACGTGCAATTTTATATCTGTGATTTTTGTTCACATGTAATCCCTTAGCTACTAAAATAATAGATATCCTATGTGAATGTAGTGGAAGCTGCACTACTGAATGGATGAAGGTGGCGTCAAGATATCAAAGGGAAGTATAGAAGTGGTGTCCGGTCCATAAAAGATAAAAGAAATGATCATATTAGCTATGATGACGAAAATCAAGAGTAAGATGAAAGAATAGTGGAAACACAAGTCTTCTAGCTGATTACAACTCAATCAATTTCAATCATTACCGATTTCTTTCTGTTGTTGCCAAAAGCCTAGCTTCATTTCCATCCTAAGCATCATGTTTCTATTGACACCTAAATTTATTGACATCTATTATGTCGGGGCTAACAATACAACCTACAAGAGATGCATAGATTTAATGATGATTATGAAAAACTTTTGCATAACAAAAGTAAACAGCACAAAAAATAACTAAGAGCAATTATGAGCACGAGAGGTTATCATCATTCATCAAATACTATGTGAAGGTGGTGCTGGTGAGCATTTAATGATGATAATGATGGATAGAATATGTAAAGCATATAACAATTTAAAGTGATTCGATTTTATTCCAAAGCCTATATTTACTCTCCAAGTAATAGCCCTAACATGGGTTGCATTACATTAGTAATCTTTAGGACAACTACAATCAATACTATTAAGACACAATCACTGCTTTTTCACTCATACACTTAATCTTAAAATGATTACAAAAACAATGACACTGTCTGATTAAAGAGGTGAAAGATGAAGTACAATAACAATACTTTCAATTTTTCCATCCAACCTTTTCTATGCTTCTTTGATCCTTATAATATAGATGTCTTCAATAATGTTGTCAGAGACGCTGGTGAGGATCCAGTAGCTTTTTCAAGAGTGGTTGAGAGCTTTGTCAAAATCAGCATTGCTCATTGTTGGAACCTGAATTTTAGTTAACAATTCAAATTTTCACCGTTGTAAAAGTATACAAAAAAAAAAAAAAAAAAAGAAGATAATAAATAAATAACAAATAGCAAATAAAAATAAATATAACCGTTCAAAAGAGTTCACCTCCCCCAAGTTGCCTTCATTCCATATCTTAATGCAACCCATAACAAGAGAGGGGCCCCAGAGAAAGAAGGCAAAGAAAAGAAAAACAAAGAAACCCCGTCGAAATTTGTCAAGCTGCCTCGTCTCCTTGCCGAAACCGAGAGCTTCGGACGGCTTGAGTACTGACTGAAGTTTGCTTTCAGATCCCAATTCTGATCATCCTCATGGCCATTGCCTTCCTCCCCGTCGTTTCTCGGCGTTCCTGAGCTGCGCCTTTCCTGCTCTGCTTCTCTCTGTCTTCTGGCCGCGAAGCTTTAAAAGCTTCAATCTCGGTTCAGGCACCATCACGGAAGTTGATCACCTTCCAGTACTTCTCGTTGCTGTAACCTTCACTCATGGTCAAGATTCCTCTTTGGTAACGTGAGATTCAAAACCTTTTGTCTCGGTTTATCTGATCTAGGATAAAGAACAGAGATTAATGTCGCGGTGGTGTTATGCAAGAACAGAGATTAATGTCGAAAAAAACAGACTTTCACGGATATTTATATTTTTTATTGACGAATCGGTTTTAATTATTGATGCTTTGGTCAAATTGAAACGTTGTTCTAGTATTGCTTATAGGAATGTCTCGGATGCCGAACCGAAGTGGCATAGATTTGTCACTGATTCTGGATCACTTTGAATGTATGTGGACAGGTTCTGCATGAAAGGAATTCTTCATCAATCACTGAGCGCAATTGCAATTAGATTTCCATGTTACTTATGATTGAATCTGCACCTTTTGTTTTTGTGTTGCTCGTTTGTTGCTGTGCTCGCTTCGATGGTGACTCAGTGATAAAAAAATGAAATGGAGTCGATATAGCATTCAACAATGATCGGAGATAGAGTTTTAGTGATAGCCCTCTCCCTTGCATCCCATTTGCTCATATTCTGGTCATTTTCGTTATACTGAGAAAGGAAGAGTCTGGTAGTAGATGGTGGTTGAACGTGGCAGCCGGTGATGATGGTGGTGGTTGATAGCCATGCTCGGGAGATTGATAGCCATGGACCATGGTCCATTACAAATCTCTAGCTGCTGCTACTGTTACTACTGTTAGCAGTCAGACTTCCCACATAGATGAGGCAGGTCTCATCAGTTCTAGATCCATGTGAGGATTTTACTACTGATTTATTCTTGGTTATTCTTTTCCCCCTTGATTTAGCCTCTCCCATAAATTTCCTTGAAAAAATTTCTCGAGATTGTTCTCAATTTTGTGCTCATGTTTCCTTCTTTAGATGCCCTAGAATTAAGAGATGCTTCCGCTCTATCTGATCTTCTGTTTTTGACAGTAGCATCAACATTGTGCTCTTAGCCTCTTCCAAGTCCTTCATAGCAAAGAATAACTGGATGTCTACATTCTTATCTTTTTGGTTACGTTACTCTTCGCATCAAGTTCCTCTGGTTGCTATGCTAGGTGGTGATTTCACTTTTGTCAACATGACAACCAGATTGATTCCTGGAAGATCGGTCATTACTCCTCCCTTATGAAAATAACTACTCATCATTCTCATACTGGTGGATATGTTAGTTTCATGATTAAATTAACTATCCAAAATTGTTTGCATTGTTGTAGGTTGGGTGCTTTAACCATTCAGCCATAGATGCAAAAAGAATCAGCGAGTGAACTAGGTTTTGGTATTCCTTCTCGTTTCTATTTCTTCCGTCGGAAGATTCAGAGGAAAAACAAGAGAGGCTGAGGAAGATGGAAGAGGGACAGATATACTTGCAACTTTACGGGGCCAATGAAGCCCTCCTTCACATTTGCAGCGATGGTTGCAGGATGATTGGACCATGCGACGAACTCCTTAGAGCATCGCAGCCTGCCTGTGGATTCCTGCTTGTAAAGGAATTTAAGACCTTAGTACGTCATTTTGCCAGTTGCAAGGTTCGCGTTCCTGGAGGATGTGTTCACTGCAAGCGCATGTGGCAGCTTCTTGAACTGCACTCTCGGATGCGTACCGAGCCTGATGATTGCAAGGTTCCTCTCTGTAGGTAAGTCAAAAGAACTTCTATGTTTGTCTCCTCAATTTTAATCTGGAGAAGTGTAGATGGATGCAGGAACGTGCTAAATGGGTTGTTCTACGTCCATGTTTTTTTTTTTTTTGATCAGTCCAATTCTAACTCCTCTCTCAAACTTTTACTTTGCCTCTTAGTAGAAGTGAGAATCGAACCCCACACTTAAAACTAAACATCCCCACCCTACCCTTATCAGTGGGCCGTGGGCCAATGGCTTCATTCACCTAATTAATTAGGTCCTAAAGAGCATTAGATATTGAGCAAAACTCGCTTCAGACGGTCAAGTGAGAATTGCATTGCTGACTCGTAAGTTTGCATTTCAAGTGTCTTGCACGGAAAAAGCCCAACACTGATCTGAAGAAACTGTGGGTGATGAGTCAAAACTTTTAAAGGCAAGAGTGTTTTTCTTCCCAAATGATTCTTCAATGATTAATAATAAAGTGATTATGCAAGATGCCTTTGGGGGAGTGAGTCAGCCTATTGTGCGTAGAGTTGAAGAGCAGCACCTTCGTTGAACTGATATGTACTGTGAATTTGGTGGCTCCACATAATGTCTCTTTTGCTTTTGCCAGGCAATTTATAGTGAAGATTCGGCATCAAACCAAGAAAGATGATTCCAAGTGGGAAATGTTGGTCAACGAAGTAATTGCAGCTAAGAATGCATTGGACCATTCTCAGCTCGGTGCTCAGATTTATTGTGATAACTTTGTATCTTTAAAAAACATGCTTGCCCACGAGTTTGATTCATCCCAATTCAAAATGAATAAATAAATTGCTGGGAACTTATAGTTCTCTTTTTATACTATAAGTCTTTACAGTGACCTGTACATGAGTTAGCTGATAATGTATATACATTACTTACATTTGATTTTTAGCTTTTTTTTTTTTTTTGGTTGGATCAGATTGCTTTACTCCATTAGCCACAAGGCTTTATCTTTTGCAATTGTATCATGAGTGCAACTAGTATTAGCAGAATTCTCACCTAGACCCGCTCCCTAAACCCAATGCGATCAGAGGGATTGGATTTTGGATCGGACCTGCATAATTAAAAGTATTGAACAGGCCAGACAAGAAATTTTCTTCCATTTGTGCATAATCTCCAGTGGATTTTAATGAATCACCCTTTAAATCAACTTTAATGGTGGAAAACACAACCTAAAAATTCGAAGGCATAAATTATCATTAGGTATTAATGATAGTCGGTATTGATGACAAACCTGCACTCTAAGTATATGCATTTGAAAGATTATCGTCATATTAATGGAATTTACCAAACTTTTGGATAGTTAATAAAGTTATTTGAATAATAACTACTAATACATATGTGAAATTATCAGTGTGACATAAATATCTACTGTCTTTTTATACTCTTGAAGTCATATACAAGTTGATGATAACTTATATACTAACTTTGCTTGAACATTTACCAACTCAATTTTAAAGGTGTGAACGTTTTTTTGGATTTAAATAAAACTCAAAAGTACTTTTTAACTCTCCCATCAAAACTTAAAAGATTACTACAATTTCGGAAAATTATGAAAAACATTAAATGTGAGTCTTTGAGTTAACATTTGAGTATTATGGAAGTTTCGAAAGTTTTGGATTTGAAAAAAGTTAAAATTGCATGAACTATAAGGTTTTTTTTTGGTAAAAGTAAGCAATATATTGGGGAAAGCAAACTGAACTTTCAAAAGCTTGCATTCAAGATGAACTAGAAGGTTTAAATTAAGCAAAAAAGTAAAAGTAAAAGTTATTCCATACATGCTTGTAATTAATAGAAAGTTATCAATATATATTAAGGACTTCTTATTAGTTATTCGGGACAATGCACAGATATAATGTTGACTGCGCAAAATACTAAAAACCAATAAAATATAATACAACCACCTAGCACCTAAGCAAAATGCTTAAATGAATTTGCAAGGAGTGGCAATTGGTGTTTTCAATGTATGGTTTTGCTTAGAGGGTGTGTGAATGGTAGAGGTAGTAAGTAGTCATTGGGTTCATAGTGAGATATGTTTCTGACACTTTCCCCTGAAGAAAAAGACCGTTCTAAGATCAATATAAGCGTCGCTTTACAAAATTGAACAGATGATACACAAATCTATAGTAGAAATAATGCAACAAACTTAAATAAAGATGTACAACCTCTTTTACAACTCGATTTCATATATTTCTAGCATTAATAAAAGAAGAGACGCCACCAAATTTAGTCCTTGAACTCATAATCAATGTTCAATTATACTTAAATTTTAACTTTGGTCAAATTGATATTTGTGCTTTGTGAGTCGAATCGATTTTGTTTTTTATATGGTTCTGTAAACAAGGGATTAATCCTTAATAATATTTTGTGAGTAATCCGACTAAACTATACTAGTCCATTCTTAAACAAATATTATGGCTTTGACAAACAGTATGGATTTCCGATTTCTCGGCTCAATATACTATGATGGGAAACCGATGTATGCATCTTTATTTATTATATAGCGTTGTATAAGACTTCACCTCTAAAATGGTGAGCATAATCCTAAGATTATTTCAAGTGAGAAACACTAAGATCCAAATATGATTCCATCATATCTTCACCAAACGCATACTATTTAGCCCATTCATTGGATATTACATGATTTTGTTAATTCTCAATTTGAATGTTTATTTGACATTTTGTAGAACTATCAAAATCTTCGACTATGTTGATCTATAATGGATTAATGTAAAATCATTAGACATATCAAATAGAGTAATCTATGTATAATTATAAATTTGAACCTTTTTTTTTTTTGGTCAGATAAATTTGAACCATTTTACTCGTTAAGTTTTTGTACTTAAGAGATGAGGACAGGCAACTAGCGTGAGGTATTACCTCCTTTGAATCTAACCCATACAAAAACATAAATTTGGCCAAGTTAAGTTCTCAATTTTAAGTTGATTTAAGAGGATTTTATTTTCTTGATATGGAGGATAACCTCTTGTTGAAATCTAAATATTTGCTCGTACATCCTTATTGCATTTGCCAAAAATTAGGGATCGAATTTGCAGAAACGACACAATTCAACCCCTAAAAAACAGTGATTTTGCATAATTTTGCACTATTTATCTTGTTGCATTTAGAAACTAGAAATTTTGTAGTTTGTTAATACCTAAGTTTCCATTCCCACACGCTATTTATGCAATTTATAAAATTGAGGGACCGAATTCACCTTCCTAAAGAAACAGAAAAAAAAAAAAAAAGAACCAACTCTACATAATTTTGAATTCATTTTTCTTGTTGTATTTTCTTCGGCAGTTAGAAATTAGAGGTATTGTAGTTTATAGATGCCTAAGATTCCCCTCTTATGGACCACTCACGCATTTTATAAAAATTAGGGATCGAATTTGCCTCACTCTCATAATCGTAGATTGAGGCCGACGTAAGCATGCCTTGCTCTCACTGGCACTGCAAGCTCATTAACTCGGTTTACTGGTTCTTTAACTCTCCTCTTAGCAGTGATACTTTTCTATAGCATTTTGTTTAGTTGTTCTTTATGCCTTTATGTTTATTTCTAACCCATAATATAGGATTGCGACGTCTAGGTTTCATCTTGGTTTACGGTTTAGTGTGTTCCATTCCATCACCATAGACCGATGTTGTAATCAAATTTTCTTGGATATTCTTACTTCGCCGTGATTTTAGGGAAAAATTATCCAAAAAATCCTAAACTTATTAAATATTTTTAATTTAGCCAATTAAGTCATTTTTGGATAAAATTGTCCGAAAAGTCTAAAACCTATTACACTTTTGTTAATTTAGTCATGAATTTTTCAATTTTATCAATTGAGTCTTAAATCTTTTCACTATTTGCCAATGGAGTTTATCTGACTAATTTTGGTCAGAAATCACGTGGATGCCGACTCTGCTATGTAGGATGGCTAGTGTTGATGTGGACAATATTTAATAATGTTTTAATGTATATTATTTTAATTTTAATTTTTTCCCTTTCTCCTTTTTTGTTTTTTTCTGGCCTCTTTTTCCCTCCACCAGATCTCATCTATGGCCAGCGGAGGTCGCCGGCCTCGAGTGAGGGATGCCCAGGCCTGGGTTGGTGAGGGTCGCCCTTGTTTGGGCGGGCGAGGGCCACCCTCGCTCAATCGCCCTCGCCCAGCGACAGGCGACTGGGTCAAGGCCAGTAGCTTCAAGGATCCTCGAATGTCAAGATTTGGGCTAGCAGGACGGCAATTGTGGAGGAGATCTCTCTCTCCGTAACGGCTCGCTCAAGGAGATTGGGACCTGGCATCCATACACCAACGGGCGAGGTGCGAGAGAGCACGATTGGTTTGGAGGCGAAGGAGGGAATCATCATTTTGGGGGTTTCTCAGAGAGCACCATCAAAGCAACCCAGTCGTGGCCGTGAGATTTCATGGTGTCGTTTATTGTTGTCCCTTGCAGTAAACCACCGACTATAGCTATACCTTGGACCCCTCTGTTCTGCTTTGTTTTGCGGTCATAGAAGGTGAAAAGGTCGAATCGAAAGCAGCACTGTCTTGCTTCAACGCTCCTTGAGGCTGCTAGCCTTGGCCAGTTAACCGTTGCTGGGAAAAAGGGAAAAAGAAAAGAAAAAAAAAAAAAGGAAAAAGGAGAAAAAAAGAAAAAAGGAAAAAGAAAAAAATTAATAAAAAATTGAAAAAAATATTAAAATATCATTAAAATTTATCAATGTTAGCGGGGTTGGCATTGGTATCATATCGGCAATTTCTGATCAAAATTGCATAAATGAACTTAATTGATAAAAATTAAAAATGTTTAGGATTCAATTGGTAAAATTAAAAGGTTTAGGATTGAATTAACAAAATGCAATAGGTTTATAACTTTTTGGACAATTTTCCCGTGATTTAAAGGTCATGCTTAAGTATATCCTTACCATTTGTTCATGCTTGCTTTGATATATTGCTTGTTTGCCTTGGTTTAGGCCGGTAATGAAGCTTGGCCTAGTGTCTCCATAGATTATCTAGGCTCATCCTCGTCTATGCTGATGTCGTTATTCTTGTAATATTAGATTAGGGTGTTGTGATGTCTCTTGTGTTGGATGTTATATATGTTTAGATTAAACCATTTGTTTAGTTTGTATATCCCACGTATGTCACATGCAAACTGGTTCTTAGGAATGATTTAAAGGTATGCTTGGCTTCATCTAATGTGTTACGAATGTTATCTATCCTTGCATTTAAGTGGAGTTGCATGTTAGAACCAATTGCAATCAAGTTGTTGTCAAGTTAGCATGTTTCTCAGAAATCTTTTGGGCTCGATTCGCTATAGGAAGTTCTCGGTTCAGACTTGGGCTTGCTGAACTGTGGCTTGTATGGCATGTTCATGGCTCTTGAGTGTTCATTCGATGGGTTTCGGGTTGGTTTGGGGCCACCTAGTGGGTGAATAGAGGTCCAAACCTGCCATCTATACTGCCTAAGGGGCTGGCAACAAGCCTAGAGCTTCCATTCGGCCTCGCTAAGGGTCTCGACCTATCTCGGGACATTCCTTTTACATGATTACATCGTCTACACGTCACAATCACATATTTGCATAATTTAGTAGTTCAATTTCTAGCCTTGTAACTAGTTTATTATATCTTAACATGCATATAGTATAGCTAGAGTTTAAATCATGTTTATCATGGATGAAAAAGAAAAAGAAACAGAAATAAATAAAAAAGGATTAAAAATCGAAGAAGCATTTGGTAAGAAATGGCGTTTTTAGTGCTAAGTTTGATTTATTCTTAGTTGAATTTAATTATGTTTAAACCGGTAACGTTATCACCTAACTTAGAAAATTTACTTTTCTTAAGCTAAATTGATTGCGTATATACACTAGTTTACGGGAGTCCTATCCGTAGCTCAGAAACAAAGCGTTTTTATATTTTTGCCTGATATCTCGGGTTCTACTTACTGTACTGCTTGTGATTATATTGTCATAATTTGTTTGATATATAGCTTTGTTTAGTTTTTGTCATTTGAGTTCTCCTCACATGAAAACTTAGGCTAGCATGTTTTTAGAGAAAACAAAAACATAAAAATGAAGAAAACTTACTTATCATTCACAAACACACTCATTTGACTTATTAGATTGCATCTTATTTATCAATAATATCAAGTGTCTTGTTAGATGTAGTATTACCAAACATTTCACTATGCTACCTATTGAAGTTTGATGGTTTGAAACCCAAGTAATTATAGATGGATGTGCAAATAGAATGGAGATAAGAATGAGTTGATGATAAAACATGAACCCGGTACAAAGCAAGAAGCATCATCTATGTATATGATACTTTTCTTCTGCCATTTAATACATGTGATATCAATAAATAAGTAATAATCATTACTTGAAATTTTCAATCCTTTTAAATGATAGATCTGCATATAAAGAGGGAAAAAGGTGGGAAAAAAGAAGAAAAAGAATATTTTGCATTGCATGGACAAAAGGCAAAAGGGTGATGAAAGAGAAGGAAAGAATAGTTTGCCCGTTATATGGACGAATCTTATTGAGGTCATGCAATCTTAACGGACAAATTTTGTATTTCTGTAAACTTTAATTTTATGACATTTAATCTTGTCTTATAGAAAAGAAGAGAAAGTAAGGGAACCACTTCAGGTCAAAGCAATCAATAATCTAGAAATAGAAAGAAAGATAAAAAGAGATCCCTGAGATTTGTGGAAAACTTGTTGCCTCTAGGAACGATTTGACGATAAAATATGAACCTGGCACAAAGCAAGAAGCATCATTCATGCATCTAATACTTTTCTTCTATTATTTAATGCATTTGATACCTGTAAATAAGCAATAATCTTTACTCGAGATTTTTAATCCTTTTAAATGATTGATGTACATATAAAGATGGAAAAAGGTGAGAAAAAAGAAGACGAAGATATTTTTGCCCTACATAGACAAAAGGCAAAAAGGTGATGTAAGAGAAGAAAAGAATAGTTTGCCCGTTATATGGACAAATCTTATTGAGCTAATGCAATCTTAACGGACAAATTTTATATTTCTATAAATTTTAATAATATAATAGTTAATATTGTCTAATAAAAAGGAAGAGAAAGTAAGGAACTACTTTAGGTCAAATAGAAAGAAAGATAAAGAGAGATATCTAAGATTTGTGGAAAACTTGTTGCCTCTAGGAACGATTTGACGATAAAATATGAACCTGGCACAAAGCAAGAAGCATCATCCTTGCATTGATACTTTTCTTCTACCATTTAATGCATTGAATACTTGTAAATGAGCAATAATCTTCACTCGAAATTTTCAATCCTTTTAAATGATTGATCTGCATATAAAGAGGGAAAAAGGTGAGAAAAGAAGAAGAAGAATATTTTGCCCTAGATGGACAAAAGGCAAAAAGGTGATGAAAGAGAAGAAAATAATAGTTTGCCAATTATATGGACAAAGCTTATTGAGCTTATGCAATCTTAATAGACAAATTTTATATTTCTATAAATTTGAATTTTATGACAGTTAATCTTGTCTAATAAAAAAGAAGAGAAAGTAAGGGAATCGCTTTAGCTAAAAGCAATCGATAATCCATAAATAAAAAGAAAGATAAAGAGAGATCCCTGAGATTTGTGGAAAACTTGTCGCCACTAGGAACAATTTGACAATTGAACTTGTCAAAAGCAAGAAGCATCATCAACACATATGATACTTTTCTTTTGTCATTTAAACTACATTTAGTCGCTCAAATTTTCTAATCGGGATAGGACTAGATTTAATAAGATATGAAATTCAGGGGAATTTGCTATATTCTATTCACTATTTGGTGATTGTAATAAAAAAGTCGGATATATTCATATAATATATATATATCTATATATATATTGTTTGGTATAAACGCACTCGTATGAATCACAAATTTCACAAATGGATATGGTAAATATCTCTCGCGATACTCTTATCTACTTTATTTTATTTTATTTTCTTCTCTTTTTTTATTTCTTTCTTCCCCTTTCATCATTCTCTAATAAAATTTTATTAAATAGAAAATTGTACTAATATACCTAAAATAATAAAATACCTACAATATGTAATATATAATTATATATTGAACTTATATTACAAGATAGAATTAAATTCGAATGTATAAATAAAAATAAGATTAAAATAAAAAAATTATTTTTCGTTATTTTAAATTTCTTATATTAGAATTCAAATATTATTTATATTGAAATATAATTTTAATTTTTTAATTTAAGAAATTTATTATTTGAGAAAAAAACTTTCATATTATGGATATTAGATATTCTATCCGTCTTTACCCACCTCCTCCATAAAATAATTTTATCCGGTTTATATTCCATTTATATCCGATTTCATTCTATCTCGAATATGCATCAAACGCAAGATTTGATAAATTTTATCCCATCCTAAATTTTATCCTGATCAAACATAGTCTTAATGTACATGATACCTAGATCTAAGCAATAATCTTTACCTGAAATTTTCAATCCTTTTAAATGATAGATTTCCGTATAAAGAGGAAAAAAGGAAAGGAAAAGAAGAAGAAGAAGAAGAAGAAGAAGAAGAAGAAGAAGAAGAAGAATATTTTGCCTACATGGACAAAATGCAAAAGGGTGATGAAAGAGAAGAAAAGAATAGTTTGCCCGTTATATAGACAAAGCTTATAAGATAAAGAGAGATCCCTAAGATTTGTGGAAATCTTGTTGCCTCTGGGAACTATTTGACGATAAAATATGAGCCCGGCACAAAGTGTCACGCCCCGATCCTCGAACACGTGCCCATCCCTCACCTGGTAGATTGATAGCGACGTCCCAAGACGCATCGCTGACCCATTCTTTTTAATACACATGCGGAAGCATATAGAAAATCCCCAGACAATAAAACAATGGGATAGAAAAGTAGGCCATATTTTTCCAACATGAAAAACCATAACCACACTTTTTTACAAAGCAAACCACATAGTATATAATACAATACTATTCATTAAAGGTTGAACTATCACACATTAGTTCCCAACCCAGGTTTGCAAACAGGATGGGGTCTCAATCCTCATCCAGGTCGTACTCTGGATCCTCCTCTGGATCATCCTCTTCTTCAAATTCTTCTTCTTCTTCAAGTTCGTCCTCGAGCTCTTCTTCCTCAAAATTCACCTCAGGTTCTTCGTCTTCTTCCTCCCATGGCTCATCCTGTTCAACGATTTCCCCTTCCTCTTCACTCCAGTTAGCACCCTCGACTGAGTATACTGGTGACTGAGGATTGCCCTCGAGCTTGGGATCCTTGGCCTCCACTACCGACCCACCCTTAGGGTCTGCCGTCCCTAGTCCGAATGCTGCCTCCAAAACGTACAGAGGCACATCGCCTTTTGGGATGGGACCTTCTCTTCGTCCATCATGGTAGTGACGATACCATGATCGATACTCGTGGGGTACCAAGTCGATTCTATTCACCTCAACCCACACCTTAGACTCTATCAACACGTACTCTAGTCCCTCTAGGTGGTGGTCTATCAGGAAGTGGTATCCTTCTTTGGTGATCTCCACAGGAATACCAAAATGCATTGGAAGATGAGGAGGTGGAGGTGCTACCATCTAGGGGCCTGAAATGGTTATTCAATAACCAATGAGACTATGTCTCAGCGAGTTCTACCTCCTAAGACCCGATTAGTAAACCAATACACTATGGGCTGCCTATGCACACACGGGTCAGAGAGCTTACCTTGGCCTCAAATTTCCACCTACATATTAGCACAATTCAATAGATACCCAATCATATTATCATGGATCGATATCTCGATCAATCGACCTAGTCGATTACATGTTAGTCTGACCATCTCATGATCATTTCCATTCAATCAATTAATTCACAACATCAGATCAAAGTAATGATCAATCAACCTAGTCAATTACATGTCAAACGGACCATTTTTGGTCATTTCAATCAATACTATCCATTCTCTAAAATAACCCATCGGGTTACCAAGCCAGTATTATACGATTCATTCTTCGAAATAACATAGTAAGTCACCAAGTATATTCATCATAACATACATTATGTAAAATGACATTTTGAGTCACCAAGCCGTTATGGCATGTCGTCCATTCTACAAAATGACCTATAGAGTCACCGAGCCAACATTAAATACCGAGTATATTCATCATAACGTCCATTCTACAAAATGACTTGTTGAGTCACCGAGCCGTTATGGCATGTCGTCCATTCTCCAAAATGACCTATAGTCATCGAGCCGACATAGTATACCGAGTATATTCATCATAACGTCCATTCTCCAAAATGACATGTTGAGTCACCGAGCTGTTATTGTATAACATGATACTTTGAACGTACAATCAATTTGTCCTTTTATTCATTTCTGACAAAAGTATACGTGCGTGGGCACATAGTTGGCCTTAGCCAAAATATTATGATTTACTTTCCACAAATCCCACCCTTATCTGTAGTCCACCAAAACATTTTTGGTGCTGTCAACCGACACCCGGTTATTTTCCAATTAATTATCCAAATTAATCAATTCAGGAAAATAATCTCAAATTCACAAATAATTCATTTCAGCACAAATTAAAACTCAATTAAATAAACGGGCTGCACCACAACAATCAACATAAAATTCCGATCGTCGACCATCTCGGTTTTATTTCCTAAAAATAAATAAATAATAAATTAATTTCGAAAATTAATAAATAAATACTAAAAATCCAATTTAGGCACATAATGCCTAATTGGAGCCCGAGACGGGTCGGGAAAAATCCCGAGATGCATTCAATAAATAATAGAGCATTTCTACTCCCTAATGGCTATGACTAACCACCTAACATGCTTTGCAATTAATTAATAATCACTAATCTACTATAATCTAACCACCTAATCCTACTTAATTAACACTAATAAATCCCTAAGCATCATTAGCAAACTAAGCAGGGATTGGTGAGCTAACTCACCCGTTTAACAATCCGCTCAAATTAAAACGTCAGGAACATCGCAGGGGACATTTTTCTCCAAAGCGAGCCTAGGGTATGAGGCCCACAAGCACCTCAAAACGGGCTCGGAAGATGCTGAAATACCCACTTCCAAACTTGCTGGTCGCTGCTGGAAAAGAGTGGAAAACAGCTCGGTTTAGGCGAGAATCTCTCGGGAAAGCTAGAATAGGCCAAACCGGGCCTTGGCGGGGCTTTACCGGTGAAGAAGCGCCCAAGGACAGCCCCGGGTGAGCTGTGACAGACCCGAAGCAGCTGCTGAACAGCGTGAAGGAAGCGGGGTCGCGGGCGGTGCTCGCGCGGGTGGTGCGCGCGGGCGGGGCGCGTTGAACCGGTGACGGCGCGGCGGCGTGAGGCGGCTTCCAGCGTGGCTGCTCCCTCTTCAGTGATGCTGGTTTCGCACATTGCCCAAGGGAGAGGAGAGAGAGATGGGCGGTGGAGTGGTGAGAGAGAGAGGATATAGGAATGAGGGAGAGGTGGGGGCCCTTGGCTTGATATTTTCCACAACTTGCCCACCAAGTTTCATACTAGTCCATGTATATTCCCTTGGCTGGTCCACCACTACACTCCCCATGACTTCTCTTTTGGTCCATTTGGCTAGGGGGAGGGGAGAGTTACGAATTTTGCAAGGATTGTCTTCAATTGGTGGCTTGATCCACTTCAATTCCATCTCAATTGGCCTCCATAAAATCAATTGACCTATCAACAATCATCTTGGTATTTTTCCTTACCTCTCTATCCACCTTGCTTCCCAAATTTGCCATCAAAAACAATAACTGACTTTTTCTGCACAAAAACGACCCGGCGACGACTTTTTCCCAAAAAGTGTTGGGTGTCAGAAAAATCTTCTGAGACTGAGTCGCCACTCCTAGAATTTATTGTGACATGACAGAAACTTCAATTTCTGAAATCAGACTTGAATTCACAGTTAATTTCAACTTGGTGCGTTTTTAGCGTGACCTAGACTACTGGATAACTTTCAGGCATTTTTAGTGCAAATGACTCATGGTCGATTTTCTTCGAGCCACAATGAACCCACTCGACTCATTGGAGACTCTCGGTTGTTGTGAAAATCTCGAGGACCCAAATACGGATACAGGGTCCCAAAACAATAGGAAAATCAGTCTAGTGCCGGTCGACGAGAATTTTCCAATTCAGTGGTGTCACCCATGATTAGCCACACATCTCAGTCGAACCAGCCTATCTCTGATTTCGAATCGATTTTAAATTGTGCCGTATTGGCCTCTAAAGATGAGCATGGTCGAGAAACAGATTCCTAGTTGAATTCTCAAGTTTATTTGCCTTAAAATCCTTAATGGTTTCCCCAGATAGTCTAGTTATCTCAAGAGTGATCAGCTCTGAGAACAGCCCTATAGGCGCGTCAATGAAATGCCCGATTTATTCAGTAGAAAACAAGGTTGAAAATTTGGGATGTCACACAAAGCAAGAAGCATCATTCACGCATCTAACATTTTCTTTTGTCATTAATCCATTGGATACCTAGAAATAAACAATAATCTTTACCCAAAATTTTTAATCCTTTTAAATGATTGATCTACATATAAAGATGGAAAAAAGGTGAGAAAAAAGAAGAAGAAGAAGGATATTTTGCCCAACATGGACAAAAGGCAAAAGGGTGATGAAAGAGAAGAAAATAATAGTTTGCGCTTTAGATGGACAAAGCTTATTGAGCTCACGCAATCTTAACAGACAAATTTTATATTTCTATAAATTTTATTTGTATGATAGTTAATATTGTCTAATGAAAAAGAAGAGAAAGTAAGAGAACCACTTCAGGTCAAAGCAATCAATAATACAGAAATAGAAAAAAAGATAAAGAGAGATCCCTAAGATTTGTGGAAAACTTGTTGTGTCTAGGAATGATTTGACGATAAAAAATGAACCCAGCACAAAGCAAGAAGCGTCATTTATGCATCTACTATTTTCTTCAGTCATTAATGCATTGGATACTTGGAAATAAGCAATAATCTTTACCCAAAATTTTAATCCTTTTAAATGATTGATCTGCATATAAAGATTGGAAAAGGTGAGAAAAAAAGGAGAAGAAGAAGGATATTTTGCCCTACATGGCCAAAAGGCAAAAGGGTGATGAAAGAGAAGAAAAGAATAGTTTGCCCGTTATATGGACAAAGCTTATTGAGCTCATGCAATCTTAACGGACAAATTTTATATTTCTATAAATTTTAATTATATGATAGTTAATATTGTCTAATAAAAGGATAGTTTGCCTGTTATATGGACAAAGCTTATTGAGCTCATGCAATCTTAACGGAAAATTTTTATATTTCTATAAATTTTAATTATATAATAGTTAATATTGTCTAATAAAAAAGAAGAGAAAGTAAGAGAGCCACTTCATGTCAAAGCAATGAATAATCCAGAAATAGAAAGAAAGAGAAAGAGAGATCCCTATGATTTGTGGAAAACTTGTTGTCTCTTGGAATGATTTGACGATAAAATATGATCCTGGCACAAAGCAAGAAGCATCATTCACGCATCTAATACTTTTCTTTTGTCATTTAATGCATTGGATACTTGTAAATAAACAATAATCTTTACCCGGAATTTTCAATCCTTTTAAATGACAGATCTACATATAAAGAGGGAAAAATGTGAGAAAAAAGAAGAAGAAGAATGTTTTGCCCTACATGGACAAAAGGCAAAAGGGTGATGAAAGAGAAGAAAAGAATAGTTTGCCCATTATATGGACAAAGCTTATTGAGCTCATGCAATCTTAAAAGACAAATTTTATATTTCTATAAATTTTATTTTATGATAATTAATCTTGTCTAATAAAAAAAGAAGAGAAAGGAAGGGAACCACTTCAAATTAAAAGCAACAATAATCCAAAAATACAAAGAAATGATAAAGAGAGATTCTTGAGATTTGTGAAAAGCCTGTTGCCACTTGCTTTTGGTGGGGGATGCCTTCTTGGAGCGTCTTACTTATAGTAACTCCACATTAAAGGGCAAGTTTTCTTTTTTCCATTTCATTTGATAAATTAAACTTTCTTGTGGAATTTTGTCACTGCTTGAACTAAGGTCATAATTAATAATTTTCGGGTTTCACAGTTAATAACCTAATGGCGTCTTCCACTTTTGGGGACACATGACGCATTTGTAAACATTTAATTTTACCAGCTAGTGATTCAACCAACTTGAGTTAGATCTATCTTGAGCTCCATTATATTCGAGGAATGGATGGTTAATAATTCTTTTACCTTCCTAGATTTTTGAATAGATAAAGTCTTTTGACAAACAAATAAGAGTCATCTCAACATGTATATGTTGCATTTTGTTGCAATCTCATTAAATTACTCGAGGTTTGCAAAACAATCAGTTCGACTAGTCACTTGAACTAAACGTTCAATGTCATCATTTCATTAATTAACATTAATGAAATCTGCTGATATGAACACTAATCTCATAAAATAAATGTCTGAAGGAGAAAATATTTCAAGTTTCATACGTGTAGTTGTTCACTTGAATTGCAAAAACAAATTGCACGCAAACCATTTCTGCACGTTACTACTCACTTTGGATAGACTTTTTTTTTTTCCCCGTTCAATTACTTTAAACAGAATTTTCATCCACGTAACCTAACTACTAATAGTGGTTCTAGAAATAATTCCATAAAAACACAAAGCACGACAAGAAGAACAAAGGAAAAGGCAATATTGAAACCTCTGCTTTCAACAGATACAAATAATTTACTTCATCCTTTCTTTCTTTATTTTACATGATCCCAAATGCAGATTTAAGGAAGAAAATGAGATTGCTTAATATTTTTGCATGTTTGTTTTCTTATGGCTCTGTCACATTTTAAGAATCATTAATGTTAAACATACGAAATCTGGGAAAACATACTAGAATGTCCAATACAATTTTCTATCTTTTTCCAAAGCTCAAAACACCTACTTGTTTCCAAATTTTGCAAGGAAAATGGTTAATGATTTTAAGGTACAATCGTATAATCTATTAATTTAATTATCCGATAAGTTTATTTTGGAATAAAGAGCCAAGAGTTGTGCATCAACTATAAGACACCAACGTGACTCACAAATTCCTGTCAAAATTTTTTCTAAAGGAAAAAGCGTGACTCCTGAATCACATAACCTCGTAAAAGTTAAGAGCATTGGGTGAAATGGGCGAAAAGAAAGAATATAAATGGGTCTAAGTTAAAGGAAAAAAGCGAAAAAAAAAATCAAAATTAAAGAAAAAAAGAACAAAGAAAAAAGAATATGAAGGGGCTCTAAGATAAAGAAAGAGGATCAAGCTAGGAATTGTAGCATCGCTTTGTCGGATGGCCAATATTTTAAACCACTGATTAACGAGCCTAATTTCATTAAAAAAAAGCCCATTATTAGGTTATTCTCAATTCTAACCCGAATTTTCTTTCGTCTTAAAAAAATTATCGACTTTCACCTTAGTCCAAATCTACTCTTGTTAACCCTTTGTCCAAAAATTGTCATTGGTTTCTTCAATATTATCGATATTAGGAGGTTGTTGTTGTTGTTTCATATGAGGGAGAGAATATTGATGAAGACGTAAGTTCTTATAATGAATCTCTAATTGGCTAGATATTCATAATTTTGAAGAAATTAGTGGCGATTTTTGGACACGTGGACAGATTTAGGACTAGACTAAAATTTTGGTAAATTTTTTTAGACAAAAAAAAATTCACGGAAAATTTGGAATTGTACCTAAAGTTGGGGGTTTTTAGAGAATTAGACCCTCATTAACATGACCTGAAAACGACACATGATTGTAAGCTTACTCAAATTGAGTTTAAATGTAATAACTTTTTATACACAAATAAAAAAAAAAGTGTTCTTTGCTAATAGACCTTTTCAATCTGTCTATGACAGGCTAACACACGATTAGTTAATTGAGTTAACATATTACCTGGGTCAATGCGATCAAGTTAGATACACTTAAGCACTCTATTACTCATTTGAACATATTTTTATAACGGTTTATTTCTTAAAATTATGATATTGTGCGACTCCTTTATAAAAGTGTCATGTTTTGAAGGTATGACGTGATTAATAAATGAGTCAAATATGTATGAGTGATGTAGACAAGTGCATATAGAAAAGCAAACGCATAAGGGATAAGTACGAAAAAAATCATAAACCTACTATACGTATGTCAATTTAGTCCTAAATTTTTGAATTTGGTCAATTTAGTCCTAAACCTTTTAACAATTTACTAGGTATTTTTGGCCAATTTTAGCAATAAATCATTGACGTAGATGTTGGCCATTCTACATGATAAGGTTGGTGCCGGCGTTGATGTTGACAATTTATGCAATTTATAAAAAAATTTCTCAATTTTTTTAAACTTTTTTCATTTTTTTCATTTTTTTTTATTTCCACCATGTTTAGTGAGGGTCATCAGGGCCTCGGTAATGGCCTACAACCCTTGCCAGTCACTTGACGAGGCCATTATGGCCGTGGGCTAGGCAGCCCTTGCCTAGTGATTAGCAAAGGTCACTATCCATTGTGAGGCCCTGATGACTCTTGATGGCCACGGTGAAAAAAAAAAAAAGAAAAGAAATGAAAAGAAATATAAAAAATTCATAAAAATTGTCTATGTTAGCGCCGATCGTGCCACGTAAGATAATTGGCGTCCATATTAGCGATTTCTAGCCAAAATTGGTCAAAATGATTGCATTAGCAAATTATCAAAATATTTAGGACTAAATTGATCAAATTGAAATAGATAGGTTTATGTCTTTTTTAGTAATTCTTTCGAGTTTTGCGGGGAAATGATGTCGAATATGGAGAAGGGTTCAAAGTAGATGCTCATGCGAAAGATATTCACACGTGGATGAAATAGATTTGAAAATACAGGCAGTGATAGAGAAGACAATGAGCGGGCCAAATGCAACCACAGTATCTTCCTCGAGATAGAGGCTTGCTCACTCAATGAGAAAAGTGGCCGCTGACAGTTCTACTAGATTTCCTTTTGGTGGTGGGAAGTTTTGACTGCCAATTCCATCAGTGCCGGAGACAAAATTCAAAATTGAAAGCTTTTCATCTTTCTTTAGGAGAAACAATGATGTTATTAAACAATTGATGATGAGATCAATGCATCCCATTCGTTGAATTATGTTGGCTCTATATGAGACCTTCGTAATTCAATGGTTGATATTGACTAAGCTTATTTGCATAAGGCTAATGCAAATGTCGACCCAACTTAGACTTACAAACTCTAACAAAAAAAAAAGTCAAAAGAAGAAAAAAAGATGACTCAAATCATATGCAAGTTAAAAACACTTTGTGGGGTCTTCATGAAAAACAAAGAAAAAAAGACCAGGGGTCCAAGTGAAAAAAAAGGTAAGATACAAAAAAATGTGCCTCGAGTCTTATCTAATGATCACTTATAAACTTCTACTTTTGAAAATATCAAATACACACTCGAGTTTTATCTTTGGAGGTCACTTTACACATTTACATCAATTATCTTGGTGTTCCTATATAAAAATGTTATTTTCTTTAAAATACTTTTCGCAAAATCCTAAATTCTCACATTCACCCAAAAAACTTGAAACACAACAAAAACCAAACCACCCAACCCCTAACTAAGATATTAAAATGAGTTTGCTAGAGGGACAATCTAATGTCTATGATTTAGGGTTTGCTTAGAGGTATGTGAATTGTATTTTCATAAATAGAGGGTGTAATTAGTCATTGGGTCAACAATAAAATACATTTTAGATATTTTCCCCATAATAAAAGGACCCAGTCTAAAATCAATATGGGCACCCCTTTGCAAAAGTGAAGAGAAAATGATAAACTGATTTATAGAAGAGATGATGCAACAAACTTTCATTAACTACTTGAACAAGTGAGTCATGTTTAAAGATTCAATAAAGATATATCACATCATTTACTACTCGATTTCATCAACTAGTATTGTGTTTTTAGATTAATAAGAAGAAGAGACAAAACAAAAATTTAGTCTTTGAATTCTTAGTAAATGTTTGATTTCATCCGTGAACTTTAATTTTGGTCAAATTGATGCTTGTGCAATCAATTTTGTGTTTTTTTTTTATATGGTTCTATAAACCAAGGAATTAATACTTTAAAATATAGTAGTGTGATTAAACAATACTCATTCTTCAGCCACATATGAATACATCGTATCTTGATTAAATGTCTATCTATTGAGAAAATCTTTGGTGGTTTATTACCACCGTATCAGCGTCATATGTGGCATACATTTTTCACTCATTCCAGTGAAATATTGACACGTCCATCAATCCATGTCAGCTGACATGGAATTTAAATAAAGAATTTTAAAAACTTTCACCTCTCAGCTCTCTCTCTCCTTCCTCTTCCGGACACCAGCGGAGCCGCCGGTCGTCACCACCAGCGGAGTCTCCGCTTCTCCCCGCCGTCACCACCAATGGAGTCGCTGGCGGTGTGACCAAGTAGATCACCACTGCATCCAAGCGAGCATGGCTGGCTCCCTCTGTTTTCTCCGTCTCGTCGTTCTCGAGATCTGGCCGTCCATGGCCGTCGTCGTCATCATTCATCCATGGTCGAACGCGTTCGGGCATCATCTCTATCGTTCATCAATGGCCGACTACAAGCCAAGCGCAAGGGATGATAGATCTCGATACTTGAGCTCTGTCCATGCGTTCGAGATCTCAACCTTGCCGTCGCCATGGCTGATTGCGAGCCAACCGCAAGGGACTACTGCAAGAAGATGGCTTCCTCTGTTTTTTTCCCTTGATTTTTGGTAGGGGTGTGCAATGGAAACTGCCTGAACCGGGAACCAGCCGGACCGGACCAGACCGGTCGGTTTCGGGCTGTTCTAGAGGGTCTTGGTCCGGTCTTAGGTTCCTATTTTTGGAACCGGTGACCGGTTGGTCCGTTCCCGGTTTGGGTCGGAACCGAACCGACCGGACCGATTACCATCTTGAAACCTAAAGGCTAAACCCCTCTCTTTATTTTTTAAGTTTCCGCTCTAATCTACAGTAGCCATCACATCAACTTCCATTTTCCCAAATTTTACAGTCCAATTCAGCGGCAATTCTCACTATCTTTCCCTCTCAAAACCGTAACCCCTCCCCTCTTGCTCGCTCGACGCCTTGCTTGACGCCCCCAACGCCTCACCTCACGACCCACTCGCTCCTACGCTCGGTTCTCTTCCTCCGAGTGCCTCATCGCAACGTCCCGCATCACACCTCGCTCCCTCGGACGCTCGGCTCTCTTCCTCCTCCGAGTGCCTTGCTGCAACATCTCCCCTCACACCGTCGATTCTAGCCGGAGCGGGAGGAAGGAGTCGATCGACTTCTAGAAGCTGTTGAAGGCCTCGACGTTGACCGGGACGCCGCCGTTCGGTACATGGCTATGAACCCGCCCGGCCGACCCGAGCGTAAACCGCGCCGGCCCCGTCGACCACCTGCGCCTTTGCCTCCAGCGCCTTGTGCTCCCAATACATTTGGTCCGAATCACCGCTGAACTTCGTGTAGAGGGCGAAGAAGTCGCTCCCCATGCGCATCGAGTAGAGCCCGTTCGACGACGTCAGCGACATGGCGGCCGTGAAGTTCGGTTCTCCACGAGGGTGTCCGCCGGAAAGTTGAAGCTCGCCACACAATGACGGGGTCCCGCCGCCGTCGTCACTCTACTTCTAGACCTGAAGTCGCTCCTCCGTAGTCGTAGCCTCGCCTCATGCCTAGCTTCGATCGAGTTGCTTAAGCCTCAACGTCGACCCCCTCCCCTCTCACGACCTTGCCTTCGGCCTTGCTCGACGCTCAAACGCCTTTCCATCGTCAAAATTGGTACATTTTCTCTTTCTCCACAAGTTGTGAAAATTTTAATTGCCAATTGATTGATTGATTCGGGGGCAATCCTATGATGGTTAGGAATGAGTTTGGTTCGGGGCACTGAGGTTTATGTTGTCATGTCGATCTCTCGGTTTGTTGATGGGAATTGCGGATGATTTTTTGATTCAAGGATTTTGATTGGAATCGCTTGTATGCTTTGACTAGTTATGAATTGGTGAAAGTCTTCAAGTTTCATTTTTCGAGTGAGTTTGTGTTGGAGGAGTTGTAGTTTTGGAGTGTTCATTAAGCACTTTTTCATTAGCATTATCTATTCGACTGGTTTAAGTATATGAAATTCTGTTTTTGGTTTGTCTATGGTCCATTTTGGAGGAAAAAGTATCACTTTGGCTGCTGGAAGTCTGCTCTTTGCTCGAGTTGCAACTTAATATCTGCTTAATTTTTTAGTATCTATTTTGGTAGGTATAGTTATATGATAAATATGGACATGACATTAAGAAGTAAGGCTGCAATCATATCTTTGGTATCCCTATTGCTGTAAATGAATATGATGGTTTGATGCCTCATTATAATGTTTTGTTTGATTCAGGCGATCTATTTATATGTCAAAGGAAGTGGATCAATCAAATGATGATATGAATCCTATGATGGACTCACTAAAACATAAAGGTGAAGAAATTGAAAACCTCGAAGTGGCATCCAACACAAACAAGGTATCTAATGGTTGTGTCCCTAGTTCTAATAAACGAACATCAGTGGTGTAGCTTCATTTTCGTAAGGCCAAAACCGAGAAGGAGAAAACTATGGTGATTTGCAATTATTGTGGGGCCAAGTATACGTACTCTGTTGATAATGGTACTTCCGCTATGTTGAAGCACTTGAAAAAGTGCAATAAGTATCCTCGCAACATAGATAAGAAGCAAAAAATTTTCACCCCACGTAGAGCACAAGGGATAACAATGGGGCATACTAGCACTAGATGGTAATGCAACTGTCTTATCAACATGGGAATTCAATCAAAATCGTTGTAGACAAATGCTTGTTCGATTGATCATAACGGATGAACTACCTTTTTCGATGGTTGAGCGTGTTGGATTCCATGATTTTATTGATCAGTTACAACCTCTCTTTCATCACATCTCACAATTGACAGTGGCTAGAGATTACATGAAATTGTATCTTTGTGAATAAACTAGTTTGAAGACTTACTTTCACAAGCTTAAGTCTAGGATTGCACTCATAACCAATACATAGAATTCCATTCAGAACTTGAATTATTTATGTCTTACCGCACATTTTATTGATGACGACTGGAAATTGCACAAAAGAATAATCAATTTTGTGGTGATGCTTAGTCATAAGGGCAAGGATATCGGGAAAATGATTGAGAAATGCATCTATGAGTGGGGAATAGAGAAAAAAGTGTCCACAATCACTATGGATAATGCTAGTTCTAATGATGTTGCCATTGGTTTTTTAAAAGAAAAATTATCAAGAGATAGGCTATTGATCTTGGAAGGTGATGTTTTACACATGAGGTGCACTGCTCATATTTTAAACTTGATTGTGAATGATGGATTGACTGAGGTACGTGATTCTATTACACGTATTCGAAACGTGGTTAAGTATGTGAGAAGTTCTCCCATGAGAACTAAAACATTTCAAGGTTGCATTGAAAGTGCGAGGATCACTTATAAGGGTTCGGTTTGTCTTGATGTCACAACTAGATGGAACTCTACTTATCTCATGTTGGATATTGCTTTAAAATTCAGAAAAGCTTTTGAAATGATGGAAGAAGATGATCCTTCTTTCTTAAGTGAGCTTGACTATGACACTCCTACACATGAAGATTGGGAATATGCTAGAATTCTTTCAGTATTTTTAAAGAAGTTTTATGATGCCACCAACAAGATGTCCGGGACTCTATATATCACCGCGAATGATTATTTCAATGAGATAGCAACTTTATATAAAACTTTGAAACAAGCGGAGAAGGGTTCGGATCTTAATTTGAAAGTTATGGGTGCAAAGATGAAGGAGAAGTTTGACAAATACTATGGGAGTTTTGAAAAAGTGAATATGATGGTGTTGATCGCGGTGATATTGGATCCAAGAAGAAAGATGAGCTATGTGCGGTATTGTTATAGATTAATATATGATGATAGTGCGAAAGTTGATGAAATGTATAATAAGGTGAGAAGTGCCCTAGAAAGATTGTTTCATTTTTATGAAAAATCTTATCTTAGTTCTTGTGATAGAAAATTGGGTATTAATATTGATAGTAGTTGGGATCTTGATAACCATGAGGAGGGTAAGAAGGATGATCTTGATTTGGTTGAGGATTTCAATTCAAACAAGGCATTTGATATCTTTCTTCGCGAGGAGAAAAAAGTGTCGGCAGGTAAGTTATCTGAGCTCGATAAGTATCTTAAAGCCGAACGTGAAGAAAGTCGTGATCTTGACCTATTGATGTGGTGGAAAACTACTGGCCAAAAGTTTGAAATCCTTTCTTTAATGGCTCGAGATATTTTATCTATTCCTCATAACAACCGTTGCTTTAGAGTCGACTTTCAGTACATCCGGTCGTGTGCTTGATGGCTTTCGAAGTTCTTTAACTCCTACAGTGGTGGAAGCTTTGATTTGCACTCAAGATTGGTTAAGAGAGGCTACCATTTTGATTAATATTGAAGAGTGCATTGAGAATGCAGAAAGATTTGAATGGGGTAAGTCATCAATGTATCTTTTTATCTTGTAATTCTTTTGTATATCTAATCGTGAATGCTCTATTTAATATTTTGTTTTGTTAGATATGAATGATGTTCATTCGAAGCTTACCGGTAAATAGAGTTTGCAAGTTCAAGTGGAAGAAATATATGTGGTGAGATTTTTCATTAATTATTTGAGTTCAATTAAAAGTAATTCTACTTTAAAACTAATGTTGAGTTATCATATATACTTATTGCAGGACTATTAGCAAGTTTTGGGCTCTCGGCTTTGATCATATTTTGCTTGCTTGAACAAAGAATCTATTCCCCTCGGGCCATGCAACATTGAGTGATTCGGCGAGATGTATGGAGTTTGGTAATTTAATGTTGAATGTCTTTCTCTTGTGCTAATTTTGGAATTTGATGTTGTTTTTTATTCCATGGAGGGTTTGTTCTAGATTAGTTATGACCACTAATGGATGGTATTGAACAATGGCCAAACTATGTGTTGAATTTTTGTTGAGTTCGGATTTTGTTTTTCCTTTGTTTTTTGCCTTAGTTCATGAGAATGAAGGTGAGTGTGTGAAATATGTTTGGAAAGAAAAACTTCTATGATATTTCAAATTTGTGTGGATCTTTAGCTTATTTTTTTGTTTCATAACATTGCAATGACATAGGGTATGATGCAGGATTTTAATTTTTGTTTCCACAAAGTGGACGTGTATAATTTAATAGGGCGTCACTTTCTTGGTCACAAAGTGAATAAGAAAACTTGACTAGATCATAATCTCGTGCGTTACTTTACTAGTAATTACTATTTATTTTTTTTGTTAAATGAAATGAAAACAAGTGATGGTTCATTGGAACCGGACCGGACCGGTTGGTTCGGTCCGGTTCTCGGTTCCAAGACCAGCCGGTCCAGTCCACGTTCTAGAAAAGTGGGAACCGGTCCTCCCAATCCGGTTCCCGGTTCTTGAGTGGAACCGGACCGAACCGGGAACCGATCACCCCTAATTTTTGGGCCCTGTCCATGGCCTTCGAGATCTCGACCTCTTCCTTCACCATGGACGAGACCAGATCTACAGGCACAATCCAGTCCAGATCTGGATGGAAAACCACCGCGAGCCATCGTGACGATGGAGGGGTGGCTCGGCCGTCGAAGGGGCCGACCACGGGCCGTCTGCAAGGGACGACTGAGCCGGCCGTGAGCGGGATGGAAGAAGACAGAGAGCACGACGGAGGGGAAGCTTCCATGGGGGAATAGATGCGGATTTTTTTTTTTTTTCACTTTTATTCCACATCAGCGGACATGTGTCAATTTGTCATTGCTCTTGAGCAAAAAACACGTATCACCTCAGCAGCCACTAAATATTTTCTCCTATGTATTTAGGTATGACATAATTGTGTTAATCCTCAATTTGAAAGCTCATTTGATATTTGACTGGGTTGATCTCCTTACCCTATAAAAGTACACTCATATAACTTTTTCGATGCTATCTTACTCATCAATGATATCAAGTGTTTTGTTAAATGTAGGATCACCAAATATTTCGCTTAACTCATCATGGATATTGAAATTTCATAGTTCAAGACATGGATAGTTACATATAGATGTGTAAGCAGAATTGACATCTTTGTAAAACATCAACCCGACACAAATTATTTGCTGACAAACAAATAAGGAACTATCTCAATGTGTGTGTATATATTCCCTACTATTCTTTCAATATATATTGTTGTAACCAATATTATCTTAGAGATGAGTGACAATATTCAAACTAAGCAAAAACATGATACTCAATTGAGATATGTGGAATGAATGGAATATTCTAGGCTTCATCATACTAAGCTTCTCACTTCAAGTTTTTCTAAAACTTTGCCTTTCAAACATTTATGTTTTGGCTCGTGACTTAATTAGAATTGTGGTATTAGGAGGGTATATGTGGGCTCAAGATTAACCTATTTAAGATAGACCTCATGACGAGTTTTAAATGTTAGGAGGAACTTTCTTTAAGGAAGGATTTGAGATGTTTAGTATTTAATTGCTGCGACCATAAATCAGATTAAATTGTCCCATAATATTATAACTTTTGATTTTTTCTTAAACTATACTAGGGGTTTTAACGACTTTAAATGTCTATTTGCGCACGTGATTTAAAATTCAAGCTCCAGATAACACAAAATGATATGCAAATATTTTTTTTTTTTGACGATGGTAGCCTGGTAATATTATCTATTTAACGGAGGAAAAAGGAAAACCACGGTACAAGGTCAAATCTATAAATTCTTGTGATCCTTTCGGGAATGTAATTACACCACTCACTGAAGCAGAGGCGGATCAAGGCCAGCGCTCTGCCCGTGCTCCTTCATCTTCCCAAGTCTCAGAGTCCTAGGCATTGACTCTCCATCCCCAACATCATCCAACCCACCTCCCGACCATTCGCCTTGCTTGTCAATTTCTACTTCAAGACTTCCTTATAAAGTCTGCAAAGCACCATTTTCTTGATGCATGTAAAGTCTCCTCATGGATGTTGAGAGGATAGTTTTGCTGTAACCGAAATTATATTAGAGAGGAGACAAAGTTCAAACCACACAAAAGCATGGCATTTAGCTTCATTTCGGATTTGTGGAACAAGTGGAACATCCGAGGCTTCGTTTTATTGAGCCTCTCGCTTCAAGTCTCTCTCATTCTATTTGCATCTCTTAGAAAGAAAACAACGAGCCACCCCATCATCTTCCTCTTATGGTTGGCCTATTTGATGGCTGGCTCTGTCGCTACATTTGGAGTTGGGTTCATCTCTTGCAACCAAGGCAATTCAAATGCTCATGTAGTAGAAGTAGACAGAGCACTTCAAGCATTTTAGGCCTCATTTCTCTTGCTACATCTTGGTGGTCCAGACACAATCACTGTCTTCTCTATCAAAGATAGTTCACTTTGGCAACCGCACCTGCTCAGTCTCATATTCCAAGTCAGTCTCACCATCTACGTCTTTGTATGGATATTTCCTAGCGACAAGTCACTGATGGTCCCCACGATCCTGGTGTTTCTTGTAGGGGTTATAAAAATTGTAGAGAGAACATTGGCACTTTATCACTCGAGCCTCCCAAAGCTCAGGGAATCGATGCTCTTAGACAACGAGCTAAGAATGGCTGCAAACTCATCGCAATTGCTCAAAGAAGTCTTTGTTCATTGGGATGGATATGGAAATTCTGATGAAGAAGGAGCAAAGCTTGTCAAGAGCATCGTGGTGAATCATGCTTACTCATTCTTTCAAATCTTCAAGATCTTCATTGCAGATCTCATCTACACAAAACAACAACGCGAAATGAGCATTGATTATTTTGACAAAGTTTCTGCAATGGATGCATTGAGGGTCATATCAGTTGAGCTCAATTTCATTTACGAGGAGCTCCACACAAAAGCATTGACAATACGTCACAGATGGAGCTACATTTTCCGCATCATAGCCTTCACTAGCATTGTGGTGGCTTTGGGCCTGTTCAATTGCTTGAAGAAGCGTCGACTCCCCGAACTCGATGTGAAAATTACTTATATCCTTCTTTTTGGAGGGATAATTATTGATGGGATTGCTCTATTCATGCTCATTTTCTCCGATTGGACTGTTGCCAAAATCAAGTACAACACCACAGGGTCATCTAAACTAGATTCATTTCTCTACAAGTTAGTATCTGCCACGGATTACCTGAGGAAGCCTCAATGGGCCACATGTGAAGTCGAAACTAACATCAATGTCACTTACGAGGTCTTAGATACACCATTAATATTTCGAAGGTGGTCATAATCCATCTCTGCTTGCAACTTGTTTTCCGAGGCATTGAAGGAGAGTCCGAGAAAGATACGTAAATGCAATCAGTTCTGGGGCATTGTCATTTTCAAGAATATCTGTAGTTTTCCACTCCGAATGGTTGACAAGATCATTTCTTGTTTCCTTCAAGCTAGTGAGACAATAGCCAAATGCCGTGGTAAAAGATCAATGATTGCAAATGCGAAGTATGTGTCCAAAAATCTCTTTATGAAGAAGTTATGGGTCTTTATCTTTAACAATATAAAACAGAATTCTAGTAAGTCAGATTTACCGAGATTGGTAAGAGAGCTCGTTGGTCCCAAAGATACCATCGGCAAGGCTAATGTGCACAACATTATCATAGGGTGGCATGTTGCTACTGAAATATGGTACAAAAAAGATAAACAATCTATGAGCTCCACAACCACACCTAACTCAGCCCTAGTTGATCGAATGGAATTTAGCAAGATCCTCTCCGATTACATGTTGTATCTTTTACTTAATCGGCCTAATTTGATGTCCTCCGTGGCGATGGTGGGCATTGTCCAAGTGACATCGGCGAAGGCGTTGCGCGAGCTGCGAAGCCTCATTGATGATGCAACCAAGGATCTGAACGGGATATGTGAAAAATTGTACAATCGAGTGCAAGAAGGAATGTCCCCTGAAGCAAGCAACATGCCGGGTTATGGCGACCCTTTGAAATCCCCGCTCCACTTTGGGCTCCTTATAGTCCACGATGTCGGAGGTGATGAGGAAAGCAGGTGGGTGGAAATAAGCAACGCGTGGCTTCGGCTGTTGCAATATGCAGCAATTAATATTAAGGGAGAGACACATGTGCAGGTGCTGAGCAAAGGGGGAGAGCTTCTTACCTTTGTTTGGCTGTTGATGGCTCATCTCGGTTGCTTCTACAAACCTGAATGGGGCATGTACCGCAGCTACTGGGAAGAGATGTCTGCCGGCGGTCAGAGGGATGACGGAGATGTCAGCGATGACAGAGGTATGACTGTGGTCAGTAGCGAAGACTCTACTTAGATATTTCATCCACAAGAATTGTCTTATTTACCCCCTCACGACATTTCTATAAATGTCCATTTGAATAAAATTTACTAGTTCATGTATCTTTGTGATTAATGCGGAGGATTGATGGATTTTCATTTCTCATGGTAAGTCTTTGCCTATATCTCCTCTTATTTACAGTAAATATATCGGTTTGTACTTATAATTATATTTTTAAAAAATGAAGAAAATTTAATATGTTGTGCTTCTTAAGGTAAATTGATAGTAGAGATTGTAAATTTACACAAAAAAATAGTAATTTTCTGATAGATGGGATGCAAATTCAGGAATATCGCCATTTTTTCTCGCCCATTTTTCATTTTGTACGCTCATAAGACACGTGTCTCTTTGCTGCTTGATACAAAAGAGAGCGACGCCTCAAAAATGCGAATGAACTGGGTATTTTCCAGATTATTCCCGCGAGTTTCAACATCCAATTTTCCGAAAATGATAAATCCAAAAAATAATAAAAGTATAGTAAAAAAACAAAATACAGAAAATTCCTCCAATCCTGCATCGCCGCCGCCGCCATCGCCGCCGCTCCCGCTCTTCCTCTTCTCAAGGGCGGAAGCAATGGCGTCAGTGCCTCCATGCTGATGTACTACTCTCCCTCCTCTCTGACCCCAAACCCTCGCCGTGTCCTGCGCCTCCACCTACGACCCTGCCCCGACCAGCCACTCCCCTCGGCGGTGACGGCGACGATCCACAACATCAGGGACGAGGCCCGCCGCCACCGCCAGGCCCACGCCTGCTCCGCCAAGTACGTCCCCTTCGGCTGCGACTTCACCGCCTCCGAATCCTACTCGCTCGACGAGATCGTCTACCGCAGCCGCTCGGGCGGCCTGCTCGACGTCCGGCACGACATGGACGCCTTCAGGAAGTTCGACGGCGCGTACTGGAGGAACCTCTTCGACTCGCGCGTTGGCTATGAGCCAGCCTCCGTACATTGGTCGGGTAGTCCGCCATCTCCTCTCAAAGCCTCCTCCTTTCGAGCCAGGGGACTCGCATCGCCCCGATGCTCCACCACGACGGTTGACGGAGCATCTGCTTTGATGGCGAGCGCGATTCCGGTGGCCTCCACCGCCGCTCCGCCCATCGACGCCGGTTCGTCGGTTCGGAAGCCGATCAGCTTGTGGCCCGGTACGTACTTCTCTCGCCCGTGTGGCCGAGAGTGCTGCGTCGCCGGAGAGCGAATTGGCTCCGAGAAGTCCGTCTAGGAGGAGGGCGAGCGTTTTCTACGAGTTTTCGAGTGATTATGTTGCTCGGAGATCAGTATAGGAATCCTTGGAATGAGATCAGGATGGGGAAGCCGGTGGAAGATGTCGATGCTCTCGCTAGGGCTATATGCTGCTATTAGGTAAATTAAACCGACCTTTGAACAAGTATCGGATGGTGATACTTTTGTTTCTGGTTCTGAATGTGGTGACATTGGTTTTCTGCGATGCTTCTCCAGCTTAAATGTCTCGGTTTGAATGATGGTTCAATGGTTCAAATGTTGTTTTAACCGAATTTTGATCGTTTTTGTCCCTGCATACTGTGTCATTGTAAGAAAGAGAGTTCCTATGGGCTTTTCCTGCAGAAGATGAATTGCATATGATGTCATTGACACTGCCAGAGTTAGGTAATACAGTCAAATGGTGCTTCAATAAAATCCTGTCATAAAACTGACAGTTGCTGGTGCTTAGTCGGTGGGTGAACAGTTCTAGTATTCTGATATTCGTAGTTTGAATGTCAAGTCCTTGTTTGAATAATCTAGAATTGGTCATCTGGTAATTAGAGAACATATTGTAACAACATGATGCTGCTTCGCTGTAAGAAGTACTTTGTCTCTATCATTCGTATATGTGCATATCTAAATTCTCATCAATCTTTGTCCATGTCGAGTTCTGCAACCAGAAGGTTAATGCCTAAGTTCTCTAGTCATTAGCCGTAGTTCATATAGTGTGGGAATTCATTATTTGAATCGTGTGTAACAGAACATTCCCATTGTATTCAGCCGTTTGCTTTTGGACCAGCATTGCTCCATCGACAATGGCAACACAAGGCCTCTATTATTAGTTGCTGCTTCCCTAGGCAGAATGTTTCTCACGAGCCCAATCCGTATTGACATTGACTTGCAAATAGTGCGAGCTGTTACATGGGTTGCTCATCAATGGAGATCCACCTGGAAGTAACTCAGTCCACAGAAGGTATCATATGAAACAGTACTTCCAATTGATGATAGTATGCTACTTTCTCCCCTCAAGTTGATGACTGCTTAATTGGCTTATAGGACGAGAACATACATTTCCACCTGCTGCCACTAAACAGTTGCAGGAGTCATGTTACTCTTGATCCTGAAGGATGGTGTCACTTTGATCTCCATGCCTTAAATGTGTGTTTATTCTTTTCAAACCATATTTACTCTTGCATGTTTACTTTACTCTACTCATAAAAACTATGGAGAAGTTTGCTAATTTGCTAGCCATTCACCATTCTCTTATTACCAAAAATAAAAATAAATAAATCAAACCCATCCAAACTATGGAGAAGCTTGCTAATCAACATCCTCTTGCCAAGAAATATTGGCAGTTTGTCAAGGTTTTCGACATGTTCAAGCACAATACTCAGGTGGCAGATCTTCATAAAGTTGTCCTTTCCATGATATAGTCTCACTACTGATCCATTCTGCTGTTTACTGTATACTGGTATTTTGTGGCAGAAATCCAGGATTCCTCATATTCAGTTGCACTTACCGCCAATTTCACATTCGTGGCTCGTGATTCTAGAACTGGGAAATCAGCTCCAATTAAGCCCATCTTCCCTGAGATAAAGAGAGAAAAATTACTTTGGCAAGAGGCAGAAAAGAAGGAATCAAATGAGGAAAAAGGAGAGAAGAACGTAGCATAGATACTAAGGGGGATAACTTGTCCAGGCTCCAAGCTTTGTTTGCCGAAGTTCGTGTCTTCTGTGATATGCCTGCACTGGCAGACAGTGATATCATTCCGAGAAGCGACACTTGTTTTGAGAACTCATTAATATGCCATTCACAGCAAAGGAATATTCATGGGAAGGTATTTGGAGGATTTTAATGCGAATGCCTTTGCTGGTTTGTCAATCCGGTTCTTTGAAGTTGACCATGTTGAATTCTTGAGACCTGTAATTACTCATCCAGCGCATGATATATTTCTACGTCTAGCTGCTGCTGTTGCATGACTGAGCTGCTGAGTGTCAATCTGTAGCAATGATTACATGATATGTCTGGTGTCAGTCTTTTATAAGCACAGGTTGTCGTACTTGAGCCTTCACTCTTGCAGTTTGATGTATATGTGTGAAAGTATGGATCTGTTCGGTGGAAGATAATAATGTGAAGGATATTATTTTTGGGATGAAGGCGGATGTTGGCAATTTTCTCTGCCTCAAATGCTGTGTCCTGTAAGCGGAGCTTGACAATCCAACTGAACTCCTGGTAAATGTTGAAGTTGTGGCGGACGTGATGCAACCTGAGCTCAGGTCACGCGAGGTACGAGTGGCCCATGTGCGTTTCATTTTTATTTTTTTTTAAATACCAAACTTTGATGCTGTTACTCTGATCAGAAGTCAAAGGATGCTGTGGTTAGGGAATATATCTTTTTACTCCCCCCCTTCTTTTGGGCCCAAGCTATCTACCATCCTTCAACATAATGATCATGCATAAGAAAAGTCAAATAGAGAAATAAGAATGAATTGGTTACCTAGTTGGGGGATACTGAAGTGTTTCTTCAGTCCTATCTAAATGGTGAACTGAACCTTTGTGAAGTTACCCTATCTTTTGTCAGACTTGGTTTCAGATCACTATGTCTTAGATACTCATAATAAATTTGTTGTTATTTCATCTATAATCCTAACAGGTGTCAAACGAATTCTACTTTACATTAACTATACATCCTGAGTCCTTGAATGATGGATTTGAGGATTCGGAAGTCCCATCCTAGCAGGGTACATATGGGCTCAGAATTATTTAAGGTAGACCTTATCATCATGAGTTTTTTAAATGTTAAATATACATTTTTCACAAAGGGTTTGGAGATGTTTAGTATTAAATAATTATTATTTCCCCATCCAAGGCATATCTATTAGTAGGTATGAGAGGATTAATGTCATAACCCAAATATTAAAAAACTACTTTTAATCTTTAAAAAAAAAAAAAATTGTGATGGAATTTTACATGACTTTAAATGTCCATCTGTATACGATCGGTCGTGATTCAATCAACAAAAAATGATATGCAAGTATCTTGTTTTCATGACGACGGTAGAATGATTATATTATATGTAATCCAGCGGAGGAAAAAGGAAAACAACAGAACAAGGCCAGTAATGTGATATAGATTATTGTCCGGCAATCTAACTACGCTCACACCACTCATGGCAGGAGAGGCGGAGCGAGGCAAGTGCTATGCACGTGATGCTTCATCCTCCCAAGTTCCCCCTTCCTCCTTATAAAGTCTGCAGAGCACTGTCTTTTTATGCATGTAAGCCCTCTTGATGGATAGTTGAGAGGAGTCTTAAAAATTCAAACTAAGCAAAAACATGACATTTTCCTTTACTTCGGATCCGTTGAACAATTGGAACATCCGAAATTTCATTACTCTAAGCCTCTCACTTCAGATTTTTCTCATTTTATTAGCACCTTTTAGAAAAATTTAAAAAAAAAAAAGGAATCACCAAATATTTTCTCTCTTGTCATTGGCCTATTTGATGGCTGACTGGGTAATTGCATTTGCAATCGGGCTCATCTCTCACAACCAATCTCACAACCAAGGCAATTTTTTGCCCATGTAGCTGAAATAGACTGAGCACTTTTTGACTTTTTGACCCTCATTTCTCTTGCAGCCGAAAGCCGATAGATTACACTATCAAGACACATTCACTACTCTCACACTTGTACGCTTGTTCTTAAAATGATTACAACGCAACGAGAACCCTTCACAGAAATTGTCAAATCAGAACAATGGCACTTTCTGATTACAAAAGAAAGATGAAGTACACATGACACATCAACATGACTCAAACCCGATATTCTAACAAGCTGATTTGAGTTTTCGCTATTATTGGTAACAGGAATAATTATTCTTTTACAACAAAAAGGTATACAATGTCATTAATCTGCGAAGCCGAACTTCTGCAACATCATCATTGCGGAGTGGCCGGCAGCCCCTCCGTCATAAATTTCACGGTTAACTAAATGGTGCGTCAATTAGAATTTAAACCGGCCAAATTTCAAAATCAAGGTCTTCAGAGTTTCATATTCATGTACATGGGTCTGTCTCCACGGTAAAGAATTGTTGGTCTCTTGTTATTTCTGTGATGTCTGATCTTTAGCCAAAGTGAAGGAAACCGCCAATTGCGCAATTTTCATGTCTTTGATTGACCAACAAACCTTATCCTGCAAATACGTTGTGAATGTCCTTAACAAGCCAAACAATCATAGCGACAACAATGCATTGTCATCGGGAATATCAAAGCCCAAGGAGATGGAGATGGAAATGAGCCACCCAACCTCTAGAATCTCTCGAGCACGGCATTTTGCCATGTCACAAGTTAATCCTTATATGCCTTTTAAATTTATTCAGCTGAGTAAGTCAACAGAACAAGCACAAATTGAACTCGCTTATATTATGAGATTGATTGTTCTACATTATGTCTCTTTGCCTTTTGCTAGGCAATTTGAAGTGAAAATGCGGCATCGAAGCAAGAACGATGACTCCAAGGGGAAAATGTTGGTAGACAAAGTCATTGCAGCTAATAATGCATTGGGACCATTTTCAAAGGCGGGCATTTTTTTTGGATTTAAATTAAACCAAAAATTATTTTTTTATTATCCCATCAAAAGTTAAAATTTTTTTTTTTTCAAATTATAAAAAATTATGAAAATTTTAAATGTGAGTCCCCTGTTAACATTTGAGTAATATGAAAGTTTCAGGAGTTCTTTATTTGAAAAAAAAAAGAAGTCAAAAGTGCATGGTGAAACCTAAATGTTGGTGATCCATTTGGTTATTCATTAGATAGAAAAATTAAGAATCGATCCTCACCCCAAATAAAAAAATTAGTAAATTGCATTTGCATATTAAGATCATTTTCATTTAATATCATTAAGCCCACATGAGTTACATACTAACTGGACTGGTACATGAAGGTTTTGAGCTTAATTAGAATAATTTGGACTAAGCCTCTAGAGCATGAATTTTGGCCCAGCCCATTAGAGAAAAAAAGCAGCTGAAAATTGTAGTGTTGAATTAGAAATTCCCGAAAGCTCTTCGCTCCTTTGAAGCTGCCGTAGGCTCTCAACTTCAGTTTCTAAAGCTGAGAGTCTCCTTAGTCTTTGATTTTCCTTTTCTTTGCTTCGATTGTCTTTTCTTTTCTTTCCTGATTTGTTTTAGGTTCTGTAATTGATCTTTGGTGAATGTGTAGACCAGTTTGGCTAGAGGGGGAGAAGGGGAAGAGAATCGACTTCTTGAATGTGTGAAATGGAAGATTAGAGAAGAGCGCCTTTATAAAAATCCAGCCACAAATCTAATCAAATTGAGAGTGTGATTCTCGGCCAAAGGGGTAGAAGGAAAGAGAATCAACTTTTGGACTTGCGAAATCAAAGATTATGGAAGAGTGCGTTTATAAAATCAAGCCACAAATCTAATCAAATTGAGAATGTGATTCTCGACTAGACGGGGAGAAGGAAAGAGAATCAACTTTTTCAAATTCGGAACTCAAAAATTAAGGAAGAGTGTGTTTATAAAATCAAGCTTAGGGAAGGGTGCATTTATAAAATCAAGCCACAAATCTGATCAAATTGAGAATGTGATTCTCAGCCAGAGGGGAGAAGAAAAGATAACAAATTTTTTATACATGTGAAATCAAAGATTAGACAATAGTGCGTTTATAAAATCAAGCCACAAATCTGATTAAATTAAGAATGTGATTCTCAGCCAAAGGGGGAGAAGGAAAGAGAATCAACATTTTTAAATTACAAGCTCAAATATTAGGGAAGAGTGCGTTTATGAAATTAAGCATAGGGAAGAGTGCATTTATAAAATCAAGCCACAAATCTGATCAAATTGAGAATGTAATTCTGGGGGAGAAGGAAAGAGAATCAACTTTTCGAACGTGTGAAATCAAAGATTAGGGAATAGCGCGTTTATAAAATCAAGCCATAAATCTGATCAAATTGAGAATGTGGTTCTCGGTGAGAGGGGGAGAAGGAAAGAGAATCAACTTTTTCAAATTGTAAACTCAAAGATTAGGGAAGAGTGCGTTTATAAAATGAAGCTTAGGGAAGTTGATTAAATTGAGAATGTAATTCTCAGCCAAAGGTGTAGAAAGAAAGAGAATCAACTTTTCGAACGCGTGAAATCAAAGATTAGGGAAGAGTGCGTTTATAAAATCAAGCCACAAATTTGATCAAATTGAGGATGTGATTCTTGGGCCAAGGGGGGGCAAGAAAGAGAATCAACTTGTCAAATGTGTCAAGTAGAAGATTAGGGAAGAGTGCGTTAATAAAATCAAGCCACAAATCTGATCAAATTGAGAATGTGATTCTTGGCTAGAGAATCAACTTTTTGAACATGTGAAATTGAAGATTTGGGAAGTGTGCGTATATAAAATCAAGCCACAAGAATGTGATTCTCAGGATGAGGAGGAAAGAGAATAAACTTTTTGCACAAGTGAAATTAAAGATTAGGAAAGAAAAGCAAAGGAAATTCCGCCGGAGGAAGAACAAGGTAGATATTTCTTAAACGTAAAACTTGGTCTTATACAAAAAGAGTGACTAGGCCCTTAAAAAAAGACACCTAGGCTTTCTTCTCGGCAATATTCACGAACGAGTCAGTTAAAAATAATGTCGAATAGAGAAATAGAGAATTTTGTGATATATTTCAATGTGTAATAATGAGTACATAAGCCTATTTATAGGCTTTACAAGTTGACTATTTATAGCAATAAAATATTACACGATCAATTACAGTCAATCATAAGGATATCCAAAATATTATAGAATATTATGTATATCAAGAATATCGTAAATAATCTAAATATCTTTAATATCCTCCCTCAAAGTCAAGGTGATATCGAGGAAGTCAACTCGAGTTTGAAGAAAAGATCCTGAAATTGTCCGAGTGAATGTACCTTTGGGAAAATATCATTAGTCTTATTAGTAAATTAAGTTGAAACAAATTGTACAGTGTCATGAAGCAAGTGATATAGAATGAAATGACAATCAATTTCAATATATTTGGTGCGCTCATACAAAACATCATTTATGAGCTATTTGAATATCACCTCGGTTGTCGTAGTAAACAATTGTTTCACCGTTATGACGGACTCCCATATCTTTTAATAATCGTTGTAACTGAAGTAATTCTGATGTTGTATCAACAAGAACATAATATTCCGCTTCGATGCTAAATCGAGCGATAACATTCTGTCTCTATTAAAATATGTCTTAAGTGTGGGCCTCTAGATGAAACCTAATCCAAGATTAATTGATGGAGGTTTGAATATTTCGAATTGGAGATTTTGTGGACGTTCAAAATCAAGTAATGCAAATTAAGAAAATGATTTATGTGATTGGAATCATGATCAAGAAGCAGAGTTAATATCAAGTTTCCTACTGTGCGTTGGAGTGTGTGGCTAAAATTGAAAAGTCCACTATGGACTTTGAATTTGACCGTGACTTGGTCATCATGGGTTCTCACTTACAAATATAGAAGCAGAGTTGCGGTTTTTTGAGAAGCGCCGTTTTCAGTGAGTACCATGGGATTGCAATATTAGCGAGCGACGTCCATTGGTGCTGGGTACTTGGCATTGGGTCTTTCTTCGTGGAATTACATCAATCGTTATTTGTTGAAACCAATAAATTTTTGTGGTAAGACTTTGTGTATAATTCCTTCGCGAGATTGAAAGATTATTTAGCTAGAAATTATAGTTTAAATACTGCGTGAGTTATTGGGTGTAATTGTGGCTTGAGAATCACTGAAAATGATTAAGTGACTCGACTGTAATTGTAATCTCTATTGTATCGTTTGATCTATGATAAAATTTAGTGGAATTCATTGCTGTTCTCTCCATAGATGTAGTTGCGATCAAATTACATAAATTTGATGTTTGATTTATTTCTTCATTTTGTCTATTTTTATTGTTCAATCACTTACTTTCCGCATCTTGCTACGCCATGATTTGAGTGAGGTACCAAGAAAGAAGCAGTAGCCTATAGTGGAATGACAATCAAGAGGGTCACTAGCCCAATCAGTATTAGAATAAGCCTTCAACTCCAAGCAAAGTTAGTAGAAAAATGAAAATACCCTTGACATAGCGAAGAATACGAAGGATAGCAGCAAAGTGAGTCGTATGCAATGTAGTAATGAACTAACTGACTGTTTCAATGGTATAGGCAATGTTAGGACAAGTAACATTGATATATACAAAACTACCAATCAATTGTCAATCAAGTGTGGGATTTGAAAGGGTAGTTCCATCGTTGGCATCAAATTTGGCATTTGCCTCAATTTGAGTTGGTATAAGTGAGTCTCGTGCAAGAAAGAAGATCGGTGGCATATTTTGCTTGAGATAAAATAATAGCTCAAGGAGTTTGAGGCAACCTCTAAGCCTAGAAAATAATTAAGGGTGCGTTTGTTTGTGTTTCTTCTTTTTTTTTTGTTCCGAGGGAACGAAATAGAAAAAACTATTTACGTTCCGGGAACGGTTTTTGAACAAAAAACGCGTTTGGTAAACATGTTCTGAAATAAAAAAAAGAACAAAACATGTTTGGTAAATTTGTGTTCTTTTTTTGTTTCATTTAATTTTTTAATATTTTTATTTTATTTTTCATTTTTTTCTTTCTTTTTTCTTTTTTTCTTTTTTTTCTTCTTTTGGCCGGTTGCCGGCCATGGCCGAGGCCGAGGCCGGCGACCGGCCGACGAGGGCCGGCGGCCTCGCCTTGGCCGGGCGAGCTCGGGCTCGCCCGGATCCGGCGAGGCCGAGCTCGCCCGGCCACCGGCGAGGCTCGGCCTCCGGGCCACCGCCGAGGCGACGCCGAGCCTCGCCGGTGGCTGGGCGAGCTCGGCCTCGCCGGATCTGGGCGAGCCCGAGCTCGCCCAGCCTCGCCCCGCGCCTCGAGGCTCGGCGAGCTCGGGCTCGCCCAGATCCGGCGAGGCCGAGCTCGCCCAGCCACCGGCGAGGCTTGGCCTCGCCGGGCCACCGCCAGTCGGCCTCGTCGGCGGTGGCCCGGCCGAGGCCGAGCCTCGCCGGTGGCCGGGCGAGCTCGGCCTCGCCGGATCTGGCGAGCCCGGCTCGCCCGCCCAAGGCGAGGCCGAGCCTCGCCGGGGCCGGCGACTCTCCGGCGAGGTCGCCGGCCCTCGACGGCGTCGCCCGACCAAAGAAAAAGAAGAAGAAAAGAAGAAGAAGAAGAAGAAGAAGAAGAAGAAGAAGAAGAAGAAGAAGAAGAAGAAGAAGAGAAGAGTGGAGAGAGAAAATTTGTTCCAAAAAGTTGTTCCAGAAACGAGAAACAACTTTTTTTTGTTTCTTGTTTCTGTTCTTTTTTTGTTCCCGGGAACAAAAAAATAGATTTGGAACAAAAACGCAAACAAACGCGTTTCTGTTCTTTTTTTGTTCCCGGAACAAAAAAACAGAATTTTTGTTCAAAAACAGAAACGAGGAACACAAACAAACAGCCCCTAAGTCACTCAAGATTTTTCATTTCAAACTACTGACTGAGACAATGCTAGAACTTTGTAATACATATATGATGGTCGCTAATATAATCATGTCGTCTACATTTAATAACAATAAAAATATACCCGTGAGATGTTCTATGAACGAATAGAGCATTGTTAAAGGAATTGGATACATTTCTCTTTATGAGCAGTTCCTTTAAGAAGACACTTCTATGCAAATATCAGATTCAAGATAGATCAAGGAGGTTTTGTCAATTTCAGAATTTATTAGGAGGTTTTCTCAACACCTAATTGGATTGGATTTCACTAAGAGCATAAGTTATTAAAATGGAACCAACTAATTAATTGGTTGTTCATTTTCACTTTGAAAATCCCATGTTGAAATTTGACGATGTGATCGCCTTTTTTACTTTTCATTTGCTAGTCTTTTTGGCCAATTTTAATTGGAAAACACTGACGTGGACATTGGCTATTTTACGTGGCATGGGCGACATTAATGTTGACAATTTATGCAATTTTTAAAAAAATTTCTCAATTTTTTATAAATTTTTTTCATTTTTTTTTTGTTTCCACCATGGTTAGTGAGGGTCATCGGGGCTCGACGATGGCCTTGCAACCCTCGCCGGTCACTTGATGAGGCTAGGCAGCCCTCGCCCAATGATTAGTGAAGGTCACTATCCATTGCAAGGCCTTGATGACACTCGATGGCCACAATGGAAAAAAAAAACGAAAGAAAAGAAATGAAAAGAAATATAAAAAATTCACAAAAATTATTCGTGTTAGCGCCGTCGTGCCACGTAAGATGACTAGTGTCCATATCAGCGATTTTTGGCCAAATTTGGTCAAAATGATTGCATTAGCAAATTATCAAAAAATTTAGGACTAAATTGATCAAATTGAAAAGTTTAAAATTAAAATGGAATCCATATAATAGAATTATGATCTTTTTGGTAATTCTTTTGAGTTTTGGGAAATGATGTCGAATATGGAGAAGGGTTCAAAGTAAACGCTCATGCAAAAGATATTCACGTGTGGATGAAATAAATTTGAAAATAGAGGTAGTGATAGAGAAGATAATTAGCGGGCCGAATGCAACCACAGCAACTTTCTCGAGATAGAGGCTTGCTCACTCAATGAGAAAAGTGCCCACTGATTGTTCTACTAGTTTTTCTTTTGGTGGTGGGAGGTTTTGACTGCTGAGTCCGTCTGTGCCAAAGACAAAATTCAACATTCGAAGCTCAGTATCTTTCTCTAGGAGAAACAATGATGAAATCAAACAATTGATGATGAGATCAATGCATCCCATTTGTTGAATTATGTGGACCGATATAGGACCCACATAATTCGATGGTTGGTATTGAGTAAGCTTATTTGCACTTAGTTAATGCAAGTGTCAACCCAACTTGACTCACAAATTCTGGCAAAACAAATTCAAAAGAAGAAAAGAAAACATGACTCACAAATCATGTGCAAGTTAAAAACATTTTGTGGGGTCTTCGTGACCCAAAAAAAAAAAAAAAAGACAAAAGAGAGGAACATTACTTGGGGTCCAAGTAAAAAAAGAAGAAGGTAAGATACCAAAACTATGCCTCGAGTCTTACCTAATGATCACTTATAAACTTCTACTTTTGAAAATATTAAATACATACTCGGGTTTTATCTTGGGAGGTCACTTTATATGTTTACATCAATTATCTTGATGTCCCTATATAAAAATGTTATTTTCTTCAAAATACTTTTCACAAATCCTAAATTCTCACATTCACCCAAAATACTAGAAACAAAATAAAAACCAAACCACCCAAACCCTAACTAAGATGTTAAAATGAGTTTCCCAGAAGGGGCAATTTGATCTTTATAATTTAGGGTTTTGCTTAGAGGTATGTGAATTGTATTTGCATAAATAGAGGGTGTAATTAGTCATTGGGTCAACAATAAGATGCATTTTAGGTATTTTCCCCATAATAAAAGGACCCAATCTAAAATCAATATGAGCATTCCCTTACAAAAGTGAAGAGAAAATGATAAAACTGGTTTACAGAAGAGATGATGCAACAAACTTTCATTAACTACTTGAACAAGTGAGTCATGTTTAAAGATTCAATAAAAATATATCACATTGTTTACTACTCGATTTCATCAACTAGTATTGTATTTTTAGCATTAATAAAAAGAAGAGGCAATGCCAAAATTTAGTCTTTGAATTCTTAGTAGGTGTTCAATTTCATCCGTAAATTTTAATTTTGGTCAAATTGATGCTTGTGCAATCAATTTTGGTCAAATTGAATTTTGTGCTTTTTTTTTTTATATGGTTCTATAAACCAAGGAATTAATACTTTAAAATATAGTAGTGTGATTAAACAATATTCATTCTTCAGCATATATAATGACATTGTATGAATATGACTACATAGTATCTTAACCAGATGTCTATCTCTTGAGAAAATATTTAGAGGTTTATTACCACCCTATCAGCGTCTCATGTGGCACACATTTTTCATTCATACCACTAATATATTGACACGTGTCCATTAATCCATGTCAGCTAACATGGAATTTAAATAAAAAATTTAAAAAACTTTCACCTCTCAGCTCTCTCTCTTCTTCCTCTTCCGGACGCCAGCGGAGTCGCCGGCGCTGTGACCAAGCAGACCACCGCTGCATCAGAGCGACCATGGCCGGCTCCCTCTGTTTTCTCCGTCTCGTCGTTCTCGAGATCTGGCCGTCCATGGCCGAAATCGTCGCTTGTCCATGGCCGTCGTCGTCATCGTTTATCCATGGTCGAACGCGGTCAGGCGTTGTCTTTATCGTTCATCAATGGCCGACCACAAGCCGACTGCAAGGGACGATAGATCTCGATATTTGAGCTCCGTACACGCCTTCGAGATCTCAACCTCGCCCGTCGCCATGGCCGATCACAAGCCAACTGCAAGGGACGACTGCAAGAAGATGGCTTCCTCTGTTTTTCTTTTTCCTTGATTTTTGGGCCCTGTCCATGGCCTTCGAGATCTCGACCTCTCCCTTCGCCATGGACGAGACCAGATCTACAGGCACGATCCAGTCCAGATCTGGACTGAAAACTACTGCGAGCCATCGTGACGATGGAGGGGTGGCTCGGCCATCGACGGAGCCGACCACGAGCCAACTGCAAGGGACGACAGAGCCGGCCGCGAGCGAGGATGGAGGAAGACGGAGAGCACAACGGAGGGGACGCTTCCATGGGTGGGCAGAGGCAGATCTTTTTTTTTAGTTTTATTCCACCTCAGCGGACATGTGTCAATTTGTCATTGAATTTGAGTAGAATACACGTACCACCTCAGCAGCCACTCAATATTTTCTCCTATGTATTTAGATATTACATAATTGTGTTAATCCTCAATTTGAATGCTCATTTGATATTTTGCGGAACTATGGTGTTCTTCGACTGGGTTGATCTCCATATCCTATAAAAGCACATTCATATAACTTTTTCGATGGTATCTTACTTATCAATAATATCAAGTGTTTTGTTAAATGTAGAATCACCAAATATTTTAACTCATTATGGATACTGAAATTTCATAGTTCAACACTTGGATAGTTATAGATAGATGTGTAAGTAGAATCGAGATAGCATCAATACAAAGATAAAACATCAACCTAACACAAGGTATTTGCTGACAAACAAATAAGGAACTATCTCAATGTATGTGTGTATATAATTCCCTACTATTCTTCCAATATATATTATTCTAACCAATTTTATATTAAAGAGGAGCGACAATATTCAAACTAAGCAAAAACATGGCACTCAATTTGGACATGTGGAATAAATAGAACATTTGAGACTTCATCATATTAAGCCTCTCACTTAGGTCTTTCTAAAACTTTGGCTTTCAAACATTTATGCTTTGGCTCGTGTCTTCATTAGAATTGTGGTATTAGGAGGGAGGGTAAATGTGGGCTCAAAATTAACCTATTCAAGGTAGACCTTCTCGAGACGAGTTTCAAATGTTAAGATGAACATTTTTTAAGGAAGGATTGGAATGCTTAGTATTTGACTTGTCGAGGCTAAAAATAAGATTAAGTTGTCCCAATAATATACCTTTTTGATTTTTTTTTTTTTTATAAATACACAACGGAGTTTAACACTACTTTAAATGTCCACCTGCATACATGTTTTAAAACTCAAGCTTCAGTCAACAAAAAATGATATGCAAATATCTTTGTTTTATGACGATGGTAGCATGGTGATATTATCTAAGTTGAAGGAGGAAAAAGGAAAACCATAGTACTAGGCTAATATATAAATTCTTGTGATCCTTCCGAGAATTGGAAATAGAGCAAGGCCACACCTCTGCACGTGCTTCTTCATCCTCCCAAGTCTCAAAGTCCCAAGCATTGACCCTCCCCAACATCACCCAAACCTCCTCCCAACCATTTGCCTTGCTTGTCAATTTCTACTCTAAAGCTTCCTTATAAAGTTTGCAACGCACTATTTTCTTGATGCATGTAAACTCTAAGAATAGTTTTGTCGTAATCGAAATTATTTAGAGAGAACAGACAAAATTCAAACTACGCAAAAACATGGCATATACCTTCATCTTGGATTTGTGGAACAAATGGAATATTCGAGGCTTTGTTGTATTGAGCCTCTTGCTTCAAGTCACTCTCATTCTATTTGCACCTCTTAGAAAGAAAACAACGAGCCACCCCATCATCTTCCTCTTATGGTTGGCCTATTTGATGGCTGACTCAGTAGCTACATTTGCAGTGGGGCTCATCTCTCACAACCAAGGCAATTCAAGTGCCCATGTAGCAGAAGTAGATGGAGCAATTCAGGCATTTTGGGCCTCATTTCTCTTGCTACATCTTGGCGGTCCGGACACCATCACCGCCTTCTCTCTCGAGGACAGTTCACTTTGGCAACGGCACCTACTTAGTCTCATCTTCCAAGTTGGTGCCACCGTCTACATCTTTGTGCATATATTTCCTAGCGACAAGTCGCTGGTGATCCCAACGATCCTGGTGTTTCTTGCAGGGTTTATAAAAATTGCGGAGAGGACATTGGCACTTTATCTCTCGAGCTTCCCAAAGCTCAGGAAATCGATGCTCTTAGACCACAAGTTAAGAATGGTTGAAGAACCCAAAGAACTCGCTACTAAAAGGGATGCATACAAATATGATGAAGACAAAGCAGAGTTTGCCGAGAGCATCGTGGTGAAGCATGCTTACTCATTCTTTCAAATCTTCAAGATCTTCATCGCAGATTTCATCTACACAAAAGAACAACGCAAGATGAGCATTAAATATTTTGGCAAAGTTTCTGCGGTGAATGCGTTGAGGGTGATATCAGTGGAACTCAATTTCATTTACGAGGAGCTCCACACAAAAGCGTTGACAATACGTCATAAATGGAGCTACATTTTCCGCTTCATAGCCTTCACTAGCATTATGGTGGCTTTGGGCCTGTTCAATCACTTGAAAAGGTATGGACTCCTCGAACTCGATGTGAAAATTACTCATATCCTTCTTTTTGGAGGGATAATTATTGATGGGATAGCTCTGTTCAAACTCGTTTTCTCTGATTGGACTATTGCGGAATCAAGCACCCCACCATAGGGTCATCTAAACTAGATGCATTTCTCGTATCTACCACGGATTACTTGAGGAAGCCCCGATACGCCAAATGTGAACTAGAACCCAATGTTACTTTCAAGGTTTTAGATACACCATTAATACTTAGAAGGTGGTCAGAATCCATCTCTGCTTGCAACCTAATTTCCGAGGCATTGAAGGAGAGTCCAAGAAAGATATGTAAGTGTGATGAGTTTTGGGGCATTGCTATTTTAAAAAATATCCACAATTTTCTATTCCAAATGGGGGACAAGATCATCTCTTATTTCCTTCAAGCTAGTGAGACAATAGCCAAATGTTGTGGTAAAAGATCAATGAGTGCAAATGGAAAGTACGTGTCCAAAAATCTCTTTATGAAGGAGTTATGGATCTTTATCTTTGATGATGTGAAACGGAGATCTAAAAATTTGGTGGCCAATCAGTCTGTCCCACATAAAATGCCAAATGATCTCAGCAATATTTTAGGCCATGTCGACAAGTCTACTCTCCACAACAAAATTTTAGCAGTGCATATTGCTACTGAAATATTGTACAACAAAGATAAACAATCTAGGAGCTCTATAACCACACTGACACAGCCCTAGTTCACCGAAGGGAATTCAGCAAGATACTCTCCGATTACATGTTGTATCTTTTACTTAATCAATCTAATTTGATGTCGGCCGAGGCGATGGTGGACACTGCCCAAGTGGTATCGACGGAGATGTTGCACGAGCTGCGGCGCCTTATCAGTGAGGGGACCACGGATCTGAACGCGATATGTGAAAAATTGTACGAGGAAGTGCAAGATGGAATGCCCCTTCCAGAGCCCACCAGCCCTTTGAAATCCGCGCTCAAAGATGGGCTCCTTTGGGCCCTCCTACGGGAAGATAGTTGGGAAAGCAAGTGGGTGAGAATAAGCGACGCGTGGCTTGGGCTGTTGCAATATGCAGCAGTTAATATTAACGGAGAGACACATGTGCAGGTGCTGAGCAAAGGGGGAGAGCTCATTACCTTTGTTTGGCTGTTGATGGCTCATTTTGGTTACTTCTTCACACCCTTATGGGGCTTGTACCGTGAATATTGGGAAGAGCATTCTCGCATCAATAACAGGGATGACAGAGACGACAGCGATCATAGCACTGCGAGTGTGGTCAATAACGAATCCTCTGCTTAGATATTTCGTCCACATCAGTTGTCTTATTTACCCTCCTCATGGCATTTCTATAAATGTTCGTTTGAATAAAATTTACTAGTTTGTGTATCTTTGTGACTAATGCCGAGAATCGATAGATCTTCATTCCTCATAGTAAGCCTTTGTCTGTATCTACTCTTATTTATAGTAAATATATCGGTTCGTACTTATAATTATATATATTTTTTTAAAAGAGAATCTAATAGTAGACAAGTAAATATATAGGTTTGTATTTATAATTACATTTATGTCTATTTAGAGTAAATCTATCATTTTGTAAGGTAAAATGATAGATTGTAAAATTATACAAGTAATAATAATTTTACCACTAACGAGATATAAATTCAGGAATATCACGATTCTTTATTCATATTTAAAGACATGAAATGACTTTGTATATTCTAATGAAGATGATATCAATTATCCCCATTAGCTTTAGCAATGGGATCAATTACACATAAATAGACAGATGGCATCCAAGGTTGATGCTTAAATGCAATTCTCCTCTTCATAAATAGGACAACCATAAAGAAAATTGGCAATACACGAACAGAAAGCCAGATGAAACCGTACGATGACATGCCAAATTACGAAGAGCTAGGGCATTACCGACTCCTTGTCAAGCAATTTCACATATCGATCCCACAAGATGTAAGAATCACAAATCAGCTCTAAAATTCGGAATATGTTCACTTTTCCACAATTGTGGAGCCACATGAACCCTCTACTTGGAATGTATCTATCGAAGGTCACGGCCACGTAACTCCCACCATGCTATTGTACATTGCTAAGCCCCATCTGCCCGGAGTCCCGATTTGAAGTGCTGATGTGCAGAAAAGATATGACTAAATCATCAGAACTCATGAAATTTGATGACTTATTTTTTTACTATAAGTTATATGATTTATCAAAAATATTTCTTAAATTAATAATTTTTACTCGCTTGTCAAATCGTGGCCTCCGTACATTGTATCGGTAGTCCACCGTCTCCTCCTCTCAAAGGTTCCTCCTTTCGCGCCACGGGACTCGTATCGCCCCGATTCTCCGCCGCGACGGACGACGGAGCATCCCCTTCGACGGGCGAGCGTGATTCCAGTGGCCTCCGCCGCCGCTCCGCCCATCGACGCCGGATCGTCGATTCGGAAGCCGATCAAGCTCGTGGCCCGGTACGTACTTGCCTCACCTGTCACCGACGCCTCGTGGGAAGCGAGATCCGAGATATTCGAGGAGGTATCTCGGTCGGCGATGCCGGTGGGACCGAGAGTGCTGCGTCTCCGGAGAGCGAATTGGTTCCGGGTAGTCCGTCTAGCAGCAGGACGAGCGTTTTCTACGAGTTTTCGAGTGATTTTGTGATCGGAGATCAGTATAGGAATCCCTGGAAGGAGATTAGGATGGCGAAGCTGGTGGAAGATGTCAGATGCTCTTGCCGGGACTATATGCTGCTATAAGTTAAATGAACTGAGCTTTGAACCGCTATCGGATGGTGATACTTTTGTTTCTGGTTCTGAACGTGGTGCCATTTGTTTTCTGCGATGTTTCTCCAGCTTAAATTTCTCGGTTTGAATGATGGTTCGATGGTTGAAATGTGGTTTTAACCGAATTTTTGAGCGTTTTGCCCCTGCCTATTGCTTGTATCAATGCAATGCATACTGCGTCATTGTAAGAAAGAGAGTTCCCTGGGGTTTCTCTGCAGACGATGATTTGCATATGATGTCATTGACACTACTAGAGTTAGGGAATACGGCGCTTCGATGAATTCCACTGATATAAAACTGACAGATGCTGGTGCTTAGTCGGTGGGTAATCAGTTCTAGTACTCTGCTATTCATAGTTTGAATGTCAAGTCCTCGTTTGAATAATCTAGAATTGGTCATCTGGTAATTAGAGAATTTATTGTAACAACTTGCTGCTGCTTTGCTGTAAGAAGTACCTTGTCTCTATCATTCGTATATGTACCTATCTAAATTGGTCATCAATCTTTGTCCATATCAACTTCTGCAATCGGAATGCCTAAGTTCTCTAGTCATTAGCCATAGTCCATATAGTGTGGGAATTCATAGTTAGAATTGTGCGTAACATAACATCCCCATTGTATTCAGCCTTTTGCTTTTGGACCAGCATTGCCCCATCAACAATGGCAACACAAGGCCTCTATTATTAGTCACTGCTTCTATAGACAGAAAGGTTCTCAAGAGGCCAAACTGTATTGACACTGACTTGCAAATAGCGCGAGCTGTTACATGGATTGGGCATTCATCAATGGCGATCCAACTGGAAGTAACTCAGTCCTCAGAAGTTACCTTATGAAACAGTACTTCCAATCAAAGATAGTATGCTACTTCCTCCCCTCAAGTTGATGACATTGCTCTATTGGCTTATAAGACGAGATTATACATTTCCATCTGTTGCCCGTAAGCAGTTGCAGCAGCCACGTTACTCCTGATCCTGAAGGATGGTGTCACTTTGATGGCTGTGCCTTAAATGTGTGTATATTCTTTGCAAACCATATTTACTCTTGCATGTTTTCTTTACTCTGCTCATAAATACTATGAAGACGTTTGCTAATTTGCTAGCCTTTCACCATTCTCTTATTACCAAAAATAAAAATAAATAAATAAAACCCATCCAAACTATGGAGAAGCTTGCTAATCAACATCCTCTTGCCAAGAAATATTGGCAGTTTATCAAGGTTTTCGACATGTTCAAGCACAATACTCAGATGTCAGATAATCATAAAGTTATCATAAAGTTATCCTTTCCATGATATAGTCTCATTACTGATCCATTCTGCTGTTTACCGTATACTGGTAATTTCCTGCAGAAATCCAGGATCCCTCAGATATAGTTGCACTTACCACAAATTTCACATTTGTGGCTTGTGATTCTAGAACTGGGAAATCAGCTCCAATTAAAGCCCTTCTCCCCAGAGATAAAGAGAGAAAAATTACTTTGGCAAGAGGCAGAAAATAAGGAATAGAGTGAGGAAAAAGAAGAGAGAAGAATGTAACAGAGATACTAAGGTGGAGGACTTGTCCAGGCTCCAAGCTTTATTTGCTTTAGGTCATGCCTTCTGTGATATGCCAGCTCTGGCAGACAGAGATTGCATTCTGATAAGGGACGCTTGTTTTGAGAAGTCATTGATGTGCCATTCACAGCAAAGGAATATTCATGGGAGGGCATTTGGAGGATTTTAATGCGAAGGGCTTATGAATTGGCCTTTCAACACATATGCCTTTGCTGGTGTGGCACCCCGGTTCTTTGATGTTGACCATGTTGAATTCTTGAGACCTGTAAGTACTCATCAAGTGCATGATGTATTTCTATGTATAGGTGCTGCCGTTGCATTATTTAGCTGCTGTGTGTGGATCTGTGGCAATGATTAAATGATATGTCTGGTGTCAGTCTTCTATAAACACGGATTGTCATACTTGAGCCTTCACTCTTGCAGTTGTATGTATATCTGTGAAATTATGGATCTGTTAAGTGGAAGATCATAATACGAAGGATATTCTTTTTGGGATGTTGGCAAATGTTGGCAACTTTCTCTGCCTCAAATGCTGTGTCCTGTATATGGAGCTTGACAATCCAAAAGAACCCCTGATAAATGTCGAAGTTGCGGCCCATGGAATGCAACCTGAGCGCAGGTCAAGTGAGGTACGAGTGGCCCATGCGTGTTATATTTTCTTTTAGCAAATTTTGATACCATTCTAACAGGTGTCAAATGAATTCTACTTTACATTAACTATACATCCTGAGGTCTTGAATGATGGATTGAGGATTCGGAAGTCCCATCCATGGAAGAAGAGGTGTGGCTTGTCCTTGAACGTATGGATGCTGAGACTTGTCAGACTTCATCCTGAATACACTTCTCCAGTGCCTGAAGCAAACCACAATACTTACTCGCAAGTTCAATGATAATTAGTGGGGGACTGAAATTGATACTCAAAAAGCAGGACAACATTGCCAAGCAAGAGCGGAACTCAGGGACATCAGTCTAGTTAGGAACTTAAGGGATGTCTAACCCACCAAACATGTATCAGCATTGCGAAGTCCAATTATTTACTACTTCTGAGAAAATCTCACTGCACGATGAGATGAACCAAAGATTAGAAGATGCCAAGTACAATGATGTTGAGAAATAAGAGCTCCTGCCAAGTAAAGTCTCACAAATACATGGGACTAAACATGTCACTGATTCACATTGATGGATGGTGACAGGAAAGCCGTGAACTTCCACATCTGCTGGTGATAAACTGGTACTCTGTTAAGAATTGATATGAGTGTTTTTTGATTTGTGACAGAGTTTTATGCTTTGTCCTAATGCTAGGTCAAGGGACTACGCGCTTGCCATTGCATCGAGAATTGACAGATTTCTTATGATAAGGCTTCTATACGGTGGAATTCTTTTGAGAAATTTGCTTGAAAAAAAAGTGCTTGGAAGCAATTGGCAAGTCGGCATCCTTCATAAGATAATCCATCAACGTTTCGGATTTGGACTGGTCAATAATCTGGGGTCGGAACTTGGGAGTTTATTGCTACCGGATCTAGTCGCGTTTATTAGCAATATATATGAGACAATTCTCTATTGACCTGCTTATACTTACCATATTTCTATCCTTGAATGATTGAAAATGGAAAAGGTAAGAACAGAGTATTCTTGCAAGAATTCCATGTTGAAATCTGGCTCACCCTGCCTTCATTTTTATTTATCCTTAATAAGTTTCCAATAATCTACTATGTCCAATCTGCCCATTCAGTTAACTCTAATAATCAGATCCAACTCAAACTATGATGTTGGTTGTGTACCAATGAGACCTTGTGCGAGGCCATGAAAAGACCTAAAAAGAGTTCTAGGGAGCAAAGCCTCAAGAGTGTCAGTTCTTGGCGCAGTTGGTCACGTTGCTAATTCTCTCGGACGGTTGATGTTATGTAGTTCCATAAACAACCAGCAAAGCACATACAATTGGCATTCATGAGAACATCTGCGTCTGTAACAAGGAGATGCTTCACCCAACTTCATGAACTTTTCATGCTTTAATTAGCACTATGTGACACTAAACACACCATGGTTCCAACTATATAGTCATCGGCAAGGAATCATTAGGATAAATTCATTGCAGGCCCCCATAGTTTTATGTGAAGCCCTCTACTGAAAGTCGTGTGCTACAAGTTAAATAGAAGTACAAAATTTAATTGTTGCCCTAGGGCCATAGGCAATTTTAAATAAACTTGTGTAGATAGTGTTGTTGATACCATTGTGATTGCATCCGAACCCATGAGAATAAGATGGTTTGGGGAATGATATTTTCTAGTCTGTTACACATGCATTTTGTCTTGCTAACCTAAACTAAGTGACTAGTGAAAACTCACCAATTCGTAGTATGTTTCTAGGAAAAACCCTTTTAGCTATTCTTTAGGCTTCGATTCAAATAAAAGAGGTTAAAAAAAATAAAGCTCGAGTACAGTTCTTAGCTAAAATCAGTTACGGATGTCTAGATTAATACAGCATAGAATCTTGTTCTTGTCATGTTCTTACCAGTTACCATATATCGGGTTGGGTTCTTGTCTGGTCTCTTCTATTCAGTAGCGAAAATTGACTAAAAATAACTATTACCCATGAGCTGATGAGATTTATAAATAAAAATAAACATAAAAAGAGATCATCTCTCTCTATTTATGAATTCTCTTTCACTGCTGCAAGAGCTAGAAATTAGATTCAATTGCATGAAGAATATGTAGAAGAGTTTAAAGAGAGAGAGAGAGAGAGAGAGTCGGGTTAAGTAAGGATTGTAGCATTGCTTTGTGTTTTTTTTTTTTTCGATCATACTCTATTCCTACTCTAACTCTCACTATCAGACTTTTGTCCTGCCTCATTACAGGGTGTGGGAGTCAAAACCCACACTTAAAACTAAATCGTCCCCACCCCAATCCTCCTGAGAATGTGAGGATTCGAATCCTCCACCTCCCCATTCCATGTTGAAAGGGTGGCCACTAAGACAAACCCTAATGCTTGTAGCATTGCTTTGTTGATGGTCAATTTTTGACACAAAACATTAACATGACGTAAAAAGGACAAGTGATTGTAGACATTCAACTTGAGTTTGAACGGATTCATCTTTTTATACACAAACAATAAATGTGTGATTTGCTAAATAACCTTTTCAATTTGCTTATGACACACGTAGATATGACTAATTAGATGAGTTAATATTTAGCCTGTGTCAATGTCATTTGGTTAAATACATTTAGGCATATTAATGGTTTAAGCATATTTTTATGAGGGTTCATATCTTAAGCGTATCATGTTGTACAATTTAACAAAAGTGTCTTGTTTGGCATTCAAAGATACGAGATTATTGATAAATGAGTTGAATATGCACAAATGGTGCAGTTAAGCACATATCGAAATGTAAGCCCAGAAGAGTCCGAAGTAAATATTCATGCAAAAGAAATTCACATGCAGATGAGACAAAGTTGAGAATCGAGAGGTTATAGAGGCGACGATGAGCATGCCCAATGCAACCAGAGTCACTTTGCTGAGATAAAGGTTTGCTGACTCAATGAGAAAACGTGGCTGCCGACTGTTCTATAGGATGTCCTCTTGGTGGTGGGAAGTTTTGACCGCCAATTCCAACCGCGCCACGGACAAAATCCACAATCAAAGCTTTAAATCTATCTTTTGGGAAAACAATCATGAAATTAAAAATTGATGATGAGACCAATGCATCTCAATCGTCGAGTAATGTACACCCAATGTGGGATCTACGTCATTCAACGGCTGAGATTGGATATGGTCATCGTGTCCGTTTTATGCAAGTATTACTTCTACGTGACTCACGAACTCTGAAAATAGAAATCAAAAGAAAGAAAAATAAAGCGGCTTCCAAGTCATGAGCAAGTTAAGAACATTTCGTGGGGTCTTTGTGAAATAAAAAACAAAAAAGAGGAACATTAGGGTTCCAAGTTAAAAAAAGAAAGGAAAAATAACAAATATATACTTTATCATTCACCCAATGATCCAATGCATCTATGGATGCCACTTTATACTTTCACATCAATTAGCATAATTTCTCTAAATATCCTATTTTCATGACGATGGTAGAATGCTAATATTATCTAATCTAATGGACAAGAAAAGAAACTACAGTGTTAGGCCAGGTAGATTATTGTGATCCCTCCAAGAATCTAACTTCAGTACTGCGCTTGTCGTTTTATTTAAGCGCAAGGACAGTGCACCTCCATCCTCCCAAGTCCCCAACTCCCCAAGTCCCAAGCATTGACCCTTCTCGACAACACCCACCTCCACATCCAGCGATGCCCTTTTTAATCATTACGCTCTTCACCGCACTAGAAAGTTTCTACTTCGAGGCTTCCTATCCTTACATTGTCTGCAAAGCACTGTTTTCTTGATGCTCTTAAACGCTCTTGATAAATAGTTGAGAGGACAGTTTTGTTGTCACCAAAATAATATTGAGAGGAGTGAAAATCCAAATCAAGCAAAACAATGATATTTGGCTTCATTTTGGATTTGTGGAACAAATGGAACATTAGAGGGTTAGTAATCCTAAGTTTCGCGCTTCAGGTTTTTCTCATTCTATTTGCACCCCTTACAAAAAAAACAACGGATTATAGCATCTTTTTCCTCGTATGGTTGGCCTATTTGATGGCTGATTGGGTAGCTGCATTCACTATTGGGCTTGTCTCTCACAACCAAGGTAATTCGTCCGCTCATATAGCTGAAGTAGATGGAGCACTTCAGGCATTTTGGACTTCAATTCTATTGTTACATCTTGGCGGCCCGGACACCATCATTGCCTTTGCTCTAGAGGACATTTCACTTTGGGGACGACACCTGCTCAATCTCATCTTCCAAGTAGGTGCCTCCATTTATGTCTTTGTGCAAATATTTACTAGTGACAAATCGATGGCAACCCCAACGATGCTAGTGTTTCTTGCCGCGGTCATAAAAAATGTGGAGAGGACACTGGCACTTAATCTCTCAAGCTTTCAGAGGCTCAAGAAATCAATGATCTCACAGATGGATGACGGGCTTTCAAAGATCTTACGTGATGAGTGGGATGAAGCACTCATTGTTCTAGGGGATGGATATACTGATGAAGAAGCAAGGCTTGCCAAGAGCATCGTGGTGAAGCATGCTTACTACTTTTTTCAAATCTTTAAGGTCTTTCTTGGAGATCTCATCTTCACACGTCAAAAACGTGAAATAAGTCGTATATATTTCCGCAAAATTTCTGCGATTGATGCGTTAAGGGTGATATCAGTTGAACTCCATTTCATTTATGAGGTGCTCCGCACAAAAGCTTTGGCAACACGCTCTAAGTTGAGCTACATGTTCCGCTTTATAGCCTTCACTAGCATTGTGGTGGCTTTCATCTTGTTCAATCACTTCAAGAAGCATCAGCTCTTCAAACTCGATGTGAAAATTACTTATATCCTTCTTTTCGGAGGGATTGCTCTTGATGTGATAGCTCTATTTAGGCTCGTTTTCTCTGATTGGACTGTTGCCGAAATCATGGGTTACAAAAGAAGATCATCTAAACAAGATTCATTTCTACATGAGTTGGTATCCACCATGGATTGCCTAAGGAAGCCCCGATTTACGACATACAAAGCAGAGCCTAATGCCAATGTTAGTTATGAGGTCATAGACACACCATTTATATTTCGGAGGTGGTCGGAATCCATCTCTACTTGCAACCTTTTTTCTGAGATATTGGAGGATAGTCCGAGAAAGATGTATAAGCGCCATCAGCATTGGGGCATCATTGCTTTTTCTAAAATGTGCAGTTTTACATTTCGTATGTCTAAGAAGATCATCTCTTGTTTTTATCAAGCCGCCGAGACAATCGTCAGAGGCTGTGGTTTGAAGAATAGGGAATTGATGTTTGTGTCCAAGAATCCCCTTATTAAGAAGTTATGGATCTTTATCTTTAAGGAGGTGAAACATAGATCCGAAAACACAGATGATCCAATAGAGGTGAGGAAGATATATGAGGCTAGAGGTGATATGTTTCTCAATAGTAGCCTAGGGAGGGATGATTGTGCAATCTTTTACGTTATGTCATTGATGTTAATTATGACACTAGTATTATAATGTGGCATGTTGCTACTGAAATGTGGTACTACAAAGAGAAACAATTAATGAGCGACATAGCTAGAGATGAAAGGGAATTCAGTAAGATCCTCTCCGACTACATGATGTATCTTTTACTTCAGACAAATGTGGTGTCCTTTGTGGCGGGCATTGCCATAAAGAGATTAGAGGATACATTGGCCGATCTACACTCAATCCCTAATGCAAACATGGATGTGGAGAGGCTATCCCAGGTATTGTTTGAGTTTCCTCCCTTTAAACCGAGACCAAGATCCGTCCGCTGCGATGGCATAGATTTGGCCAATCAGATGGAGAGGCTTGGGGAAATGAAGTGGAAGGTAATGAGCGGAGTGTGGGCTGAGATGTTGTTCTTTGCAGCAAGTCATATCAAGGGAACGGCACGTGTGCAGGTGCTAAGCAAAGGTGGAGAGCTTATTACTTTTGTTTGGCTGTTGATGGCTCATTTGGGTTGTTTCTTCTATCCTGATTGGGGCTTGTACTATGAACCCCAAAATAAATGGTCCGAATGGGGATTCTCTTAAATCACAAACCTTCACTGACGAATTTATAATTCAAGGTGACACTATCGATTTTATCAATTCATATTTCTTATATGTTTACTTATAAAACGATGTAAATGTTTGTTGTATTTTGTGATGGAAGTTATGGAATTAAACTTGAAATTGAGAGAATATTTTGTCCTTTCCACATCGCACTTGACTTCAAATGTGTTGTTGTTGCGTGGTAAACATACAACAATAAGCTGTAGTTTATTTGTCATCCACAAACTATTACATTTTATTGTGTTTAAACGGGTAAAACATAATATTTTCAAAAACACTCCTCAATTATACAATTTATATTTTTTGATCACTTATGTAACTTATATAAAAAAAAAAAAATGATGATAGTAAACTCAAGGACATCTATTGATTTATAATTAAAGTAAGACGACAAGTAAAAAAATAATGTCATTTTTAATTTTTAGGCAGATCATTTATATATTTGCATGGAGCTTACTCCATTGGATGAAGAAATTTCACTTAAGTTTATATGTTACTATAAAAGCAATTATTAAAGAACGTAAAATATTTATCTTAGTATTATCTCTAATTTGAAGTATAGCTTATTTTGTTAAGTCAACAATGAAAATGAACTTAGTAAAAATGTTATTAATTGAAGAAATTTGCTAATATAAAAATAAAAACTATGAAAAAGGATAACCTACTGTTGAAATCTAAATTTTTGCTCATAGATTTTATTGCATTTTCCAAAAATTTGCTATCAAATTTGCTGATAACAACATAATACGACTCCTTAACGAAAAACAATGATTTTACATAATTTTGCACTTATTATTTCTTGTTGCATTTAGAAACTGGAGATACTGTAGGTTGTTAATACCTAAGTTTCCATTTCCGTACGCTATTCATGCATTTTATAAAAATTAGGGATCGCATCCCCAAAAAAATTAAAACAGTGACTTTACTTAATTTTTGAATTCATTTTTTCTTGTATTATTTCTTCTGCACCTAGAAACTAGAGGCATTGTAGTTTATAGATACCTAAGTTTCCCCTCTTACAGACCACTCTCGCATTTTTATAAAAATTAAGAATTCGAATTTACCTCGCACTCGTGATTGTAGTTTGAGGCTGAGGTATGGAAGCTTGCCTCGCTCTTACAGGCATTGCAAGCTCATTGCCTCGGTCCACTGGTTCTTTAGCTATCCTCTTACCAGTGATACTTTCTCCCATTTTGTTTAGTTGTTCTTCATGCCTTTATGTTTATTTCTAACCCGTAATGTATGCTTGCAGAGTCTCGGTTTGCATCTTGGTTTTTGCTTTAGTGTGTTACATCCCCATCACCATAGACCCATGTTGCAATCAATTTGTTCTGGATATTCTTACTTGTCGTGATTGCAGTGTCATGCTTCAGTATTTTCCTTACCATCTATTCATGCTTGCTTGTTTGTCTCGGTTTAGGCCGGTCTTGAAGCTTGGCTGAGTGTCTGCTTGGATTATTTAGGCTCATTCTCATACTACTCGTCTATGTTGATGTTATTCCTGTTATTTTAGATTAGGGTGTTGTGACGTCTCTTGTGTTATATGTTATATATGTTTAGTTTAAACCATTTGTTTAGTTTGTATATCCCACGCGTGTCACATGCAAAACTGGTTCTTGGGTATGAATTCAAGGTGTGGTTGGATTCATCTAACATGTTACGTATGTTGTCTATCCTCACATTTTAGCAGAGTTGCATGTCAGAAACAATTGCCATCGAGTTTTTGTCCAGTTACCGTGTTTCTGAGAAATCTTTTGGGTTCAGTTCGCTCTAGGGTCTTCTTGGTTCAGACCTGGGCTTGCGGAACCATGGCTTGTATGGCATGTTTAATTGTTTATGGCTCTTGAGTGTTCATTCGATGTGTTTCGGGTTGGTTCAGGCAGGTGATTTGAGGTCTAAACCTACTGTCTATACCACCTAAGGGGCTGGCAACGAGCTTAGAGCTTCAATTCAGCCTCACTAAGGGTCTTAACCTATCTCAGAATGTCCCCTTTACATGATTACATCGTCTACATGTCATAACCATATATTTGCATCATATCGTAGTTCAATTCCTAGCCTTGTATCTAGTTTATTATATCTTAACATGCATTTAATATAGCTAGAGTTTAAATCATGTTTATCATGGATAAATGAAAAAGAAAAAGAAAAAGAAATAAAGAAAAAAAGGATAAAAAAAAATCGGAGAGGCATTTGGTAAGAAATGGCGTTCTAGGGCTAAGTTTGATTTATTCTTCCTTTCAGTAACGTTTTTAGGGGGAAGAATTACCAAAAAAGTCTTAATTGTAATTGTGCCAATTTAGTCATAAAATTTTATTTTTTGCCAATTCAGTCCTAAACCTTTGGCAATTATGCCTAGTCAATCTATTCGGCCAATTTTGGTTAGCCGGTGCTAATGTGGACACCGGTTGGCGCTAGCCGTCTGTTCAACGCTGACATGGCACTTTTTAAATAAATTTTTACTTTTTTTTAATTTTTTAATTTTTCCTTTTTTGTTTCTTTTTTTTGCTTTTTTTTTTTTTTTTTCCCTTTTCTTCCCTCTTTTACTTCAATGACCACGGTGGCCGGCAAGGCTTGCCAACCACTGGGTGAGGTCCACGATCCTTATTGACGTTTGACAAGGGTCGCAGCCCTTGTCGGCCACTATGGGCAAAGAAACAAAAGAAGGAAGAAGAGAAAAAGGAAAAGGAAAAAGAAACAAAAAAGGAAAAAAATTTGAAAAGCTTTGAAAAAAAAAATTCATTAAAAAAATTGTCACATTAGCGTTGGCCGGACGGTCGGCGCTTGCTAGTGTCCACATCAACATCAATAGGACAAAATTGGCTGAATAGATTGAATTGGCACAACTGCAAAATATTTAAGATTGAATTGGCAAAAAAAAAAAAAAAGAATTGAGGATTAAATTAGCACAATTGCAATAGTTTTAGGACTTTTTTGGTAATTTTTCTTTTTAGATGTGAGTGTGGTTTGGGTAGGCGGTTCCCACCTTGGAACCTGGAACAGCTCATTAAGGACCGATTTTGAAAAGTTGGAATTAGGAAGCACCAATTGGTTTCATGGATCCACTCAGGAATCGAACTCCTGGTTTGGTCAGATTCTTGGGTGGGTCCATGGAATCAGTCCTGCCAACCTTTAACATTTTCTAGCAAGTCAAAGTAATGCAAAAAAACAAAGAACTTCCTTATTCTTAATTGTAAGATCAGTGAAAAGATTGGACTCATATTGAGATTCGAGTTGAGGCCGTGAGTCAATGGGCATTGAGCTTGAGAGTTGTTGACACCTAAATTTTGGGCAAACCATTTAGTCATTTATTGCATAAAAAATTAGGGATTAATTTTTAACCCCTAAGAAAAAATATTATAATTCAACTGCATAGCATATAGATATAGGTGCAGTTATTTTTAATTTACATGTTTTGCACTTTATTTATTGGACCGGTGATGGATGTGTTTGAATTAATGTTTCTGAGCTCTAGTTCGGCAGGTCGGGCTAGGCCCACGAAAGGAGTAAATTAACCCAAGCCCGTTTTTTTTTAATCAATTATCTTGTGAAAAATTAAGATTTGATGCGATATTATGATGATTTTTTGAAAATTGAGAAAACCGCATTGCAATCTTATCTTTAGCAATAAATGATGAAATCATGAGAGAATATTCATGAGATAAGGAAAATAAAATAATTTTCGTGATCGGGAGGTTATAGGCAATCTTCGTGAGATGAAATATTCGCAAAAAAGATTAAATTTTGTTTGGCCTATAAAAGAGTATGTACGGAGGTCAATCAAGGGGGCCACACATTGAATACACGGCCGCACGTAGGAGGGTTTTTCTCTCGGGTTTTCTAGATCAAAAATTGAAGACGAAAGAGGCTTCGTTTCTAGGGTTTTTGGGAGTTTTCGAGGTCAACAATTCAGGAAAAAAAGAGCAGAAGTGTTCGTTCTTCGGCGAAAAAGGAAAAAGTCATCAAGGAATTTTCCCTTCTGCTGAAAAGTGCTGCAGAAAGTACAACAGCAAGAGGGAGAAGACGTGAGAAGACAGAGGAAAAAAGAAAAAGAAAAAGAAAAAAACAAGTACTGGTCATCTTCTTCCCCCATTCGCATCTGCCGTTCGCAAGCCAACCACCGCCGCTCAGCCGTTCGAGGCTTCTACCCGCCGGACACCTCCGCCTCGCCGCTCCACCCGACGACTCGTGACCCGCTGCTGCCGGTGCTCGTACGTGCTTCCCTCCGCCTGAGCTCTCCCGGCCTCTGCTCCGACTCGACGCCAGCAACACCGTCGCCCCGCCGCACCTCCTCTGCGAGTAGCCCGCGACGCCAGCAGATCCCGAGCGGCCGCCGCACCTCCTCGTCTGTTCCGCCGCGCCTCCGCTTGTCCCCGAAGCCCCGCATCAACGATTACAGCAGATCCCGAATCCTCTCTTTCATAGCGACGACCGCCCCTACTCTGACCACGATCTGCCCAACCCAACGCCCGAGTTCAACACCGGAGCTCCGACGGACAGCCCTCTGCTCTGACGACCCGTGCTGCGCCGACACCACCGAACTGCACTGCTCCGAGATCCCGTCGCACCACCATACGCCCGCCCGATGCCCCGGCGTCCCCTGTAGCCCGCACCTCCGCGCCAGTCCGTGACCAGTCGCTGCTGCAGATCCGGTGGTCCACTCGACGCCAGCAGGCCCCGAACCCGTCGCTGCTGCCTCTACCTTTGCTCGACCTCCCAGCGATCCGACGACCCTGTCCGCGAAGCCACCGCCTCTGCCGCGCCACGACCCAGCAGATCGCGAGCCAACTCCCTCCGCCCGAGCCTTCCTAGCTCCACCCTTGTGTTGCTGCCAGCGCCGCCGGTTCACCCTTGCCGGAGTTCTCCTTGTTGGACCGACGACCTGCTGCCCTTGGAGACCCACGAGCAAGCCGCGCGTGGGAAGGGAGAAAGAAAAAGAAAAAAAGAAAAAAGGAAAATCAATTAGGTAGTTTTTTCTTTTTGTTTATTTTATTCTATTTTTTTATGTTATTTTCATTTATTTACTTTGTTTGTTAGTAGAATTATTCCTAAATGAATGGTTGAGATTCCAACATGAAATTGCAACTCAAATTAGGGATTGACGGTTCGATTTTCATGCCCGAAATCCGACTCGCAATCCCTTGCAAAAATCGTCAATCCGATCTCACACTCGAGATTCAATTCGCGATTTAATTTTAAAATTGGCCAACCCGATCTCATGCGCGAGATATGGTTCGCCAATTTTTTGGATATCAATTCTATGTTGTCTGATTTGCTGTGGTGTTGGTTGAGTCAATTTTATTTTTGTAAAAGGAAAAATCCAAAAAATATTTGAATTAAGATTAGGTTGGTTTTAGAATATCTCTTGTTATCTTGCATATTTAGAATAGGGATTTATTTCGAATTTGTTAAAAAATAAAAAAATAAAAAAATGCGTTCATTTAGGATGTTAGTTTTAAATTTGAATTGCACGTTTAATTATTTGGCAGTTTTAATTCCGAATTTCATAAAAAAATACAAAAATGCCTTAGGCTAAATTAGTTTCATTATTTAGGATAGAATGCATTCTTTTAGGAAAAAGAAAAAAATGTCATATGCACGTCATTAGGGTTAGATTCATTGAAATGCATGCCATTTAGTATTGTTGCTAGGCCCGTTTAATTAGAAATTACATATCATTAGAATTAGGTCATTTAGTTAATATTGCATTGCATATTGCATGATTTTCATTAATTAAGTGAAAAAAAAATTGCGTGTTAATTATAAACCATATCTAGGGTTGTTGATGTGGATTTTAATCTAACAACGCAGATGCTTTCGTTGCTATAAGGTAAGTTCTGCATTTTATTTATCTGCTTTCTTGGGTGTTAAATTGGTGGTTTGCGCACCTGTGTGATCATCTCACATGTTAGGAAAGTAAATTAAAATTGATTCAAATTGCTTGCCAAACATTTTTTTCCAAATAAAAGAGAAAGGTACCGAAAGAGCGTTAGAGAAATCTAGCATAATCAAGTCCCCGAACTCATAAATTTTTAGTTCGTAGGAGTAAAGTAAACCTCCCGTTACTTTACTTGGGTTTCTAATCGACTCACCAAAAATAGATTAGTGGCGACTCCTGATTGAAAATCATCTGCATGTTAAGAACTTGAACCTAAGTCATGAATTGGTATGGGCTTGGGAGAGCCCGAGCTAAGTTTAGGCTTAGTAGTCCATTAGCCTAATTTTAGGTGGTTCACACCCGAAAAATTGGTCGCGACAAGAGTCGAGACTGTGAGTGAGACATGTAAAGACGGCTCAGACAAGGTGAGGATGAGACCAGATTAGTACTCAGTCAATGGCTATTAAGCTTTAGATTAGGGATTTTAGAGTTTTCATTTGTCTCAATTTTTTTTGGTAGGAAATTTTTCTTAAAAATTATATATATTATCAGTTTGGTCCGAGTGGACAGATGGGCGGTTTCACATCTAGAACCAGGAATTGGGCCGGTGGTTCCAATATTGGAACTGGGAACCGGATTGATTCTCTTGGGAACTACTGGTTTTGGTTTGGTCTGGTTCGATTTTGAGTAGACCAGGCAATTTTCGATTCCTTTACACACCCCTAGTTGATTGCATATGTACATTAGTTTATAGGACTTTTGTGGCTTTGTTGCAAGGCATTTTTATATTTTTGCTTGATATGACTGGAGTTCTACTTCCTATAGTGCTTGTGATTATATTGTTGGGATTTGTTTGATATATCGCTTTGTTTAATTTTTATCGAGTGCCAAATACCTGGAGTGCTAAAACTTGGCACAGAGGGACACTTAAATACCAACGGCGAGAAAATTCGGTCAAAATGCTAATGTGACGATTTTCTGACGAGGCAAGTGCAAAACGATGTCATTTTGCTGCTGACATGAATAAATAATTAATATAAAATTTAATTAATTTAATTTAAAAATAAATTATTGAGAGAGAGAGAGAGAGAGAGAGAGAGAGAGAGAGGAAGATGGAGATTGCAAGCGGCAAGGGCTAAGCCCTCCCCTTCTGCCTCATCTTCCTTCTCGGTTATTATTATTATGGTTGTTGTTGTTGTTGTTGTTGTTGTTGTTGTCGTCACTTTTGTAACTTTTAGCACTTTAGTGCACTTTTTTCCAATTTTTGTCATATGAGTTCTCCTCGCATGATGACTTAGGTTTATGTGTTTTTAGGGAAAAAAAGTGATAAAAATGAAGAAAGCCTTCTTACCCTTCAAAAACACACCGATATGACTTGTTAGATTGTATCTTGTTCATCAATAATATCAAGTGTTTTGTTAGACATGGTATCACCAAACATTGCACTACTCTATCTATTGAAGTTTGATAGTTTGAAACCTAGGTAATTATTGATGGATGTGCTAGTAAAATGGAGATAGAAACGATTTGACAATGAAAGATGAACCTAACCCAAAGCAAGAAGCATTATCCACGCTAAGCAAAATTTTCAATCCTTTTAAATGATAGATTTGCATATAAAGAGGAAGGTGAGAAAAAAGAAGAAGAATATTTTGCCTCACATGGACAAAAGGCAAAAGGGTGATGAAAGAGAAGAAAAGAATTGTTTGCCCGTTATATGGACAAAGCTTTTTTTTTTTTTGGTCATAAGGACAAAGTTGATTGAGCTCATGCAATCTTAATAGACAAATTTATATTTCTATAAATTTTAATTTTATGACAACTAATCTTGTCTAATAAAAAAGAAGAGAAAGCAAGGGAACACCTTCAAGTCAAAGTAATCAATAATTCGGAAATAGAAAGAAAGATAAGAGAGATCCCTAGATTTGTGGAAAACTTGCCACCAAGAACGATTTGATGATATGACATGAACCTAACACAAAGCAAGAACCATCATCCATGCATATAAAAATTTTCTTCTGCCATTTAATGCATTGGATAATTGTAAATAAGCAATAATCTTTACTTGAAATTTTCAATCCTTTTAAATGATAGATCTGCATATAAAGAGGGAAAAAGGTAAGAAAGAAGAAGAAGAAGAATATATTGCCCTACATGAACAAAAGGCAAAAGGGTGATGAAAGAGAAGAAAAGAACAGTTTCCTTGTTATATGGACAAAGCTTATTGAGCGCATGCCATCTTAATAGACAAATTTTATATTTCTATAAATTTTAATTTTATGACAGTTAATCTTCTCTAATAAAAAAGAAGAGATAGTAAGGGAATCACTTCGAGTCAAAGCAATCAATAATCCAGAAATAGAAAGAAAGATAAAGAGAGATCCTCGAGATTTGTGGAAAATCTGTGGAAAATCTGTCACCACTAGAAACGATTTGACGAAAAAACGTGAACCTGACACAAAGCAAGAAGCATCATCTATGCATAAAGTACTTTTCTTCTGCCATTTAATGCATGAGATACCTATAACTAAGTAATAATCTTTACTCGAAATTTTCAATCCTTTTAAATAAGGTGAGAAAAAAAAGAAGAAGAAGAATATGTTGCCCTACATGTACAAAAGGCAAAAGGGTGATGAAAGAGAAGAAAAGAATATTTTGCCCATTATATGGACAAAGCTTATTGAGATCATGCAATCTTTACAGAAAAATTTTATATTTCTATAATTCTTAATTTTATGATAGTTAATCTTGTCTAATAAAAGAAGAGAAAGTAAGGGAACCACTTCAGGTCAAAGCAATCAATGATCCAAAAATAGAAAGAAAGATAAAGAGAGATCCTTAGATTTGTGGAAAACTTGTCGCTACTAGGAATGATTTGATGATAAAACATGAACCCGACACAAAGCAAGAAGCATCATCCATGCATATGATACATTTCTTCTACCATTTAATGAATGGATACTTGTAAATAAGCAATAATATTTACTCAAAATTTTCGATCCTTTTAATTGATAAGATCTGCACATGAAGAAGGAAAAAGGTGAGAAAAAAGAAGAAGAAGAATATTTTGCCCTACATCGACTAAAGGCAAAAGGGTGATGAAAGAGAATAAAAGAATAGTTAGCTCGCTATAAGGACAAGCTTATTGAGCTCATGCAATCTTAATAGACAAATTTTATATTTCTATAAATTTTAATTTTATGACAATTAATCTTGTCTAATAAGAAAGAAAAGAAAAGTAAGGGAACTACTTCAGGTCAAAGCAATCAATAATCCAAAAATAAAAAGAAAGATATAGAGAAATTCCTAAGATTTTTGAAAAACTTGTCGCCACTTGCTATTGGTGGGAGAAGCTTTCTTGGAGCGTCTTACTTATGGTAACTCCAATGTGGCTTTGGCTTATATCAATCATCCATGTTGAAGGGCTAGTTTTCTTTTTTCCATTTCTTTGGCTAAATTAGACTTTCTGGTGGAATTTTGTCATTGGTTGAATCAAGGTCATAATTGAGTGAAAGGACATTGTCATGATCTTGCCTAGTATATAATAATGGTCGGGCTTCACAATTAATAACCTAATGGCGTCTTATGCTTTCGGGGACACATGATGCATTTGTAAAAATTTTATTTTACCCACTAGTGATTTAACCAACTCAAGTTATATATTTCTTGAGCTCCATTTTATTTGAGGAATGGCTGATTAATTATTCTCTTACCTTCCTAGATTTTTTAATATAATCTTTTGAAGAACAAGTTAAGAGTCTTCTCAACATGCATATGCTACAATTTTGTTGCAATCCCGTTAAATCACTCAAGGTTTGTAAAACAATTGATTCGATTAGTTACTTGAACTAAGTGTTCAACATCATCATTTCATTAATTAGCATTAATGAAATCCATTGATATGGACTCTAATATCATAATATTAATGTTGGAAGGAGAAAATCTTTCAAGTTTCATACATGTACTTACTCACTTGAACTGCAAAAAGACAAAAATTGCACGCATATCATTTCTACACGTTGTACTCACTTTGGAGAGACTTTTTTTTTTCTTCCGTTCAAATACTTTAAGTGGAATTTTTTTCTATGTAACACTAACTTCTAAGCGCGGTTTTAGATATAATTCCATAAAAACTCAAAAACAACAAGAATGACAAGAATGACAAAGGAAAAGGCAATATCGAAATCTCTGCTTTTAACAGATACAGAGAATTTACTTCATCCTCGAAATCTCTGCTTTTAACAGATACAGAGAATTTACTTCATCCTTTCTTTCTTTCTTTAACATGTTCTCAAATGTAGATTTGAGGAAGAAAATGACATTGCTTAATATTTTCGCATGTTTATCTCTTATGGCTCTCTCGCATTTTAAGAATTATCAATGTTAGACATCTGAAATCTGGGAAAACATACTTGAATGTCCGATACAATTTTCTATCCGTTTCCGAAGCTCAAAACACCTACTTGATTCCAAATTTTGCAAGGAAAATGGTTAATGATTTTAAGTCACAATAGTATAATCTATTAATTTAATTATTCAATAAGTTTATTTTGAAATAAAGAGCCAAGAGTTGTGCATCAACTATAGGACACCAACGTGACTCACAAATTCCTGCCAAAATTTTTCTTAAGGAAAAAGCGCGACTTCCGAATCACGTAATCTCGTAAAAGTTTAGAGCATTGCGTGAAGAGGGGAAAAGAAAGAACATGAATTGTTCTAAGTTAAAGGAAAAAAGCTAAAAAAAAAAAAAAATCTAAGTTAAAGAAAAAAGGAAAAAATAAAAAAGAATACGAAGTGAGTCCAAGTTAAAGAAAAAGAGTCAAGCTAAGAATTGTAGCATCGCTTTGTTGGATGGCCAATTTTTCACATCACTGATTAACAAGCTTAATTTCATTAAAAAACCCCATTATTGGGTTAATCTCGATTCTAATCCAAATTTTCTTTCGTCTTAAGAAATTATCGACTTTTACTTTAGTCCAATTATGCCCCGTTAACCCTTTGTCCAAAAATCATATTAGTTTCTTTAATATTATTTATATTAGGAGGCTGTTGTTGTTTCATACAAGGATGAGAGCATTAATGGATATGCAAGTTCTGATAATGAACATCTAACTAGTCTCGATATTCATAATTATGAAGAAACTAGTTGCAATTTTTGGACACATGGACAGGTTTAGCAATAGCGTAAAGTTTGGTGAATTTTTTAGACAAAAAAAAGTTCATGAAAGATTTGAAATTGAACCTAAAGTTGAGGGGGTTTTTAGAGAATTAGACCCTCATTAACATGACCTGAAAAGGAAATATGATTGTAAGCTTATTCAAATTGAGTTTAAACGGAATAACTTTTTATACACAAATAAAAAATATTTTTTTTGCTAATTGACCTTTTCAATCTATCTATGACAGACTAAGACACGATTAGTTAAATGAGTTAACATATTACCTGGGTCAATGCGATCAAGTTAGATACACTTAGGCACTTCATTACTAATTTGAACATATTTTTGTAAGGGTATATCTCTTAAACGTATCATGTTGTGCGACTCGTTTATAAAAGTGTCATGTTTGCTTTTTAAAGATATGACGTGATTAATAAATGAGTCAAATATGTATGCATATAGAAAAGCAAACACATAAGGGATAACTACCAGAAAAGTTATAACCGTGTTGTACTTATGTCAATTCAATCCTAAACTTTTGAATTTGGTCTATTTAGTCCTAAAACTTTTTACAATTTGCTAGTCATTTTGGCCAATTTCGGTTAAAAATTACAACATCAATCATTCAACGTGGTATGACCAGCATTGACGTTGACAATTTATGTAATTTTTAAAAAAGTTTTGAATTTTTTATAAACTTTCTTCTTTTCCACCGTGGTTAGAGGGTCATTGGGGCCTCGGCGATGCCCTACAACCCTCATCAATCACTTGACAAGACTACCGTGGCTGTAGGCGAGGCAACCCTTGTCCAGTGGTCCAGTGATCGGCGATTAGCCATTGCGAGGCCTTGACGACTCTTGAAAACCCCGGTGAAAAAAAAAAATGTAGGAAAAGAAATATAAAAAGTTTCACAAAAATTGTTGGCCAAAATTTGCCATGTAAGATGACTAGTGTCCATAAGCATTTTTTGGCCAAAATTGGTCAAATGGATTGCATTAGCAAATTGATTAAAAATTTAGGACTAAATTGATCAAATTAAAAAGTTGAAATTGATTTAAAATCCATACAATAAGTTTATGACTTTTTTGAGATAAAGGCTTGTTCACTCAATGAGAAATTGGCTGTTGACTGTTCTACTGGATTTCCTTTTGGTGGTGGGAAGTTTTGACTGCCAAGTCCATCAGTGCCGGAGACAAAATTCAAAATTCGAAGCTTTTATCTTTCTTTACGAGAAACAATGATTACATTAAACAATTGATGATGAGATCAATGCATCCCATTTGTTGGATTATGTGGACTCGATATGAGAACCATGGAATTCAATGGTTGATATTGACTAAGCTTATTTGCATTAGGTTAATGCAAATGTCGACCCAACTTAGACTCACAAACTCTGGCAAAAAAAACTTCAAAAGAAGAAAATAAAATGACTCAAATCCTGTGCAAGTTAAAAACATTTTGCGGGGTCTTCGTGAAAAAAGAAAAGGGACAAAAGAGAGGGACATTACTTGGGGTCCAAGTGAAAAAAAAGGTAAGATACAAAAAATACGCCTCGAGTCTTACCTAATGATCACTTATAAACTTCTACTTTTGAAAATATCAAATACATACACGACGTTTATCTTTGGAGGTCACTTTACACGTTACATCAATTATCTTGATGTCCCTATATAAAAATATTATTTTCTTCAAAATACTTTTCGTAAAATCCTAAATTCTTAGGTTCACCCAAAAAACTCAAAACAAAACAAAAAGCAAACCACCCAAACCCTAACTAAGATTTTAAAATGAGTTTGCTAGAAGTGGCAATTTGATCTTCATAATTTAGGGTTTTGCTTAGAGGTATGTGAATTGTATTTCCATAAATGGAGGGTGTAATTAGTCATTGGGTCAACAATAAGATACATTTTATGTATTTTCCCCATAATAATAGGACCAGGTCTAAAATCAATATGAGCACCCTCATACAAAAGTGAAGAGGAAATGATAAACTGATTTATAGAAGAGATGATGCAACAAACTTTCATTAACTACTTGAACAAGTGAGTCATGTTTAAAGTTTCAATAAAGATATATCACATCATTTACTAGTTGATTTTATCAACTAGTATTGTATTTTTAGCATTAATAAAAAGAAGAAACAATACCAAAATTTAGTCTATGAATTCTTAGTAAATGTTCAATTTCATTTGTAAAGTTTAATTTTGGTCAAATTGATGCTTGTGTAATCAATTTTGTGTTTTTTTTTTTTTTCTATATGGTCCTATAAACCGGGGAATTAATACTTTAAAACATAGTAATATTCATTCTTCAGCATATATAAATGATATTGTATAAGTATGACCACATACCATCTTAATTAAATGTCTATCTATTGAGAAAAAATTTAGTGTTTTATTACTACCATATCAGCATCACATGTGGCATATATTTTTCACTCATTCCATTAATATATTGACACGTGCCCATCAATTCATGTTAGCTGACATGGGATTTGAATACAAAATTTAAAAAATTTCACCTCTCAGCTCTCTCTCTCTTCTTCCTTTTCTGGACACCAGCGGCGTCGCCGGCCGTCACCACCAGCAGAGTCTCCGCTCCTCTCCCGCCCACCACCAGTGGAGTCGTCAGCGTCATGACCAAGCTGACCACCGCTGCATCCAACCGAGCATGGCCGGCTCCCTCTGTTTTCTCCGTCTTACCGTTCTCGAGATCTGGCCGTCCATGGCCGAAATCGTCGCTCATCCATGGCCGTCATCGTCATCGTTCATCCATGGTCGAACGCGTTCAGGCGTCGTCTCTATCGTTCATCAATGGCTGATTACAAGCCGACTTCAAGGAACGATGGATCTCGATATCTGAGCTCTGTCCATGCCTTCGAGATCTCGCCCTCGCCCGTCGCCATGGCCGATCATAAGCCAACTGCAAGGGACGACTGCAAGAAGATGGCTTCATCTGTTTTTCTTTTCTTGATATTTGGGCTCTGTCCATGGCTTTCGAGATCTCGACATCTCTCGTCGCCACGGATGAGACCAGATCTAGAGGCACGATCCAGTCCAGATCTGGAAGGAAAACCTTTACGAGCCATTGTGGCAATGGAGGGGTGGCTCGGCCGTCGACACGGCCGACCACGAGCCGACTGCAAGGGACGACAGAGCCGGCCTCGAGCGAGGACGGAGGAAGACGGAGAGCACGATGGAGGGGAAGCTTCCATGGGTGGACTGCAGACAGATGCAGATTTTTTTATTTTACTTCTATGCCACATCAGCGGACATGTGTCAATTTGTCATTGGATTTGAGTAAAAAAACCTACCACCTCAGTAGCCACTAAATATTTTCTGCTATTTTTTAGGTATTACTTAATTTTGTTAATTCTCAATTCGAATGTTCATTTGACATTTTGCGGAACTATGGTGTTCTCCCACTAGGTTGATCAACTTATCCTCTAAAAGCACACTCATATAACTTTTTCGATGGTATCTTACTCATCAATAATATCAAGTATTTTGTTAAATTGAGGATAACCAATGTACCAAAAAAGAAAAAAAACTAGGATAATCATATATTTCACTTAACTCACCATGGATATTGAAATTTCATTATTCAAAACTTGGATAGTTATATATAGATGTGTGAGTAAAATCAAGACAAAATCAATATAAAGAAAAACATCAACTTGATGCAAAGCATTTGTTGACAAACAAATGAGGAACCATCTCCACCTATGTGTGTATACATATATTCCCTACCATTCTTCCAATATGTATTGTTGTAACCAATATTATAATAGAGAGGAGCGTCAATATTCAAACTAAGAAAAACATGGCACTCAATTTGGATATATGCAATAAATGGAACCTTCGAGACTTCATCATATTAAGCCTCTCACTTGAGGTCTTCTAAAGCTTTGGCTTTCAAACATTTATGCTTTGGCTCATGTCTTAATTAGAATTGTGGTATTAGGAGGGTATATGTGGGCTCTAAATTAACCTATTTAAGGTGAACCTTCTTGTGATGAGTTTTAAATGTTGAGATGAACTTTTTTGAAGGAAGGATATGAGATGTTTAATCTTTGATTTGCCAGGGCTAAAAATAAGATTAAGTTGTCCCCATAATGTTATACCTTTTGATTTTATTTTTGTTAATATACGATGGAGTTATACATGACTTTAAATATCCATATGCGTACATGTTTTAAAAATCAAGCTTCAGTCAACAAAAAATGATACGCAAATATCTTGTTTTTATGACAATGGTAGCATGGTAATATTATCTAATCTAACGGGGAAAAAAGAAATACCACAGTACAAGGCCGGATTTATAAATTCTTGTGATCCTTTCGGGGATCTAACTACACCACTCACCGAAGCAGAGGCAGAGCAGGGCCAGTACTCTGCACGGGCTTCTTTGTCCTCCCAGGTCTCCTAAGTTCGAAGCATTCACCCTCCCTCTCCAACATCGTCCAGCCCACCTCCCGACCATTCACCTTGCTTGTCAATTTCTACTTCAAGGCTTCCTCATAAAGTCCGCAAAGCACTATTTTCTCGATGCATGTAGTCTCTCATGCTGGATGTCGAGAGGATAGTTTTATTGTAACGGAAATTATATTAGATAGGAGAGACAAAATTCTAACTACACAAAAACATGGCATTTAGCTTCATTTCGGATTTGTGGAACAAGTGGAACATCCGAGGTTTCGTCATATTGAGCCTCTTGCTTCAAGTCACTCTCATTTTATTTGCACCTCTTAGAAAGAAAACAGTGAACCGCTCCATCATCTTCCTCTTGTGGTTGGCCTATTTGATGGCCGACTCAGTAGCTGCATTTGCGATTGGGCTCATCTCTCACAACCAAGGTAATTCAAATGCTCGTGTAGTAGAAGTAGACGGAGCACTTCAGGCATTTTGGGCCTCATTTCTCCTGCTACATCTCGACGGTCCGAGCACCATCACTGCATTCTCTCTTGAGGATAGTTCACTTTGGCAACGGCACCTCATCTGTCTCATCTTCCAAGTCGATGCCGCCATCTATGTCTTTGTGCGGATATTTCCTAAATCTCTAGTGATCCCAACGATCCTAGTGTTTCTAGCGGAGCTTATAAAAATTGCGGAGAAGACACTGGCACTTTATCTCTCGAGCTTCCCAAAGCTTAGGGAATCGATGCTCTTAGACAACGAGCTAACAATGGATGCAAACTCGCAATTGCTTGAAGAACTTAATGTTGTAGGGGATGGATATGGATGTTTAGATGAAGGAGGAGCAAAGCTTGTTGAAAGCATCGTGGTGAAGCATGCCTACTCATTCTTTCAAATCTTCAAGATCTTCATTGCAGATCTCATCTACATTTAAAAAAAAAAAAAAAAAACCAATGCGAAATGAGCAATGATTATTTTGACAATGTTTCTACGGTGGATGCGTTGAGGGTGATATCGGTCGAACTCAATTTCATTTACAAGGAGCTCCACGCAAAAGCGTTGACAATACGTCACAAATGGAGCTACATTTTCCACATCATAGCCTTCACTAGCATTGTGGTGGCTTTGGGCCTATTCAATCGCTCGAAGAAGTATCAACTCCCCGAACTCAATGTGAAAATTACTTATATCCTTCTTTTTGGAGGGATAATTACTGATGGGATAGCTCTGTTCATACTTGTTTTCTCCGATTGAACTGTTGCCAAAATCAAGTACAACACCACGGGGTCATCTAAACTAGATTCATTTCTCAACAGATTGGTACGCACCACGGATTACCTAAGGGAAGTCTCGATATGCCAAATGTGAAGTAGAACCTAACACCAATGTTACTTATGAGGTCTTCGATACATGATTAATGTTTCGAAGGTGATGTGACTCCATCTTTGCTTGCAATCTATTTTCCGAGGCATTGAAGGAGAGTTCAAGAAAGATATATAAGTGCAATCAGTTCTGGGGCATCATTGTTTTAAAAATATCCACAGTTTTCTATTCTGAATGGACGACAAGATCATCTCTTATTCCCTTCAAGCTAGTGAGACAATAGCCAAATGCTGTGGTAAAAGATCAATGATTGCAAATGCGAAGTACATGTCCAAAAATCTCTTTATGAAGGAGCTATGATCTTTATCTTTAACTATGTGAAACTGAGATCGGGTGACTTGGAAGGGTTCCCAAATAGCACACTGGACTTTGACAATATTTCAGAGAAGTGCAAGGCTAATATGCACAACCATATTATAATTTTGCATATTGCCACTAAAATATGGTATAATAAAGAAAAACAATTTATGAGCTCCCCAACCACACTTGACCGATCCCTAGTTGATCAAAGGGAATTTAGCAAGATCATCTCTAATTACACGTTGTATCTTTTATTTAATCAGCCTAATTTGATGTCCGGTGCGGCGATAGTGGGCATTGCCCAGCGGGTATCAGCAAAGACATTGCGTGAGCTACGGCACTGCATCGGTGATGCGACCACGGATTTGAACGGGTTATGTGAAAAATTGTACAGTGGATTGCAAGTTCGAATGCCCCCTGGAGGAAGGCCCACATCGGATCTTACCGACCCTTCCAAATCCCCGCCCAACGAAGGGCTTTCTTTGGCCCACCAACTGGAAGATGAAGAGGGCAAGTGGCAGACGATAAGCGACTCGTGGCTTATGCTGTTGCAATATGTGGCAATGAATAATATTAAGGGAGAGACACACGTGCAGGTCCTGAGCAAGGGGAAGAGCTTCTTATCTTTGTGTGGCTGTTGCTGGTTCACCGTGGTTGCTTCCACAAACCTGAACGGGGCTTGTACCGCGAATATCGGCAAGAGTGGTCTCGCATCAATTATTGGGATTATAAAGATGATAGTGACCACAGCAATTTTAGGGATGATAAAGATGATAGCGATCACAGCTCTGCGAATGTGGTCAATAGCAAATCCTCTGCTTAGATATTTCATCCATATCAGTTGTCTTACTTACCCCCCTCGCAGACATTTTTACAAATGTTTCGTTTGAATAAAATCTACTAGTTTGTGTATCTTTGTGACTGATGTGGAGAATCAAGAGATTTTCATTTCTCTTAGTAGTAAGCCTTTGCATGTGTCTAATCCTATTTATAGTAAATATATCAGTTCATACTTATAATTATATTGAAAAAAAGAAGAAAACTTAATCGGTTGTGCTTCTTAAGGTAAAATGATAATATAGATTGTAAATTTACATTAAAAAAAAATAGTAATTTTCTCATAGACGGGATGCAAATTCAGGGATATCGCCATTTTTTTTATCTGACCCCAAACCCTAGACACTAGCCGTGTCCTGCGCCTCCACCTCCGACCCTGCCCCGACCAGTCACACCCACCGGCGACGTCGCCTCCCCGGGCGACGGCGACGGCGACGATCCACAACATCAGGGACGAGGCCCGCCGCCTTCTCCGCCAAGTACGTCCCATTCGGCTGCGACTTCACCGCCTCCGGGTCCTACTCGCTCGACGAGATCGTCTACCGCAGCCGCTCGGGCGGCCTGCTCGACGTCCAGCACGACATGGACGCCCTCAATAAGTTCGACGGCGCGTACTGGAGGAACCTCTCGACTCGCGCGTTGGCTATGAGCCAGCCTCCATACATTCGTTGTGTAGTCCACCGTCTCCTCTCCAGGCCTCCTCCTTTCGAGCCAGGGGACTCGCATCGGCCCCATCCTCCACAGAAACGGACGACGGAGCATCCGCTTCGACGGCGGTGGCCTCCACCACCGCTCCGCCCACTGACGTCGGATCGTCGGTTCGGAAGTCGATCAGCTGGTGACCCGGTGCGTACTTCTCTCGCCCGTCACCAAACGCCTCGTGGGAAGCGAGTTCCGAGATATTCGAGGAGGTCAGCGATGCCGGTGCAACCGAGAGTGCTGCATCGCCGGAGAGCGAATTGGATCCGAGGAGTCCGTCTAGGAGCAGGGCGAGCGTTTTCTACGAGTTTTCTAGTGATTTGTGCTCGGACATCAGTATAGGAATCCTTGGAATGAGATCAGGATGGGGAAGCTGGCGAAAGATGTCGATGCTTTCGCCGGGACTATATGCTGCTATAAGGTAAATTAAACTGAGCTTTGAACAGCTATCGGATGGTGATACTCTTGTTTCTGGTTCTGAATGTGGTGCCGTTTGATTTCTGCGATGTTTCTCCAGCTTAAATTTCTCGGTTTGAATGATGGTTCGAAGGTTGAAATGTGGTTTTAACCGAATTTCGAGCGTTTTTGTCCCTGCCTATTGCTTGTATCAGCGCAATGCATACAACATTTTAAGAAAGCGAGTTCCTGTGGGCTTTCTTTGCAGAAGATGAATTGCATATGATGTCATTGACACTGCTAGAGTTAGGTAATACAGTTAAGTGGTGGTTTGATAAATTCCTGATATAAAACTGACAGTTGCTGGTGCTTAGTCGGTGGGTAATCAGTTCTAGTACTCTGCTATTCGTAGTTTGAATGTCAAATCCTTGTTTGAATAATCTAGAATTTGTCATCTGGTAATTAGTGAATAAAGTGAACAACATGCTGCTGCTTTGCTGTAAGCAGTACCTTGTCTCTATCATTCGTATATGTGCATATCTAAATTCTCGTCAATCTTTGTCCGTATCAAATTCTGCAATCAGAATGCCTAAGCTCTTTATTCATTAGCCATAGTTCATATAGTGTGGGAAGTCATCATTAGAATTGTGCGTAACAGAACATCCTCATTGTATTCAGCTTCTTGGTTTTGGACCAGCATTGCTCCATCAACAATGGCAACACAAGGCCTCTATTATTAGTCACTGCTTCCGTAGACAGAATGGTTCTCAAGAGGCCAATCCATATTGACACTCACTTGCAAATGGCGTGAGCTGTTACATGGGTCAGGTGCTCATCAATGGCAATCCAACTGGAAGTAACTCTGTCCATAGAAGGTATCATATGAAACAGTACTCCCGATCTATGATAACATGCTACTTCCTCCCCTCAAGTTGATGATTACTTTATTGGCTTATAGGACGTTTATACACATTTCCATATGCTGCCACTAAGCAGTTGCAGGAGCTACGTTCCTCCTGATCCTGAAGGATGGTGGCACTGTGACGGCCGTGCCTTAAATGTGTGTTTATTTTTTGCAAACCATATTTACTCTTGCATCTTTTTTTTTTACTCGTCATAAAAACTATGGAGGAGTTTGCTAATTTGCTAGTCATTCACCATTCTCTTGTTACCATAAATGAAAATAAATAAATCAAACCCATCCAAACTATGGAGAAGTTTGCTAATCAACATCCTCTTGCCAAGAATTATTGGCAGTTTGTCAAGGTTTTCGACTTGTTCAAGCACAACACTCAGATGTCAGATCTTCGTAAAGTTATCCTTTTCATGATATAGTCTCATTACTGATCCATTCTGCTGTTTTTCTTATACTAGTGTTTTCCTGCAGAAATCTGGGATTCCTCAGATTTAGTTGCACTTACCGCCTAGTTCACATTTGTGGCTCGTGATTCTAGAATTGGGAAATCAGCTCCAATTAAACCCATCTCCCCAGAGATAAAGAGAGAAAAATTATTTTGGCAAGAGGCAGAAAAGAAGGAATAAAATGAGGAAAAAGAAGAGAGAAGAACGTAACAGAGATACTAAGGTGGAGGACTTGTCCAGGCTCCAAGCTTTATTTGCCGAAGGTCGTGTCTTCTGTAATATGCCAGCTCTGGCAGACAGAGATAGCATTCTGATAAGGGACACTTGTTTTGAGAACTCATTATTATGCCATTCACAGCAAAGGAATATTCATGGAAGGGTGTTTGGAGGATTTTAATGCGAAGGGCTTTTGAATTGGCCTTTTCAACCACATATGCCTTTGCTGGTGTGGCACCCTGGCTCTTTGAAGTTGACAATGTTGAATTCTTGAGACCTGTAAGTACTCATCCAGCGCATGATGTATTTCTATGTTTGTAAGGAGATGATATTTCATTTATCTGTTTCGTCGGATCTCATAATCATTCTCTTTTTAATGGTAGCTGATGATACATGCTCACAAAAAGACTAAAGACTTTTTGGACAATTATCCAAAATGTCCAAAATGTAAGAAGATGAACAGTAGAATATGCTTCAATTTCTTTACTGACATGGTCCGTAGACAATTCTTTTTTGTCATTATATTCTCCTTGGCTCTAATTTATTTTTTATTTTATCAAAACATGTAAAGTAGTTCCCCCAATTAAAAATTAATTTCGTTCATTAGGAACACAGAAAATTAGGAATCCCCTTTTCTTTTTAAATGGTTTGCCCAAGCTCTGGAATTATTGTCGTACCATATATTCGAAAATCCGTTCACTGTGAGGGTATTGGTTTGGTCCGATAGACGGAAGGGCTCAGGGAAAGGAATTGGGAGGCGATAATTGGAGCGTGAGTTGAGACGCGGTCATCAGATGCAGCAATTCATGTTAAGGGAGAGGAGAGGCAAATGTGCGAGTGCTGAGCAAACGTGGAGAGCTTCTTGCGTTTGTATGGCTGTTGATGACACATTTCCATTGTTTCTACAATTGTTAAATGGGGCACGCATATTTCACCCGCATCAACTGTCTTATTTATCTTCCTTGCGACATTTCTATAGATATTCTTATGAACAGAATTTACTTGTTTGGTTTGTGTATCTTCGTGACTAATATGGTGAGAATTGATGGATTTTTATTCATCATAATGAGCCTTGAATGTGTAACTGTACTGATAGTAAGTATTCAGTTTATTCCGATAAATCTATAAATAAAAACATCTAACAAGTTGTGCTTCTTGAAGGGAAAATGGCATACTGTAAACTCATACGAGGGATGGTAATTTTCTAACAGACGGCCTGCAAATTCAGGAATGTCAAGATTTTGTATTGATATTTACAGACACAAATGCATAAAAGCATCCTATTATCATTGAGCAATTTGAGCCAACAAAAACGCCATTGTCATTCTCGTAAAGAAGCCTATTCCTCCTACACTTTTTCAACAGAAAACCAATAATTGATCTATGGGAAATAGAACGCAATTGGAATAGCGATTTCTTACAGACATGCAAGGATATATACATTTTCAGGTGGTGTAATTTCACTCGATTGACTAAGTAATCGAATTTGACTCTTCCTGGTTGCGAGCGCAAGATATTTTGCATATTCTAACTAGCATGATATCAATTAGTTCCATAAGCTTTTTGCACAGACGAAGATAGATGGCATTCATTTTTTATACTTAAATGCAATTCGCCTTCTTCATAAAAAGGACAGCATCAAGCCAATTGCCAATACACAAAAAGAGCCAGGTACATATGGTGACATGCTAAATTAGGAAGAGATAGGGCATTACGAGTCCTCGTCAAACAATGCACAAACCGATTCATTGGATGCAGAATTTTTGGTGAGAATCACAAATCAACTCTAAAACTTGGAATACGATCACTTCTCCACAATTCTAGAGCCGCATAAACCTGCAACCAAGAATGTACCAATCAAAATTTAGACTGCATAACTCCACCATGCTACATTACATAGCACAATCAACGCTAAGCCCCATTTGCCAAAGTCCAATTTGAAGGGCTGATGTACAGAACTGCAATAAGTCATACCAGTTATAAGTGGTCCAAGTCAGCAAAATATGACCAAAAATCAGAAATTCTGACTACATCATTACCGTTATTTCCTCAAATAAAAGCATTTTTTTTTAGCTATGCATTGACGTACTCTTACGTCCGTTCCACTGCTATGTTCATGCATCCATCCAGGCAGGCTAGAATTCCTGCATGTAACACCAACCTATCAGAACATATAAGAATATGACAAAACATCAGACAGCACAAGTTGATGATCACCAAAACAATGTGATCCATTTCTTTTCCTCGTGTATATGTGGTTGTTTTGGATTCATAATGAGTTGATCACTAAAAAAATTCACGATCAATATTGCCAACTAGACAAAAGCATTTATAAAGTCTCTCATGTCTAGATGAAATGTAATTACAACAACGATAAATAATTTTGTTTCAAAAGTTAATTATATATATATATATATATATATATATATATATATATATTAATAGGATAGTCTGAACTTAAGAAATCGGCTCAATTTGCCATACCATTAAATATAAATAATTCCATATTATGTCACTGGTTCGTAAAATTTTGGTTCTCGTTTTATATAATTTATTAAGAGATGTTACAATTTGATGAGTCGGAATTCGATTTAAGGGCAGGATGAAGAATTTAGTTGGATAAGTTTAATGCTAGTTACATTAGGCAGAAGAACCCGTCATTGAAATTATTTAGCACAAAAAATAATTGTACAAGTGATTTAATTTTAGTTGAGGAAATTTCCATCTTTTTGTTAGGCGTTGCATGTGACTATAAACCGTCTTTATTTGTCTTTCCTATCTACTCGATGATTGTTTTAGAGCGAAAAGGAAAATCAAGAATTGACGGAGAATCACTAGGGGTCGCAATGGCCTGTTTGGTTGGGGGTCCTCACTAGTACCCGACCCGGACCCGAAAGCATAGAACCCGAACTGAAAAAATGGGTCTGGTATCGGTTTCTTTTTTCTCCGATGGACTACGTAGCCATCCTTAATTGTAAGAAAGTAGGCCCATTTAGCATGAAGGGGGCCCAATACCAATTACAAGTCTAAAATAGGATGTGTTTGGGCCGGATAATTTTTTCCTTTCATCCTTTCTATCTTTCAGGATTATTTGCCGATAACTAAATATTTTCTTTATGCATGTTGTAGTTATCTATAGAACACGTTGCTTTACTCCACCTAATAAAGATAAGATAGTATCTTCTTGTGCATAATATGTCGGGCGTGTGTGTAAATGTTGTTTCTCACTGGACAAAAGACTTCCGAAAGGAACGGTAGTGCTTATCCATAATGAAAGCAAATCCTCCGTCATTAACGGATTATCTATATTGTATGTGTATCCTCACTCATTCATCTACTTTTTGAGAGTAGTGTTCCATGATTTTTGGGACCCAAAAACATATTTTCTTGTTAACCTTGATGTCCACGCAGTTCTTGACCCTTGAAATTTTAAAGGAAATCAAAAGGTTTTTTTTTTTTTGGACGAAAAGGAAATCAAAAGGTTGGCTTGCTTATTTGTTTTGTGGGTTTGGTAGGATCGCGTGCTGAAGAATCTCTTAAAGAAGATTGTGGTGGAAAAAGAATGACTACTTGACTTCATAGAATATTTTATCTTTTTAAAAGAACTTTATGGGCTTATTGTCAAAAAGAATAAAGAAAAAGTGCATCCTTGCCCAAATAATGTATAACCTGACTTGACCTAGACTTAGCCATGGCTCTTTTGCTTGTGGTCATCCCCTCAAGCAAAACTAGTATATTCTGAGATACTCTTCATTAAATTAATGCATCCAATATCGTGGGATTTTTCATAAATAACACATCATATAATCTATGTTGCTTGGTTTTATGTAATATAGTCATGCGATGTAGGGCCAAAAAATTAAATTATATGTATTTAGAGTAAATTGTCCTCTACTCCCACTTACTTAGCTACTGGTAGGGGATCACTAATCCAAACATTCATTATCTTTGTGACTGTTTGTTGGCTAAGAAGCTATATGCAAGGACTTGCGTAATAATAGCAAATGATGATACTACAAGGAAGTGATTGGAATAATATTGTTATGTCATATCATTTAACTTGTCATCAACGATGATTAAGAATTCAATCCCATTTGTGGTCCAGTCATGTCAGTAATCACATTTAGGCTATAAAAAAAAGTTGGGTCTTGATTACATGTGCCCATATTTCTATGCGGTCCAATTCACTTTAGTTTTCGGAAAAAAAAAAACAGTATCATTTATATATTAGATTTTGAAAATCGATCGAGCCAAATGATATTGCTTGTAGATAAGGGTAAGAAGAGTCGGAGACAGCTCACATTGATCAATATTTGTCCTCTTTATGAATTAATTATGTCGATGGCTGTCGGTGGTTTCGAGTAAATTGACGAGGTTTGGAGTTCGAGAATAAGAAGAACTGACCAAAACAATGAATAAACAATGTATGTGCCCTGTGACCCTGGATTCGGGCTAAAGTCTTTAGTCTTTCTCTATACCATTCTTGTATGATTCTATTTCTTTTACAGACGCAGTCCATAAACAAATCTTTTTGTCATTATATTCTCCTCGGCTCTAAATTCATTTTTATCATCAACATGTAATGTAATTCACCAATTAAAAACTTAATTTCGTTCAATTAAGAATACAGAAAATTAATATAAATATTTTACTCAGGCTCTCATGATGGCACGACAATGAATGGTATAATAGATGAAAAAGACAAACAAAGCAAAATTAAGAAGCAGACATTTTTGACTCTTAAGGAACACAATGAGACCGGAGATAACAGTATTGGAAGAAGATGAAGGAGTGTTTAATCTCGTTGCAGCATAAATGACAAAGTTTATGCCTATTAAGCACCTAATCTGATCAAATTTCACCAAAAGCGCAAGTTATTAAATTGTAAGCTAACTAATTAATTGAATTGTTCATTTTCACTCTCAAAATCCTAGATTGAAATTTGAGGATGTGATTGCCTTTTTACTTTTTAGTTTTTTCTCGTGAGACTTAAGCATCGTGAAAAATAGAATCACTGCAAAAGAGTTAAAAATACTTGGAGATGACAATATCTTCCATTGACAAAGCTTCAAAATTCGTCCCATCAGTAGTTCATTAACGACCTCCTCATGGGGTTTATGCTTATCTGTCTCTTTTATTTCTTACTGAACATTGACTAAAAAATTATCCGATTTCCAACCAAAACTTGTAGCTCACATTAGTTCAAGCAAAAAGAAGTCATATTTACTGGAACAGTACGTCCAAGACATAAGCGGAAGCCCAATCTTTGGACGTTCATGTGCTGTCAAGTGGATGAACCAGTGAGCTTGGACTTGGAATGCACGAAGCAACGAGGGCAAATGTAAAGCATTAGGAGACGAAAGCATGTCACGTACTCGCGCATTAACTGTCCCCTGTTGTGGTTATCTGATGGCTCAGCAATTATCGAGAATCCCTCCTTAAAGTCTTGGTCTTTCTTTAAGAACTCTGTGAACTAACTGTGAACATGATCACTTAAAGAAGATGGTGGGGGGAGAAGAAGACATACTCGACTTCATGGAAACCTTCTTTAAAGAACTTTATGCTGTCGAGAGGGAAAAAAAAGAAGGCCCATCCTTGCCCCAATAATATATATATATATATATATATATATATATATATATATATATATATATATATCTTGACGCGACCAAGACTTAGCAATGTGTCTTTTGCTTGTGTTTAGCCCGCCCTACAAACAAAACTCGTATATTCTGAGATATTCTTCAATAAATCGATGCATAATATACATTTAGATTTTTCATGTATATATTTAATGACGAATCCGAGTAAACAACACCGGTCCATTTCTCAGCAAATATATATGGTTTTATCAAATTACATGAGTTTCTCGAGTTTTTGGCTAAATATACCATTCGAATGCATGCCTATTAACTGTATAAAATTGTATAAGGCTCCATTTATAAAATGGCGAGCACAATCCTAAGATTACTCCAAGTGAGAATCACGGTGAATAAATTAACCTCGCATTGGTTTACATTTGTCCTCATTATCAATAAAATATCTCGATGGTTGTCCGTGATTTGGAGTAAATTAAAGAGGTAGGGAATTTGACTAAAAGCACAACTGACGAAAACAACGTATAAACAATGCATGTGTCTCGTGACCCTAGATTCCAGCTAAAGTCATTAGTCTTTGTCTATGCATGCTTCAAATTCTTTTACAGACACAGTCCATAAACAAATCATTTTGCCATTGGATTCTCCTTGGCTCTATATTCTTTTTTTTTTTTTTCCGTCTAAACATGTAGTATAATTCACTAATTAAAAACTTAATTTCGTTCGATTAAGAATACAGAAAATTAGTACCCTTTTTCTAAATATTTTGCCAGGCTCTCGTGGTGGCACAACAATGAATGGTATAATAGATGAAAAAGACAAACAAGGCAAAATTGGAAACTGGACATTCGCGACTCCTAAAAAACACAAGGAGACCGGAGATAATAGTATTGGAAGAAGATGAAGGAACGTTTAATCTCGTTGGGGTATAAAGGACAAAGTTTATGCCTATTAAGCTACCTAATCTGATCAGATTTCACTAAGAATAAGTTATTAAATTGCAGGCCAACTAATTAATTGAGTGGTTCATTTTCACTCTGAAGATCCCAAGTTGAAATTTGAGGGTGTGATCGCCTTTTTACATTTTATGTTTTTCTCGTGAGACTTAGTATCTTGAAAAATAGAATTCACTGCAAAAGAGTTAAAAAGACTTGAAAATGACAATATCTTCCGTTGATAGAGCTTCAAAATTTGTCTCATCAGTCGTGCAATCAACAGCCTCCTTATTAGATTGATGCTTATTCGGTATCTTTTATTTGTTACTGAACAGTGACCAAAAAAATGATGAATACGCATGAGCTGATACGATTTCCAACCAAACCTCGTACCTAGGGGTGTGCATGGTCCGGGCGGGCGGTTCCCAACCTAGAACCGGAAACCGCCCGCTAAGGACCGATTCCGAAAAATTGGAACTGGGATCCACCCGTTTGTTGCATGGATCCACCCGGGAACCGGACCGCCGGTCCGGTTCCCGGGTGGATCCATCGAACCGATCTTGATGCAAAACAATTTTGGTTTTCAACATAGAACGGTTGGGTTTGTGAGTTGGGAAGGAGGGGAGGAGGTCTATGGTCGGGTTTTCAACGTAGAACGGTCGCGAAATAATTTTTCGCGGCTGTGGCGGGTGGCGGCCGACGCGAGGGGGCGAATAGCAGTGGCGAAGGAGCAGCGGTGGCAGCGTCGACGCTCGGGGAGGAATCGAAATGGCAATAGGATTAGGAGAAACCGAGGAAGAGACAAAGAGAGAGTGAACCGAAGACGAAGGGAGTGAGGAGATGAGATCTAATCTAGGGTTTCTTTTAGTAATTTTTTTTTTTAATATTAAAAAGGTTCCGGTCCAGTCCAGGTGGGCGGATCTGCCCATGGAACCGGGAACCGGACCGGTACCCACCGGTTCCGAAAAATTGGAACCTGGAACCGGACCGGTTCCCTCAAGAACCGCCGGTTCCGGGCGGTTCCGGTCCGGTTCCGGGCGGTTTCCGGGTATTTTGCACACCCCTACTCGTACCTCACATTGGTTCAAGCACAAAGAGGTCATATTTATTGGAATAGTACATCCGAGACATAAACGGAAGCTGAATCTTTCAATGTTCATGTGCAGTGGATGAACCAGCAAACCGGGACTTGGAAAGCACGAAGCAACGAGGACAAGCCTGAAGCATTAAGAGACGAAAGCATGTCACATGCACACACGTTAACTGTCCCCTGTTGTCGTTATCTGTTGGCCAAGCAATTACCGAGAATCCCTTATTATCCGACAAAACACAGAAGATCCAAAGAGGTAGCGGCCATTCTCCTGAAAGTCATCTTTTTTAAAGAACTTTGGGGAATAGTAGGGGGCATAATCTCTGAAAAAAAATAGTGGGAGGAAAAGAAGACTACTCCGCTTCATGGAGACCTTTCAAGAACTTTATGGACTAAATGTGGAGAGAGAAAAAAGAAGGCCAATTTTTGCTCCGATAATATATATATATATATCGACCAAGACGTAGCAATGGATCTTTTGCTTGTGGTTAGCCCGCCTCACAAGCAAAACTAGTATATTTTGAGATATTCTTTGATAAATCAATGCGTAAAATACAGTTGGATTTTTCACATAAATATTGAATGACTGATCTGAGTAAAGTACTGGTCCATTCCTCAGCAAATAAATATGGTCTTATCAAATAACATGGGTTTCTGGAGTTTTCGGCTCAATATACTATTAGATTGCATGTGTATTAAATATATAGAATTGTAGAAGACTCTACTTATAAAATGGTGAGCACAATCCTAAGATTAACCCAAGTGAGAATCACAGCGAATAAATTAACCCCACATTGGTTAACATTTCTCCTCATCATCAATAAATTATCTCGATGGTTGTCCGTGGTTTGAAGTAAATTAACGAGGTTTGTAGTTTGAGAAAAAGCACAACCAACGAAAACAATGTATGAACAATGCATGGGTCCCTTGACCCTGGATTCAGGCTAAAGTCTTTAGTCTTTGTCTATACCATTATTGTGGGCTTCAATTTCTTTTACAAACGTATTCATAAACAAATCTTTTTGTCATTGTATTCTCCTCGGCTCTAAATTCATTTTTTTCCATCTAAACATGCAATGTAATTCACCAATTAAAAAATTAATTTCGTTCAATTAAGAATACGGAAAACTAGGACCCTATTCTGTAGATATTTTGCCTAAGCTCACATAAGCTCACATGATGGCACGACAGTGAATGGTATGATAGATGAAAAGCACAAACAAAGGAAAATTGAGAACCGGACATTTTTGACTCCTAAGAAATACAAGGAGACCGGAGATAACACTAATGCAAGAGGATGAAGGAGTGTTTTATCTCGTTAGGGCATGATGGACAAAGTTCATGCCTATTAAGCTACCTAATCTGATCAGATTTCACTAAGGGCATAAGTTATTGAATTGTAAGCAAACTTATTCATTGAGCGGTTCATTTCACTCTAAAAATCACACGTTGAAATTCGAGGATGTGATTGCCTTTTTCCTTTCCATGTATTTCTTGTGAGACTTACCATCTTGAAAAATAGAGTTCACTCCCCCAAAGAGTTAAAGGACTTGAAGAAGACAATACTTTCCATTGACAGAGCTTCAAAATATGTCTCATCAATTGTGCAATCAACAACCCCCTTATTAGATTCATGCTTGTCCAGTCCCTTTTATCTCCTACTGAACATTGACTAAAAAAATGAACACGCATGAGCTGATCCGATTTCCAACCAAACCTCAGACCTCTCATTAGTTAAGGCAAAAAAAGAAGTCATATTTACTGGAACAGTACGTCCGAGACATAAACGGAAGCTGAATCTTTCAATGTTCATGTGCGGTGGATGAACCAGTGAGCTGGGACTTCGAAAGTACAAAGCAACGAGGACAAACCTAAAGCATTAGGAGACGAAAGAATGTCACGCACATACGCGTTAACTGTCCCTTGTTGTTATTTGTTGGCCGAGCAATTACCGAGAATATCTCATTATCCGAATAAACACGGAAGATCCAAAGAGGTAGCGGCCACTCTCCTGAAAGTCTTGGTCTTTTTTAAAGAACTTTGGGGACTAATAGTGAGCATAATCTCTTAAAGAAGATAGTGGGGGAAAAGAAGACCTACTCCACTTCATGGAAACCTTCTTAGAGAACTTTATGGACTGTTTGTTGAAAGTGAAAAAAAAGAAGAAGAACGGCCCATCTTGCCTAAATTATATATATTGACTCGATTAAGACTTAGCGATAGCTCTAAACTAGTATATTTTGAGGTACTCTTCATTAAATCGATGCATAAAATATCGTTGTATTTTCGTATGCAAGATGTTATATATTCCCTGTCACGTGGCTTTAGTTGTGTTCTAGGGCCAAAAGATGATTCCAAACTAAATTGTATTCAATACCCACATACTCAACTTCCCAATAAGAGATCAACAATCCAAACATTCATTACGTTCATGAATAATTGTTTGTGTTCTAGGGTGGAAGTATGTATGGTGAAAAAACTAAGTGCGGAGACTCACATAGCAATAAGAAATGACGATATTACAAGAAAATAATTGTGAGAGAAAACGAAAATGGCTTTAATCCTTTAGATTGCCTTTAAAGGTCTCTTTTCTAGATAAAGTATACATGTCAATAACAAATAAGTCCACTATGTATAACTCTTAGAAGAAAGTGAAGTTCGTACTTTTTGATAAATAACATAGACTTTCGTATATGAGTGAAAGCAAGATAAATGGCTGTAAGTTATCAAGCAAGGTAGAGCGCCAAAAGAAAAAAAAAAAAAAAAAAAAAAAAAGGTAACCCGACACCCAACCGACCCGGACCGAAACTGTCAGAAGCCATTGCTTTACTCAGGAGCGTCCCAGTCTGAACGACAATTATTGAAAAATAGAATTCGCTTCTCTAGGAGAGTGAAAAGACTTGAAGAGGGCGGCATCTTCTAATGGCATAGCTTCCAAATTCCTCTCATCAATAATGCAAACAACAAGCCCCATCATTAGATCTATGGTTGTCAGGTCTTTTTATCTCTTATTGAAAATTGAGTACGATGTAATGAATACGCATGAGCTGATCATATACCTCACATCAATTCAAGCAAAAATAAGTCATATTTATTGGAACAGCACGTTCGACACATAATTAGAAGCTGCATCTTTGGATGTTCATGTGCTGTGAACCGACCAGTGAGCTTGGACTTGGAAGGCAGGAAGCAACGAGTAAATACATGAAGCATTAGGAGACGAAAGCATGTCCCATTCACACGCATTAACTATTCCCCATTGTCATGATCTATTGGCCAAGCAATTACCGAGAATCACCCATTATCCAACGAAACACGTAAGGTCCATAGAGGGAGTGGCCATTGTCCTGAAAGTCTTGGTCTTTTCTAAATAACTTAGTGGACATGTTGTGGACATAATCCCTTTAAGAAGATAGTGGGGGGAAAAGAACACCTCCTGCACTCCACGGAAATCTTTTTAAACTGCAAGATCTAAATTAAGCAAAACAAGTAAAAAGTAAAAGTATTTCTAAAGATACCGGTAATAGATTGAACTTCTTATTAATTGTCGAGGAAATTCAAAGTTGACCAACTGAAATACTGACAACCAACGAAATATTAAACCACCAAACCTTAAACAAGATGCTAAAATTAGTTTGCAAGTAGGGGCAAATTGATCTTTTCAATATAGGGTTTTGCTTAGAGATATGTGGATTGTATTTATATAATAGAGATTGTCAGTAGCCACTGGCTCAATAGTAAGATATGTTTTTGGTATTTTCTGCATAATAAAGGACCCGATCTAAGATTAATGTAAGAACTGCTTCACAAAATTGAACAAAGAAGAATGATGCACAAAGCTTTCATTAGCTACTTGAACAACTAAGTCATGTTTAGAGAATCAATAAAGATGTACCACCTCGTTTACAACTTGGCTTCATAAACCAATATTATATTTCTAGCATCAAGAAAAAGAAGAGGTGATACAAATATTTAGGCCTTAAAGAATCAATGTTCAATTTGGTCCGTAAACTTTAAATTGGTCAAACAGATACTCATGCTTTTTTTATTCGAACAAATTTTTTTTTCTTTTTATCTGGTTTTGTATACAAGGAATTAATCCTTTATGATATTTAATGACTAAGTTGATTAAACAATATCGATCCAAGTGAGAAACACAATGATCCGAATATCACACCCTTGTATCTTAGCCGAACGTTTGCCTATACAGCCAATTAGTTGGGTATTACATAATTTTGTTAGTTCTCGATTTGAATGTTCATCTGGTACCTTATATAATTACTGATTCCTTCCACTAGGTTAATCTATCTTTGGGTTGATTTAAAATTTAAGGATATATTGAAGAGAGTGACCTATCTATAATTACAAATTTGAAAAATTATTCGTCAAGGTTTTGATACTCGAATTGGGCGAGGTAGAATAGTAGCGTGATTATCTCCTTTCAACGTAATCTATACAAAATGCTCCATTCTTGCGAAAAATAGATCTACATACAAAGAGGGAAGAAGGTGACCAAAAAGAAGAAAAAGAATACTATGCTCTTCATATGGACAAAACTTATTGAGCACACGCAATCTTGACTTATTTTATATTTTTCCTATAAATTATAATTTTATGACAGCTAAGCATGTCTAGTTTTGTCTATGATAATCGATAATGTAGAATTAAAAAAAAAAAATAAAGAGAGATTCCTGATTTGGGAGAACCCATCACCACTTGCTTTGGTGGAAGACAGACATGCCTTTTAGTCCATTTCTTTGGCTAAAGCACACTTTTTGGTCAACTTTTGTCACGTCAAGCAAGATCATAATGGATTGGTTTAACAATTAAAAACTTAATAGCGTCTTCCACTTTTGTGGACACATGAACCAAATTAAATATCGTGTGCTATCATTATTTGATCAGCCAAATATCGATAGTAATAACTGATTTCATGAACAAAACATATTTCTTACGTTAACTTCCCCATTTCGTTATTGTCGATGGATTAGAAGACATGTTTAATCAGAGCCTCAAATTTACAACTGATTTCTTTCCATAAATGAGTACCATGAAAATTGTTAAAGAAAAGAGCCGGTTATTATATTTAAAAGAATAGGTTTAGATTCCCTCCCGACGAGGGAAAAGAATGAGCTTAGTGACTTACATTGAGACCACCACAACAATGAATGATTTTGGCTCAATAATAATATTGAAAAAACAGATATATATTCATGGATAACATAAATGTAAGAAACCGACTCGATTTACCATGTCATTTAATATTAATACTCCATATTCATGGCACCGATCCTTAAGGTATTGGCTCTCGTTTTATATAATATATTTAGAGATGTTACAAATTGATGTATCGGAATTTAATTAAAGTGCGTGAAGAAGAATTTAGCCGGACAAATTCAATGCTAGTCAGATTAGATAGAAGAACTTGTCATTTAAGAGTTATCATGTGACTAGTAATTGTCTTTCTATGTTCCTTTTTACTCGATAGTTGTTTGTGTGAAAGAACACATCAAGAATGGAATCCCCTCCTTGCGCTCGTGTTATCGGATGGAGCCAAATGTAGTGTGCAAAAATTGACGGGGCACGACGACCGATGTCGTTAGTGTGAAACCTGACACCACATAACAGAAGAATAATATTGACGGTGTTAATGATTTGACTATGGCGATTTTGAGGAAGTATTGTTTCTGCCATGGATAAGAATAACTTAGTGGACATGTAGTGGACATAATCTCTTAAAGAAGAGAGTGGGGGAAAAAGAACACCTCCTTGACTCAACAGAAATCTTTCTAAACTGCAAGATCTAAATTAAGCAAAACAAGTAAAAAGTAAAAGTATTTCTAAAGACACTGGTAATAGATTGAACTTCTTATTAGTTGTGGAGGAAATCCAAGGTTGACCGCCTAAAATAATGATAACCAACGAAAAATTAAACCACCAAACCTTAAACAATATGCTAAAATTAGTTTGCAATTAGGGGCAAATTGATCTTTTCAATATAGGATTTTGCTTAGAGATATGTGAATGGTTTTTATATAAATAGAGGTTGTCAGTGGTCACTAGGTCAATAGTAAGATATCTATTTTCTGCTTAATAAAGGACCCAATCTGAGATTAATGTCAGAACTGCTTCACAAAATTGAACAAAGAAGAATGATGTACAAAGCTTGCATTAGCTACTTGAACAACTAAGTCATGTTTATAGAATCAATAAAAATGTACCACCTCGTTTACAACTTGGCTTCATAAACCAGTATTATATTTCTAGCATCAAGAAAAAGAAGAGATGATACAAAGATTTAGGCCTTAAAGAGTCAACGTTCAATTAGTTAGTTACCTAGCTCAATGAGGGGGTTGCTAGGTGTGAAACCTGAGACCATATGACAGAAGAATAATGCAAATGAATGATTAATGGTAGTGTGCATGATTTCACTATGGAAAGTTTGAGGAAGAATGCTTTCTGCGGACATTTCTTTAGCTAAAGCACACTTTCTGGTGAACCTTTTTCACGTGAAGCAAGGTCATAATGGTGAGCCGGTTATTATATTAAAAGAATAGGTTTAGTTTCCCTTTTGACGAGGGAAAAGAATGAGCTTAGTGACTTACATTGAGACCACCACGACAATGAATGATTTTGGCTCAATAATAATATTGAAAAAACAGTTGTCTATTAATGGATAACATAAATGTAAGAAACCGACTCGATTTACTATGTCATTTAATGTTAATAATCCATATTCATGGCCCCGATCCCTAAGGAAGTGGCTCTCGTTTTATATGTTACAGATTGATGTTTCGGAATTTAGTTAAACTGCATGAAGAAGAATTTAGCCAGACGAATTCAATGCTAGTCAAATTAGATAGAAGAACTTGTCCTTAAAATGATCTAGCACATAAACCAATTGTATGAGTGTCATGTGTCTAGAAATTGGCTTTATGTGTTCTTTTTTAATCGATGATTGTTTTAGAGTGAAAAAACACATCAGGAATGGAATCCCCTCCTCACGTTTGTGTTATTGGATGGAGCCAAATGTAGTGTGCAAAAATTGACGGGGCACAATGACCGAGTAATCTCGCGATGATATGAGGGGTTGTTAGTGTGAAACCTGAGACCACATAACAGAAGAATAATGTTGATGGTGTGAATGATTTGACTATGGCGATTTTGAGGAAGTATTCTTTCTGCCATGGATAAGAATATCCAACATGAATTTCCACATAATTAGACTCGTTGGTACTGGACTTCTTTATCATATTCAATTGAAATTTTGTGAGGTATCAGATTTGTGGTGGACCCACGTAATCAAAAGCGCCCAAAATCTCCATACAAAATCTGCCATTATTGCCAAAAAAAAAAATCTATATATAAAAAGGGAAAAGAGGCGAGAAAGAAAAAAGAAGAATATTATGCCCTTTACATGGAAAAAACCTATTGAGCATATGCCATCTTAACTTGCTAGTTCTATATTTTTCCTATAAATCATAATTTCGTGACAATTAATCTGGTTTAGTTTGCGCTGTAATAATTGATAATCGAGAAATTAAAAAAAAAAAAGATAAAGAGAGATTCCTCGTTTGTGAAAAACCTATCGCCCCTTACTTCGGTGGGAGACAGACATGCCCTTGAGTCCTTTTTTTTTTTTTTTGGCTAAAGCACAGCTTTTAGTGAACTTTTGTCTCCTGAAGCAAGATCATAATGGATGGTTTAACAATTATTAACCTAAAGGCATCTTCCACTTTTGTGGACGCACGACCCAGTGCAACCATTTAATTTAATTCCCTAGTAGTTGTACCACCTTAAGTTGGATCTATTTTGTGCTCCATTTCATTCGTGAAATAATTAGTTCACGATTTTTTTATCTTTTTAACATTTTTATATAAATAAAATATTCTTATAAAAAAGTAAGGAATCATCTCAACACACACGTACATAATAATTTGTGTATATATATATTAGTACAGTATTTGTAAGCTCAGAATTAAAGTTATTCAAGGTAGACCTTCTCACACAAGCTTTTAAATGTTAAGATGAAAGTTTTCTAAGGATGGACTTGATATGTTTAGTATTGAACAGTAATTATTTGTGATTTGGGCTACCTTAAATAGGATTAATTTGTCTCGAGCAATATATTAATGTTAATTTTTTTAAGAAAATGATGGAATTTTACATGACTTTAGCTGTCTGTCCGCATACGATTGAAAAGTCAAGCTTCAATCAACAAAAACTGATATGCAAATGACTTGTTTTCTTGACGATGGTAGAATGGTAATACTATCTAATCTGACGGAGGGAAAAGGAAAACTTTGATAGAAGGCTAGATAGATTCTTGCGATCCCTCAACAACGCAGTGAACCAGTCCCCCAAAAACGGCAGCACTCGCACCACTCATTGAATCAGAGGCAGAGCAAGGCCAGTGCTCTGCTCTGCGCGTGCTGCTTCATCCTCCCAAGCCCCAAAGTCCCAAGCATTGACTCTCCCCAACGTCGCCGCCTCCTAACCAATTGTCTTAACATTTAAGAGAAATAATACTTATTTTTACATTAAGAGCGAGAGAGAGGAGATGTTCCAAATATACCCTTTTTCGTTATTACACTGTACACCACACTTACTTGGAAGTTTCTACTTCAAGGCTTCCTTATAAAGTCTGCAAAGCATTGTTTTCTAGATGCATTTGAAACTCTTCGCATGGATTGTTGAGAGAATAGTTTTGTTCTCACCAGAGTTATATTAGATACGAGCGATAAAATTCAAACGAAGTAGGAACATGGCGTTTAGCTCCATTTCTGATCTGTGGAACAAATGGAAAATCCGAAGCTTTGTCCTGCTAAGTCTCTCACTTCAGGTCTTTCTCATTCTATTTTCACCCATTAGAAAGAAAACGGCTAATAACCGCATCATTTTCCTCTTATGGTTGGCCTATTTGCTGGCTGATTGGGTAGCTGCATTTGCAATCGGGCTCATCTCTCACACCCAAGGTAATTTGTGCGCCCATGCAACTAAAGTAGACGGAGCACTTCAGGCGTTTTGGGCCTCATTTCTCTTATTACATCTTGGCGGTCCGGACACCATCACTGCCTTTTCTCTAGAGGATAATTCACTTTGGCGACGACACCTGCTTAGTCTCATTTTCCAAATTGGTGCCGCCATTTATGTTTTTGCGCAGATATTTCCTAGCGACAGGTCACTGATAATCCCAACAATGCTGGTTTTCCTTGTTGGGGTCATAAAAAATGCAGAGAGAACACTAGCACTTAATCTCTCAAGCCTCCCAAGGCTCAGAGAATGGGTGCTCTCACATCTCGAAAACGATATTTTTATACGTGTCGAGAATGGTCTCCGGAGAACGACGCGCATGCGCAGTTTCAGGCGTCCAAACATAAGTTCGGTCCATTTCGTGTATAATGTGAAAGATGAAGCAATCGAGTATTCTGAAAAAGATGAACCAGAGAATGACGAGAGCGCTGTGGTGGAGCTAGCGTACTACTTCTTTCAAATCTTTAGGGTCTTCCTTGGAGATCTCATGTTCACATTTTCAGAACGCAAAGTTAGCTGCGAATATTTTGCTTGCATTTCTGCAATGGATGCCTTGAGGGTGATATCAGTTGAACTCCAGTTCTTTTACGAGGTGCTCCACACAAAAACTTTAGCAATACATTCCAAGTTGAGCTACATTTTCCGCTTCATAACCTTCATGGGTGTTATGGTGGCTTTCGTCATCTTCAATCGCTTGAAGAAGCATCAACTCTCCAAACTTGATGTGAAAATTACTTATATCCTTCTTTTCGGTGGGATTGCTCTCGATGTGATATCTCTATTCATGCTCATTTTCTCGGATTGGACACTTGCCAAAATCATGCAGAACCCCCCCAGACCATCTAGATTGTATTCATTTCTGAGCAACTTGGTATATGCCACGAATAAGCTGAGGGAGCCTCGATACACCACATGCAAAGCAGAGCCTAACACTAATGTTACTTACGAGGCCATAGATACACCATTAATATTTCGAAGGTGGTCGGAATCCATTTCTGCTTGCAACCTTTTATCCATGAGCTTGAAGGAGAGTCCGAGAAAGATGTATAAGCATGATTGGAGCTTAGGCAGCATTGCTTCTTCTAATCTCTTCGATTTTCCATTCAATATGACTAAGAAAATCATCTCTTATTTCCATCAAACTAAGAAAATCATCTCTTATTTCCATCAAACTGATGAGACAATCGCCAGAGTAATCTGGGGTCAAAGGACCATGAAAGAGAAAGTAGTAATGATTGCAAATACAAAGTACGTATCCAAGAATTCCTTTCTTAAAAAGTTGTGGATTTTTATCTTTCAGGAGGTGAGACGTAAATCAAGGATTATATGTACGCACACAGAGGTGACACGTGAATTGAGGAATAGGGATGAGGAACGGGAGGTGAGAGCGATATTTGAGGCTCGGGGTGATTTGTTTCTCAAGAGTTTATCGGATGGAGACAATGGAGACAATTATGAAGATCTTCTAAAGGATATCACCGCTAATTACTATGAAAGTATTATAACATGGCATATTGCTACTGAAATCTGGTACAACAAAGACAAATCCACGGGAAAAAAAGATGAAAGGGAATTCAGCAAGATCCTCTCCGACTACATGTTGTATCTGTTACTTAATCAACCTAATGTGGTGTCCGCTGTGGCAGGCATTGCCCAAATCACAGCAGGGGAGACGTTGGTGGAGTTACTACGCCACACCAAAATCAATGGTACGACGACCCAAGATGTAGAGGAGCTACGCATGCAATTATTCGACGTTGGTGACTCTTCACAAAATTCGATAGCCAAGCTCTTTGAGGGGGTCGAGTTAGCTCGAAAGATGGAAAAGCATGGGGAAATGAAGTGGAAGATAATGAGCGGGGTTTGGGTTGAGATGTTGTCATATGCAGCTATTCATATTAAGGGAGAAGCACATGTGCAGGTGCTGAGTAAAGGTGGAGAGCTTCTTGCTTTTATGTGGCTGTTGATGGCTCATATGGGTTGTGTCTACAAACCTGAATTGGGCGTCTGTTATGAACGCTAGGGGTTGGGGTGAGTAATTGATCCGCATCAACTAATCTTATTTACCATCATCATGGCTTTCCTACTGGTGTTCGTACGAATAGAATTTAATAGTCTGTGTATCTTCGTGACTAATGCTGACATGATGGATTTTCATAGAGGGCTGTGCAGCACTGTCCAGACCGTGGAGAGCGAGCGTTCTGTCTTGTTTGGTTCATTCGACGAGCACCGTGCCAATCCTCAGGGGTCCTCATGGCTTGAGAATGTGACGATGTGGTTTTTGAATGATTTTAAGCCATTTTTCAGTCCTAAGAACACGCGACACGCCTGCTACCAGAGTTCATGCTTGCTGAATAGGAGACGTTTGGCGCGCCTTTGTTTGGGCATTGCATCTTCGAGGTGTCTCGGGTTGGCTTTGCGAAGATGCATTGAGGCCTTCTAGTAGTCTTTTCATTGTTGTTTAGCACATGGAGTAGCATCCACGGTCCGCTGTCCAGACTCCAGACATGCTGGGTAGGGGATGCTCACTTTTTGTGCACTTGCTTTGATATTATTATATCTTGCTTGGATATTGTCTTGCTTAAATATTGTTGTATAAATATTGTTGTATGAGTACCTCTGCATGATCATTTACATTCTTGGGAAAAATTAAAAATGTGTGAAAGAATGCATAAAACTAAATCCCTAAATGAGCAAAGCTACCAAATTGTTCATTAGGTAATATTTAGTGTAATCAAATCTGTGTCCTGAATTTTTCACTCACAAAAATAAAACAAACTCCCACGTTTTACTCAATCTTTAATCGGCTTATCATATATTAGTGGTGGCTCCTAAAGTCATAACAAATGTCATCATTAGAATGAGAAAATCAAGTTACGATCGGTAAAGTTTGGGAGAATCCGCATCAAGAGTGAACATTGTCTTGCAACAGGGACCATTCACGCCCATTTAGCAATCCTCAAAACTCATTTGGGAGGGTCGCAGCAATAATCTATGCCAACAGACATGATATCAATTATTTCGATGAGCTTTCGAAATAGAAACAATTATACAGACATAGATAGATGGCATTCAAGGTTGATGCTTAAATGCAATTCGCCTTCTTCATAAACAGGACAACATAAAGCCATTTGGCAATACACAAACAGCCACATACATATGATGACATGCTACTTAAGAGCCAGGGCATAATAAGTCCTTTTCAAGCAATTCACAAACCGATTTAATGAGATGCAGAATTGTCAGTAGGAATCACCGATCAGCTCTAAATTTTGGAATATGTTCACTTTTCCACGATTCTAGAGCAACCAAGAATGTACCCATCAAAAGTTATGGCTACATTAACTCCACATCGCTACATTACATGGGACAATCAATGCTAAGCCCCATCTGCTAGAGTCCGCTTTGAAGTGCTGATGTACAGAACTGCAATAAATCATACCAGTTAGGAAAGGTCCAAGTCAACAAAACTAAAATGTCAGAAATCTTTGTATACATCGTTACCATTATTTCCTCAAATAAAAGCATCGCCATACTTGTTTTTCAGCTGTCCATTGACATACTCTTCCGTCTGTTCCATTGCTATGTTCATATATCCATCCAGGCAGGCTAGAATACCTGCATAAAATTTCAACGAATCAGAACACATAAGAATACCAAACAAGTTCAGACAGCACAAAACTGTGATTCTAAACTAATCATCAGCATAGCCTGCATATAGCATGGGAAGGAGAACATGCTTGTCAGAAACATTCCACATCCATTAATTTAGTATCATCCAACTCACCTCTCATCCAGGTCTCACGCCACAAGCACTAAGGTTTACAAATCACGAGAAGTTGACAAGAAAAAGCTTGGTCATAGGCATATACCATGCAGACATAGCTTTTCCTCTATTAGGATTTACTACAAACTGTAAATTCAGAAAGTTTAATTGAGAAAATGACCACACAAAGCCCACATAATGTATATTATCCTCTCATTTTCATGATAAGGCCATTCGAATGGATCAAATGGCTTTCAAGCAACCAATTCTTAATCTCATATAAGTTTGCTAATTTATCACCAAAGGCCCCGCTTCTGCCCTTCTCTATCTCTGCACTTGTTCTTCCTCCCTATCTCTCAACAACCAAAAGAAAAAAGCCATGAAATTTGAAAGCCAGGATATATACATATATTCTCATGCCATCAAAGAAAGATTTTTTGTATTTTGTCAGCATATATGTGCATGACCCTTGCTTTTACAGTTTCTCCCAAGAGAAATGATGTTATTCCACCATCATTTTATCAGCTAAATATCTATAATACTAACTGATTTCATGATTAAAATTTCCCATTTAATCACTGTAAGACGAGTTTAACATCAGAGCCTCAATTTTAGTACAGATCTCTTTTCGACAACGAATACCACGGACATTGATAGAAAAAGAAACAGCTATTATATTTTGAAGAGATATTCCCTCCTGATGAAATAAAAGAATAGGCTTAATGACTTACATCAAGACCACAATGTACATGGCAAGACCAACTTAACTGCCCATGATGCAGGGTCACCATATGACTGCATTTTCTGACAAAAGCAATATTCAGGTGAGGTTCATTTGGTTCATAATTGCGGTTGACTTAAACTTCTGTTTGAATTTTGAGGTCAGTAAGCGGCCGCTTCACTCATATGAGCTGCCATATGAGCTGCCGAGAATTCAATCGATCAATCATCCCCAACTAATTAAAGTTTGAGACAAGTAGTTAACGGCACATAGGATTCAGTACAATAGGTAACAAACGAGGACAGAAATAATCCAAAACTCAGCATGATCTAGCTACATAGAGACAATTTTTGCTGAATAACTCTCCCAATACAGAGAGACCATGTTGAGAGAAGTACCTCGATAATCGACTCCAGAGTTCAGCTTGACGACAACCGGTCTCCCCCGGATCGATTTCAGGAAATCCGCGGGGGTCTTCGTGGTGGCCGACCCTTTCTCTCCTCCTCCTCCGCTCATCCTCCTAATCCTCGATCACTGCTTCCTCTACCTGAAACAGGAGTACCCACAATCGTAATCTAATCAATGGAAAAGAAACAAAATTGCACGCTAATTTAGGCCCAAAAAAAAAAAAAAAAAAAGGCTCATGAACAAACAAATCTGTGGCAAATCCAATGTCCACATCCACCTATAATAACCCCCCCAAACATCAAAACGCAGACGAGCCCTCTTGTATGCTTATCTCGTCCCTCGTTTTAGAGCAAATGGAAGGAACTTAGAATGAAAGATGAACTAGATAATGCAGCGATTCAAGCGAATTTACAGAGGGGAAACCAACACCAAACCCTTAAAAGAACCAAGAGAAACAAACTCTGAACGGAAAGACAAAAAAGGAGCGAGAAATTTCGAAGAGCAAGATGTTAAAAGCTGAACTCACTTCGCTGGAAGTTCCTGCTTCGATGCTGGGTCGAAGGCAGAGCGCGCGCTGCAGGGAAATTGAGAAGAAGAACAAGCCCTGGCCCGAGCTCCGCATCACATACATCAGCACCGAGTGTCAAAATTGTGAAATAGTGGGCTTTTAAGGGGTAGAATTGGAAGGAAACTCTGGAATGGCAGTTTCGTAATTTGTGACAATGTTTCGGGAAAAATGAATAGTTTCAAAATTATTTTCCTGCATTTTATTACTTACAAAAATTTATCAACATAAGGTATTCTCACTTTACTATATATATCTAGATATTTCATTAACAATAAAAATGCATTTTGTTCATTCGTTTTTATGAAAATTGTGAATAATCATTTCTGGATGAGTATTTTACGAATTATGATTTTTCGCCATAGACGTGCGAGGCAGCATATGGGGCCCCACATTTCGATTTTCGAAAGTTCCAAATATCATGAATTTAAAAAGAAAAATTAAAGTGAGTCGAATTGATGAAGAGAAAGGGACGAGAAAAGTGTAGTTATGGTCTAAATAACACGGACACCAACACACGATCTCGACACGAGACGTCGACACATCGTTTTTCTAAAAACAGAAAATTCCAACACATTGAGATACGTTGTATATTAAATGTATATATGTATAAATTATCATTTTATGATTATTTCAATCAAATTAATTTAATTAAAATTCATAAATAAATAATAATAAAAACTTAGAATGAATTTACATTGAAACATTAATCCACTATTTATTAATATCATTAATTATTTTAATTTGACAAATTCAACTCCATTCTAATAATCTATAAAACTTGGAAAGAAAAACAAGCAATTCCTATTTTGAACTCGGGTGTCAAGCGTGTTAGAAGAAAAGAGAAAAAAAAATTAGGGGTGAATTGTGTATCATTAGAAATAAGAGTCGGAAGAGAAGAGAAAACTAGATTTTTCTTCTTTCCTTAATTGTTATTTTTATTATTGTTTTTTTTTTATTTTTTACATATGTACATTTTAACTTCTCATTTATTGAAAATTTTTAAAATTGATTTCACGTGTCGGAAACTCACATGTCGGAATTCCAACTCGAGAGTTGGAGAGTGTCGAGAAAGTTGACTAGACGTTAGATTTTCCGACACAATATCGAAGAGTGTCTAAAAGTGTTAGAGAGTGTCGGACACATATCGAAATATCCAATACAATAAAAAGACTCTCTAAGAATGGTGGTACTTCTTAGATTATGGTGTTGCGATATTTGGGATGTTATAGATGGGAGGTGAAGAAGGGATTTGCCAAGTTTTTTTTTTTTTACGAGTTTTTCCCCTAGTAAATTTTGAGTTAGTAATTGTGTTTCAACTCCATAATTTGAATTAAGATATTCATTTTTTGAAAAATTAGTAAGTACAAGGATGCTACTATTCAATCACGAGAGAATTACATGGGAGGTGAAGAAGGGATTTGCCAAGTTTTTTTTTTTTTTTTTTACGAGTTTTTCCCCTAGTAAATTTTGAGTTAGTAATTGTGTTTCAACTCCATAATTTGAATTAAGATATTCATTTTTTGAAAAATTAGTAAGTACAAGGATGCTACTATTCAATCACGAGAGAATTATATGGGAGGTGAAGAAGGGATTTGCCAAGTTTTTTTTTTTTTTTACGAGTTTTTCCCCTAGTAAATTTTGAGTTAGTTATTGTGTTTCAACTCCATAATTTAAATTAAGATATTCATTTTTCGAATTTGTTCGTGAAATTCGTAAGTACAAGGATGCTTCTATTCAATCACGAGAGGATTATACTTATAGGTGATGTCTTTCATGACAAATTCGATAGCTATTTTCTTCTTCTTCTTTTTTTCAGAAAAAGAATTTCCTTCTTTATTTTTTTTTTTTTTGCCTTGACAATATTCGAGGTCCGATGAATATTATTATTAAAGAAATTATTATTATTATTATTATTATTATTATTATTAGGACATGCATTCCATCTCTCTACATAGTTTTCTTAATCTAATGTCCTATTCGTGGCGCAAGCACCACGTTTTGTTTAAAAGAAAATAAAATAAAATATTCCAATATATTTGTTTTTACTGTAATTCATATAATTTATCAAAAAAATTTCTGTTAAAACAATAATTTCTGGTATAATTCATATAGTCCAACGTCCCTCCAATTCACCTTTCCATCCCAATGATGGCCCTCCACCGACCGCTCTCCAACCGTCTCCTCTCCAAGCTCCCTCCTTTCCATCCATCATGGCCTCGCGTCGCCCGGTTCTCCGCCGCGACGGACGGCGGCGCCCCCTCTCCGCCGTCCTCCGCCGCCGCTCCCCCGCCGTACGAGAGCTCTCCACCCATCGACGCCGGATCGTCGATCCGGAAGCCGATCAGCCTGTGGCCCGGCATGTACTTCTCTCCCGTCACCAACGCCCTGTGGGAAGCGAGATCCAAGATGTTCGAGGAGGTCGGCGGCGCCGACTTGAGCGGGAAGGCGGCGCCACCGCCGCCGGAGAGCGAATTGGTCCCGCGGAGCCCGTCTAGGAGCAGGACGAGCATTTTCTACAAGTTCTCGAGCGATTATGTGCTCAGAGAGCAGTATAGGAATCCTTGGAACAAGATCAGGATGGGAAAGCTGGTGGAAGATATCGATGCTCTCGCTGGGACCATATGCTATAAGGTAAATGAACGAGCTTTGAACGACTATCGGATGGCGATGCCATATACTCTGCGGATGTTTTTCATGCTAAAGCTTTCTCGATGCATATTCTATGGTCTTTTTCTGCGGAAGATGAATTGATGAATTCCTGATACAAAACTGACTGATGGCGGTGTTTGGCGGGCGGGTAATTGTTTCTAGTATTCTGCGATTAGTAGTTTGAATGTCAAGTCCTTGTTTGAATAATCTAGAATCGGTCATCTGGTATCAGAGAGAAGTTCATTTCTTAGACGAAAATATCGAACAACATGCTACTGACTTGCTGTAAGCAGTACCTTGTCTCTATCATTTGTATAGGAGCATGTCCAAATTCTCATTAATTTTTGTACTTATCATGTTCTGCGATCAGAGGCTTAATGCTTAAGTTCTCTAGTGATCAGTTGTAGTTCATATAGTGTGGAATTCATCATTAAAATTGTGTGTAACAGGACATCCGCTGTTGAATTTAGCCTTTTTCTTTTGGACCGGCACTGCTCCAGTGACGATGGCACCACGAGGCCTCTATTACTAGTAACTGCTTCTGTAGACAGGATGGTTCTCAAAAGGCCAATCCGTATTGACATGGACTTGCAAATAGCAGGAGCTGTTACATGGGTCGGGCGCTCATCATTGGAGATCCAACTGGAAGTAAGTCCACAGAAGGTGTTATTTGAAACAGTGCTTCCAAATGACGATAGTATGCTGCTTTCTTTCCTAGAGTTGATGACATTGCTTTGTTGGCTTATTGGACGAGAACATACATTTCCATCTGCTGCCACTAAGCAGTTGCAGGAGTCACGTTACTCCTGGCCCCAAAGGATGGTGTCACATTGATGGCCGTGCCTTAAGTATATGTTTATTCTACACAAACCATACTTGTTCTTGCATGATTTCGTTTCTACTTGTAAAAATTGTGGAGAAATTTGCTAATTTGCTACCAATCCACCATTCCGTTATTACAAAAAATAAATACATAAAATAGTAAACCCGTACATACTATGGAGAAGCTTGCTAATCTACATCCTCTTGCCAAGAAGTGTTGGTTTGTCAAGGTTTTGACATGTTAGTCAAGCACAATATTCAGATATCAGATCTTCATAAATTGTTCTTTCCATGATATAGTCTTATGATTGATCCATGCTGCTGTTTACTTTAAACTGGCAATTCCATGCAGAATCCCAGGATTCCTCAGATTCAGTTGCATTTACTGCCAATTTCACATTTGTGGCTCGTGATTCTAGAACTGGGAAATCAGAACCAGTTAACCCTATCTCACTGGAGACAGAGAGAGAAAAATTACTCTGGCAAGAGGCAGAAAATAGGATTATAATGAGGAAAAAGAAGAGAGAAGCACGTAACAGAGATACTAAGGTAGAGGACTTGTCCAGGCTGCAGGCTTTACTTGCGGAAGGTCGTGTCTTCTGTGATATGCCAGCTCTGGCAGACAGAGATAGCATTCTGATAAAGATATACTTGTTTTGAGAACTCGCTAATATGCCGGCCACAGCAAAGGAATATCCATGGGAGAATATTTGAAGGATTTTTAATGCGAAGGGCTTTTAAATTGGCCTTTTCAAGCACATATGCCTTTGCTGGTGTGGCACCCCGGTCCGTTAAAGTTGACCATGTTGATTTCTTGAGACCGGTGAGTACTCATCCTGCGCATGATGTATTTGTAAGTGTAGGTGATGCTGTTGCATGACTTAGCTGCTGGCTGAGTGGGGAACCGTGGCAATCAGCAGAAATGGTCGCACATGTGCCTTCACTCTTGCAGTCTGAGGTATATGAGTAAAATTATGGATCTGTTAAGTGGAAGATCATAATATGAAGGATATTATTTTTGGGATGTTGGTGGATGTTGGTAATTGTTCCGCCTCAAATGCTGCATCCTGTATACGTAGCTTGACATTCCAGCTGAACCCCTGACAGATGTCGAAGTTGTGGCTCATGTGATGCAACCTGAGCTCAGGTCAAGCGAGGTACGAGCAGCCCATGTGTGTTACATTTTTTTTTAGCAAATTTTGATACCCTTCCGCTCCTCTGATCAGAACTTAAAGGATGCTGTTGTTCTGGGATTTATCTATTTACTCCCACCTTCTTTTGGACCCAAACTATCTACCATCCCTTAACATAATGGTCGTGCATGATAAAATTCAAACGGAGAAACAAGAACGAACTGGTCACTTAGTTGGGGGATACTGAAGTCTGCCCTTAATTTTCAAGAACGAACTGCATAATGAAATGAATTTTTGTGAAGTCACCATATGAGAATAAAGTGGTTCAGGAATGGTGGATTCTAGTCTGTGTTACAAATGCGGTTTGTCTAAACCCATGGCATCGAAGATTGATGCTCGAATGCAATTCGCCTTCTTCATAATCAGGACAGCATTAAGCCAATTGGCAATACACAAACAGAGAGCCAGATATCTACTATGACGACTTGCTTAATTAGGAAGAGCTAGAGCATTTCAAAGCCCTCGTCAAGCAATTCACAAATGGAATTCATGAGATGCAGGATTATCAGTGAGAATCACCAATCAGCTCTAAAATTTGGAATATGTTCACTTTTCCACAATTCTAGAGCCGCGTTGACCTGCAACCAAGAGTGTACCCATCAAACATTATATCTACGTAACTCCAACAAGCAACATTAAATAGCACCATCGACACTAGGCCCCAACTGCCTGAGTCCGCTTTGAAGTGCTGATGTACAGAACCGCAGTAAGTCATGCCATTTAGGACCAGCCGAATTCAGTAAAGATAAGACTAAAACATCAGAAATTTTGGATACATCATTACCGTTATTTCCTCAAATAAAAGCATCGCCATACTTGTTTTTCAGCTGCCGCTGACGTACTCTTCCGTCTGTTCCATTGTTATGTTCATATATCCAGCCGGGCAGGCTAGAATACCTGCATAAAACTCCAAGCCATCAGAACATATAAGAACACCACACAACTTCAGGCAGCACAAGATTGTGGTTCTGGACTAATCATCAGTATAGCCTGCATATAGCATGGGAAGGAGAACATGCTTGTCAGGAACATTTCAGATTAACTAATCTAGTATCATCCTACTCACCTTTCCTCCAGGTCTCACGCCCCAAGCACCAAGGTTAAATTACTAGAAGTTGACAAGAAAAAACTTGGTCAAGGCACATAAAGTGCACACTCCAGCTTTTCCTCTATCAGGATTTACTACAAATTGTAAATTGAGAAAGCTCACTTGAGAAAACGACGGCATGAAAGGGTACTACCTGTAATGCCCTCATTTTCTTGATAAGGACATCGGAATGGATCAAATGGCTTTCAAACCACCAAATCTTAATATCATCAAAGACCCCGCTTCTCCCTTTCTCTTTCTCTGCGCTTGTTCTCCCTCCCTCTCCCTCAACACCCAAGAGAAAAAAAAACTATGAAGTTTGAAAGCCAGGCTTCTTTTCTTATTCTCATGCAATCAAAGGAAGGTTGCTTGTATCTTGTAATTGAATAGCAGCATGTATGTGCAAGATCCTTGTTTTTGCAGTTTTCCAGTAAACAAAATGAATATCTTGTGCAATCATCATCAAATCTGCCCAACATCTATAATATTAATCCATTTCATCAGCAAAACATTTTTCATGCGTGTAGCTTGGTCAAATTAATTATAGGAGCACTCTTGAACTAATGGAAACCTTTTGGACAATAAGTCCAATTTGGTGAATAGAAGACAACTCAAATAATTTGTTTAGTGTATGTCTCGAAGTATTGGCTACAATCGGAACGTGATTGATCTGAGACACATTTAATAGTTTTTACTTTTTAGAGACAAAGTTTTGTTATTGAATCAACATCTCTTTTCTAAAAACGATGTGCTTGGAACAAATACTTACACAAATCCACCGATAAGAAAATCAATCGACTTATTTGCTATGTTGAAACCATACCATGTAATTGAAACGTAATAATCAGGGAGAAGTACTTCCATCAAATTAAATAAAATGGTGAACTATGTTGAAACTGAAAGGATTAATTTGTTTTGGTAGGTCGTGTCATCTTTGTATTAATTGTCAATCGTGCCAAAAGGGTGGGTAAGACTCTAGCGAGGGACACCAATAAGCGATAATGTAGCATATTGGAACAATGCTATTGGGTCATATTAATAAACTTCTCGTCAACGAGAATCAAGGGTTCAATTTCATTTGTGATCCGGTTACATCAGTTATCACTTTGAGAAAAAGCACGATTGACTAAAACAATGTATGTGTCCCATGATCCAAGTATTCACGTTAAGGGTGTGTTGGCAACTTGCCAAATAGTAACTAATTCTATTTTTTTATTTCTGGAAATAGATTTGGAACAGAATCAAGGATTAAAAGAGAGTTATTTTTTTTTGTTCTTGGGAACAATTCTAGAATCAAGCCAATCCAAATTTCATTTTTTTTCTTCTTCTTTTCTTCTTGTTCTTCCTCCTGCTCCCTTCTTCTTCCACCGTCGCCACCGTCGGCTGCCACCGTTGTTGGCGTTCACCGCTGCCAATCGCTGGCGATCGGTTGGGCAAGGTCCGTAGACTTGCCCAACCACTGGCAAGCCTAGTCCCTCCCTTGACCACTAATGAGCCTCGCCTAGCTGGGCGAGGCTCGACCTCGCCGAGCCTAGGCTCGGTCAAGCTTCAACTAGTTCTCGGTGAGGCTTGACCGATGAGGCAAGGACTCACCGAGGCCGGCGACGCTCCGGCAAGACCACCGGCCCTCGTTTGGCCAGTCACCAGTCATTCTAAGGCCGACAATTGGTCAAAGCTTGAAGAAGAAGAGAAAGAAAATATAAAAAAAAAAAAAGTAATAAAATTATTAAAAAAATTAAAAGAAAATGTTTTGGATTAGAAATTTTGAGGATCTGTATCAAACGTAATTCTATTCCGCGAATAGAAATTTTAGGCAGTTATGAAACGCCTTCAAATGCTTAGAAATTGTTCTTAGGAACAGAATAGAAAATAATCATTTTTGATTAGAAATTGTTCCTGAAATAAAATGGTTATCAAACACACCCTCGTCTTTTATCTTGGTTTATCCCATTACTTTATGCTTTAATTTCTTTACAGACATATTCTCCTCAAATTTAAATTCTTTTTTTAATGAAAAACATGTAATCTATATTCACAAATTAAAATGACACTCAAATGACAATACAAGATGACTCAAGATGACTCAAGATTCACGATGAAATGCTTGAGAGTTTCTTTATGAACATTCACTCTTGCAGCACAAATTTAACATGTAAAATGATACTCAAATGCAATGACGTGAACATGTACTCAAACCTTATAACATGAAGTTTAAGTGTCAAAAAGACATTATCACAAAATTTAGACTCTAAATGTCTCAAACAAGCATGTCAAGATGCATAAATGACAAGATTTCATTTTAGCATTGATTTCACAAAATGTGCACAATTTCAGCTATCTCAAGTCGTGCAAAAATCTTATGAAAATCCTACATATAGAATATGCGATGATGAACGTTTCTTATTAAGGATTAAAAACCTAAATGAAACCACACAAAGCACAGCAAAAATGACAAGACAGATATGTACATTTAGACTATATACCGATGCGGCACATTTTCACTTTAACTCATGCAATTAACTCACTTGCCAATGTCAAAACTTTACAAAATATACATCAATTAAACATATGTATCATATATTTCAACTTTCATAAGGGATTTGAGACCAAATAAGTGCATTTGTGGACTCAATTTCATCAAAACAGAATTCTGACCAATGCAAGACAATATTGTTTTATGTTTAGATTAAATGATTTTGACCTAGTTAAACATGTCTAAAAATTTTGAAAAAAAAAAATATAGGACATGTACAACACTCAGACAAGCAACTTTCATGAAGGAAAGTCATTCCAGAACTTAACACAAAAATTGATACAAAAATGGCAAAATCATAGATCAATACTGAACAAATTGACCTAGGCTTAGATCTGAGTATATCTGACCTACTTAAGCACATCCAAAAATCATGAAAAAATTACAGGATGTGCACAAAATAATTTGGAACAAAACTTATCAATGCAAGATTGTCCAAAAATCATCACAGAATGTTACGCAAAAATAGTAAAATCTCATTTCGGAGCAAAAACATAATCGAAAATCCAACTGAACTACAGCAGAATCGCTAATCTTCAGAGATGTTTTTAGAGGGTCAAACAATATTCGATTGGGGCGTGCGACCTATCATTTCGAATCTCGGGATGTCTATTATATAATCCTAAGAGGATTCGAATTGAAACGAGGTCGTTTTGGACTTTGTTTTGGCCAAACAGCAACCTAAGTACAAACATACGAAAATTACAGATTCATATTTCTAACACTCAATCAAACGCAAAATTGTTCTCAATCAATCTTCAATCTCAACAAATCATCGAATGATCACATAAACCACATATCTAAATATATTTCATAGAGCTACTCGCGAATCCTAGCCCCAGTCGAATAACTATTAAATGGGACTGTAAATTCATGAACGATTCTTGGATTTGAATCCAAAATTGTCTTTTCTTAATTCTAATTCTAATTATATAAGAAAATCCAAATTGATACATAACTAATCAGTATTGATTCTTTTCCATAAAAAAATCCTTTCTAATTTCCATTATAACAGCAAATAGAAGTATATGTAAACCCCATAACATAAATTGTTATACAAATATCTAATCAGTATTGATTCTTTTCTTATTCTTATTCCATGGTATTTAAGGGTGGGGGATTCGAGTTTAAGATTTTACCTTTCTTGTGTTCTCGTCAATTATTTTTACGCAATCAGACGAAGCCTTCACCGCCAGAGCTCAAACGACACTTCGAAGTTGACGAATGGACGTCGTGGATCACCAAGGAAGCGGCTGGACCGTCGATTTAGGCGCCAAAACAGAACCGGTCCAATTGGACCGGTCCTCGCGCTTGCCAGAGAAGATCGGTCACCGGAGATGCTCCGACCGTCAATAGGTCAGCGTGGGTAGGTGCGCCGATCGAAGTCACCGGACCTTCAGTTCAGGCGGTGGGAAAAAAAAAAAAAAATAGGTCTATATCTGACTGGTTTTGGACCTCCAGGATGAAGATCAGCCACCGAAGACAGATCCATGGCTGTTTGCTCAATCCCTGACCTCTGGACGGTCGGGGATACACTTGAAAGCAGTTCGGGAATGGCCAGAGGCTTGGGGAAACGGCCGTTGGACGTCTATCAAGAAGAAAACGGCACCGATTCCACCACCGGCTCAAACGCCTACGACTCCTGAGCTGTGATCAAGTCAGAACAGAGACGATCAGGAATCACCAGAGGAGATGGCAGTCTTCAATACTCCGGAAAGCAAGTGAGGGAGGCCGGTGGAGGTTGTGGATAGAGGTGCTCGACCGACGAGGTTCCGATGAGCGGCGATTTAGGAGCAGCAAGAGAGGCGACGTGAGAAAGGTGGTGGGAGAGAATGCATGAGTGGGAATCAGAGAGAGAGAGAGGAGAGATAAAATAATCCCATATCTAGTTTTCTATATAAAAAAATCCGGCCCCCCTTTTCTAAAAAGAAAAAATCCTATTTATATATGTTTAAAGGATGGAATCCTAGCCCTTCGATTGATCTAAAGGCTAAAATATCATCTCATTTTTAACGAATCCTAGATAACATCCTAATTAGGCACATGTTAATTTCAATGTTCATGATGCATTCTCAATGGATGGTGATGATCTAATATTCAGGTAATAGATTAGATGGGGTCCTTTTGTAATTTCACTAAACTTGGGGGCAAATTTGCAAATTTCATAAAATCTAGGAAAAATTTTGGAATTTGAAAATTAAGGGTATAAATGCATTTTCCATGAAGTGGGTCAGCTGAGGGTGGTTTCCAGCCAAAAAATGATAGGAAAAATTCGCCGATCAACACCAGGTTGACCGGGTTGAATTTTTTGTTCGAATTTTATTCTGATTTTTCTGGTTTTGCCCAATTTAAACAAAACCAAATATTTCTACATGAATTACATCAAATGAGGTGCAACTGGGCAATCTCAAGTCGACTAATTGGGCACAAAATGTTTAAATTCATTGAATTCCTATTGAAGCGAGGCCACAAGTTAAACTCATATTTTAAATTGAATCTCAATTGGCCAAATTGAGGCTTAATTATTTCAATATCATTTTAGTTTAGAATGGGCCAAGTCAAATTTTATCAATTGAAGCATCTTAGCCGGGTTTTCTAACCTTTGAATAAGTCAAATCAACCAAACTAGAATGTACCTAAGTGAATCTCCCAAAATTGATCCCGCATTTGGTCTTATCTTAAGAGAATGAGTGAAATGTAATCGTCCGTTCGTAAGTCATGAAGAATTGATTTTGGTCCCCTAATTAGGGCTCATAACGACAATTCTCATTTTGACTTAGTAAATTGTGAAATTGATTGCACAAGTAGATTACAAACAGCCCTTAAACCAAATGTCAAAAAAGGAATTACTCCTAATTATGACTAGAATAAAAGTAATTTTATTTTTGGTCTATTTAGAATTTAAAACTGAAAAAATTCAGAAATCAAGGTTCTTAATCGAATTTAATGAAATTATTAACACAAAAATAAAATTGACATTAAAAGAAATGTATTTTGTGGATTTTTGAATTTTTGAATTTTTTTGTCAAAAGTTTGACCAAAAGTCAACCATTTAGTTAACTTTTCCTAAAAGGTTGATTTTTTGGTCAAATCTTTGAACTTTCAAAAAATTGATTTGATAAAAGTGAAATTAAAGATAAATGTAATCTTTTTGGGTAAAAAGTTAATTTTTGACCCTGGGTTGACTTTTGGTCAAAAGGTTGACCAAAAAGTCATCCCGGAAATCAATCGTTTGACTTTTCGAGTTTTTATTGAAAATGAGCTAGAAATTGCTTAAAAACAACAATGTAAAAGAAAGAAATGAAAAAACGACACATTTTGGTCAAGAGATGGGGTTCTGTCACGATTAGAAACCCAAGCCTCGATTTTTAATTTTTAATGACGTATCGACTAAAAATCGGATATCAACTAGAGAGAGAGAGAGAGAGAGAGAGAGAGATCTATGTTTAGTGAAAGAAAATATCTGCAAAATGAGCCCCCTTCAAAAAATCGACGGAAAATCCTTTTATACTAATCTCAAATTTATCGATCTTAACCGTCGGTTCAATCCGATGGTCAAAAAATTGATCTAAGGGGAAAATTAAAATTTTAGCTAAACACCCTTAGGATGCATCGTATGATCGATTGGATAGGTCCAACTTTCCAAAATTTGGATTTAAAACGAGAATTGCGCTAAGGGCCTAATTAAGGACTAAATCGTAAATTTCCAAAATTCAGGAGTTATTTTGCAAAATCATGAAATTGTGAGGGTATTGGGGTAAATTTCACATGGTGAAGATCCCAGAACTAATCTTTGGAGGTCCAGAACCGGCCGACAATAGGTTGAACCGACTTGCCCAGCTGATGGCCAAATGGACTGGTCGAACCGGTCAGACCGGTTCACGTTGATTTGATTGGTTTTTGACTAGTTCTGGCCAGTTCTTATTGATTCTAGATCGTGTGGTCCGTGAGGGTTCAAAACTTATGCAATTTGGTCCTTGAGGGACCACACTGAAGAGAAAAATTGAACAATTTGAGAAAAAATTGTTTGATTTTGACCCAATTATTTAAATCCTGTGAATACAATCTATGGGTTTTGTGTTGACTTAATTGAGTGATTATTGTGAAAAACAACATACCTAAACCATGGGTACGTGATATCAAGTACTATAGGCTAAAATGAGCAATTTTGCAATTCTTTGGTCAAAATTACAAATTAATTGAAATTGAATTCAATTAATATTGCAATAAAACTTTTGGACTGAGTCCCCATACTTAGGATAGTCTATTGCAATTCAAATTGACTTTGAATTAAAGCCACGAGACTTAGGCCAAAAATGAATGAAGGTCTAATATGAAAATTGGACCTTGATTCATGAAATTGAACCATAGTCTTGAATGGGTCAATCAAAATTTCTTCAATTAAAACTTGATGGCTCGATTTTCTTACATTCAAGAGAGAAAAATTCTTCGAATTAGCAGGTTCTTATGTGAATTTTTCAAAACAGACCGTGAATTTTGACTTATCTTAGAACAATGAATGGAAAAAAAGAGTCCGTTCGCGAATCATGAGAAATCAATTTTGACCCCTTAATTATGGCTTAAAATGGTGACTCGACTTTCAACATGGCAATGCTCAAAATTGAATGAACTAGTGGATTAAAAATAGTCCCTAGACGAAATGTCGTAAAAGGAACCATATTTAATTATGATTAAAACAAAAGTAATTTTATTTTTGGTCGATTTAGAACCCAAAACTAAAAAATTCGAAAAATAAGGTTCTTAATTAATTTCCTAAAATTTTTGACACAAAAGTCAAATTGACACTAAAATAAAGTGTTTTGAGAATTTTTTTCCAAATTTTTTGTTAAATTATTAACCAAAAGTCAACCGTTTAGTTGACTTTTCCTAAAAGGTTAATTTTTCAACCAAATTTTTGGATTTTTGAAAAATTGATTTGACAGAAGTGAAATTAAGACTATTGAACATCTTTCTAGACAAAAAATCAATTTTTTATCTAGGACTTTTGGTCAAAGGGTTGACCAAAAGATCAACATTTGACTTTTCAGTTTTTTCTTGAAAATGAATAGGAAAAAACTTAAAAGCAATAATGCAAAATTAAAAAAAAAAAAAGACACTTTTTGGTCGAGAAACAAGCTCCGTCACAATCACAAACCAAAATCTCGATTTTTTTTTTTATCTTTTTGACGCGTCGACTAAAAATCAAGTGTCAACACCAATAAAGTATCTATTTCACCCAAATCTTTCATTTTAAAAATGAAAGTTATATACTTCTATGTCTTAATGATTCCAGTCATATTAATTCAAGTAAATTCCAATCAAGGATAACATTATCAATCAAGAATCCAGCAAATCTTGATCATGTATGGCAATTCCAACTATGAAACGACCGAATACTGGACATATATAGCTCTTTTAACCATGATGCCAACAAATCCCAAAATAGTACAATATTACTAACATGAATTTTCTCTTTCAACTCCCAATACAAAAATATATGCTAACGTGATCAAAGCAGCATCAAATTTGCGTGAAACTTTTTTTTTTTGTTGGTCAAAAGATAGTTGTCATTGCTAATATGTCGTGGAGCCGCAACTAAGTTCGAAATCATTACATAATAAGATTCCTCCCTCAAGTTGGGGCAGGAGCGCTTTGCAGTCCTCTAATATTGGTTCCAAAGTCCATGGGCTTGGTGCTAAGCCCATCACACTCTCCACTACAGTTTGGTTGTTAGATTGTACTTCCCCTTTGGAGTCCAGAAGGAACGTGCTGCACTTTGTTCCTCTTTCCTTCGCCACTTTCTGCAAGACTGCACGAAGAGCTAAAGTCTCCACTTTCATGGCAGAATCGGCGTCGATTTCTTTTGCAAAACCATCTCTGAGGACCCCGTTCTCATCCCTACAGATCCCGGCGACTGTTCCCTTGCTCTGGTCTTCCGTCCACGAAGCATCAACGTTAAAGTTGAAAGATCCCTTTCCTGGCGAAGCCCATTTTGCAGGTTCGTCTGTGCGGTTATTGCTGCACTTTTGTTTCTTGGGGTTTCATATGTTATAAAGCTCCTGATCTGCTTTTGCTTCGTGCACAGCTTCGCAAGGTCGAAGTTGTTTGCCTTTGAAGACTACTGCGTTCCTCAACTTCCAGATCTGCCATAGAACGTCGCCTACTAGCTCCTTCAGCCAATGGTTGCTGCAAGAGGTGAGTGTTTCTAACAGCCATTTATCTATTCTGGTGATGTTGTTGGGGGACTACTTGCGTGAAACTTATGCCGTGAATAGATCCTTAAATCACGACAGAAAAGTCAGGCTCATTCTTAACAACTTTTGGGCACATCAACTTGGAGCACTATGTCCGAATTTAACATGAGTTGCCCATAACACTTTATGTCGCATGTGTATCATTTTCTTTGTTGTGGAAGTCTTAAATAGGGCATATCGAATCTCTTCAACTCTACCATTATCCTGCAGATGGAATTGAACACCCACGCCAAAAAATGACTAAAGACTAATAACAAGTATGAAACCCTCAATGACAAATAGTATAACAGTTTACATGCTGAACATGGAGATAAAAACATTGCATACCTTAGCGTATAAGTCAATAAGCAATTTAGTATATTTCAGTTGCCCGCATACCAGACCTTATTCCTTGACTACTCCACTGGGCGAGAAGTCCTTTTGAAGCACCGCCCCCAAAAACCATCAAGAAGTACCGTACGCTTCTTCACTCGACAGTTTCTCCCAATTTGCCCATCTTCCACTACCAATTCCGATGACGTTAACTCCACACTTATTGAGTCTCAACGTCGTTTTTACGAGATGAGACGCGGTCTCGCGTGATATGTCCATGATGGATTTCGCATCGTGAGCAAGAGCCTCGTAATTCAAGACTCCGTCATCCTTGTCTTCTCCGTCACAATAGAGGTCGTCAAAATTAGTAGTGTTGAGTCCCAAGCCAAGCATCAAATACAGAGACATTGCCAGGCCGGCAAGGTCATTGGTGAGGCTTGATCTCACCTAGCCATTTGGGAGGCTCACCCTCGCCAGCCCGACAATGGTGAGTCTCACCCTCGCGTGGCACTTTCTATCCCAATTAATTGGCAAAACATGAAAATATCTAGGACTTAATTGGTATAATTAAAAAGTTTCGGATTAAATTGAAAAAAATATAATAGATTTACGACTTTTTGGATAATTTTTCCAAGTAATATATATAGAGAGCTTCATGCATCGAGGGTATTCTAAAAGATACACTTGAATTTACACGATCAAACCTCCATGTTTCGTCAAGGCCCACTTCCTGTTGTGCCTTACGGTGCATGGCTGTGCCCTTTACCTAGCGTGGACGCCACGTTGGTGGTCAATACAACCACAACCCATCTTGCAAATCGCCTTATGCACAGATCTAATCAGAACTATCGTGTGGAACTTGGCTACAGGCTATGGATTGAAAGTTCTATGTTCCGAAAGAGCTTACATCATGTTCTATTTTTGTGGGATCATTGTCATATGTTTTAAAAACTTAAGCCCTTGTTAGAAGGGCATAGTAAAAATCCGATATCTTTATCAAGAGAAATTGCCAAGGGAATTCAAGCCCGTCAACATACTCAGTTAGATCTATCTTTACTAAAAAATTTAAATCAATAAATTATAGACTAACTAGGATATATTAATTGCTCAATACACCTATATCATAACAATCTCCGCTGCGGGTGAGCTCAGTGTTAACTATACTCCCCCCCTAATATTTAAATTTTCTTACACATCGTTAATTGACCAGCCTTGTTTGAGTTCTCTGCTGCTTTGTGCGCGCGTTTTCGTTCGCTAGTTTGGCTCTCTTTTGGTGGAGATAAGGTGCTTCGTGTTAGACTTCTTTTCTTTTCCTTTGGTGGATGCTTTGAATTCTAGTGCTTCTAAAAGAAGACGGATCTAAGTCTGAATAGGAATAGACTTGGGTTTGTCTATAGTGGTGAGACAGAGAATGCCATAGATTTTCTATTTAGCGTATCGTCTTACGGATATGTCTCTCTGTTCGTGTATTGCCAATTGGCTTAGCGTTTACCTGTTTATGAAGAAGGTGAATTGTATTTAAGCATCAACCTCGGATGCCATCTACCTATGTCTGTATAATTGATTCAATTGCAAAAGCACATGGAATTATTGATATCATGTCTGATAGAATATACGAAGTCATATTTTGTGCTCACAAAAGGAAGAGTTGGATTAGATTAATTAACCAGTAAAGTGATATCACCACCTCCAAATTTATAAGTCCTCGCTTGAAACTTATACCTTTGGTATCTCCTACAAAGCAATAAATTACGAGAATAACAATGGCGTTTTAGTTGGTCCAAATTGCTTAGCGATAGTAGAATGCTTCAACACATTCATGTCGTTGAATATGAATACATAATATTGATATTTCTAAATCTATAGCCTGTTCATGAGAAAATCACCGCCCCTTGTGTAAATTTACAATTTGTCCTTTTCCCTGGATAAGCATGACTTATTCGGCATCTTTATATATATATATATATATATATATATACTGGTTATACACTTAGTACGAGTAGACACATGCGACGCTTACTATGAGGAACGAAAAAGCAACATTCTTGGCATGAGTCACAATGATACACGAACAAGTAAATTCTACACATACGAACATCTGTAGAAATGTCATGGCGATGGAATACAAGACAGCTGATGCAGTTGAAATATCTAATTCCAGAATTGATTAAACATGCCACCCCATTCAGGTTTATAGAGACAACCGAAATGAAGCATCAATAGCCAAACAAAGGCTAGAAGTTCTCCACCTTTGCTCAGCACCTTCACATGTGCCTCTCCCTTAATATGAATTGCTGTATATGACAACATCTCAACCCACACTCCACTTATCACCTTCCACTTCCTATCGCCGTGGATTTCCATCTTTCGAGCCAAATCGGCCCCTAAGTTGGGCAGGGATGACGAATATGAGTTTCCTGAAGGAGTCTCATACAATCTCTTGCATAGCCCCTCCACATCCATGATCGCCTCACTGAATTGACGCCGTAAAGGAATCAATGCCGACTCTGAATGCATTTGGGCAATTCCTGCTATAGCGGACACCAAATTAGACTGATTAAGTAAAAGATACAACATGTAGTCCGAAAGGATCTTGCTAAACTCCCTTTCATCATTTCTCGCTGTAAATGGCTTCTCCCAGTTGTAGCAGATTTCAGTAGCAAGATGCCATCTTATAATATTGAAGTCAAAGGTGTCCTCGGTGTACCCTAAAAGATTACGGCAATCGCACCCCATTGGGCTACTCTTGAGAAACAAGTCACCTCTAGCCTCAAATATCTTGCTCACCTCTGTATGATCTTGTGCATCCTTAGATTTACGTCTCACCTCCTCAAAGATAAAAATCCATAGCCTCTTAATAAAAGGATTCTGGGAGACATACTTCGTATTCGCAATCATTTTTAGCTTCCTTTCCGTGTTTCTCAGGCCACACCCTCCAATGATTGTTTCACTTGCTTGATGGAAACAAGAGATGATCTTCTCAGTAATATGAAATGGAAAATTGCGAATATTGGAGAAAGTAATAATGCCCCGGTGTTGATCATGCTTATACATCTTTCTTGGACTCTCCTTGAAAAACTCAGAGAAAAGGTTGCAAGCATAAATGGATTCTGACCACCTTCGAAATATTAATGGTGTATCTAAGACCGCATAAGTAACATTGGCATTAGGTCCTGCTTCACATATGGCAAATCGTGGCACCCTGAGTACATCCATGGCGGACAACAACTTGTGGAGGAATGCATCTAGTTTAAATGATCTTGTGTTGCACCACTTGATTTCGGCAAGAGTCCAATCAGAGAAAATGAGCATGACTAGAGCTATCGCATCAAGAGCAATACCTCCCAAAAGAAGGAAATAAGTAATTTCCACATCGATTTCCAGGAGGTGATGCTTTTTCAATCGATTGAATAGGAAGAATGCCATTACAATGTTTGTGAAGGCTATGAAGCGGAAAATGTAGCTCCAATTCGAACGTATTGCTAATGCTTTTGTGTGGAGCACCTCGTACATGAAATGTAGTTCAACTGATATCACCCTCAATGCATCCATTGCAGAAACTTTGTGAAAATATCTGCGGCTTATTGCGCGTTGTCGACCTGTGTAGAGGAAATCTATGAGGAAGACCTTGAAAATTTGAAAGAAATAGTAAGCATGCTTTACCACAATGCTCTCGGCAAGCATTGCTTCTTCTTCTTCCTTCGCTTGAACATTGAGTTCTTCAATTAACTCGTTATCTGCATCATCTGATATCATGTGCTGTGAGTACACCCATTCCCTGAGCCTTGGGTGGCTTGAGAGATTAAGCGCCAATGTTCTCTCCGCATTTTTTGTGATTGCGGCAAGAAATACCAACATCGTTGGGATCACCATCGACTTGTCGTTGGGAAATATCTGCACAAAGATATAGATGGCGGCACTAATTTGGAAGATGAGACCGAGCAAGTGCCGTGGCCACAGTGAACTATCCTCCACAGAAAAGGCAACAATGGTGTCTGGACCGCCAAGATGCAATAAGAGAAATGAGCCCCAAAATGCCTGAAGTGCTCCGTCTACTTCAGCTGCACAAGCGCATGAATTGCCTTGGTTGTTAGAGATGACCCCGATTGCAAATGCAGCTACCCAGTCGGCCATCAAATAGGTCAACCACAAAAGCGAAACAATGTGATGGTTTGCTATTTTCTTTCTAAGGGGTGCAAACAGAATGAGAAAGATCTGAAGTGAGAGGCTTAGTATGACGAAACCTCGAATGTTCCATTCGTTCCATATATCCCAAATGGAGCTAAACATGTTTTTGGTTAGTCTCTTCTCTCAAATATAATTTCAGGGCAACAAGAAGGAGGAATGGTGAGGAATGTATATATGCATGTTAAAATGGTTCAATGTTTATGGTATCCAGTCAAAAACCAAGAAGGAAGAATAATCATGAACCAACTATTTCCCGTACAAAATGAAGCCCGTGATAGATCCAACTTTGAGTTGATTTAACCACTAGTGGATTAAATTGTGACAACCCAAACTCGGGGCTGTACGGAGGGATGGACTGAGATCGCCCTGGCAGTATGCGGGTGAGACTAAGGGTATGTCTCCCGTCCCACATCACTTAGGGGGGAGTCTTGGGCTAGTTTATAAAGGCTTGGGTTCATTTAATCTGTATAACGCGTTTTAAAGCAGTGATGACTCAGTGTCCAAAGCGGACAATATTATACAATGGGGCCCGGGTCGTTACAAATGGTATCAGAGCTGACTCCCGACCGCGTGTGGGGGCCACAGCGAGGACGTTGTGCCTTAAGGGGGGGAGAATGTGACGACCCAGACCCGGGCCAGTACGGAAGGATGGACTGAGATCGCCTTGGCAGTACACGGGTGAGGCTAAAGGCATGTCTCCCGTCCCACATTGCTTAGGGGGGAGTCCTGGGCTAATTTATAAAGGCTTGGGTCCCTTTAATCTGTATAATGTGTTTTAAAGCCGTGAGAAGTCAGTGTCCAAAGCGGACAATGTTATACAGTGGGGCCCGGGTCGTTACATAAATTAAATGTTTACGCTGGGTCATGTGTCCCCGAAAGTGGACGACACCATTAGGTTATTAATTGCTAAACCCGTCCATTACTAGGTACTTCACAAGGCATTTTAGCAATATATATATGGTACTCCACAAGACAATGAGAATGTCATTCACTCAATTTTGATCTTGATTCAACCAATGATAAAATTCACCATAAAGTTTGCTTTAGCCAAAGAAATGGGAAAACAAAATTGTTAGCGAGAGCCAAATTGGAGTCAAAATAAGTAGGACGCTCGAAAAAGGCGTCTCCCACCAAAGCAAGTGGCCATTGGTTTTCAATAAATCAGGAATCTCTCTTTGTACACATATTTTTTTCTTATTTTTTTCTTGATCATTGATTTCTACAACCTGAAATTGTTCCCTTACTTTCTTTTTCTTTTTAACTAGACAAGATTAGCTATTATAAAATTAAAATTTATAGGAAGAATATAAATTTTTTTAGTTAATATTGCACGGGCTCAATTTGACAAAACAAAATGAAGAGACAATCTGTGCATTAAGACACTAACGTGACTCAACATTCTACCAAATTTGATTTTGTGCAAGTTCAGAACATTGCGGGGAGACTGAAGAAAAGGGGCAAAAGAAGAAAATGAGTCGGGCTAAGGATTGTAGCATCACTTTATTTGACGGTTGCTTCTGGATACAAATTCATGACTCGAAACAATAAGCATCATCCATTTAATATATTTCTTCATGCATGAGATATTGTCAATAAGCAATAATTTTTACCCAATTCCATGGGCCACAAATCTTACATTGTTCTAGACAATGAACCTAAATATAAAGAGGGAAAAAGGTGAGAAATAGGAAAGAAAAGAATATATTGCCCTACATTGACAAAAGGCAAAATGATGAGAAAAGAGAACCCCTTCATATGGACAAAACTTATCGAGTTCATCCCATGCCAACTTTTAAAAAGATCATAATAAAGATAAAGAGAGATTCCTGATTTGTGGAGAACCTGTTGCCACTTGCTTTGATGGGATTCAGACATGCCTTTTTGGCTTATATCATCCACATGAAAGGGAAAGTAAACTTTTTGGCTGAAGTAAACTTTTGAGTGGAATTCTGTCAATGGTTGAATCAAGATCAAAATTGAGTGAAAGCCTTTCATTGAAAGCGCATTATCATCATCTTGTGAAGTACTTAATAATTGAGTGAAATGATATTATTCTTATCTCTGTTGAAATATGTGGTTCACGTTTTCCATTATCTTTGAAAGCACATTGTCATTGTCATTATTATATGCGGAATGATTAGTTCATGATTTCTTTTACCTTCTTGGATTTTTTAATTTGTACATTCTTCTGACGTATAAGTCAGGAAGCATCTCAACATGTATATATGCACATTTTGCTGTAATTTCGTTAAATCAACTAACGTTCAACATCACGCATCATTGAAATCTGCTGATAGGACACCTATCTCATAAAATTATTGTCTGATGGAGAAAATCTTACTAGTTTGATGCATGTAGCCATTCACTTGAACTGAAAAGTAAATGTGCAAATACCATCTCTACACGTAGTACTCTCTTCAGGTAGATAATTTTCCTTCTATGTTCAGTTACCTTAAACAGAATTTTCATCAACGCAATCCTTGTCAGCTAATCTTGTCTAGTTTGGGCTATGATAATTAATAATCGAGAAAATAAGAAGATAAGATAGATTCCTGGTTTGTGAAAACCTTTAGCCACTTGCTTTGGTGGGAGAAAGACGTGCCTTTTTGGAGCATCCCACTTGTATAAACTCCAATTTGGCTTTTGCCTTCTTCCTCTTTTCTTTGGCTAAAGCACACTTTTGGTGAACTTTTGTCCCGCGAAGCAAGATCATAATGAAGGGTTTAGCAATTAATAACCTAATGGCGTTTTCCACTTTTGTGGACCCACGACCCAAAGTAAACATTCAATTTAATCCACTAGTAGTTAAACCAACTCAAGTTAGATAAATCTCGAGCTCCATTTCATTCACGGAATGATTGGTTTACGATTTTTGCTCTTTTAGGTTTTTGCATAAAAACTATCTTTTGACAAACAAGGGACCGTCTCAATTTGTATATGTACATTCCTTGCTATTCCTCCCCTGCTATTCTTACTGAAATTATATTGCAAGGAGCGATCAAATTCAAACCTAGCATAGACATGGATTTTAACTTCATTGCGGATCTATGGAACAAATGGAACATTTAAGGTCTCGTCATCCTTGTCTAATATTTAAGCTAAAAATATTTAAGTATTACACTCCACTCTACGCTTAGTTGTAAATTTCTACTTTAGGACTTCCTTGTAATGTCTGCAAAGACTGTTTGCTTGATGCATGTAAACTCTCCTGCTGGATAGTTGAGAGGATAGTTTTGTTGCAATCAAAATTGTACTGGAAAGGGAAAATAAAATTTTAAGTAAAAACATGGCATTTAGCTCGTTTTTCTCTACGGGACAAATGGATCATCTAAGGTTTTATCATACTGAATCTCTCACTTCTAGTCTTTCTCTTTCTATTTGCTCCGTTAGAAAGAAAATAGTGAATCACTGCATCTTTTTCCTCTTGCAATTGACTTATTTGATGGCTATAGTTTTTTCCACCAAAAAAAAAAAGCAAAATGAATATCTTGTGCGATCATCATTTAATCTACCAAATATTAATATTTTTTTATATGGAGGATCCAGTCTAGCTCACCTTTGGGAGCACAGACCGACTATACCTCGGGGGAGACTAGCCCAGCAACCCACCGCCGAGGCCCCCGCTTAAATCACGAAATTACTTTGAGAGTCGTGAACGACTCAGGGAGTTGAACCGCTAACCTGGTGGCCAAATCAGGGGGTACGCCTCAACCAGCGTAGCCATGCGTGGGTGGGTGCCAAATATTAATATCAATAAATGGGTTCATGAACAACCCACTTTTTCTAAGTTACCTTTTGCTTGGCGGCCCTTGCCAGCACTTCTGGGAAGATGATTTTGTTAATTCTCATCTGTTGGGTGTTGTATGATTTTGCTATCGATCTAAATGTACTGATATTTTGCAAAACTGTTGAGTTCTTCAACTAGGTTGATCTACCTTGGATCGATGTAAATAATTGGATATATAGATGAGAGTAATCTATTTATAATGATAATTTGAGCCATCTTATTTGTCAATTTTTTATACTCAAAAGGATGAGAAAATGCACCTAGCGTGGTTATCTTCTTTGAATGTAACCTTACGTAATTATAAATTTGGAACCTTTACCAGATTCCAGGCATGACAATCTGGCAAGGAAAAAGAAGAAAAATAAAATTTTGCCCTACATGACAAAATGCAAGAGGGTGGGGAAAGAGAAGAAAATGAATACAATAATACAAAAAGATAAAGAAGTGTTTTGTCTCCTTGGGGCATATTGGACAAAGTTTATGCCTATTAAACTGCCTAATCTGACTAGATTTCACTAAGAGAGTTGTTAAATTGTAAGCCAACTAATTGATTGAGTCATTCATTTTCACTCTGAAAATCCCATGTTGAAATTTGAGAATGTGATTGCCTTTCATGTTTTTCTCGTGAGACTTACCATCTTGAAAATAGATTTCACTGCTCAAATGGTTAAGAGAATTGAAGGGGATAATATCTTCCCTTGACAGTGCTTAAAAATTCGCCTCATCAATAGTGCATTCAACAACCTCTTCATTGGATTTATGTTTGTAAGGTCTCTTTTACTTCTTATGGAACATTGACCAAAAAAATGAAGAATAGGCACAAGCCGATCCGATTTACAATCAACCTCATACCTCACATTAGTTCAAGTAAAAAGAAGTCATATCTACTGGAACACTACGTTCGAGACATAAATAGATGCTATATCATAAGGAGATGATAGCATGTCACCTTCACACGTACGAAAGGGCCCCTGTTAGCCCAGCAATTACCCAGAATCTCTCGTCATCTGACAAAACGCATAAGATCCAAAGAGCTAGTGGCCATTCTCCATAAAGTCTTTAGTCTTTTTTAAAGTACTTTATGGACTAATTGTGGACATAATCTCTTAAAGTAGATAGTGGGGGGCAAAGAAGACCTACTTTACTTCATGGAAACCTTTTTAAAGGAACTTTATGGACTAACTATTGAAAGGGGGAAAAAAAGGTCCATCATGCCCAAATAATACATAAACCTTGGCTCGATCAAGACTTAGCAATTGGCTCTAAACTAGTATATTCTAATATACTCTTTATCAAATCAATGCATAAAATATAGTTGCATTTTCATTTATAAGACATTATATATTCTCTTTCACATGGTTTTATGTAGTATAGTTATGTGTTGTAAGGCCAAAAAATTAATTGTATGTATTTCGAACCCAATTACAATCAACACCCACATATTCAACTCTCTATAACAGATTAGTAATCCAAACATTCATTATATTTGCGAATGCCATAAGTTTAAAAAGATAGTGCGGAAGTATGCATAGCAAAAGACCAAAATGCGAGAACTCGCCTAGTAATAGCAAATGATGATACTGCAAGAAAGCAATTGAAAAAATGTTGTTGTATCATATCATTTAAGTCATCATTAATGAGAATCAAGGATTCGATTCCATTTGTGGTCCGGTCATATCATAAATCACTCACACCATAAACAAAAGGTGGGTCTTAATTAGAAGTCCTTTTTTTTTTATGCGGTCCCATTTGCCATACTTTTTCAAAATAAGATACTATCATTTTTTTTTTTTTGATACCCAAGGAACCCCGTACAGCCGGCAGCCGGCGGGTAAACCCTGGAGCGACGCTAGCGGAGGACCTACCACCCCGACGTCGCGCTTAAGATCCCGTGCGTCCTGCGAGATTTGAACCCCTCCATCCTGGGTAGATGTCATGGGGGCTCTTATCCAGTTAGGCCACCGCAGGCGGTGGTTACTATCATTTTTTTTATAACTATTTTTACCCAAGCACTCGACAGTGAATCGTATAATAGATGAAAAGGACGAATAAAGGAAAATTGAGCACTAGACATTTTCGATTTCTAATAAACACAAGGAAATTGCAAATAACAATAACGCAAAAAGATGAAGAAGTGTTTTGTCTCGTTGGGGTGTGGTGGACAGAGTTTATGCATATTAAATTGTGCAATCTGATTTTATTTCACTAAGGGCGTAAATTCTTAAATTGTAAGCCAACTAATTGATTGAGTTGTTCATTTTCACTATAAAATTCCCATATGAAATTTGAGGATCTGATCGCCTTTCATGTTTTTCTTGTGAGACCTACCATCTTGAAAAATAGAATTAATTGCTCAAAGGGTTAAGGGAGTTGAAGGGGAGAATATCTTCCATTGATAGTGTTTCAGAATTCGTCTCATAGTACATTCAACAACCTCCTCATTGGATTTATGTTTGTTTGGTCTCTTTTATCTCTTACTGAACATTGACAAAAAAATGAAGAATACACATGAGCTGATTTGATTTACAACCAACCTCATACCTCACATTAGCTCAAGCAAAAAGAAGTCATATTTACTGAAACACTACATTCGAGACATAAACAAATGCTGCAGTATGAGGAGATGATAGCATGTTACATTCACACACACGAAAGGTCCCATGTTGGCCAAGCAATTACCAAGAATCCCTCGTTATCTGACAAAATGAGTAAGATCCAAAGAGAGAGTGAAAATTCTGTGTCTTTTTTAAAGTACTTTATGGATTAATTGTGGACATAATCTCTTAAAGTAGATAATGGGGGAAAAAGAAGACCAACTAAAAAAGGGTCCATCAAATAATACATAAACCTTGATTCAATCTAGAGTTAGCGATGCCTTTAAACTAATATATTCTGAGATAGTCTTTATTGAATTGATGCATAAAATATAATTGCATTTTCATTTCTAAGACATTAAATATTCTCTGTTACATTGTTTTATGTAATATAGTTATGAGTTGTAGGGCCAAAAAGTTAATTGTATGTATTCCCAATTGAATTGTAATCAATACACACATACTCAACTCTCAATAAGATATCAGTATCAAAATATTCATTATGTTTGCAAATGCCATATGTTCAAAAAGATAGAGTGGAAGTATGCATGCCAAAAGACCAAAATGCGAGGACTCGCCTAGCAATAACAAATGACGACATTGCAAGAAAGCGATTGAAATAATGTTGTTGTGTCATATCATTTAACTTGTGCATTCAACAACCTCCTCATTGGATTTATGCTTGTCCGGTCTCTTTTATCTTATACTGAACATTGACCAAAAAATGAAGAATATGCACGAGCTGATCCGATTTACAACCAACCTCATACCTCACATTTGTTCAAGTAAAAAGAAGTCACATCTACTTGAATACTATGTTCAAGACATAAACAGATGATGGATCATGAGGAGATGATAACATGTCGCATTCACACATATGAAAGGTCCACTGTTGGCCAAGCAATTATCGAGAATCCCTCACTATTTGACAAAGCGCACAAGATCCAAAGAGGTAATGGCCATTCTTCTTAAAGTTGTGGTCTTTTTTTAAGTATTCTATGGACTAATTGTGGACAGAATCTCTTAAAGTATATAGTGGGGGGAAAAGTAGACCTACTTGACTTCGTGAAAACTTTTTTAAAAGAACTTTATGGACCAATTGTCCAATGGAAAAAAATAAAAATAAAGGTCCATCTTGCCCAAATAATACATAAACCTTGACTCAATCAAGACTTAGTCATCGCTCTAAACACACTATATTCTGAGATACTCTTCATTAAATCGATGCATAAAATATAGTTGTATTTTCATTTATAAGGCATTATATATTCTCCGTTACATGGTTTTATGTAATATAGTTATGTGTTGTATGGCCAAAAAATTAATTGTATGTATTCCAAACTAAATTGTAATCAATAGCCACATACTCAACTCTAAGTAAGAGATCATCAATCCAAACATTCATTATGTTTGCGAATGTCATACTTTCAAAAAGATAGCATGAAAGTATGCATGGCAAAAGATCAAAATGTAAGGACTCGCCTAGCAATAGTAAATGACGATGATGTAAAAAAGTGATTGAAATAATGTTGTTATATCATATCATTTAACTTGACACCAATGAGAATCAAGGATTTGATTCCATTTGTAGTCGGGTCATATTAGAAATCATTTATGCTATAAACAAAAGGTGGATCTTAATTAGATGTCCCTTTATTTTTATGCGGTCCCATTTACCATACTTTTTCAAAAGAAGAAACTATCATTTTTTTGTATAACTATTTTTGCCCAAGCTCTCGACAGTGAATGGTATAGTAGATTAAATGGACAAATAAAGGAAAATCGAGAACTAGACATTTTCAACTTCCTAGAAACACAAGGAAACCAGAGATAATAATAATACAAAAAGATGAAGAAGTGTTTTGTCTTGTTCGGGCATGGTGGACAAAGTTTATGCCTATTAAATTACCTAATTTGATTAGATTTCACTAAGAGCGTAAGTGCTGAATTGTAAGCCAACTAATTGATTGAATTGTTCATTTTCATTCTAAAAATCCCATGTTAAAATTTGAGGATGTGATTGTCTTTCATGTTTTTTTCTCATGAGACTTACTATCTTGAAAGATAAAATTCACTTCTCAAAGGGTTAAAAGAGTTGAAGAGGAGAATATCTTCCGTTAACAGTGTTTCAAAATTTGTCTCATCAATAGTGCATTCAACAACCTCCTCATTGGATTTATGCTTGTCTGGTCTTTTTTATCTCTTACTAGACATTGACAAAAAAAAAATGAAGAATACGCACAAGCTAATCCGATTTACAACCAACCTCATATCTCACATTAGTTCAAGCAAAAAGAAGTCATATCTATTGGAGCACTACGTCCGAGACATAAACATATGGTGGAGCATGAGAAGATGATAGCATGTCACGTTCACACACAAGAAAGGTCCCCCTGTTGGCCAAGCAATTACCGAGAATCCCTCGTTATCCGACAAAACACGTAAAATCCAAAGAGGAAGTAGCCATTCTCTAGAAAGTCTTGGTCTTTCTTAAAGTACTTTATGGACTAATTGTAGACATAATTGTCGAAAGAGCAAAAAAAAAAAAAAGGCCCATCCTGCCCAAATAATACATAAACCTTGACTTGATTAACACTTAGCAATGACTCTAAGCTAGTATATTATAAGATACTCTTCATTAATTCGATGCAGCAAATATATTTGCATTCTCATTTATAAGACATTATATATTCTCTATCACATGGTTTAATGTAATATAGTTATGTGTTATAGGGCCAAAAAATTAATTGTATGTATTCCAAACTGAATTGTAATCAATGCCTACATACTCAACTCCTAGTAAGAGATCGGCAACCCAAACATTTATTATGTTTGCGAATGCCATATGTTCAAAAAGATAGCGTGGAAGTATGCATGGCAAAAAACCAAATGCAAGGACTCGCCTAGCTATAGCAAATGACGATGCTGCAGGAAAGCGATTAACATATTGTTGTTGTGTCATATCATTTAACTTGTCATTAATGAGAATTAAGGATTTGATTCTATTTGTAGTCCGGTCATATCAAAAATCATTTAGGTTATAAACAAAAGGTGGGTCTTAATTAGATGTCCCACTATTTTTGTGCAATCCTATTTGTCATACTTTTTCAAAAGAAGAAACTATCATTTTTTATAACTATTTTTGCCCAAGCTCTTGACAGTGAATGATATAACAAATGAAAAGGACGAATAAGGGAAATTAAGAACTAGACATTTTCAACTTCTAAGAAACACAAGAAGACCGAAGATAACAAAAATGCAAAAAGATGAAGAAGTTTTTTTATCTCATTAAGGCATGGTGGACAAAGTTTATGCCTATAATTTTGCCTAATTTGATTAGATTTCACTAAAAGCGTAAGTTGTTGAATTGTAAGCCAACTAATTGGTAGAGTCATTCATTCTCACTCTAAAAATCCCATGTTGAAATTTGAGAATGTGATCGCCTTTCATGCTTTTCTCACGAGACTTACCATCTTGAAAATAGAATTCACTGCTCAAAGAGTTAAGAGAGTTGAAGGGGAGAATATCTTACATTGACAGTGCTTCCAAATTCGTCTCATTAATAGTGCATTCAATTATGTCCTCATTGGATTTATACTTGTCCAGTCTCTTTTATCTCTCATTGAATATTGACCAAAAAATGAAAAATACACATGAGATGATAGCATGTCACGTTCACACGTACGAAAGGTCCCCTGTTGGCCAAACAATTACCCAGAATTTCTCATCATCTAACAAAACACATAAGATCCAAAGAGGTAGTAGACATTCTCCTAAAAGTCTTTAGTCTTTTTTAAAGTACTTTATGGACTTATTGTGGACAGAATCTCTTAAAGTAGATAGTGGGGGAAAAGAAGACCTACTTGACTTCATGGAAACCTTTTTGAAGGAACTTCATGGACTAATTGTTGAAAAAGGGGGGAAAAAGGTCCATCCTACCCAAATAATACATAAACCTTAACTCGATCAATAATTAGTGATGGCTCTAAACTAGTATATTCTTAGATATTGTTCATCAAATCAATGTATAAAATATAGTTGCATATTCATTTATAAGACATTATATATACTCTGTCATATGGTTTTATGTAATATATTTATGCATTGTAGGGCCAAAAAATTAATTCTATGTATTTCAAACTAAATCGTAATCAATACCCACATATGCAACTCCATGTAAGAGATCGGCAATCTCTTAAATTGACAATGCTTCTAAATTCGTCACATCAATAGTGCATTCAACTACGTCCTCATTGAATTTATACTTGTCTAGTCTCTTTTATCTCTCATTGAATATTGACCAAAAAATGAAAAATACACATGAGATGATAGCATGTCACGTTCACACGTACGAAAGGTCCCATGTTGGCCAAATAATTACCTAGAATCTCTCATCATCTGACAAAACACATGAGATCCAAAGAGGTAGTGGCCATTCTCCTAAAAGTCTTTAGTCTTTTTTGATGTACTTTATAGACTCATTGTGGACATAATCTCTTAAAGTAGATAGTGGGGGAAAAGAAGACCTACTTTACTTCATGGAAACCTTTTTAAGGGAATTTTATGGACTAATTGTCGAAAAATGGGGGAAAAATGTCCATCATACCCAAATAATACATAAACCTTGACTCGATCAATAATTAGCGATGGCTCTAAACCAGTATATTCTTAGATACTCTTCATCAAATCAATGTATAAAATATAGTTGCATTTTCATTTATAAGACATTATATATACTCTGTCATATGGTTTTATGTAATATATTTATGCGTTGTACGGCCAAAAAATGAATTCTATGTATTTCAAACTAAATCATAATCAATACCCACATACGCAACTCCATGTAAGAGATCGGCAATCTCTTACATTGACAGTGCTTCCAAATTCGTCTCATCAATAGTGCATTCAACTACGTCCTTATTGGATTTATACTTGTCTAGTCTCTTTTATCTCTTATTGAATATTGACCAAAAAATGAAAAATACACATGAGATGATAGCATGTCACGTTCACACGTACGAAAGGTCCCCTGTTGGCCAAACAATTACCCAGAATTTCTCATCATCTGACAAAACACATAAGATCCAAAGAGGTAGTGGCCATTCTCCTAAAAGTCTTTAGTCTTTTTTAAAGTACTTTATTGACTTATTGTGGACAAAATCTCTTAAAGTAGATAGTGAGGGAAAAGAAGACCTACTTGACTTCATGGAAACCTTTTTGAAGGAACTTCATGGACTAATTGTCGAAAAAGGGGGGAAAAAGGTCCATCCTACCCAAATAATACATAAACCTTGACTCGATCAATAATTAGCGATGGCTCTAAACTAGTATATTCTTAGATACTCTTCATCAAATTAATGTATAAAATATAGTTGCATTTTCATTTACAAGACATTATATATACTCTGTCATATGGTTTTATGTAATATATTTATGCGTTGTAGGGCCAAAAAATTAATTCTATGTATTTCAAACTAAATCGTAATCAATACCCACATACGCAACTCCATGTAAGAGATCGGCAATCTCTTACATTGACAGTGCTTCTAAATTCGTCTCATCAATAGTGCATTCAACTACGTCCTCATTGAATTTATACTTGTCTAGTCTCTTTTATCTCTCATTGAATATTGACCAAAAAATGAAAAATACACATGAGATGATAGCATGTCACGTTCACACGTACGAAATGTCCCCTGTTGGCCAAACAATTACCCAGAATTTCTCATCATCTGACAAAACACATAAGACCCAAAGAGGTAGTGGCCATTCTCCTAAAAGTCTTTGGTCTTTTTTAAAGTACTTTATTGACTTATTGTAGACAAAATCTCTTAAAGTAGATAGTGGGGGAAAAGAAGACCTACTTTACTTCATGGAAATCTTTTTGAAGGAACTTCATGGACTAATTGTCGAAAAAATGGGGGAAAAAGGTCCATCCTACCCAAATAATACATAAACCTTGACTCGATCAATAATTAGTGATGGCTCTAAACTAGTATATTCTTAGATACTCTTCATCAAATCAATGTATAAAATATAGTTGCATTTTCATTTATAAAACATTATATATACTCTGTCATATGGTTTTATGTAATATATTTATGTGTTGTAGGGCCAAAAAATTAATTCTATGTATTTCAAACTAAATCGTAATCAATACCCACATACGCAACTCCATGTAAGAGATCAGCAATCTCTTACATTGACAGTGCTTCCAAATTCGTCTCATCAATAGTGCATTCAATTACGTCCTCATTGAATTTATACTTGTCTAGTCTCTTTTATCTCTCACTGAATATTGACCAAAAAAATGAAAAATACACATGAGATGATAGCATGTCACGTTCACACGTACGAAAGGTCACATGTTGGCCAAATAATTACCCAGAATCTCTCATCATCTGACAAAACACATGAGATCCAAAAGGTAGTGGCCATTCTCCTAAAAGTCTTTAGTCTTTTTTAAAGTACTTTATGGACTTATTGTGGACAGAATCTCTTAAAGTAGATAGTGCCTGCTTGACTTCATGGAAACCTTTTTAAAGTAACTTTATGGACTAATTGTCGAAAAATGGGGGAAAAATGTCCATCCTAGCTAAATAATACATAAACCTTGACTCGATCAATAATTAGCGATGGCTCTAAACTAATATATTCTTAGATACTCTTCATCAAATCAATGCATAAATATAGTTGCATTTTCATTTCTAAGACATTATATATACTCTTTCATATGGTTTAATGTAATATATTTATGCGTTGTAGGGCCAAAAAATTAATTCTCTGTATTTCAAACTAAATCGTAATCAATACCCACATACGCAACTCCATGTAAGAGATCGGCAATCTAAACATTCATTATTTTTGCGAATGCCTTATGTTAAAAAATATAGCATTGAAGTATGCATAGCAAAGAACCTAAATGTGAGGACTCACATAGCAATAGCAAATGATGAGATTGCAAGAAAGTGATTGAAATAATGTTGTTGTGTCATATCATTTAACTTGTCATTAACAAGAATCAAGGATTTAATTCCATTCGTGGTCCGGTCATATCAGAAATCATTTAGGCTATAAACAAAATGTGGATCTTAATTAATGTCCCTCTGTTTTTATGCAATCCTATTTGCTATACTTTTTCAAAAAAAAAGAAACTATCATTCATATATTAGATTTTGAAAATCGATCGAGCTAAAAAGATATTGCTTGTAGACATAGGTAAGGAGAGTCGGAGACACCTTGCATTGGTTAACATTTGTCCTCATTATGAATAAATTAGCTCGATGATCATTCATGGTTTCGAGTAAATTAACGAGGCTTGGACTATGCAACACTTGTAGTCTTGCAGGTAATTGGGGGAGAAAAAAAAGATATCACCACCGGGTCTAATCCACCTAGGAACTAGACCGGTCAATTCGATTCAAAGCCCAGGTATGCCGGTTCCCATTTCCACAAATTAACAATTCTCCCCCACCTTAGAATGTTTACAAAGCATTTCTTTCTTGATGCCTAGAAAAACTCTTGATGGATAGTTGAATAACCAAAATGTGTCACGCCCCGATCCTCGGGCACGCGCCCATCCCTCACCTAGTCGATTAAAATTTTGCGATATCCCAGGACGTATCGCCGACCCTTTCATTTTTATATGCACATGCAGAAGCAATTAAAAATCCCCAAACAATGAAACATCGGGATAGAATAGTAGGACTAAATTTCAAACTCTTAAAAACTTTCACTCTTATATACACGGTGAACTATTAAATTAATTCACATTAAGCTAGTTTAAAAACAAGGTCTACAAGCAGAAGTGGGGTTCTACAATAAACAGGTCTCGTCCTCCTCTTCATCATCCTCCACACTCCAATTGGAGCCTTCAGCAGACTGCACCGAACTTTCAAGATCTTCAAAATCAAAGTCTCTTGAAATGGTTATTCAATAACCAATGAGACAACGTCTCAACAAGTTCTACCCCCTAAGACCCGATTAGTAAACTAATACACCTTAGGGCTGCCTATGCACAACATGAGTCAAAGGACTTACCTTGGCCTCAGATTCCACTTGTATATTAGCACAGATCAAATAGGCATCCAAGCAATCACATCATTGATCGAAGCATCGATCAAATCGACATGGTCGGTTACATGTCAACAAGACCACTCATCGGTCATTTCCATTCAATCAATCACTTCACAACATCATATCAAAGCAATGATCAATCGACTTAGTCGATTACATGTCATCACGACCCATGCTTGGTCGGCACATTCAATACTATCTATAAAGTCCTATCAAATCAGGACTGCTCACCTAAAGCTGACAAATATATAGTATAGCTCGCCCAAAGATGATAATATAGTATATTATGTATATGCTCGCCCAAAGCTGATAGAGAAGGGCCCCCGGGCCAATTTAGTATACTATATATGCTCACCCAAAGTTGATAATAAATTGCTCGCCCAAAGCTGATATAAGATATACTGCTCACCCAAAACTGACATATCGCCCGTAGGTCGATATAGTACCATTTCCATCATCCAACATTTCTATTATTTTTATCATACCCGATAAAAAAAGCCGTGTGTGGGTACACGGTCGGCCTTAGCCAAAATACTATAATTTCCTTTCCACAAATCCCACTATTTTCTGTGATCCACCAAAATATTTTTGGCACTGTCAACCGATGCCCGGTTATTCTTCAATTGATTTTCCAAAATTATTCATTTTAGGAATAAAGCCTAAAATCACTCAAAAATCAATTTAGCACAAAATAAAGCTCAAATAAATGAACAGGCTACACCACAATCATCAGCATGAAATTATCCTGGTTGAATTTTCAAAAAAATAAATAATTAAATAATTAATTTCGAAAAATAAATAAATAAATATTAAAAAATCCACTTTAGACTTGTAATGCCTAATCGAAACTTGATAAAGGTCGAGAAAAGCCCGAGATGCATTCAATAAATATTAGAAGCTTTCTACTTACTAGTGACTAAGTGTAACCACCTAACATGCATCGGTAAGTTACTAATTAAATTGTTCTAAACTAATCTAACCACCTAATTGCACTTAATTAAATCTAATCAACCATTAGGCATCATTAGCAAACTAAGAAAGCATTAGTGAGTAAAACTCTCTTGGCAAAGCGAAGATCGAAACACCGCGTCGGCGACGCGATAGCGGCCGAACTTGGGCCAACTTGCTTCACGGGCCCAAGATGGGCTAAACTTGCTGGGCCAAGCTGAAATACAAATGATGCTGGGCTCGAAACTAAACTGAACTGGGCTTCATATTGAGATGGGCTGACTGAGCTTGGGCCGAAATGCAACTTCAATGAACTGAGAAAGGGCTGAAAACTGCTGGGCTCTTGGGCTGAAAACAGGCCCAGCTGTTGGGCCAAAATTGGATTCCACGGGTTGAATTTGTTGGCTCGTGGACTGCAGCTTGGGCCTGGCAAGAGAAACAGCAAGGGCCCGATGGACTGACTTCTTGCGAGCTGGGCCAAAGACGTGATGCTGGACTTCTCAAGGCTTGGAGAGGTGACCGAAGAAGCAACTTCAGCCGTGGTTGGATTTGCATGAGCTGCTGGGGATGTCGCAGCTGAAGGGCGGCTGGCACTCGATTGACGTTGGTGGCGCATGAACGGAGAGAGCAGCGAGAAAGATGGGGCCAGCTGGTGTTGCGAAAGAGTGAAGAAGCAGCTACTTCGGTGATGCCAGGCAAGGAAGCAGCGAAGACGAGCGAAGATGGGGTGTTGACCGAAGTTGATGATGCTGGGAACACGTGGGCTGAGGGCTGTCGGAAATTCATGAGCTCGCTTCGTGCGAATCGCACGGCAGATGGAGACGGCAAGCTGAGCAGATCGAGGCAGCAACGTTGAAGATTCACTGGAGTTTGGCTTCGTGCCGTTCCAACGATGACACAAAGAAGCAGCCGCGTCCTTGGTCACGTGGAGAGATGGAGCAGCTTATGTTGGGCTGTCGGTGGATTCCTTTGGGCAGTGGGAATCGACGTGCGGCGTTGCAGAAATTGATGAAGATACACGGGCAAGTGTTGGCGTCCAAGAAGCTGCAGGTCGGTGGAGTGGATGGTTTCGCTGGCAGCAAAGGTCAACAAATTGCGCTCCCGTTGAAGATTGGACTCACGGTGCTATCTTCTTCGGACGAGTGGCAGTGGAGAGAGGGACGCAAGGGAAATTAAATTTGGTGGTGTGGGCTTCGGTCTTCATGGGCAGAAGACGTGAGGAATAATTGAAAAGGGAATGAGGGCAGAAAGAAAAAGAAATGAAAGCGTGACAAGAAGCACGAGGAATCGAAGATGGAGGGAAAGAGGGAATGGATGAGGATGAAGTGCCCAAAAGTCTACAAAAATATCTTGGCTCATCGTGAGATTGTCCAATAAAGCCTTCAAGTTTATCTACTTGGTCTTCATTACTTTCCAACAAGTAGATTCTACAAACTACTCCAAAATGAAGCAAAAAAGATGCTGTCCAAGCATAATTCCGAAATTCACTTAATTTAGTTTCAATTCCTCACTCAATTCCCCAAATTGAGGCCCGATTTCGTCGAAGGAAAATCCCGTACCATTTCCTACCAGTCCCCAACACTCAAAGGCTCGGCTTGGAAGTCGAAATTTCCTTTAATTTGGCCAATCCAAATTTCCGTTGATTTTCTGCGGCGTCCGAACCGATTTTCCGTAAAAATCTCGGAATCTTCGAATAATCTTCTGAGACTGAGTCGACGTTCCTAGAATTTATTGTGACATGACAGGAACTTCAATTTCTGAAATCGGACTTGAATTCACAGTTAATTTCACTTGGCGCGTCTTTAGCGTGACCTAAGCTACTAGGTAACTTTCAGACATTTTTAAGTACAAATGATCCATGGTCGATTCTCTTCTAGCCATGATGAACCCACTCAATTCATTAGCGACTCTTGGTTGTCGTGAAAATCTCGAAGATTCAAATACGGACACAGGGTACCAAAACAATAAGAAAATCAGTCTAGTACTGGTCGACAAGAATTTTCCAATTTAGTGGTGTCACCCACGATTGGTCACACATCTCTGTCGAATCGGCTTATCTCTAATTTCAAATGGATTTTATAGTGTGCCGCAATGGCCTCTAAAGATAGACACGGTTGAGAAGCCAATTCCTAGTCGAATTCTCAAGTCTATTGCCTTAAAATCCTTATTGGTTGCCCCAGATAGCCTAGTTATCTCGAGAGTGATCAGCTCTAGCGTGTCAATGAAATGCCCGATTTATTCAGTAGAAAACATAGTTGAAAATATGGGATGTCACAACTCTTCACCTCTTATAAAAAATTTCGTCCTCGAAATTTAAACCTTTACCAAACCTGACAAAAGGTGGGGTATCGTCGTCTCATCAAGTCTCACTTTCCCCGGTTGCTTCTTCAGTCCCATGGTGTTGTCCGACCACTTTAACCAAGGGGACTTTCTTGGTTCACAAAATCTAATCTTTCTAATGGCTCTAAGCGGTCTATAATCTGATTCTACTCACGACAACTGAAAACACTAACTGCTGAACTGACTCTAGGCCTGTGATCTTTCTTCCTCTAATCTCATCTCAACAAACTGAAGTTTTGTACACTTTGCTCTATTCTGCCTCAAAAGAACTATCTGACTATTTTGTTGAAACTGGGAACCTCGATTCTAGATCTGATAAAATTTCGTCACTGGTACTTCATGCAGATGAACCGTCTGACACACATACACTTTTGCATGCCCATTCCAATCAAGATCCTTCCATATGGCGATAAAGTGGGCCGACTTCATCAGTCTGTCGACCACTACCTCAACCGGAGTCATTATTCCTCTGACTTCTTGGTAAACTTATCACAATATTCCATCGCGATATACTTCCGTTCCCACTCGAGACTCTCGAGTGATTGTAAATATCCTCTCGGCTTGCATTACTAAACTTTCATTTACTAGCACATCTGACACTTGCAACCTGTTCGGCGATATCCATCTTTATGTCGATCTACCAATCGAACTGATGTCGACTCTCACCTACTTGTATTGTTTGGTCAAATACTGCAACTGCTATAGTGATTTCCTCGCAAGGTCTCCTCCTTAAATTCTGTACTGTCTAACACCAGTCAACACTCACAATATTTCGATATTCCATCTTTCGAAATCTGAAAGTTAATCTCTTCCTTATTAGTATCCTCTTGCAGGATCTTCTGATCATTCTGGTTTGTCAACTGAAGCGTCTGATTCTTGCTTGTATATCTGGTTCAATTTTGAGGGCGGCTGTAAAAATTCAAAAGGTAGCCTACCTCAATTTTGAAAATCGAATTTCGAACCCTTTTTAGGTAAAGTCTATACTTTAACCAGCCTATGCACAATTGAAGACTCTGGACTCAATGCATCAGTGACTTCTTTCTTTTCTCCAGGGTGATACCAGATAGCACCATTCTATTCCTGCCAAGGTTCTGATTTACGACACCGTCTCATGTTCAACTTGCGAGATCATAGTTGACGGAACGTGTGCACAACAATCCTACTATGTTGCATCAATACGTAATTCAGTCCTCTAAACGACTCGTCACTATAAATTCCGCATCCTCTAGAACTCTAAGGAATGGTCAACACAAGTGTGGTAGTCAACTTCTACTTAAGCTCTTGGAATAATCCTCACACTCGTCTGTCCATATGAATTTCTCTCCTTTCTTCAGGAGTCGAGTCAATGACAACACTGATGTTACTGCTCTTTCCACGAACTTTCTGAAGTGACTTGTCCAACCCATATGGTTTCTGATCTCTGATACCATTGTCGATTTTGGTTCATTGATAATTGACTCAGCCTTGATCGAATCTATGGAAATTCTTTCACCATTCTCAGGTGTCTCTCGAGCTCCTTAGCATTTCTCGAATACACCAGAATATCATTGAAAGATACGATCACCAACTGAACTCGATATTCCTTGAACACTCGGGTTGTCAAATCCATGACAGCCACTGGAGTGTTCACCAGGCCAAACGATCTTACAATACTCTCATAAAGACCATATCAAGTACGAGCAACTGTCTTCAGTATAACCTCATTTCTAGTTCTCAACTGATGACTTCATAATCTCAAGTCGATCTTTGAAACATCAACACTCTTTGTAACTAGTCACACCATTCATTGATCTTCAGCAATGAACACTTGTCATTGATTGTCACCTAATTGAGTTGACAATGGTTGATGCATGTTTGTAACGAATCATCTTTCTATCTCTCTCCACAAGTTGATGTTTCCCCAAGTGATGTACTAATATGCCTGAATTCCTCATTTCTCAATCTTCACATCCGCATCTTCGGTTCTATCAATTCAAACAACAATAACTAGCAAGAAGTCTTCAAGAGTGGCTCTATTCTGGTGCTAGCTCGATCGCACTTTCTATCTCTTTCTCCGACAACGATCTGACAATTCTTATGACAACACATCTAGGAATTCTTAGACCACTGAGATGTCTTCCATCTTCAATTCTCCAATCTATCTTAACTATGACCATCACCAAGTAATCTCGGCAATCTCCATCTAACAAGTGGGTTGTCTTCAATCGACGAGATTAAAGAAATCGACGATTCATTTCGACTCCTAATAAACTTGACACTTTCATGTGCTACTGGATTAAGTTGAATTGCTCCATGACCATGGTTCATTACCACAAGATGCTCCATGAGTCCCCTCTACTCATGTAGCGTCAAAGTTACACCTCAGCAACTAGTCAAGCATAACTATTACTAGTGATTCCCCTTTCTCTCACTTATTTCAATAAACTAAAGTTCCCCAAACTTCACCAAAACTCTGCTACGATACTCTGATAGAATTTTCCTCCAAACTTTCTTCCTCTGACTAGTACCGGGTCGGTTCCATTTCTATCCTTTTTGCCATCCTAGTGGCGTCCTAACTGAGGTAGCGGTGTCAGTGTTCCATTGGACTTTCACTGACAATCCTTCACCCGACAGCCGTGCTGATCACAATTACAGCACGTTCTAGCCATACCCGGACACTGGATTCATCCATGTTTCCTTCCACAATTTCGACATCTCTCTAGTGAGTCTTCTACCTCCTGTCAAGTGCCAGCATGCACTATTCCTTGTACCGGAGACCTATCCCAAAAATTCCACAGTGCGTTCTATGCTGCACTTCTTCTGACATGTCCTATCGACGGTGACAGTAGTAACCGTTGTCGAGATTCCATCTACTTATGCGGACAACTCATAAATCAATGTCTGTGCTGGCGACACTTACACAAATTCTTGTCCTCTGAACACACGAGACTGATCCATACCATTTTCCATGGAAGAACATGTTCCGTTTGTCTCAATGCTGACCTGACTATTCCACCCTTCTTATTGAGTGGAATAGAATACTCTTCCCTCAACATCAGTCTTTACCCCGACCGAATTCCAAATCTGCCTACGCTAAATCTTGACTTAGATATCAAAATCTATTTCCCTGATCATCCTTCCAGGTTGGACCTCGGCAAAGGAAGCAACAATAACAACTTGATTATGATCTTACTTGCTCATCCAAATCCCAAGGAACACTTGCATCATAACGATCTTATCGGACTTAGGATCACTCAACGCTGCTACACTAGTACCAACCTGCGGTGGCACTCTTCCGCTCACGCTGGCCAAAGTCGACACTATGCCTTCTGAAACCACATTGAATAAAAGCGAGCGATTCACACACAACAAACAATTCTACCAATCAGCTATCAAAGACATGCACCAGCATGAATTTAAAGGTCATCCTACTACTATCCCATAGGTCATTGCACCTTATCACTCCAATTCCTTAACTTCGCTCTGATACCACTTAAACGGGGTGTCACGCCCCGATCCTCGAGCACGTGCCCATCCCTCACCTAGTCGATTAAAATTTTGCGATATCCCAGGACGTATCGCCGACCCTTTCATTTTTATATGCACGTGCGGAAGCAATTAAAAATCCCCAAACAATAAAACATTGGGATAAAATAGTAGGACTAAATTTCAAACTCTTAAAAACATTCACTCTTATATACACAGTGAACTATTAAATTAATTCACATTAAGCCAGTTTAAAAACAAGGTCTACAAGCAGAAGTGGGGTTCTACAATCTACGGGTCCCGTCCTCCTCTTCATCATCCTCCACACTCCAATTTGAGCCTTCAGCAGACTGCACCGAACTTATCTTCAAAATCCAAGTCTATTGCATCTAGGGACCTGAAATGGTTATTCAATAACCAATGAGACAACGTCTCAGCAAGTTCTACCCCCTAAGACCCGATTAGTAAACTAATACACCTTAGGGCTGCCTATGCACAACATGAGTCAGATGACTTACCTTGGCCTCTGTTGACACCTAAATTTTGGAGACCCATTTAGTCATTTATTGCATTAAAAAAATTAGGGGTTAATTTTGCCCCTGAAAAAAAAAAATAGTTAATTGCATAGCATATAGTTTTAGGCGCATTTATTTTTAATTTGCATTTTTTGCATTTAGTATTGGACCGACGGCGAGCATATTCAGATAGGATTTTTCACATATTTAAGTAATATACACCAATGGGTATATTCTTGGGTAGAAAGGAAATTTTTGGTGGAATATTTGAAAAATACAAAAGGGAATATTGCACGGGGTGCAAGGATATATTTATGGGATTATGCACAAGCAAAATTGGAAGTGAAATAATTCACCAAAATTTAATTCCCTCTCCTATATAATGTGTTGTGCGCGTACAATAAAAGTGGGGCCACACAATTTAGATGCACGGCCACACAAGGGGAGGCTCTCTGTTTTTTTTCCTTCTTCTCGGTCAATTCCATACTCTCGAGGTAGAGAACCACTTTCACAACAGAAGAAAAACAGACGAAAGAGTCCAAAAAGGTGAAAAGGGAAGCAAAAAAAAATATTTGCACCCTTGTGCTTGCAGCCTCTTTCGACACCACCACCGAGATCTGCTAGCGCTCTTTCCGGCGGCGACGATTTTTCTTGCAGGTTTTTGGCGTTTCCCGAGGAAGCAGCTCAGTGTCGTCGTGCAGCAACCCAGACCAGCCTTCACCGCGCTCAGTCCATTGCACGCAACCGTCGGCGAATCTTGCTGTCCTAGACCCTTCTGATCGTCCCAGATCTCGGCCACCTCGCGGTCAAGCTTCTTACACCCCAACGCGAAGCATACGGAAGATAACAAGACAAATTCGTTGTCTCTCGTTACAAGTCCCTGTGACAATCTGCCGTCTAAGGAACTCATGCACTTGTCAATCCCTATTTGGACTCGTGCAAGAACACGTAAAAAGAAGAATTTTGGCACGGTGAACATGTGATTGGAGGAGTATCCAGTGGAGTTGGAGTTTTTTTTCTTTTCTTTGTCAAAGAAAGCAAAGAAAATCAAGTGAAAGACCAAGGGGATTATCTGGGACTTCAAGGGCTGGAATTTGGCAGCACGCTGGTGGGCAGCCCGAGCTTAGGGAGGAAAAGCCAAAAGTTGACTTCAGCCGCCACCAATTCAAGCTGCGTCCCTGCGGCACCTTCGACGGCTTGACATTATCAGCAAAGCCACTTCGTTGTTCCTTAAATTCTCGATGTCAGTTTTTGCAGGTTTCCAGGCGAGCAACTAACGAGTAATTGGTGGTCATCGCTTGTCCCAAATCAACTCCGACGTCATCTGGTACCTCTTTTCCTCCTAGCCTCACCGCTATACGCTGATGACCCACGGGCACCTCGTTGACCCACCGCCGGCACATTGACCGTGAATCATCCATCACTCGCCAATCGCAAGTCATAAATTTGGAAGTCAATATTTGGAATAGGTAAAAATTTTGTCTATTTTGATTTTTGAAAATTCCGTTTTCTTATCTGATATGTTCATGATGGAAATTCCCAATATGTTGAGATATCCGTAATCTGGAGTAGCCTTTTAAATTAGGGATTAATCCCTAATTTCACAATGTGCATACAATTTGACAGTCCGATTTTCACGCCCGAAATCCGATTCGCAATCACACGAAAAATCGCCAGTCTGATCTCACGCTCGAGATTCGATTTGCGATTTCATTTAAAATTGGCCAACCCGATCTCATACGCGAGATATGGTTCGTCAATTTTTGGATATCGATCTTATCTTGCTTGATTTGCTGTCGGGTTATTTGAATCAATTTTTATTTTCCGTAAAAGAAAACCCAAAAAAATGTTTGAGTTAGATTAGGTTTATCAGTTGTTTTAGGGTAGTTTGCATGTTAGGAGATTTATTTATTTCGAATTTCTTAAATAAAAATCCCAAAAAAATTAATTAAATCTAGGATGTAGATTTTCTTAATTTAAATTGCATGCGTGATTATTGGGCACATTTAATTTCGAATTTTAATTTTAAAAAAATCATGCGCACACCACGCAAGAGTAGTTCATTCATTACATGTCATTAGTAAAGTGCATATTTAGGATAATGCATGACATGTTAGAATAGTTGCATTAATCTTTTCCTATCATTTGATTAGGTCATTTAATAAATGTCGCGTGACATATAGTTCGCATGTTAGGTTGCATGTTGCATGTCATTTTAGTTAAAATAATTTTGTACGTCACTACATTGCATTGCACGTAATTTCTAGGTTTCATTTAAGTAAGTGAAAACAAAAACAAAAAAAGAAGAAAAAGAGAAAAGAGAAAAGAAAAAGAAATTGCGTTAATTTGAAATGATATCTAGAACTGTTGATGTGAATTATGATCTAATATTGCATATGCTTTCGTTGCTATGAGGTAAGTCATACAATTTATTCAGTGCTTTCTTGAGTGTTAAATTGGTGGTTTGCGCACCCGCATGATCGCCTCACATGTTAGGGAATAAATTTAAAATTAATTCAAGCTGCCCGCAAAAACATTTTTAAAATAAAAGAATGGTACCGAAAGGGCATTAGAGAAATCTAGTGTAACAAAGTCCACGTACCCAAAGTCTCTAGTTCGTAGGAGTAAAATAATTCTCTAATTATTTTACTTAGGTGTCTAATCGACCTACCATAAACTGATTAGTGGCGACTCCTAATTGAAAAATCATTTGCATGTTAAGAATTTGAACCTAAGTCGCGAATTGGTATGGGCTTGGGAGAGCCCGAGTTAAGTCTAGGCTTAACAATCCATTAGCCAAACCATAGGTGGTTCACCCCCCGAAAAATTAGGTCGTGATAGCTTGGTGACTCCGCTGGGGAATTGAGTTGAAACTCTTAGTGGACTTAGGCCAATTTTCTCTTCAATTTGAAAAAAAAAAAAATGTTTTTGCTTGGCAGCGAGGATCTCAGGTATATCCCTAACATTTAAGGTGTTAAATGTTCTTGCAGGATGGGAGGTATAAGGGGAAGTGTTTGCTAACCTTTGTTTTGCAGGGAGGTGTAGGAATGTATGGTTTATTTTCATATACGAAGTGTTGCTTGATATAAACTGTCATGCATGCTTTGCATTTACACTACATTTTTGCACACACAACCTGCCGCTGGACCTGGGCCGCATAGGATCATCTAGGATGGTATTGAGATGGATACCACTCCGACCGCATGCTCGCGGTACGAGTCGCCCATCTCAATCCCAAAGTTTCTTTCATGGTGTCAAGAGTACCCACCTCGGTCCGCATGCCCGCGACCCAGTCGGCTCTTTGACCAAGCCGGAGTCATGAGGACCCGACATAGTCCACAAGCTCGTGGCTAGTCTGATCATCCTTGTGGCTCCACCTTGTTAAGCCTTATAGACTAGAAATCGAGCCACTTATCATGCGCATGTCTATGTGATTACCATTGATTTTCCTTGATGAAGTAAGTCTTCTGTCCCTATATTATGCAATTTACTTTTGGTCTATCCATGACAATCTAGGTTAGTCATTTAATCTAATTCATTTGTCAATTAGAAATAAAATGAGGAATTTGCCATGCAATAAATCATTTACAGAAAAAAAAAATGGAGAATTTGTTTTCAATTCATATTTCGAGAATTTAGTCTTGTTAGGGTATCTATCTTTATTTTCTTAGTCCATTTTTAGGAAATGCCCTTCTTGTACGAACTTTTCATGAATAAATGAAAAAAAAATGGAAAAATCGATTAGATCATTGTCATGGATTGACTTATTTACACCTCATGCTTACATGTTCCCATTAATTTGAATTAGGTGATTATGGAACTATTCCGCTCACCCATCCGTTCATGATCGAGAGCTAAAATGACTTATCAAAAAGAGCTAATCTCATCAAGCAAAAGTGTTGCGATCTATCTTCGATGAGAAATTGCGACTCCAAGGAGAGAGCCAAGAGACTTTTGAACCATCTCATTTTCCTAAGGACCAAGGAGGGTGAAGGACTCAAGCACCCATGATTCATGAGCATTATTTTCTTGGCTTGATGAGGAAGCATTTGGAAAAGGCGCATCGGGTTGCGATGGTAAATCAATTGGCTCAACTGTTGCTCAACAAGATTGATAACACAATTCTAAAACGTTAATATGGGTCACATCTCGATACCACTTGAAATAATCATCTTGAGGAGCCAAGCAAAATGTTTTGCATTTCCTTACTTGACGGAATTTTCATCCTTGCCCATTAAATGAGGGGCAAGTTAAAAGAGGACCGTCATTCTCTGGTGGTAGAGGTACGTCTTGTCCTTGAACATAATTAATTTTGGGAAATGACACTCTGTTCTTTTCCTTGCAAATGATAAATTAGGGGCATGACAAATTTCGGTAGTGACCCGACTGAGATAAAATCTCGATCTGAGCCAAAATGGATGTGTAATTTGAATTTACTCTGATGTTGCATAGTATCATTTTCATGCATGTTCTCTTGTGCATGGGCAAAAGTGGATTTTCAATCTTGATTGATAGGGACAATCCAAGGACACCCAATTGTTGAGATAGTCCATTCGTAGGACAATTCATTGATTGAATGCTTGAAATCATGTTTTTCATACTTATGACGGCATGTTTTGTTTGTTTGAAGTCACAAAAGCTTTTCATGCTTAAAGTTGCTGCACTCTTTTGAAAAGATAATTTTCATATTGATTTAGCTCACCAATTTCATGTGGAGGTTTGTCAAGATAGACAACTCAATGGAGTGACACCAATGCTTAAGAATGCTGAATGAGACGTATCAGGATGATGAAAGGCAATCCCTATCCTATACACAGTCCCTTACTTATACACTTGTGAGATGAGTGTAGGAAGTTACATATCCGCAAGATAAAGAGTTTTCTCGCGAAAGGTACAATGATCGAAATGATGAGAGGCAATTCATTTCTCTATCCCAAACACTATAGATGATCCATTGCTTAACCACTTTGAGCTTCATACTCTTAATTACCCCTGTCAAGAACCACCCCACATTGGGGCAAATTGGAGGTAAGACAGCATCATGAGGTGAGGAAAATGAATTGAAATTTTCTTGCTCTCACTTGCATCAATCTTCAAGTCATGCTATTATATTGAATTCGTGTGGTAATTTAAGTGCCTTAGGATGATGAAGAGCATTTTTTTCACTATCCTATACACTTATATCTTTTGCATAGCCCACTTGAGCCTACAATTTCATTTCTTTAAACCCAGTTGGCGATCATCCCCCACACTGGGGCAAGGCAAAAGGCAGATGAAGACTCTTGAAAAGTTCAAGTGTCATTCAAAGTGTAATTGCTTGACGCATGCATTGTGCGCAAGAATTGAATTTAAAATAGAACTAATGGGCATGAAAAAGCAATGTGCTTGGTAGAAGCAATGCCAATGCCCATGAAAAGAAGTGAAAAATGCATGAGAACTGAGGGTATGAAAAAGCAGTATGCTTGGTAAAAGCAAGGCCAATACCCATAGATGAAAAAAGAGAGTCAAGATAATGTGACTGTCAATTGCAAGAATTGAATCCCGATCAAGCAATACTCAAAGAACTCAAAAGTTAAGTTTTTACAATCAATGGGGCATTTCATAAAGACAATCTCCGATGATGAAAAAGAAAACTGGTGGCAAAGCTGATAATAAATTGCTCGCCCAAAGCTGATAATAAGATATAAAAGCTAACATATCTCCCGTAGGTCAATATAGTATACCATTTCCATCATCCAACATTTCTATTATTTTTATCATATCCGATAAAAATAACCGTGTGTGGGTACACGGTCGGCCTTAGCCAAAATACTATAATTTCCTTGGAACAAATCTCACCATTTTCTGTAGTCCACCAAAATATTTTTGGCACTATTAACCGATGCCTGGTTATTCTTCAATTGATTTTCCAAAATTATTCATTTTAGGAATAAATCCTAAAATCACTCATAAATCAATTTAGCACAAAATAAAGCTTAAATAAATAAACGAGCTACACCACGATCATCAGCACGAAATTCCGGTCACCGGGCATCCCGGTTGAATTTCCGGAAAAATAAATAATTAAATAATTAATTTCGAAAATTAAATAAATAAATATTTAAAATCCACTTCAATGGACTGAGAAAGGGCTGAAAACTGTTGGGCCAGCTGGTGTTGCGAAAGAGTGAAGAAGCAGCTACTTCGGTGATGCCAGGCAAGGAAGCAGCGAAGGCGAGCGAAGATGGAGTGTTGACCAAAGTTGATGATGCTGGGAACACGTGGGCTGAGGGCTGTCGGAAATTCATGAGCTCGCTTCGTGCGAATCGCACGGCAAGATGGAGACGGCAAGCTGAGCAGATCGAGGCAGCAACGTTGAAGTTCACTGGAGTTTGGCTTCGTGCCGTTCCAACGATGACACGAAGAAGCAGCCGCATCCTTGGTCACGTGGAGATATGGAGCAGCTTATGTTGGGCTGTCGGTGGATTCCTTTGGGCAGTGGGAATCGACGTGCGGCGTTGAAGAAATAGATGAAGATACACGGGCAAGTGTTGGCGTCCAAGAAGCTGCAGGTCGGTGGAGTGGATGGTTTCGCTGGCAGCAAAGGTCAACAAATTGCGCTCCCGTTGAAGATTGGACTCACGGTGCTATCTTCTTCGGACGAGTGGCAGTGGAGAGAGGGACGCAAGGGAAATTAAATTTGGTGGTGTGGGCTTCGGTCTTCATGGGCAGAAGACGTGAGGAATACTTGAAAAGGGGATGAGGGCAGAAAGAAAAAGAAATGAAAGCGTGACAAGAAGCATGAGGAATCGAAGATGGAGGGAAAGAGGGAATGGATGAGGATGAAGTGCCTGAAAGTCTACAAAAATATCTTGACTCATCGTAAGATTGTCCAATAAAGCCTTCAAGTTTATCTACTTGGTCTTCTATTACTTTCCAACAAGTAGATTCTACAAACTACTCCAAAATGAAGCCAAAAAGATGCTGTCCAAGCATAATTCCGAAATTCACTTAATTTAGTTTCAATTCCTCACTCAATTCCCCAAATTGAGGCCCGATTTCGTCGAAGGAAAATCCCGTACCATTTCCCCGCCAGTCCCCAACACTCAAGGGCTCGGCTTAGAAGTCGAAATTTCCTTTAATTTGGCCAATCCCAATTTCCGTTGATTTTCCGCGGCGTCCAAACCAATTTTTTCGTAAAAATCTCGGAATCTCCGAAAAATCTTCTGAGACTGAGTCGACGTTCCTAGAATTTATTGTGACATGACAGGAACTTCAATTTCTTAAATCGGACTTGAATTCACAGTTAATTTCATTTGGCGCGTTTTTAGCGTGACCTAAGCTACCGGGTAACTTTCAGACGTTTTTAAGTGCAAATGACCCGTGGTTGATTTTCTTCGAGCCATGATAAACCCACTCAACTCATTGGCGACTCCCGATTGTCGTGAAAATCTCGAGGATTCAAATACGGACACACGGTACCAAAACAATAAGAAAATCAGTCTAGTATTGGTCGACAAGAATTTTCCAATTTAGTTGTGTCACCCACGATCACGCATCTCTGTCGAATCAGCTTATCTCTGATTTCAAATTGATTTTATACTGTACCGCAATGGCCTCTAAAGATAGACACGGTCAAGAAGCCGATTCCTAGTCGAATTCTCAAGTCTATTTGCCTTAAAATCCTTATTGGTTGCCCTAGATAGCCTAGTTATCTCGAGAGTGATCAGCTCTGAGAATAGTCCTATAGGCGCATCAATGAAATGTCCGATTTATTCAGTAGAAAACAGAGTTGAAAATCCGGGATGTCACAATATTAGGCTGCATTCGTTTCGCGGAAAATGTGGAGTTTCTAGAAAATATTTTCCAGAAAGTCATTTTCCGGTGTTCGGATGAAATTTGAAAATGAAGTAGAAAATATTTTTCACTGTTTGGTAAGGAAAATATTTTCCTTCATATACTCTTTTTCATTAATTTTATATTTTGAAATGAATTTTTCATATTTTTTAAAAAATTATTTCTAATTATTTTTTTAAATCTATTATTAATTTTTTTCATTTTTCTTTGTTTTCCATCTCCTTCTTTCTTGGCCAGTTGCTGGTCACGACGATGGCCCGTGACCGGCCACCTGTGAGCCTCAAGCTCGCCGACGAGCACGAGGCTCGCCGCTCACCATATTGGCGAGCCCGAGCATCGAGCTCAAGGCTTGCCAAATCGACGAGTGCGAGCTTGAGATCAACAAGCTCGAGATTTGCTCGGTGACGGCCGATGACTAGTCAAGAAAGAAGAATATGAGAAAAATAAAAAAAAAAAATAAAAAAATAAAAATAAAATATAGAAATAGAAAAGAAAATAGAAATTAAAAATAATTCAAATTTAAAAAAATAACAAAATAATTCGAATAAAAAAAGAAAAGAAGAAGAAGAAAGGGGAGGAGGAAGTGAGGATTTGTAGAGGTGTGAGATAAGAAAGATTAAGTGAGGAAAATGTTTTCCACTTTTCAAAAGTGAAAAATATTTTCCCCTAATTTGGAAGACTTTTTTCTTTTCATGGAAAACATTTTCCTCAAGAAATTCATTTTCTGTGAAACGAACGCCGGAAAATCTGGAAAACGTTTTTCCGGAAACTATTTTCCACAAAACGAATAGAGCCTTAGAGAGAAAAATTCAAACTAGGGAAAAATATGGCATTTAATTTTATTTGGGGTATGTGGAATATATGGAATATCCCATACTCTGTCATACTAAACCTCTTGTTTCAAGTCTTTTTCATTCAACTTGCACCCCTTAAAAAAAAAAAAAAAAAGGGCGAACTATCGTATCATTTTTCATTTGCGGTTGAGCTATTTGATGGTTATAGTTTTTCCAAAATCAATTGAATATCTCGTGCAATCATTATTTAATCTGCCAAATGTAGAAAATAATAACCAATTTCACGAAGAAACATTTTTTTTTGCGTTATCTTTCCCATTTAGTCACTGTTAATAGAAAAGAAAACAAGTTTAATATCAGAGCCTCAAGTTTACAGCTGATGTTTTTTCATAAATGAATACAATGAAAATCTTTAGAGAAAAGAGACGGTTATTATATTTAAAAGAATAGATTTAGTTTCCCTACCGGTGAAGGAAAACAATAGGCTTAGTGACTTATATTGAGTCCACAACGACAATAAATGGTTTTGGCTCAATAATAATAATAATGAAAATATAGATTTATAGTAATGGATAACCAAAATGTAAGAAACAAACTCGATTTATTTTGCCACTTGATGTTAATAATCCATATGTATGGCACTGATCCCTAAGGTCTTGGCTCTCGTTTTGTATAATTTATTAAGAGATGTTACAAATTTTTGAGTTAAAATTCGATTAAAGTGGATGAGGAAGAATTTAGTTGGATAAATTCAATGCTAGTCAGATAAGACAGAAGAACTAGTTACTAAAATGATTTAGCTCATAAAATAATTGTAAAAAAGATCATGTCACTAGAAATTGTCTTTCTATGTTTTTCTTTTTCGATCGACGATTGTTTTAGAGTGGAAAAGCACGTCAAGAATGGAATCCCCTCCTTGCCTCTCATGGTTGGATGGAGTCAAAAATTGACAGGGCACAACGACCGATGTCTACATTAGTTAGTCACCTAGCAATTTTATCGTCTTGTAAGGGGTTGCTAGTGTGAAACCTGAGATCATATAACAAAACAATAATGATGAACACTATTAACATGATTTGTCTATTGCAAGCGTCTTCGTCATTTTCGCCGTAATTTGAACCCATGTGGTTGTGCCAGCATGCTCTTTCAAAACCCATTATTTATTTGTGTCTGGGATGGGCTGCCGGAGAAGAAACGGTGGCAAAATCGCACCTGAAAACGGCGAAAACCGACGGAAAAGCTCTTGTACGCGAGGGAAGAAGGCGCGTGGGCCCCACGCGCGCACTGCAGTTGCAGGAGAGTGGAACCCACGCGCCACGCGCTCACACGCGCACTCAAACGCTGCGCGCATGCGCCCGCGCATTGCACGCACGCGTCCGGGGCATGCACCCACGACGGATGTAGGCGCGTGCCGAGCCTGACGTCCCCTTCCCGCACACTGTTATTACGCTTTTGCCCCTCTCTTTTTAAATTTTTACTATCCTGCCTTGACCAATTTATTTACTATTCTGCCCTTGGTACATTTATTAATTATTATTTATTTCATGCATATTTTGTGAATATTTTATGCATGAAATTAAATGTCAAATGATCCATATATTTAATTAATTAGAGAGTAGCCACAGCATCTTTAATTAATTAAATTATATATTAAGAGCCTCCAGATCATATTTATAAATGGACATTGATGGTAATTAATTATATTAATATGATGAATTTTATCCCACAGGAATTTTCATTATATTAATATGATTAATTAGGATGAAATATCATATTATTTTTCTTAATTTACCCACAGGGATTAAGAGAAGGCATATAATATGGTAGTTTCTTCATGAAGTAATTATGAATCTATTTAAATTAAAAACTTAGCCCACAAGCAGTTTTTATGTTATGTGATTCATATTCGTAACATGTTTACATTGGTAAAACATGATTTTATGTATATTATGCCTCAAATTTTGTGACATAAGTATGATTATTTGATATGCAGCTTTACAACCTGTGAATTTCTCTGAATTTAAGTTTAATGTTCCCGTATTGAATGATGAGAACTATAAAGTTTGGAAAGAGTCAGTTCTTCTTCAATTGGGGTGGATGGACATTGACTATGCTATAAAAAAATATGAACCACACTCGCTCCTACTGATTCGAGCACTACAGCTTTATGATTTGTCTATTGCAAGCGTGAGGAAGTATGTTTTCTTGGGCACTTTGCTAAGAATATTTTACATGAATCGCCACATCATTAGGCTCGTTGACATTGATGTTCTTTCTCGTATACAACTCATCTTTAAATATTCAGATTGTCACATTTTCCACTCAATATGTGCATCGTGAATATAAAACCCCAAGGAGAGGGAGATGGCCCCTTTGATAAAGAGACGGAATGGCAATGCTTGTCTTCTTGTTTTGTCAGTTGTATGACATCAATCGTTAGGCGTCATACAAAAGCATGCATTATGATAGGCTTATTGATCTGCAAAAGTACGAATTCCATACGCAATGAGGTTAAACTCCGGATCCGGATTACTATAATAAGTAAGACCGGTGGTTGATTTTATAATATGGTCTTTGTCCTTTGAGAAAGAGTGACGTATCGGGATTGGATTGTGTTGTACCACATAATCAATTGAATTGCAATAAATCACACTCCAATAAAATCAACTTTACTGATGGGAAAAAAAAAACTTTTAATCTCAAAGGCATAATTTAACATGAAATTTTAATAATAGTGGTTATTGGTTGAAAACTTACCAGCCATCTATATATACGCATTTCAAAGATTATCATCATATTAATAGGGGCTAATACCACGAAAAAATCCCAAATCAATACATCTCTGATAAATTTACTTCAAACTAATTTTCGATAATCAAAAATTCTAAATTGATATACACATAATAAATTTACCGCAAATTAATTTTTAGGTCTCGAAGTCCCTAAATTAATATACTCGTGACATATTTACATAAATAAAAGTTGTAAGTGTTTTTTTGTTTACTTTCCCGTCAAAAATTATAAGATTATGTAAATTTCAAAAAATTATGAAAAAAAATTACCAGTAACATTTCGCTGCTTCACAATTGTATAAAACTCAATTCCTAGTAGGAAAAATTCACTTAGGATGAAGTTACAAAAAAAGAATTTCCTTGCGAATTCTCCTTCTCCGAGATCAATGGTTAAACTTTTGATTAAGCAAGAATATAAACTTAATCGGGTGTCCGAAAATCGATGAAGTTAAGAGATACTGCGTGAAGATGGGGACCAGAGTCGGTTCCCCACATGGGTCGATTTTGTCCTCATTATGAATTAATTATCTCGATGGTGGTCCAGAGTAAATCAACGAGGTTTGAAATTTGAGGAAAATCACAGCCGGCCAAAAGAATGTATGTGCGTCCTGTGTTCCAAGATTCGGCCAGATGATGCAACTTCCACTCTTTACCAGAGATTATAAATCTATATGATATAGAGAGGGAACAAGCGAGAAAATATAAGAAATAGCATATACTATATCGACGAAGCTTATTCAGCACATGCAATCTTAAGTTACAGATTTTATATTATTCCTATAATTTTTCATTCTATGACAGCTAATATTGTCTAAATAAAAAGGAAAGAAACTAAGGGAACCACTTCGGTCCGTAGAAATTCATAATTTAGAAATATTAAATAGATAAAGATGCAGGGAGATTTCTGCGGCGGAATACCTACCTGCTTTGGTGGGAGATACCTTTTTGAAGCCTCCCACTCATGATTACTCCAATTTGGCTACAGCTTATTTCGGGAAGGTATTCTTTTTTCCCATTTCTTTGGCTAAAGCACACTTTCTGGGTAACTTTTGTCCCGTGAAGCAAGATCATAATCGATGTGTTTAACAATTAATAACCTACACATGACCCAAAGTAAACATTTAATTTAATCCATTAGTAGTTAAACCACCTCAAGTTGGATCTATTTTGGGCTCCATTTCATTTGCGAAATGGATAGTCTGCTATTGCTTAACCTTATAGGATTTTTGCATAAATACCGTATTCTAACAAGTAAAAGGAATCATCTCAACACACACATACATTCCCCACTATTCCTCCTTTTACATTTTGTTGTCAAAATTATATTAGAGATGAGCAATCACATTCAAGCTCAGCAAAAAAACATGGTATGTAGCTCCATTTTGGATCTATGGAACAAATGGAACATACCAGGTTTTGACATACTAAGCCTCTCGCTTCAAGTTTTTTTCAAGTTTGGCTTCAAAATGTTTATGATTCTGTCTCTTAATCGGAACCATGGTATTAGTACGGTATTTGTAGACTCATAATTAACCTATTCAAGATAGATCTTCTTGCACAAGCTTTTAGATGTTAGAGATATGTGCATTGCAAGTTCTAAAATTTATCACGAAAATATAAATAAGTCATGTTTAAAAAAATACAATTAAATCTTAAAACTTATTACGAAAATGCAATTGAATCCCAAAACTTTCAAAAAGTGCAATCAATTCTTAAAAGTTGTCATATTGGTCGAATAAAGTCTTTCTTTGGTTGTAATTTTTGAAAATTTTAGGATTTAATTGCAATTTCGCATCAAATTTTGGGCCTGACACTTTTTGAAAATTTTAGAACTCCATTGCACTTTCCAAACAAGTTTTAGGACTTGATAAATTGTTTGAAAATTTTAGGACTTAATTACACTTTCGTGACAAATTTTAGAACTTTCAGTGCACTTATCCTTAAATGTTAAGATGAAACTTTTCTAAGGAAGAATATGAGCTGTTTAGTGTTGAATAGTAATTATTTCTGATTCAGGCGACTTTAAATAAGGTTAACTTGTCCCAAGCAATAATAATATACTACTATTAATCTTTTTATAAATATGATGGAATTTTTACATGACTTTAATTGTCAGTATGCGTACGATAGAAAATTCAAGCTTCAATCAACAAAAAATGATATGCAAGTAACTTGTTTTCATGACTACGGTAGAATAGTAATACTATCTTAATCTGAGGAGGAAAAAGGAAAACTATGATAGAAGGCTAGATAGATTCTTGCGATCCCTCAACAACACAGTGAACCAGTCCCCCAAAAACGGCAGCACTCGCACTACTCATTGAATCAGAGGCAGAGCAAGGCCAGTGCTCTGCTCTGCACGTGCTGCTTCATCCTCCCAAGCCCCAAAGTCCCAAGCATTGACTCTCCCCAACGTCGCCGCCTCCTAATCAATTGTCTTAACATTTAAGAGAAATAATACTCATCATTACATTGAGAGCGAGAGAGAGGAGATGTTCCAAATATACCCTTTTTCATCATTACACTCTACACCACTCTTACTTGGAAGTTCTACTTCAAGGCTTCCTTATAAAGTCTGCAAAGCATTGTTTTCTCAATGCATTTGAAACCCTTCAGATGGATTGTTGAGAGAATAGTTTTGTTCTCACCAGAGTTATATTAGATACGAGCGATAAAATTCAAACGAAGTAGGAAGATGGCGTTTAGCTCCATTTCGGATCTGTGGAACAAATGGAACATCCGAAGCTTTGTCCTACTAAGCTTCTCGCTTCAGGTCTTTTTCATTCTATTTTCACCCATTAGAAAGAAAACGGCGAATGATCACATCATTTTCCTCTTATGGTTGGCCTATTTGATGGCTGACTGGGTAGCTGCATTTGCAATCGGGCTCATCTCTCATAACCAAGGTAATTTGTTCGCTCAGGCAACTGAAGTAGACAATGCACTTCAGGCATTTTGGGCCTCATTTCTCTTGTTACATCTTGGCGGTCCAGACACCATCACTGCCTTTTCTCTAGAGGATAGTTCACTTTGGCGACGACACCTTCTTAATCTGATTTTCCAAATCAGTGCCGCCATTTTCGTTTTTGCGCAGATATTTCCCAGCGACAGGTCGCTGATGATCCCAACAATGCTGGTTTTCCTTGTTGGGGTCATAAAAAATGCAGAGAGAACACTACCACTTAATCTGTCAAGCCTCCCAAGGCTGAAAAAATGGGTGCTCTCGCAACGCATCGTGATAAATAGGACTTATTACCCTGACCGGTCAGAACGTTTCGAGTGTGCGTATGATGAGGAAGATGAAGCAAACGAGTATTCTGAAAAAGATGAAGCAAAGAATGACGAGAGCGCTGTGGTGGATCTAGCGTACTTGTTCTTTCAAATCTTTAGGGTCTTCCTTGGGGATCTCATATACACACGTAAAGAACGCAAACTTAGCTGCAAATATTTCGCTTGCATTTCTACAATGGATGCATTGAGGGTGATATCAGTTGAACTCCAGTTCATGTACGAGGTACTCCACACAAAAGTGCTAGCAATACGTTCCAAGTTGAGCTACATTTTCCGCTTTGTAACCTTCATGGGTGTTGTGGTGGCTTTCATCCTCTTCAATCGCTTGAAGAAGCATCAACTCTTCAAACTTGATGTGAAAATTACTTATATCCTTCTTTTTGGAGCGATTGTTCTCGATGTGATAGCTCTATTCATGCTCATTTTCTCGAATTGGACACTAGCCAAAATCATGTGGAACGACTCTAGATTATCTAGATCACGTTCACTTTTGAACATATTGGCATATTACACATATAAGCAGAGGGAACCCCGATTTGCCACATGTGAAGCAGAGCCTAACGCTAATGATACTTACGAGGCCCTAGATACACCATTAATATTTCGAAGGTGGTCAGAATCCATCTCGGCTTGCAACCTTTTATCCATGAGCTTGTAGGAGGATCCGAGAAGGATGTATAAGCGTGATCGGCGCTTGGGCAGAATTGCTTCTTATCTCTTCGATTTTCCATTCCATATGGCTAAGAAAATCATCTCTTATTTCCATCATGCCCGTGAGACAATCACCAAAAGCCGTGGTCAGAGGCCCACGAGATGGAAAACAGGAATGATTGTAAATACATGGTACGTATCCAAGAATCCCTTTCTTAAAAAGCTATGGATTTTTATTTTAGGGAGGTGAGACATAAATCGAGTATTGTGCGTAAGCTCGCAGTTAGGAAGAAAGATATAAATACAAACAGCAAGGTGAGACATGATAAGCTCGAGCTCAGAGAGGTGAAAAAGATATTTGAGGCTAGAGGTAATTTGTTTCTCAAGAGTTTATCAGATGAAAACAATTATGATGATCTTCAAGAGGATGTCACCATGGCTAATTATGATGACAGTATTATAACGTGGCATATTGCTACTGAAATATGGTACAACAAAAAGAAATCCACGGAAAAAGAAGAAGAAAGGGAATTCAGCAAGATTCTCTCCGACTATATGTTGTATCTGTTACTTAATCAATCTAATGTGATATCCGCTGTGGCGGGCATCGCCCAAATCACAGCAGCGGAAACGTTAAGGGATATACAATGGTACTCAGATCCTAGGCCCAAGAATGTAAATGAGCTATGTTTGTATTTATATGAGAAGTATCCACGGTTGCCGAAGAAATCCAGAGGAACTAGAAGGACCTTCCGAATCCAACCTCCGGGAGGAACTAGAAGGACCTTTTCAGGTGAAACAAGAAGGAACTTCCAATTCCATGCTCTGGCGGGGGATCGAGTTAGCTAGAAAGATGGAAAGGCTCGGGGAAATGAAGTGGGTGGTGATGAGCGGAGTGTGGGTTGAGATGCTGTCATATGCCGCAATTCATATTGACGGAGAAGCACATGTGCAGGTGTTGAGTAAAGGTGGAGAGCTTCTTGCTTTCACTTGGCTGTTGATGGCTCATTTCGGTTGTGTCTACAAACCTGAATTGGGCATCTGTTATGAACGTAGACGCATTATTCGTCCTCGTGCGGGTCCGCATAGATTTTAATAGTCTGTGTATCTTCGTGACTAATGCCGAGATGATGGATTTTCATTAGAGAGCTGCGCAGCACTGTCCAGACCGTGGACAGCAAGCGTTCAGTCTTGTTTGGTTCGTTCGACAAGCACTGGGCCAACCCTCAGGGGTCCCCATGGCTCGAGAATGTGACGATGTGGTTTTTGAATAATTTTAAGCCATTTTTCAGTCCTAAAAGCACGCTGCTACCAGAGTTCATGCATGCTGAATAGGAGACGTTTGGCGCGCCTTTGTTGGGGTATTGCATCTTCGAGGTGTGTCGGGTTGGCTTTGCGAAGATGCATCGAGGCCTTTTAGTAGTCATGTCGGTGTTGTTTATCACATGGAGTGGTATCCACAGCACGCTGTCCATACTTTAGACATGCCGAATAGGAGATGCTCGGTTGCTGTGCACTTGCTTTGATATTATTATATCTTGCTTGGATATTGTATTGCTCAAATCTTGTTGTATGAGTCCTTTTGAATGATCATTTAGATATACATGTCTTAGGAAAAATATTTAAAAGAAAAAATTGTGAAAGAACGCATAAAACTAAATCCCTAAATGAGCAAAGCTACCAAATTCATTAGGTAATATCTAGTGTAATCAAATCTCCATGTCCTGAATTTTTTACTCACGAAAATAAAACAAACTAACATGTTTTAGTCAATCTTTAATCAGCTCATCATATATTAGTGGTGGCCCCTAAAGTCAAAACAAATGTCATAATTAGAATGAGAAAATCAAGTTACGATCGGTAGAGTTTGAGAGAACCCGTGTCAAGAGTGAAAATTGCCTTGCAAGAGGAATATCACGCCAATTTAGCAATCCTCAAACTCAATTGGGAGGGTCACGGCAATAATCTATGCCAGCAGACATGATCTCAATTATCTCAATGAGCTTTTGCAATAGAAACAATTATACATAGATAGATGGCATTCAAGGTTGATGCTCAAATGCAATTCACCTTCTTCATAAACGGGATGACATAAAGCCATTTGGCAATACACAAACAGCCACATACATATGATAACATGCTACTAAAGGAAGAGCCAGGGCATTAGAAGTCCCTTCTCAAGCAATTCACAAACCGATTTAATGAGATGCAGAATTATCAGTAGGAAGCACAAATCAGCTCTAAATTTTGGGAATATGTTCTCACTTTTCCACAATTCTAGAGCAACCAAGAATGTACCCATCAAAAGTTATGGCTACATTAACTCCGCATTGCTACATTACATGGGACAATCAACGCTAAGCCCCATCTGCTAGAGTCCGCTTTGAAGTGCTGATGTACAGAACTGCAATAAATCATACAAGTTACGAAAGGTCCAAGTCAACAAAACTAAAAAGTCAGAAATCTTGTATACATTGTTACCGTTATTTCCTCGAATAAAAGCATCGCCATACTTATTTTTCAGCTGTCCATTGACGTACTCTTCCGTCTGTTCCATTGCTATGTTCATATATCCGTCCAGGCATGCTAGAATACCTGCATTAAATTCCAACGCATCAGAACACATACAAATACCACACAAGTTCAGACAGCACAAGATTGTGATTCTAAACTAATCATCAGCATAGCCTGCGTATAGCATGGGAATGGGAAGGAGAACATGCTTGTCAGAAACATTCCACATCCATTAAATTTAGTATCATCCAACTCACCTCTCGTCCAGGTCTCACACCACAAGCACTAAGGTTTACAAATCACAAGAAGTTGACAAGAAAAAGCTTGCTCGTAGGCACATACCACACAGAAACAGCTTTTCCTCTATTAGGATTTACTACAAACTGTAAATTCAGAAAGTTTAATTGAGAAAATGACAGCACAAGGCCCACATAAAGGGCATTATCCTCTCATTTTCATGATAAGGCCATTGGAATGGATCAAATGGCTGTCAAGCAACCAATTCTTAATCCCATATGAGTTTGCTAATTTATCACCAAAGGCCCTGCTTCTGCCCTTCTCTATCTGCACTTGTTCTTCCTCCCTCTCTCTCAATACCCAAAAGAAAAAAGCCGTGAAATTTGAAAGCCAGGACATACACACACACATATTCTCATGCCATCAAGGAAAGGTTTTTTGTATTTTGTAATTGAGTAGCAGCATGTATGTGCATGACCATTGTTTTTACAGTTTCTCCCAAGAAAAATGATGTTCTGCCACCATCATTTTATTGGCTAAATATCTATAATACTAACTGATCTCATAAGCAAAACTTCCCATTTAATCATTGTAAGACGAGTTTAACATCAGAGCCTCAATTTTACCACAGATCTCTTTTCGACAACGAATACCGCAGACATTGATAGAAAAAGAAACGGCTATTATATCATGAAGAGATATTCCCTCCTGATGAAATAAAAGAATAGGCTTAATGACTTACATCAAGACCACAATGTACATGGCAAGACCAACATAACTACCCATGATGCAGGGTCACAATATGACTCTGAATTTTCTGACAAAAGCAATATTCAGGTAAGGTTCATTTGGTTCATAATTGCGGTTGACTTAAACTTCTGTTTGAATTTTGAGGTCAGTAAGTGGCCACTTAACTCATATGAGCCGCCGAGAATTCAATCGATAAATCATCCCCAACTAATTAAAGTTCGAGACAAGTCGTTAACGGCACATAGGATTCAGTACAATAGGTAACAAACAAGGCCAGAAATAATCAAAAACTCAGCAAAATCTGGCTACATAGAGACAATTTTTGCTGAATAACTCTCCCAACACAGAGAGACCATGTTGAGAGAAGTACCTCGATAATCAACTCCAGAGTTCAACTTGACGACAACTGGTCTCCCGCGAATCGATTTCAGGAAATCCGCGGGGGTCTTCGTGGTGGCCGACCCTTTCTCTCCTCCTCCTCCGCTCATCCTCCTAATCCTCAATCACTGCTTCCTCTACCTGAAACAGGAATACCCACGATCGTAATTCAATCAATGGAAAAGAAACAAAATTGCACGCTAATTTAGGCCCAAAAAAAAAAGGCTCATGAACAAAGAAATCTGTGGCAAATCCAATGTCCACATCCACCTATAATAACCCCCCCCCCCAAACATCAAAACGCAGACGACCCCCTTGTATGCTTATCTCGTCCCTCGTTTTAGAGCAAATGGAAGGAACATAGAATGAAAGATGAACTAGAAAATGCAGCGATTCAAGCGAATTTACAGAGGGGAAACCAACACCAAACCCTTAAAAGAACCAAGAGAAACAAACCCTGAACGGAAAGACAAAAAGGGAGCGAGAAATTTCAAAGAGCAAGATGTTAAAGCTGAACTCACTTCGCTGGAAGTTCCTGGTTCGATGCTGAGTCGAAGGCAGAGCGCGCGCTGCAGGGAAATTGAGAAGAAGAACAAGCCCTAGCCCGAGCTCCGCATCACATACATCAGCACCGAGTGTCGAAATTGTGAAATAATGGGCTTTTAAGGGGTAGAATTGGAAGGAAACTCTGGAATGGCAGTTTCGTGATTTGCGACAAAATGTTTCGGGAAAAATGAATAATTTCAAAATTATTTTCCTGCATTTTATTACTTACAAAAATTTATCAACATAAGGTATTCTCACTTTACAATATATATATCTAGATATTTCATTAACGATGAAAATGTATTTTGTTCATTCGTTTTTATGAAAATTGTGAATAATCATTTATGGATGAGTATTTTATGAATTATGATTTTTCGCCCATAGACGTGGAGGGCAAGCATATGGGACCCCACATTTCGATTTTCGAAAGTTCCAAATGTCACAAATTTAAAAAGAAAAATTAAAGTGAGTCAAATTGATGAAGAGAGAGATGAGAAAAGTGTAGTTATGGTTTAAGTAAGACGGACACCGACACGCGACCTCGACACGACACGTTAAAAAAAAAATTGAGAATTTCAATACGTTGGGACATGTTGTATATTAAATATTATATGTATAAATTATCATTTTTATGATTATTTCAATCAAATTAATTCAATTAAAATTCATAAATAGATAAATAATAATAAAAACATAGAATGAATTTACATTGAAACATTAATCCAATAAATCATTCATTGTTTTAATTTGACAAATTCAACTCCATTCCAATAATATATAAACTTGGAGAGAAAAACAAGAAATTCCTTTTTTGAACTTGTGTGTTAGGCATGTTAGAAGAAAAAAGAAAAAAGAAGAACTTGAGGGTGAATTGCATATCATGTGAAATAAGAGTAAGAAGAGAAAAGAAAATTAGATTTTTCTTCTTTCCCTATTTATTATTTTTATTATTATTTTTTTTATTTTTCACATATATACATTTTAACCTCTCATTTATTGAAAATTTTTAAAATTGATTTCACTTGTATTCTTATTGAAATTTCCAATTCTCAATAGGCTTGTGAGGCCTTGTTGTAATAGTTCTGAACATTCCCTTTGAGTTATGTTGAAATGAGTCGGAGAGTATTGAAAAAGTTGATTAGGTTTCGGATATTCCGACACATGCTAACCAAGTGTCAGAGAGTGTCGAACACGTGTCAAAAAATCCACCACGATACAAATAAGTGGTGGTGCTTCCTAGATTATGGTGTTGTGATATTTGGGATGTTATAAGTGGGAGGTGGAGAAGGGATTCATCGAGTTTTTTTTTTTTTTTTTTTATGAGTTTTTTCCCTAGTAAATTTTGAGTTAATAATTGTGTTTCAACTCCATAATTTGAATTAAGATATTCATTTTTCAAATTTGTTCGTGAAATTCGTAAGTACAAGGATGCTACTATTCAATCACGAGAGAATTATACTTATTGGTGATGTCTTTCATGACAAATTCGATAGCTATTTTCTTTTTCTTCTTTTTTTTCGGAAAAGAATTTCCTTCTTTATTTTTATTTTTTTTTGCCTTGACAATATTCGAGGTCCAATGAATATTATTATTAAAGATATTATTATTATTATTATTATTAGGACATGCATTCCATCTCTCGACATAACTTTCTTAATATAATGTCCTATTCATGGCGCAAGTACTACGTTTTGTTTAAGAGAAAAGAAAAATAAAAGTTTCTAATATTTTTCTTTTTACTATAATTCATATAATTTATCAGATTTTTTTTTTGTTAAACAATATTTTTTTTGACTAAAATTCATATAGTCCAACGTCCCTCCAATCCACCTTCCACCCTCCATGACTCCGATGGCGCGTCTCCACCGAACGCTCTCCAACCGTCTCCTCTCAAAGCTCCCTCCTTTCCGGCCATCATGGCCCCGCGCCGCCCGGTTCTCCGCCACGGCCGACGGCGGCGCCCCCGTTCCGCCGTCCTCCGCCGCCGCTCCCCCGCCGTATGAGAGCTCTCCGCCCATCGACGCCGGATCGTCGATCCGGAAGCCGATCAGCCTGTGGCCCGGCATGTACTTCTCCCCCGTCACCAACGCCCTGTGGGAAGCGAGATCCAAGATGTTCGAGGAGGTCGGCGGCGCTGGGGCGAGCGGGAAGGCGGCGCCGCCGCCGGCGAGCGAATTGGTCCCGAGGAGCCCGGCCAGGAGCAGGACGAGCATTTTCTACGAGTTCTCGAGCGATTATGTGCTCAGAGAGCAGTACAGGAATCCTTGGAACGAGATCAGGATGGGAAAGCTGGTGGAGGATCTCGATGCTCTCGCCGGGACCATATGCTATAAGGTAACTGAACGAGCTTTGAACGACTATCGGATGGCGATGCCTTGATTTCCCTTATCTGGATGTGGTGCCATATATACTCTGCGGATGTTTTTCATGCTAAAGCTTTCTCGATGCATGTTCTAGTGGTCTTTTTCTGCGGAAGATGAATTGATGAATTCCTGATATAAGACTGACTGATGGTGGTGCTTAGTCGGCGGATAATTTGCTCTAATATTCTGATAGAAGAATTTTGAATGTCAAGTTCTTGTTTGAATAATCTAGAATTAGTCATTTGGTATTAGAGAGGAGTTCATTTCTTTGACCAAAATATTGAACAACATGCTACTTATTTGCTGTAAGCAGTACCTTGTCTCTATCATTTGTATAGGAGCATGTCCAATTTTCATCAATCTTCATCCATATCAGGTTCCGCAATCAGAGGCTTGATGGTTAAGTTCTCCAGTGATTTGTTGTAGTTCATATGGTATGGAATTCATCATTTGAATTTGTGCATAACAGTACATCCCCCGTTTTATTTAGCCTTTTTTTTTTCTTTTGGACCAGCATTGCTCCAGCGATGATGGCACCACAAGGCCTCTATTGCTGGTCACTGCTTCTGTAGACAGGATGGTTCTCAAGAGGCCAATCCGTATTGACACGGACTTGCAAATAGAGGGAGCTGTTACATGGGTTGGGCGCTCATCAATGGAGATCCAGCTGGAAGTAACTCAGTCCACAGAAGGTGTTATATGAAACAGTGCTCCCAAATGATGATAGTATGCTACTTTCTTTCCTAAAGTTGATGACAATTGCTTTGTTGGCTTGTTGGACGAGATCATACATTTTCATCTGCTGCCACTAAGCAATTGCATGATGGTGTCACTTTGATGGCCATGCCTTTAGTATATGTTAATTCTTCACAAACCATACTTGCTCTTGCATGATTTCGTTACTCTTCTTGTAAAAATTTATGGAGAAATTTGCTAATTTGCTATCCACCCACCATTCCCTTATTACCAAAAATAAATAAATAAAATAGTAAACCCGTCCATACTATAGAGGAGCTTCCTTATCGACATCCTCTTGCCAAGAAGTAATGGTTTGTGAAGGATCCTGACATGTTGGTCGAGCACAATATTCAGATATCAGATCTTCATAAAGTTATCATTTTCATGATATAGTCTTATTATTGATCCATTCTGCTGTTTACCTTAAACTGGCAATTCCATGCAGAAACCCAGGATTCTTCAGATTCAGTTGCACTTACCGCCAATTTCACATTTGTGGCTCGTGATTCTACAACTGGGAAATCAGCTCCAGTTAACCCTATCTCACCAGAGACAGAGAGAGAAAAATTACTTTGGGAAGAGGCAGAAAATAGGAATAAAATGAGGAAAAAGAAGAGAGAAGAAAGTAACAAGGATAGTAAGGTAGAGGACTTGTCCAGGCTCCAGGCTTTACTTGCCGAAGGTCGTGTCTTCTGTGATATGCCAGCTCTGGCAGACAGAGATAGCATTCTGATTAAAGATACTTGCTTTGAGAACTCGCTAATATGCCAGCCACAGCAAAGGAATATCCATGGAAGAATATTTGGAGGATTTTTAATGCGAAGGGCTTTTGAATTGGCCTTTTCAAGCACATATGCCTTTGCTGGTGTGGCACCCCGGTTCGTTGAGGTTGACCATGTTGATTTCTTGAGACCGGTAAGCACTTATACGGCGCATGATGAATTTGTATGTGTAGGCGATGTTGTTGCATGACTTCTGAGTGTGGAACCGTTGCAATCAGCATGGATGGTCGCACTTGTGCCTTCACTCTTGCGGTGTGATGTATAAATGTGAAATTATGGATCCGTTAAGTGGAAGATCATAATATGAAGGATATTATTTATGGGATGTAGGTGGATGTTGGTAATTTTCTCCGCCTCAAATGCTGTGTTCTGTATACGGAGCTTGACAATCCAGAGGAACCCCTGATAAATGTCGAAGTTGTGGCCCATGTGATGCGGCCTGAGCTCAGATCAAGCGAGGTACTTGTCGCCCATGTGTGTTACATTTCTTTTAGCAAATTTTGATATCGTTTCACTGCTCTAATCAGAAGCCAAAGGATGCTGTGGTTAGGGTATTTATCTATTTACTCTTTACTTCATGTGGGCGCAAACTCTTTACCACCTCTTTAACATGATGATCATGCATAAGAAAATTCAAAAGAGAATCAGCAAGAATGAACTGGTCACTAGTTGGGGACACCGAAGTCTGTCTTTAATCCTAACTAGATAACGAACTGAACCTTTGTGAAGTTACCATGTCGCATGTCAGACTTGGCTTCACATCACCATGTCTTAGATACTCCTAATAAATTTGTTATTATTTCATCTATCATCCCAACAGGTGTCAAACAAATTCTACTTTACATTCACTGTACGTCCTGAGGCCTTGAATGACGGATTGAGGATTCGGAAAGTTGTCCCATCCACAGAAGTAGAGGCGCAGCGTGTCCTTGAACGTATGGATGCCGAGAGTTGTCAGACTTCATCCTGAATGCACTGTTCCGGTGAATGAAGCGAACGTCCATGATTACTCGCAGGTCAATAAATGGGGGCCGAAATGGATACGAAAAAAGCGAAGAGTGGACAGCAGACCATCAGTCTAGTTAGGAACATAACAGGTGCCTATCCCACCAAAAACGTATCAGCATTGCAAAGTCCAGTTCTATGCTACTTCTGAGATAGTCTCACTGCACGAATTTGACGAATCAAAGATTAGAAGACGCCAAGCAAAATGATGTTGAGAAATCAGAACTCCTGCTTATTCACAAGGACATGGGACTGAACATATCGTTGATTCTAATTGATGGATAGTAAGAGTTCACATCTGCTGGTGATAACCTCGTACTATGTTCAGAGTCCATGTGTGAGTGTTCTTTGCTTTGTGACATAGTTGTTCGGTTTGTCTAAATGCTAGGTCAAGCGACTACACACTTGCTGTTGTGTCGACTAAGAGAGTTCTTATGATAAGGATTCTTTACGGTGGAATTCTTTTGGGAAATTTGTTTGAATAACATGCTTGGAAGCAATTTAACCTTTTCAGATTTAAATTGGCGCGATAATCTGGGGTCAGAATTTGGGAGATCATTGCACCAGATCTGGTCGCCTGTCCATTAGCCATTTATTAGATTCAATTCTCTGTAATGTTCCAATTTATTAGCCATCATCCGAGGGCCGGTCATTGAAGTGGGACCACTTGTGCTCACCATATTTTTATCTCTGAATGACTGGAAATGGGAAGAGGTTAGAATACAGTCTATTGTTGCAAGCATTTGCAAGATTATTTTTGTTGAATACCGGCTCACCCGGCCATCCTTATTATTTCTCCCAGACGAAGTTTCCAATAATTACTTTGTCCAATCTGCTCAATTTTACCAATTTCCTCTTAGAATTTATTTATTCACCTCTAATAATCAAATCCAACTCAAACTATTAATTTGAGATCTATAACAATGAGCGATCTTGCGCAAGGCCATGAAAGGACCTGTCATGGCGTGCAAAGTCTCAAGATTATCAGAACTTTGCGTAGTTGGTCATGATTCTCCCATAAACATCTAGCAATACACATACTTTGCTCGGTCTAATTGGCATTCATGAGAACACTTACACCTGTAATAGGAAGATGCTTAACCCAAACTTCGTGAACTATTCATGCTTTATTTAGCACTATGTGACCGCTCCTCAGACCACGGTTCCAACAATACAGAGTGACGGACATGGAATAATTTCGATGACATGGAATAATCTCATTGCAAACTAATTTGTAGACCCACCACTATATGTAGAATAAAGTACACCTACCCTCAAATGTAGAAAAAATACTAAGTCAAGTCCAGTACAGATGTCAGTACAAATGTCTTAACAAAATTGTTCATGACTGTTGTACTTCAGATATCAGCATACCATAACACAACAAATAATTCATACATTGTGACATCAAGCAAGGAGAGGATCTTTATTGATGCCAGTGCTCAAAGTCGATTAATGGCATGAATCTGGAAAAGCCTTATCAATTTGTTATGGAGATGAGAGATGGGACTATCAATAAAAGCTACACAGCGAAATCGTTGGAATAAATTACACAGATTCATCCAATATGACTAACCTAAACAGAATAGCCCCTGGTACACTTACACATACCTCAGCAACTATAACAAAAATTTTGTAAACCTGTCTTGAGGAAATTCTGCAAAAACAAGGGGGAAGTCTTTTGCATTATAGCATGTGAGGGAGATCTATTTCCTGTTCCACCTTGTTCTTCACAAAAAATCGTGGAATTGCAGTCATTGTGAGAGGCGACTAAGGCCGTCCATTAAGGCAGCTGTGTGCTCGGGCTTCCCGACTGATACACGGACATAACCCTTCAACTCTTTGTTGTTGTAGTGACGGATCATGACACCCATTTTGGCAAGGTCCTCCTGCATCAATTTGGACAAGCAATACTTTGTGGAAAATAAAGGAAGAGGGGGAAAAAATTTCAAGGATTCAAGGAATTCAGTGAATATGTCATCAAAAGAGATCATCTAATCCTTGCAACATGTAAATATTAGTGGCCATAATAACAGATGACAGTATAATAGAGGAACTCAACAAAGATAACATCAAAGAAAGAATTTTTGAATGTCCTTTTTACGGGTGAATCCTTGAATGTCTGTCCTTTTTACAGGTGAATCCTTGAATGTCTGTCTTAAACTCTCAATGCATATTAAAATGAGAGAGTCCTAACTTACCTTCAGCTTTTTAGCATCCATTCCTGATGTAACCTCGCAAAGAATGAAATTAGAATGGCTAGGATATGGATTGAGAAATGGAACTCCCATTAGAAGTTTAAAAAGCCTCTCCCTTTCTCGTACCAGAGCGTTTTTAACATCCTGGTAATAATCAACAAACAGTTCAAAGATAGGGCTTTGAGAATTAAGAACATTGATGCTTTGCTTTCAGATTACTAAAGGTAGAATTCCGTGGAGAATGTCATCGATAATTAACTAAGAATTACCTCCAGATAAGTTGGATTCTGCAATGCTGCACATGCAGCAACTTCAGCAGCAACAGATACATTATAAGGTTGCTTCGCTCTCCACAAATACTCAATAATGCTCAAGGGAAATGCTCCGTAACCCACTCGAAGTCCAGCTAAAGCTACATTGGCATAAATTTGCCGACATCCATGAATTTAAAGGCTCCTCAAACAAATTGAAATAGCACCAGCATAATCTGTCAATCTCCAGAAACTGGACACTGTGTGCTTACCAGCTCTTTTGCTAAATGTCCGGAGAACAATCAAGTTCTCATTCTTCTTCACCCATTTCATCCTAGACTCGATCCCCGAAAACTCAATGTATGCTTCATCCAACACGACCAGCACTGGGAGTTTCAGGATTTTAATGAGATCTTCATCACCAATAATACTGCAGTATTAGTACACTGAGTCAAGAATTGGCAGATAGCTCTGTCACTACAATATCAACAACACTATCAGATTAGCAGATCCAGATTATATTATATAAAGGAAATCACAACTATAAAAGTGTGTATCATCTTTATAGCGTGAATTGCACAAAATTGCGATGCAAGATGCAATGGCAATTAACAAAAGTGACCTTTATTGTGAGTTTTAATGCGATAGTAAGTAGAAAAACTGACAATCAACTCTGTGTGTGTGTGTGTGTGTGTGTGTGTGTGTGTGTGTCTTTATAGCGTGAATTGCACAAAATTGCGATGCAAGATGCAATGGCAATTAACAAAAGTGACCTTCACAAGTACTCGGAATTGAGAGATACCTCCCATCTGGATTATTAGGAGAAGTTAAAAATATGCATTTAGGGTTCTCCTTCTCAACAGCATCAGCAATGAGTTCCACATTTAAGCTGAAGTCTGGCTTCCTAGGAACTGGAGAAGAAGATCGAAAAGAAAATGATAAGCTCAAAAGTTGCGGTATGTTTCGTTGTTAAGTTGAAGAATACATACTGAACAAAAGATAAAAGCAGATTCAATATTAAATACATCTATTAAGATTGTCGCCCAGAACAGAAAAAGAACTATCTGCAACTGATCACCTTTGATAACATGTGCCCCATTAACTGCAGCATCAAACTCATACATTGTAAATGTTGGAGGACAGTCCACAATCTTATCACCAGGATCCAGAACACATCTGCATGACATATTTACAAGTTGATTAGGACATGTGCAATACTAATGTCAAGATAACTTTAAGGGCCAAAAGAAATGCTTTGTCTAACCGCATAATTAAATCGATTAGTTCATCTGCTCCACATCCCGCAAGAATGTAATCAGCTTCGAGGCCAGAATCCACAGCAAGAGCAGCACGGAGCTGGCGGCTCTCTGGATCAGGGTATATATATGGGAATTTCATTGACCCTAGAGCTTCAAAAACCTGCAAATTCCGAAAATTTGACAGAGGAGACACAAGAAAACTTAATAACAGATGGTCTATTCAAACAAGTCAAGCTTTACTACTACCACCACTCCTCCTCCTCCTCCTCCTCCTCCTCCTCCTCCTACCTACTATTGTTGTTGTTGTTGTTGTTGTTATTTTGGATAAGTAACTGACTGAAGCTTTAACAAAGAACAAGATTCATTTATTCGTAATAATCAAGAAAAAAAAAGTGTTATGTTATTTTTCACAGTCAAATCATTTACATAGCTTACCTCTGGAGGAGGACCATAAGGGTTTTCATTTGCATCTAATTTGATAATGTCCTCTGGTTTTCTTCCAAGACGAGTAGACAAAACCTGCAGTAGATACACAACGCCAACATCAACATAATACTTATGACAATGTCCAGTTTGTGCATTAACAATTGCAAATGAAGTGTCATGCTTCATGTATTAATGAAAATAGGCAAACCAAACAACCATAGCATAAACAAAATGATGTCCCATGGAGCAGGAGTTCGAAGGTGTACAATGGTTGGGAGGAGGACTTCCACAATCAGTTGACATTCATTCAGACAGGAAAATGGGAGGAGAATTACTTTTGGCTCGATTCTTGGTTCATAAACGAGACTTAAAAGAATCAATTCCCCACCTTAATCTATATTCCTAGGAACTAAGAGGCTGCAGTAGGAGATTGTAATAACGATTGACTTTTCTCAGGCAAGCCCAAGATTGAGAAGTGAAATCCTTGGCGCCTAGATAAATCAACTTGGGTAACTTACAAGAAACTCCAAAACTATAACCCAGAAACACTCTCCCACCTAAGCATCAACAATGACATTTAAAGCACAATAGCCGCAACGTATCAAGCATAGAGCATCAAGCAAAAGCTCACACCTTTTGCAAGAGTACACTGAAAAGTTCAAAAGAATCAGCTTCAGCACTAACCTCAAAAGGCAAAATGGGCTGGTAAGGAGACAATTTCCTCAGATGAGGCCGAATGAACGAGTCGCCGGTCAATTTCTCGTTGGCCTCGCTCAAATGCTGGACGTCCACGGTGGAGGCCATGGCGACGACCCTCCTCCGGCTTCCGTCGAGCGAGCAAACGGGTCGCCGGGCGCCGTTCAATTTGGCAGACCAAAGAGCGGAGAAGCTGCTTATTTCAACCACACCCATCAAAAATCAATCTGCATGGTATTCAAATTCAACGATCAAGACACGAATAATTCGGCAAAAAAGAAGCGGGCAAGAAAGAGAGAGACGGAGATCGATCCATGCGTACCGGCGGCTTTTCCCGGGCGAAAAGTCCGGTTGTCCGGTCCGAGCAGGGACGCGGCGGAGGGCAAAAACCCTAGACGCCCGCGAGGTGTTTGTGAAAATGTCGGAGACGGAGGGAATGGTTCGTTCCCACAGACTGGAATGAGCCTCGGACAGTGACGTAGGATTTGAAGAAACAACGGAAGAGAAGACAGAGCAGAGGTTGGAGGCTGAGGAGTGGCGACAAATGCGGTTTAAGCATCGAATCTCTTCGATACTTTTGTCCATGTTTGGATGGACCTTTTTAATTTAACATGAAATGTAATATTTGAATTTTAGCTCAATGAATAGTGCCATTCTAGAACCTTTTAATTTATTTAATATGGTCAACAAACTTCTGATATATTCAATTTAATCCTTAAATTATATGTTAATATTTAATGTTGTCTCTAAACTAGAATTAATTGAAGCACTCACTTTCCAAATTTCTTAAAATTTGCCACGATGATGAATACAGCAAGAATATATGAACCTTCACTTTGATGCTGGTCGCTATCCCAAAATTTAAATAAAGACTCAAGGTAGAGTTTTTTGTGAATGGGGATTCGATTTAGTCTCAAATAAAGGTGCTTCTCACGTGTCACTTTTTAAGGATTTCTTTTAGTTCTTTTTTATTTTTCTTTCTTCTTCTCTATGTTCATCTTCTTTTTTTCCTTTTTTTATTTCTTCTTCAGCACTGGTGAACTCGCCGGAGAAAAGATGAAGTGCGAGTCCTCCACGAGAAATTTGCTGAGTGATCACAGTTGTTGTAAGAGAGGAGGAATTCGAACTCGTCTTCCCTTTCTTCGTCGACGTTATACACAAAAGGAAAATTCCCAATCTTTGACTTTGAGAGAAGAGAAGACAAAAGCAATGTCTTTTTGACTTGGAGACTGCACCACCGTGTGACTACTGTTGATAAATTGATATTTTCCGCTTTTGCGGCATGACGTGAGACTTTCCAAAAACCCAAACCTTCGGTATGCCGTGAGTACCGTTGATTCATTCCTACTCAAAGACACAATTTTAAGCAAGAGGACAAATTCAAAGCAGGTGAGTGAGAACAACCTCGCCCGCCATGCAAAGAGGGGGTAAGAGAAACTTGATGTTTACATATTCAACTGAAAGGGATATGGCGGCCACAGCAACGAGTGAGAAGACAAAGGATGGCCATCGGCGTCATGGAGCAGGCACTACATGGAAGAGTGGTCGTAGGTGATGCCGGCATAGGGGTTCACACTTGGCCGTGAGTTCTTGACATCGAGCGAGATCAGGCAATGAAAGTGGCTTGGCACCAATACGAAAGACAACCAAAAAGAAGAAGATGGATAGAGAGAAGAAGAAAGAAAATGCCTAAATGAAAATGCCAAGGCCCAAAACCACCGGATTCATCCAATAACCCAACTGGTTTCCGATTCTAAGTTAGGAATGGATCCACTGAGAAACCGATCATCCGCAACTATTAGGTACATCCTTTCTCCGTGGGCTCAAAAGCCTTTTTTTTCAAAGAGGGCCCTTTAGCCTTTTGCTTCTCGCGGGTTGCGATTCCTCCCCTTACCTCTCTCGATCCACCGACGTCCAAATCTGATCGGCTCGGTTCTTGTAATTCCCGTTCCGACGAACTCTCACCAATGAAAACCTAGAAAACTTCCTGTCCCCCTTCCCCATCCGCGACCCGTCGTAGGTTGCTCGAAATCGAGCTCTCCCGGACCAGACCCTATCCGAATTCGTCCGCAAATGGGGAAGAACCAGGCGTACAAGGCCATGCAGAGAGCCCGGGTGGGCTCCAGCTCGGCCGCCCCCGACCAGATTGAGGATGGCATGGTTCGTACCCTTCCATACCCTTCTTCTTGAATTGAAACTCCCTTTTTTCTCGTGCTGGTGTAATTTGTTTCGATTGGTATCGAGAAAGTTTCGTCCTTTGGTCGACTTGGTGGGTTCTGTCGGATTTGGGGGGGCGTTTTGTTGTATGCCCAGGGAAGTTTGTTGAGTGACTGGCTTGCTGGGGTGCTCCATGTGGATGCTATCTTGAATTGGTTGACCTGATTGGGGAAGTTTCTTGGTCGTTTGCTTCTAGCAGCTGAGGATTTCGAAGTCCTCGTTTTTGGGTTTCTTGATGGGCGAACTGGGTTAGTGTCGCCCGGGACTCTTCAAATGTAATTGTTCGTTTGAAATTCTGCAGTCGTTGGCGCCTTTTTGCACTTAAGTCTTTTTAGAATTGATCTCAAGTGTAAACCCCATTCTCAGAAATGTTGCATCTTTATGTACTGATTCAATTTAGTGATTTTGTATGATGGTATTGCTTTTCAGTGGGTATGATCAGTACGCGATAGCATAGATTAAAATTTTGTTCTTACTTATAAACTTAGGAGGGACTTTTGAAATTGTTGTTTCCATAATTTGTTTTTGTCCAAAAATGCGGCATTCTTAAAGGAATAGAATGACAACGATGTTAGTTCTGCGGGAGTTTGAACTCTAGATAATTCAGGAATTGGTTAAAGTCTATTGGTACATAGAGCATATGTCCCTGTCTTCACAGCCCTGAGGCGCAGAACTATCTGGTGAATCCAAGACATGCTTAGTTCCTTGGGCATCATAGATGCACTAGAACTAAATATTGGTCATTTATGTTTTTGTATTGTCAAATATGGATTGTCCTGGCCTGTGTGGTCATCTTGTCTCATGCCGTGGTTATTCTTATTAGAAGCCCGAGGATGGTGTTGTAACCCTGTTTAAGGGTTAAATTTAATTTTCTTATCCCAAGCAACATGCTATTATGCCTTCTTGTGATGCTTTATGCTCTGAAAAATTTAGTGGAGGTTTATATCGTAAGTAGAAGATTTCTCATTGGCTAAACAATTACGACTGCAAGATTTGGCTTCGTTGTCGGTGCCGTTTGTTTTCTTTTTTCTTGGAAGACTATGCTTCCTGGACAGTCATTGATGAGGAGAGTCGCAGGTGGATGGTTCATTTCATTCACCAGCTTGGCATGCTGCTCGTTTGGCAAGCCTTAATACCTCTCACACAGTCACTTGGGAAGAATTCAAACAGAAGCAGAAGGTAATATGTTGAAACTAATTATACCTCTAGAACTAAATTCTTGTTCTCACTTTTCAATATTGGCTTATTCTTGCTATTTTATCACAGTGAAATATGTCTTTTTTCCCCGTTCTGGAGATACTCTCAAGAATACAACTAATAGCCGGTGAATGATTGTTTAATCTTGTCCAAGAACTTATATAAAGACTAAACATACTGACAGAACTCTTTCTGCTATTGCCAAGATATTTTGCTCTTTTTCATATCTTTTCCCATATTCTTGTTTTTCCCCTGTAACTTTTCCCCCATGGAGGCATCACATACTGCCTATTTTCTTGAAGGCATAATGAACGAGTCTGTTTCAGTTTTGTTAGTCAGTAATCTGGTTTTATGCTTGATATTCCATACCAGTTCCGTGCACGCAAATTTCTAATCTTCTATTAGCTCTGAATTATGCTGTGGACATCTAAAGGCCCTCACTTTTATATATATAAGTGCATGGTCTCCTTAGTACACCACATGTGTAAGTTGTTATGTGGAGTAACTCTTGTAGTCACTAAAAGGGTAACAAATTGTTAAGATTAATTGTTTAAAGTAATAAAGAGCGTTATCCTAATTGGACCTTGTTCTTGAGTTTTAAATATGGAGCAGATGTGCATTGTGTTATCTTGATCTGGGCAAGCTGCATGCGTAAGGTTGTACTTGGACTCTTAATTCATACATTGGTTTACTTGATCAAATCTTCTCTTTGTTTGGGTGTGAGCTTTCAAAATTCAAATGGTCAATTTAAATTTGTCACTGATTGTATATTTTACTAGGAAGAAGAGATCAAGAAGGGGCAAGTGGAAAAAGACAAAGATAAGATGATGAGAGAGTACAGAGCGCAGCTGGATGCTGAAAGGGCACGCAAGCTTGCGCATGGAAGAAACCACTCTAGTAGTAAATCTAAGCGGAAAAAGGGTATGCAGCAACCATTGGGGCCCTGCAACTTCTATGCACGTTTTAGTTCCTATATTAAATCGGAAATGTCTTTGCAGATCGAAAGGAGAAAGATGAAAGGAAACGCAGCAGCAAGAGAAAGGTGCCTACCCTTTTTCTTAATGCAGTTAATGCTTATTCTGTTTCTTGTACATGTGATTGGTCTTTAGTCTCTCTGAGTGGGTGGGATTAGTCCTTTCTCGTAAGTTCACCTTTCATTTTTGTAGTCCACCTTGTAAAAGATCAATAAAAGCTCTTGAAGTTCTCCGCATTTAGGCACTTTCTTTTTTGTGGAAGACGTATTTTTTTCCAATGCACTTATGCATCAGTCTAGATTGTGTCCATGAGTGGATAATATACATTAAGACTATATCATTTGTCTAGAAAAATCGTGGGAAGTGCCATCATTTTTTAAAATGGGATCTCTAGATGTGCTTATTATTGCTGTCCATTGCTTTTTAAGTATTGCTTTCGATAGCTATTCTAATTATTGCTTAGAACTTGGATGGGGATTTGTTCTTTTTCTAATATAAGATGGACACCAAACACTTGAGAAGTGAGTATTGTGTTGCTCTCTCTCTCTCTCTCTCTCTCATGCCCACACGCAAGCCCCCCTCCCCCCCCCCAAAAAAAAAAAAAAAAAAACTGCTCTTTCTTCTTTCTTATTCTCCTTCTTAAGCGGTTTTTCCACTATTGGAACGGAGGCCATTTCTCTATGCCGAGTTCTGACTTCTGTGGAGCTAGCGTGGCTCACATTCCTGATTCATGTTAAAGTGGGTTACTAACATGTAAAGAGTGACAAAAGATCAGACAGTACAATTTGAAGGATGCACCTAACCTAGTGAGGACTGAATTTGTTCAACAGTATGTTTGGGTAATTCAAAATCAAAAGTGAGCCTTTTCCTCTCTTCAGAGAAAGCAAGGATTCTTCTTGTTCCATCTGATGATGAAGGAAGAACGACTGGTTCTTTATTCTTCCCACATTTCCAGGCTTCGTTTGCTTTTGGGAGGGGGTTTCTTTTGTCAAACTGAAGTTGAGAACTGGGTCACCTTCGGGGGAAGATGTATATCTAGTTCAGGGTACCTCAATTATTTCATGATCCTGAATTCTTTTGTTGATTCTTTCTGCAGAGGTCAAGGAGGAGATCTTCAGATTCTAGCTCCTCAGGCTCTTCTGATTATTCGAGTGATGAAGAAGAAGAGAGGGAATCCAAAAGATCGAGGTCCAGGTCTAAAAGAAATAAAAAGGAGAAGAAGCACCGGTCTAGCTCCTCAAGCTCATCTTCTGATTATTCAAGTGATGACGAAGAAGAGAGAGAATCTAAAAGGTCCAGGTCCAGGTCTAAAAGAAATAGAAAGGAGAAGAAGCACCGGTCAAGAAAACAGAGTGGCAGTGTTGATGAAGAAACCGGTCCTGTACCACTCTCCAGATTCTTCGAAAGTGTGAAGAGTTAGCAGTTTTGCTGCGTAACCTGCATGCCTTGTACTTGTAAAGATTATCCTCCTAAAACAGGAGAGGAGTTGATGACTTGATTGTTTCACTTATGCATTTGTTAATCCTGATTTTATCAGCCATCGATATCCCATTTGCACCTCAAGTTCCACTTCTAGCCTTTCCTTAATGTGATGTAAGAATGGTTGAAACTTTTATATTGGAATTAGAATAACATGGCTGCGGAGCTTTGCAGAGCTAAATGAGGAGCGCTTGTATGAAATGCGAACGGCTCTTTAATGAGTGTGGATTTGTCCATGTGAGAGCTAATGTATAAGTCTAGTCTCGCTGTAAATGTATAATTTTAGTCTCGCTATTGAGTCGCTTGTATAGAACTGCAATTTCAGTGACTTTTAACAAGATAGTCCAACTTATCCTTGGCTGCAACGAGATAGTCCAACCATGCGCTGTGAACACTCTTTGGATAGTCTCGACGTGGCCAAGAACCCTTTTCGAAGTTTTGTTGTTACGTTTATATCATTGATCTACCCCTCACCTCCCTTTTGGTTTCTCCTCCCTTCTAATTAAAGAAAAGCTGCGATACGTGCCTTATGCACTGGTCATCATAAACGAGATTCTATCAGGCTCAGTTGCATCAGATATGCAGAAGGATTTTATCAGGAATGTCCTCACTATACCCTACTTGGTTTGTACCAAAAGATAACAAAGGAATGCATAGCTTGCCCTATCCACAGAGCCATATAATACAGCAGAATTAGCCGTGTCGAAACTACATGTCAAAAGTAGCAGAGCAACCTTAACAATTCCTGTTACAATCGTTCCACGATAACTGTCCTGTCAACACCACAGAATGGAATTCGAATCATCAACCGTATCCCCGGTGAAGGAAATGATGGAGACTGAAGCTTCTAAGAATATTCAGACCACCTTCTACCCTTTGAACACAAAATCAATGATGGTGACGGCTATAAACTATTCAAGAGATAATTAGTTTCATAATGTCAAATATCATCATCCGCCTCGTCTCAATATCCCCGATCACTCCCCTATTACTCTGATGATTATGCCACATATGTCAATAGGCTTTTATAACCCATTCATATCCTGGTGGTGCCGTCTACACAAAGGTTATGTTCCACAGTCGTATTATTAACATCTCCTTCAGAGAGAGAGGTATGCAAGGAGAATCAGCAGAAGTTGGCTCAATTAACAGGTGGAGCAATAAGAAAACAAAACAGTTAATACAGGCAGTCTTTGAACGTTCTTATGGTTCTCGAAGTCATGAAAAGAATTCAATAGCAGAGCCATCCAACAATAGGATAAAACATATGTACACGAAGAAATAAATCATCGCCACGTTAAAGCGCGGGCATCACACTCGAGAACAGCCACCAAATACTAACAGCATGACTTCCATTACTGTAGATACTCGGGATTAAATGCAAGCGCTTCCCTATAAATTAACTCCCTCATCTGTTCCTCCGTGAGTGCATGCTGCTCAAAGTCGAAGTTGAATGGATTCATGCAAGTCGGCTCATCGCTGATGTCATGCAGTGAGTTTAGGTAGGGATGAGCCAATGCCTCTTCAACTGTACCAAAGAAACTAAATGTTAGGAGATTCATAAATCTCATTGATATAGGAATGTCTACCGTCACGAGACAAACAACTAAGTGAACTTATGGGGAAACATTGGAAAAAAATTTACGAGATCGCTTTGTCCTATCACCAGAAGCAATCTATAATCAACAATGGCCCTGTATAAAAGAGCAGCCAAGAATTACATTACCTTGGCCAATGACAAAAGCATACACACCACAATCAGTGAATAAGCAAAACATATATGCAGGACTATTCCCTAATTGCGCCTGATTACAACATGAGATAGCTGATTCAGCTTCATGAAACTCACGCATGATTTTATATGTTCTCAGAAAGGCTGTCAATCATGACTCACACTTAAAGGCATATTTATATGTTCATCGCAACTCCCATGTGTTAGGAAAAGCCAGGTGGTTTTTTATTTTGTGCATACAACAAGGCCAATTACCAAAATACCAATCATTTTATATGCAGACATACTTGGGGAAACTAGTACCAATTGTTACTGTATGAACAAAAGTCTAAACATCAGGTAACTTCTCCTCTTTTCTTTTTGGTGGTTCAAGCATCGGTTTTCTTAATCAGCAAAGAAACCCAAGCACAGCACGATGGTGGTATTAACAAGTTCAATAGCTTCCATCATAGCAGAACAATGTAAGGCCAACGGATGGTCAAACAAAATTGGCTTCTCGTTTACTGAGGATACATACATCAACCCTGACAAAACCCTGCAAGATACTCTTTCTTATACCCCACTGACTAGATTAGAGCTTGACTTCAAACTCCAATCTCCATATAAGGTAGGAAAGGGAAAAAAGAAAAATGGGAGATAGGATCACCGACGTAGTTTCAGCATGAGCTGCCTTCAGCTTAGTCTCTAAATCAACACAGAATATTCCAGACTACAGACTTTCCAGTATAGGATGACGGACCTTTCAAATTTGTGATGATAGGATCTAAGTCATCATCATATTTCAGTATCCTTCTATCTTTTCAATAAATAGAGCTTGCTGTCGGAAGGAGTACAATCCAAGCTCACAGAAAGTGCACTGAAGAAGGACTCCAAAGAAAAAGAAACTTTTGTGGATTGAGCCATAAAGCTTCAAAAAAGCTAAGCCGAGAACTTAAAAGAAAGTTCAGTCCTAAACAGGTGTATGAAATGTAGCTAAATCAGTGATTATCTTTCCTTTTCCAATACACATGTTCCACATGATGTAGTAATTGCACAACTTTTCAGAACAATCTCTTCCAGCCAGTCGATGAGTTCTTGCCACTCACTGGCCATTCAAAACAGAAACAGACCAGCTCTAGAGGCATTACAAGATTCATTATCTCTTCACTAGAGATTTTGGCCATCTATGTCTGCAAATGGTGGCTACCACTTTTTGCTTTTGATGAGACTAAGATGGGTGAAGGTGGAAAATTCGTGGAGACAGGCTCCTGGCTCCTGCAGTTCTGACGGTGTGGTCTTAAGATGGAACAAGCTTATACCAAAAGTTTAGAGAAGCATAGGAAGTTAAAGCAATTAAAATTAAAATTTCTACTTTGAAATTTTGGTGACAGTATAAATCATGCTTTATTATAGAAAGATCAAGTGAATACTATGCTTTCGTGCTCCTATTTCAAAATGAAAGCAGATGACTAAAGTTGTAGATTGGAGGCGGTATTTCTCTACCTCTTCTAGCATAGCACATATAATTTGCGACATGACGTTCTCTCAGGCCTATGAATTAACTTATGCATTCTGTAGTGTTTACTACGCTAGTGACTATCAATAAATGACTAATTTAAGTTTCATTATAAGGCCCCATTTGCCATCTGTTTACTAGTCATCCATATCATATGTCGCTATGTTGGCTCCTAGCAGCCAGATATGCATCTATCATCTCAAACAAGTTCTGCTATATATACCAATTCTTTGCAGTCACTAGCTTAAGGGAAGTACATGAAAATTTATATAGCATAAAATTCACTATAGTGATGTCTACATTTATATTATTTTGGAATGTCCAACCCCACATTGAGATTGTAGATCACTTACTAGGTTGATAGACTGCTTACACTGCTGTTAGACTGACACATTCACAGTGCTTCGAACACTGACTGCAATCCATATCAACAAGATTGGTATCCGATTGCATACTAGAAGCTTGACATTCTTTGGAGTTGTTATACTCTTTTATATAATTGCCAAGTTCCATGAATATTGATCTTCAAATGTAAGAGGACAAAAGTTTTGAATTAAAATTTTTTGTGGGTAATTTGGAACTAAGAATTATGGTTCTTTGCAATTCACGTCCCCAATCCCGGTCCTAGGTTCCGTGTCTGAATATAGAGCCCTTAACGTTCTGCACTTTCAGCAGAATAAAAGATAAACATTACTGGTTGTTTATCGGTTTTCATGTGTTCAAAATAGGACTGTATGGCAACAGAAAATCAATTCTGACTCGAGAACATATCTAATGACAAGAAACTGGCCAAAGGATTAGCACAGAGACAAGTCACCTCCCCAATCATACCCCAGAAGCGACTTGGCGAAGCCATCAGCATGGATTCTCTCTTGCTCTTGCACATGACCCAATTAGACTACAGAAGATGCGGTTTCCATATTAAATATGAATGCAAATGTGGTTGTCTCGCTTTTTTTTTTTTTAAAATGAAAATCTCTCTCAAGCATTCTACCAGTTAGAAGGCAAATGAGATAAAGTGACCTGCATGAACCTCCATTTTGAACCCTGTTTCTCTACTCATCATTTATTGTTCATTGCCAGAGTTCAGGAACTAAATAGGGGCAGTCTGGTTTGGCCACTTGGCAAATCACATGCCAAGCACTAACCTGACGGGGCAGGAGCATTGACATCTTTCAGAAGTTTCCTTCTTCTGAAATGATAGGACCCCTAAGTAATTATCACTGAGACAAATTGATAAACATAAGTAAAATAACTTCATAGCACCGTACAAAAGACGAAAGTTAAGTTGGAAATAACTCCCGACTCATCTTTTAACCGACAAAGAGTTTCTCAAACTAAACCAGATCATTATCGCATGCTCACATAACAGGCCACTATTTTTTGCATACATCCTAGCACCCTTAGCATAACCTGATCCCCCGAGATAGACAGAAGATTATTACAGCCTAAAAGCATTACCAACTTCAAAACAAATGAATACCACACAGAAAATGAAGCAAGCAGATGCAGGTATGGAAGAACATACACAGTCCAAATGAGGAATTGAGCAAATCCCTCGTGCAAATATCTACCTCTTCAATATCAATGACAGTTGCATCAGCAACCGACCCAGTCAATTTACACAAGACTCATGATAGATTAGGAAAGCAATTAGAGCCCATGCAGAAATGGCTTACAGGAAAGTATCAGAGAACATTTTCGCACCTGTGAGCCTCAGCCTGGGATCGAACGTTAACATCTTCTCAACGAGATCGATTGCAAGTGGGTGGACATGGGGAAACTTTTCAGTGAAAGATTGCCGACGGTAGAGAGGAAGCTGTCTGATATACTTCTTAGCATTTTCATTTAAGAACCCCAACTCTGCCTCTGATGGGGTGCCAATCAGCTGCAAGGTCACACAAGCATAACTACCAGATGTCACATCATAACCTCTACAGAGCTAGATCAAATCCGTCTCCAGTGAAGACACAATAATCTTTAATGGGGCAAGAAGAAAGAGTGTAAATTAGAGAATGCCTATCTAGAACGATCTTAGGTGGCAGTTTTTTCGGTTTAGATTAGCAAATACAAGAAGAAAAAGAGCTCCCAAGGGCAAAATTTGTGAGAAAACAAAAAATGCAAGAGAGCCACATGGAAAGTAACTATTCTCCAAAGAGAACTGTTCAACAACTGATCAACTTCTTAAAAGTTACCTCCATCAACAAACGCAGCTGTTGCACATGGTCTCTGCCAGGAAACAAGGGTTTCCGATCCATTAGTTCCATAAAGATACAGCCTACAGACCATACATCTATTGCCGCCGTATAGTCTGAAGAATTTAACAATAGCTCTGGTGCACGATACCATCTTGTGACAACATATTCTGTCATAAAATCAGTTTCAGAAGTGACACGAGCTAGTCCAAAATCACATATTTTCAAATCGCAATTTGCATTTAGGAGAAGATTGCTGGGCTTCAAGTCTCTATGCAGAACATTTGCAGAATGTATGTATTTTAATCCTCGCAAGATCTGATATAGAAAATACTGCAAAAGACACAAATGGATAGTCATCAGCCACAATGCAAGTGATTTGAGTATAAATTATATGAGCAGTATACTGCTAAATGATCAGCACCGTGCAGGCATTCAATTTCTAGTGTTTGTAGCAAAGAGGGAGCATTTACGATGATAAACCTTCACGCATCTTCTATCCAAGCAAGAAATCATGATACTGCCATCAATGCCATGTAGATGAAATGGGAAAACCAGTCTCATATTATCAAGCTCCCATAAATAAGCAAACCTAGAAGATGGCACCATTCTTTTACTATTCTTCATCACCCCAACGGTTCAAATTATTTCTGGCCTACTAAATTCCATAAAAGATCCTTAAATCGTGTCTACAAATAATGATCTGCCTGTACTTATTTACGACTAAACTATCAAATAATCATTTTGATAAGAACCATAAAGTCTTGGTTCATATTCCTGTGAGAGAAGTCTCCAATTCATTACTCTGTAGCTCTAATATCTTTTAATTGACGATATTATATAATTGCCATAGAAGGCCACTTTCAATATTTTATCCCAGGATTGGCTGAATGAAATTCCAGCCTACATTACATATATGAAATAACTAGTTAATATGTAATCCCAGCATCATTTAGTGCCCCCTTTATTTTCTGTGTCAATGCAAGAAAAATTTTAATTGTAATATCCGTTTCAAAATTTGTCAGCTAAAGATTGTATGATATCTTTGCTCTCTTGGCTTCTTACTATAATACAGATTTTATTTGAAAGTTCCCAATAAATTTTTTTTTTTTTTTTGGGTCATTCCCAATAACCTAATTAAGACCCAGCAAATGACAAGAAAGCAGCGGATGGCAACTCCCACTAGCATAATTAAGAACCAGCAACTGACAAGAAAGCAATATCCCATCTAGAAGTAAGCGCCAATATCATACAATAAATGGCAAAATGAAACCTGACAATGCTCCTCAGACAATGCTTGGTTGGAACGAATAATTTGATGCAGATCAGTGTCCATAAGCTCATATGCAATATAAACATCATTGAACACCTCTCTCTGTGGTGGTGGAATAATATCCCTAATTGCCACAACCTGCATTGACATAACAGAACCTCACATAAGCATACAAGAATCATAATAACCGAAAAGCAAGTTCTGTTAAAATTGCCATGAATACCAGTTCTGCATTGATTAAAGAGCTTATTTTGTATCTGGCAGGAGAGCATGCCATAAATAAATGTGGCTTCATTAAGGACCACATGCATGTGGATTCCCACCAATCATAGTTCAAAACTTGTTCTTTATACCAACAAGAACCACTTTCATACCATTACAAATTGCATGCAGTCAGGATATAACCATCTATTCCATCTCTAAGAATAATGAGTATCAGTGCCCTTCCATATCAGTATAATAGAAATTAAACTTTGAGAATTTTTGCCTCCAACATAAGAATAGTCGTCAATGATACCCAAATAACATGTCTATCATTTATTTCGACCGAAATGGGATCGTACCCCAATTTATGATATTTTTGGTTTCCAAAAATAAGCAGAAGGAAATGTGAATTATCTAGGAAAATAAAGTGGAGGAAGAAAAGAAGGTCTTTTCTTCTGGCATTTGGGAAGAAGGAGGGAGGGAGGAAAAGAGAGAGAATGGAGGTAAAATTCTGATCATGTATGTTAAAAACAACAACGGTAGCCTTCTAGAAATGATTAAAAACTGTCGAACAAAGTAAAATAACAACATTACCCATAAGTAACACTTCTTTTTCAATTTGCTTGTACTTTCTAACCACAAAAGCTATAATTCAACACAAGTACACCATATCAACATTTACTCAGCTCAAACTATAAAGATTTAAAAAATTTCATCAAAAAGCAATTTCAATTAAAAACATCACAAAACAAATCATCGGCTTGAGGACTTTTAATTTTTCACCTAGGAAAGGCTTGTGAAGTGGGGAAAAAGAGATGCAACAAACAAGACATTATTAGCCAGCTATACTTGATAGTTGATTGTGTTAAGTTTTAACTACTGAAACAGATAGCAAACATCTTTCTCACTAGATACTTTCAGAGATCTCCCCGTGTTTCCTATCAACAACACTTAAAAGACAGATGAACTGAAAAGTTCAAAGAAGGGACGTTCAACTCTGTAAGTAGCACAGTGACAATAAGACCTTCTATATCTCGATGCATGATGACAATAAATTGCCTGGTGTTTCGGTATGTTCTCTGTCTCATTAACAATTGATTAAGAGAAATGGTAACACAGAACAACATGGAGACCAGATTATCTTAAGCAATCGATACCCCTTCTAGTGAAATAGAAGATTCAACAGCTGTACTATTTGCTGCACTAACTCTTAATTCGTTGTCCACAGCAGGAAATGCTAATTCACCTGTACTGCACATTCGTTAGACTTAGAACTGAGACAGCGAGCAACGTCAATGCACCATTGCACAATATCGATGGCACTGCCGACACCCATAAGCCAACCATTAAAGAAAACAACACACTTCAAACGACCCAGAAAGCCATTCTCAATCACGTAAACGAACAAAATTCTGTACGCATGGGATTCACTGACGTTTTCATGGTCCATGTGCCGGAGGAGCTTGATCTCACGGAGAGTCCTCTTCGCGTCGATCTTGTTATCGAAAGCATTAGCAATCTTCTTTATGGCCACGTGCTCGTTCGTCTCCGAATTCAAAGCCGAGCTGAAACCAAAAAAAGAAAAGAAGCACGACCCAATCAAAAACAAATAAAAAAGAAAACTTTACGCATCGCTTCTAATAAGGAGTTAAAACAGAAGCAGCTATATCAAGTCGATGACGCATATCAGCAGCCAAGCCCGAGCTTTTCCGACACCTACCAGACGATGCCGTAGGCGCCCTTGCCGATGGGCATGATGGGGGGCTTGTACTTGGCGGTGACCTCGAAGATGTTGCCGAAGATGTTGTACTGGATGAAGCGGCCCCCGTGGCTGAGCGTCGCGGGGATGTTCTCGATCCCCTGCGGCTGCGCCTGCTGCGGCTGCTCCTGCTGCGGCGGCGCCGGCGCCGCCTCCGACATGACGGTATCCGCCGGCTGAGGAGCCCCGCCGTCCATCGATGGTGGTGGTGAAGATAGAGATAGAGAGAGAAAGAGAAAGGAAAGCCCTAGGATTTGGGGGTCGCGATTCCGTTACAGTGGAGGAGAGAGAAAGAGAGAGGGGATTGATCTGGGGGAATTCGGTTAAGGTGGGTTTTGACTGTTGGCCAGAGTTGGGCGATGGCTTTTTGGTGGGGGGAGATTCCGCGGTCAACCGTTCCGACTCACTGACTCGGTCCCCCTCTCTCTCTCTCTCTCTGTGTAGGTTGCAGAAATGCAAATGAAAGAAAGGGAGGAGCTTTTGAGTGGGAGAGGTCGTTGTCCTTCCTCCCTGTTTTTCTGTTTTTGTTTCCTTTCTGCTGCGCCCGCTGCTGCTGCTGCTGCTGCTGCTGTGCATCTGCCCTGTAATGATTCCACCACCTGTATTTCTCCTTTTTCTTTCTTTTTAACTTTTTTAATTGATTAAAAGAATGTCCATCCGAAAAAAGATGCTAATCTAAAGGATTAGGGGCGGCTCTATATCCACCTCTCGAAATGACTGTTCAGGCCGGAGCGACACCGTCATCTTGTTCGCTCGTACTTTGTCTTCGAATATTCCTCTCGGCCCGTCTCCCCTGATCGTCTCCCGGTGAAGAATAACTCGGTCGAGAAGAATGGAGTTTAGGTTTGTTTTTGGATTGCACTTAAAATTGCCATCCATGCTGAGGAAAGATCGTTGCCCCCGATAGAAATAAGTTCGAGGGCTAATTTTGTGATGGTGCCACAGTTTCGGGAGAGTAATAATTGACTTTTGGAAAGTTGTTACTGTTGATTTATGATATATTCGGTTGTCACTTCGTTATAACTTAACCGTTTGTGTAAATTGTTCTAATTACATATAGTGAAAGCTCAATTTGCATTTATGAATCTAATTTATAGTAAGAGAGAGATGGGTCGGGATTGGGTGGTCCGCTCTGAATCATGTCAATCGGACGACGGACGAAAGAAGATAGAGTTGGTGGTTCGGAATTGGTCTCTAGTTCAATCAGAGTTATATATTGCAATCAATCCCCTTCAAAATACTTTCTAATTGATGAACCTTTTTTATAAGTACTGTCTCCTAATAAATGATATCATGAAAGAAAGGGAAAAGTATCAAAAAAAATTAATGAATTGCATTGATACTAAATCAATCTTAAACATTTTAATTAAATTAATTCAATAATAAATCTTTTTATATTAATACAATTGAGTCCATCCAATTAATTTAAGTAACTACTGACGTGAACGCTGAACATCTTATGTAACATTGACGTAGATAGCTTTTTTTAATAAATTTTAACTAATTTTTTCTCCAAATTTTTATTATTAATTTTAAAATTTTCCTTTTTTTTCCTTTCTTTTCTTTACCTTTTCTTTTCCATTGGCCTGTGGCCAGTACTCAACATGGCGGACAAACAGCTACGGGCGAGAGTTGCCTTCACTGAGTCTAGCAAGTATTGGCCATAGGCTGAGGGATGAGAAGAAAAAAAAACGAAAAAGGAAAAAAAGGAAAAAAAAAATGGAAAACAAAGAAAAAAGGGAAACAATTTAAGATGTTAATAAAAAAAATGTAAAAATTAAAAAATTTATATACAGTCGGTGTCCACATCATTAATTTTCAAATTAAATTGATCGGGAGAACTGAATTTGTATCAATATAAAAAGGTTGAGAACTAAATTAAATCAATTAAAAAATTTTATGACTAAATTAGTATAAATATAACAAGTTCAAGACTTTTTAGGGTACTTATCCCGTGAAGAACTAAGTGGAATCTACTCTATCAAGTAAATGAAGGCAAACATATATGATGGACAAGAATTATATTTGGACGCTAAAGACGCTACCCGAGATGTATCAGCAACTTCTACAAACCTAATCCAACTTCAGAGGCATGCATTCCGCACGCAATAAAGGCCGATTGGACTCCAACTGCATTCACGCCCTTGGATGTCACGACGGAGAGAATCTTCCTTGAGGATACAGCTTATGACATCTTTATCATGCTCCTCAATTGGCAAAAAAGCCAAGAGAAGACACAGAAGAATCATGCCAAATGAACACCACAATGCCAAATGGAGCTATAAAACCCAGTACAAAAGCTACATAACTCAGCTAGGTTCTTCTCCCGCTTGGGAGTGTGCAGCTGTGAAACACGGTTGCTGATCAGGATCAAGTCACAATCTCTTTCACGTCACAAAAAATAACCTTTTTGAATCCCTGTCTGCTGCAATTAGGAGTCAGCTTCAAAGGTTCGTGCTTTTTTGCCTTTTAAAGTGAATACCGGAAGCTAGTGACAATAACGTCACAATATAATCTCACCTTACCAGGCTTTCCCATCCCTTTTACTTCACCTCCAAGCTTCTCATATGATGCCATCGTAGTTGACAAACTGAATATAACTTACCCCACCTAAAAAGCCTAAATCAAGTGAAAGTCCTACATGTAGAAACCGATCGAAAAAACAAAAGATCATCTCAGACTGAATAAGTATTTCATATTCCTAAATCCAGTGTCATAAAGAGTTAAGTTGTAGACACTCAGATACAAGTACATGAACCTAAACTCTGATGGGTGCTAGTGAAGTTCTTGGGGTGAAAGATTCAACGCACCAAAAATGTTTTTTTCATGTATTTGGAAGTAAGTGACCAAACCAGGGAGGTTCATGCACCATATCTAAAAGCTTCAAAAAACAATTTCTAGGGTAGACCCCAGAAAGTAAATCCACATGCGTCAAGGAGTTTCATATGCTGCAAAAGAATTTCACTATCATCTTACCGGGCATCACGCACAAGGCTCTAGCCTCAACTGTCACGAAATCAGTATCAACGACCACCGTAGCTATTCTTCTGGCTCCACATCGGTCCAATATCTTCTCAAGTTTCTTTAATTTCGTAGGTCGTACTTTAAGCGATTTAGATGGAATATCGAGGGATTTAATTTTTTTTGGTGTAGATGGAGTCAGTATGAGTGTGAATTTAGCATCAACCTTGAAGTCGTGTGTACTCATTTGGATTTCTAATCAAAATAAGACTAAATAGAATGAGACATGAGATCCATGAATTTGGCTATATTTCATCTACTGCTTGGTGAATTACAATAATAAAATCGGGTACTTGCATATCTTATCTTGTCTAGTATTTGGTAGTGTTAACAACCTGAAAAACTCCCAATTTGTACACATATAACAAATTTACTTCAAACTAATTTTTTGACCATCCAAAACCTAAAGCTGGTATATCTTCCATAAATTTACTCCAAATCGTTACACTTATGATAAATTTTACCTCTGTTAGTTTTCGTTAAATTTTATTATCAAATTGCTAAGTTTGATGACACATGATAGTTAACAAGTATATCATTTTGGGATTTTACTCTTCGTATGCCACAGTTATATATTTTTGTGGTTTTTTGTAACATTAATCAAATTTAAAAGATAGTACATTTTTCACAAATGTAGCATTTTGGATTTTTTTGCAATCGAAAATTTGTCACAAGTGTACTAGTTTTGGATTTTTTGTGGTCGTTTATAGTACATTGGTCACACGTGTACCAATTTGTAGCTTTTCAGGGTGTTAATCCTATTTGTTATCTCCTTTCCACGGATTTGGTATTATTTGGCGAGGGATGGATTGAGCGCTAGTGATGGTCGCTGCCTCCACTGGTTTACTTTCATTAATATTTGTCCCATGCAGCTGATAGATCAAGTGATGCTATTTCTATTGATAAGGGAGATACGGTTGAGGGAAAGAATGGGTGTGCTCATGGAGATAGAGAAATCTTTACGGGTGGAAAGGGATTTCATTGCCCATGTTGAGGGACCATCAATAAGACTGTAGAAAAACTATCTTAACCCAGAAATATTCATAAATAGTTCACACTATAGTGATCCGACGTCCGATCATTTTCTTAAATCACATCATTCATGTATCTTTTCTTTAGCATTGATTGAATTTCTTGAATCACATGAATATTCTACCATGCACTCCATGCAAAATACATTCATTATTATTGATTTGGATAATTGCTCGAGTTTTCAAATTGAAATTGTAGCTGCGTCATGTAAAAATGCCTACACAAAGGACCTTTTTGTTGATAATATCCACCACATGATAAATTATACATAGTCGTGTGCCAAGTCACCAAATACCCCCGCATTTATTCCAATTGGTCAACATAGCATTGACATTATAACACCATTTACAAGGACTAAGCGAAGATGATAACAAGACTGTCAAACCATCAACACGTGTTGTCTATGTAGACAAAGCATTTTAATGTATCGGTCACATAGCCGATTTGGGGCAACTGACCAATCACATTATTTATGTAACATGCATACCGACAAACATTTTAAGTACAAAATTCGAAACATTCCTTTTTCATTCAACTAATCACACCACTCTTCACTACCTTGCAACGTGACCGTCGGCAAAGATACCTCCTCCAGCTACATAATGGAACATCCGGTTGCTGCAGCTGCTGTAGCTACATTGCCGAGATTCGCCCCAAGAATGACAGCCTCGATGAAATCTTCGAGAATTTCCTTAAGATCAGGTTCACCACCTTTGTGCTGAAATTTCAATAACGTGACTTAGACATTGCAACTATCCGTGAATAGAATCAGAATCGTGGCAAATGATAATGTTTAGAATTTGTGTAACCCAATTATATCGTATGTATTATTCTCTTGGCTACCGAGATGTCCGTGGAACTCAAACCTCTCGTAATGATTGTTGTAATTTGATCATTCGAAGGTAAATATGCTCATGAGTAATGTGGTTTTCGAGGGAAAGAGAGAGAGATAACTTACTTGGTGAGAAGCACTTTCATCTTTGGTTACCTACATAAATAAAGAGTTTTTAAGTATGATTCAGGAATAATACTAGCTATACACTGTACGTAGAACGAGAGATTGTCATCTTTTCTTGTAAGTGATAAATCAGTATGTTGCAACAACGTAGACGCCCAAGTTACGTAAAGAAATATGAGTATTTGGTAGTATACGAAAGGATAGTTTGTGGGAAGAAGAGAGCTGTGAAAGACCAAGCATATTCATTTCTGTAGAAAGAGTAACATAAAAACCCTAGGCATGCTTTCGTTCTTGCCTCTGGTTCGCCACCCTGACAATGATGGCCGTCCCATCCAGCGTAACTACCACCACGGCCATCACACCGGACGCGCACCACTACGACTCACAAGTCATCGCCGGAGCCCATCCATAGTATTATTCCCCTAGCCTGAGAGAGTGAATTCACATGCCGAGTGTCACTAAATCAGGTGGATTCGCACGATGTCTTAAACAGGTCACGCGACGTTTCATGGCTAAGGGGTGGACTCATTCATAGCAGATACACGCAGTCCACCTATTAACGTTTGCCCTGTTCTAGCAATGACACGATTCGATATTTGTCAAGTGAAAAAAGTGCGCTTATTATGAATTAGGGTTCTACCTTATGAGTGTCGACATTAGAAGATGTTGCTACCAAGCGACCTCTGTACTTGTCGTGGTTCAACATGAATAAGAGGGTGATGAGTTCCTCGAAGTTGAGAGTGCCGTTGTTGTCCTTTCCGAGCTCCGCAGAAAGCACGTAGAAGTGGTCGCTGTAGAGCCCGTTCTGTTGAAGGAACGCCACAAACTCCTGGATGCTTATGCTTCCGTTCCCGCGGTGTCCATTGCTTTGGAAAAGTCCAGTACCCGTTGCTTTTGCTCCTTCGTCCTCTGCTGGTAATCGTTCATGGCTTCTCTCCGAATCTCGTCCATGTCATGTTTGTGTGTGTGTGTTGTTGTGTGTGGACGTGTTATACTCAACACCCATTTATAGGAAATGGAAGGGAAGTCAGGTGTATATGGGGGAGAATTATCAAAAAAGTCATAAACCTATTGCAATTGTGCCAATTCAGTCCTAAACCTTTTTTTGTCCAATTTAGTCCTAAACCTTTTATAATTGTGCCAATTCAGTCCATCCGGCCAAAATTGGCCGGCCGGCGCTAACGTGGACGTCGGCGGGGGACAGCCGGCCGGCGAGGTAATTTTTTTTAATATTTTTTTATTTTTTTCGAATTTTTAAATATATTTTTTAAAATTTTTTTTTTTTTTTTTTTTTTCTTCTCCTTCCTCCGGCCGGTGCCGGCTAGAGGTGAGGGCCGACGAGGTTAGCCTCGCCGGCCACAGGCGAGGCTCGCCCCACCGGCCACTGGCGAAGGCGAGCCTCGCTCAACGACGGCCGCCTCGGCCGCCACGGGCAAGGGCGAGGGTCGACCTCGCCCAGTGGCCGGCGAGGCTGCCGCCGCCATCGCCGCCCTGCCACCCCCCCGTCCCCCGATCGTCGACACGATCTCCCCCTCGAGCTCAAGCGGCCCTCCCCGCCGTGACCATCGCCAAAACCCTATTCCGGCGCCTCGGACCGACAAGGACGAGATTGAGCTCCTCCGCCGGTTCCTCGACCACACCACGCAGCGCGCGCGGGGCCTCACCCTCGCCGGTGGCCGGCGAGGGCCGAGCTCGCCGGATCGGCGAGGCTCGACCTCGCCCGGCCTTGGCGAAGGCAAGCCTCGCCCGGCGAGATCCGGCAAGGCTCGGCCTCGCCCGGCCATGGCGAGTCGAGCCTCGCCAAATCTAGCGATGGCGGCCTCGCCGGCCCTCACCTCCTCCCCGCGCCGGCCGGCCAGAGGAAGGAGAAGAAGTAAAAAAAAAAAAAAATTAAAATTAAAAAATATATATTTAAAAATTCGAAAAAAAAAATTAAAAAAATTAAAAATATATATTAAAAAAATTACCTCGCCAGCCAGCTGTCCCCGCCGGCGTCCACGTCGGCGCCAACCGACCAATTTTGGCCGGATGGACTGAATTGGCACAATTATAAAATGTTTATGACTAAATTGAACAAAAAAAAAGGGGTTTATGACTGAATTGGTACAATTGTAATAGGTTTAGGACTTTTTTGGTAATTCTCCCGTCTAGACTATTTAGATGATCCTAGAGAGGAACCAAACAGTGTGCCCCATCGACTTGTTTTTTCTTTTCTGTGGCCAATGAGATTCCAACATGAGCAACTTGTCGAGTGCTTGATCTGATCCGTCTTCAATGATTAGATCATTATTTATGGGTGCACGCAAGCAAGAAGTTGACTATTAGCTTCATCTCTCTCTAAAGCATGAGGACTTTTTCCAAAGCAGAATCGCGCGCGCACGTCAGTGTATAATTTCAACAACATCTACAATCAGAACCGCAAATCAGCGACGAATATGTCCTTTAGAAGTACGAGGTATATTTCTTCTCTGTCTAGCTATCGAGGAGCACAACGTTGGATATTTGACATTTACTAATTAATAATGAAAAAAAAAAAGACAATATGTATGAGTTAATATATTGCATAGTGCATGGTTTTCAGACAGTGTGCTGGTACCAACTTGAACAATTTGCAGGGTGCTTGATGTAATCTGTCTTCCAATGATCAGATCCTTATATATGTACGCACGCGAGCAAGAAGATGACTATGAGCGTCATCTGTCTCGAAACCATGAGGACTTTTTCCAAAGCAGAATCACGCGCGTACGTCAGTGTATAACCTCAGCAACATCTACCGTCAGAACCCCAAATCAGTGACAAATATGTCCTTCGGAGGAGGTACGAGGTATCTTTCTTCTCCATCTAGCTATCGAGGAGCACAACGTTATATATTTGACATTTACTAGTTAATAATGATTAAAAAGATAAAATGTATGAATTCATATCTTGCTTGAACAATTTGCAGAGTGCTTGATGTAATGTATGTTCCATGATTAGATCATTATATGTGTGTTGACGTGAGCAAGAAGTTGACTATGAGCTGCATCTCTTCTGAACCACGAGAACTTTTTCCGAAGCAGAATCACACGTGTACATCAGTGCATAACCTCAGCAATACCTACCATTAGAACCCCAAATCAGCGACGAATATGTCCTTCGGATGTACAAGGTATCTTTCTTCTCTATCTAGCTATCGAGGAGCGCAACGTTGGATATTGGACATTTACTAATTAATAACGAAAAAAACTCTATATGTATAAGTTCATATCTTGCAGAGTGCTTGGTTTTCAGACGGTATGTTGGTTTCAACTTGAACAATTTGCAGAGTGCTTGGTTTTCAAACTGTGAGCTGGTATTAACTTGAATAATTTGCAGAGAGCTTGGTTTGCAAACTGTGTTCTGATGTAATCTATCTCCATTGATTAGATGAAACCTTCCTTCTTCACGATATGCAGGATGGAGAGTCACCACCCTCCCCCCCCCCCCCCCAAAAAAAAAAAAAAAAAAACCAAAAAAAAAAAAAAAATCCACATTTATTTTATTTGTCCTTGCATGAATAACTTAAAAACACAAGTGCATACATCCAACCATACAAAAGTTCATAAAACATTCTGCAAGTCTCATGAACAATTAATTCGGATCTTTAATCAGTACAAGTGTCCTCACCTAGAGCAGTTTTACGCAATTTGTTCAGTTTGAGTAGTAACCTCTGGCACCAACAATGGTGTTAATCTGGTGAGTTAATGCTTGCTTTATTTAAGATCATTGTTCCCGTAAATTAGAGTTTCCCTTATAGTCAAGATCGCGTTTTTTGTGATTTCCATGAACCTAATCAAGCTCTCCTACACATAAGCAAAAATTAGTTGACATGGCACTAAAGTTTCACATTGAGCCACATTCGAAAACTTAGGATATCTTATTAAAAAAAATGATGATACTTGATAGTAGAATGAGGAAAGGTTTAGACCCTTGTAGTGCACAGAGTCTTTCTATCGTAGCCTTCTGACATCAATAGACCAATTAAACGGGTAGATTGAATTGGGTTTGGGCCAAGTTATAAATAATCCGACCCAAATTAACTTATTTAAGCTATTTATGACTCATTTATCATAATACAAATTTCTCGACCCATACCCGATTAAATCCATAACCAATCCATACTCAACCCAACCCATTTAACTAACTTTAGGAAATTTTGTTTCTTATGATTTTTTTTTTTTAAAAGGCATTGCTAATACACTTTCATACAATACAAATCTAGTAGATAATTTTTACAATTTTTTTGAAAAACTTGAGGCTTCGTTTTATTTTAAATATTTTCCACAAATTCAATTTCTAGGAAAATAACAATATATTCTAATGTTTGCCTAAAATCTGAAAATAAATTAGAGAATATTTTATGGCATTTGGTACTGAAAATCTGATTTGATTTTCCTCCGTGCACTCATTTTTTTTATTTTTTTTATATAAAATTTTTTTTTTCTTTTTTTTTTTCTATCGACAACCGGCCATAAGCCATCTCAAGCCTTGCTAGTGCCAAACCTCAGTAAGGACTTGGCCTTGCTCGATCAGTGAGCTTGTCCCTTGCCTAGCGATCGCCATGGCTTGCCACCAGCCGAGGAAGATGGAAGAAGGTTGAAGAAAGAAAAAATAAGGAAAGAAAAAAAAAAATTATAATTTCAATTTTTTTAAAATATTTTTATAAGGCTGAAGAGAAAGAGTGTGTGTTTGAGCTTAGTGGATTGGAAATGGGTTCTAAAGAACTCAATCCATTTAGATATATTTATTTTAGTTTTTAAATTTAAAACCGATTTAAGATAAGCACTTCAAAATTTAAATGACCCATCTATGTTTAAATGGGTCATATATGGGGTTTAAGATCCATTTTGAAAGGTCTACACAAAGATGATTGAGTGCACAACTTGATGGTACACCAGTGTTTGTACTTCATGGAAATTCAAGCATTTTTTAAGCTTATTGAAGTGCATTCGCCCTCCATGTATGCCATTCATTTCTCTGAGAAATGGAGGTCAATTGACTATATTCTGCGATGCTGCTCCTTTTCTGCTGCTACATCAGTAAAAGTAATGTAGTGCATCTCTCTCCCCCCAATTATTTTGAATGGGATTACTGCACTGGGAAAAACATTCACATAAACAATAATAACAGACTTCATGGTAATTATCCAAATCATCCTGTTAGTTTGTACATCATTTATTGGAATTAACTTTAGGAATTGGTGCCGTAATTAAGCTTCGGAAGGTTTTCGCCTGCACTTAAATTGCTCTAAGTGAGAACTACCCATATAGGTTAAAGACTCGGACTTAACCGATATGTGAGATTTGAAGGGTGTTTCACGAGCCTGTAAATAGCCAAATCTATATGCTCATATCCTAGATTGTTAAAAAAAAAAAAAAAAAAAAAAGCATTACACATTTATTTTTTAGGATGCACAAGCAATGGGCGTGCCCATCCGCTGGTTTCTTAGGCTCCATTTGATAACATTCCTATTTCTCCCAATTTCTATTATTTTGTTTCTCGAAAAAAAAAAACAGAAATCTATTTGGTAACGTCAACTAATTTTTCTATTCCCCAAAATAAAAAAGTAGTAGGGGAATATATTTTGAACAGAAACAAAAAATAAAAGTAAAAATCTGTTTGGTAACAATTCTATTTCGAGGGACAATTGCTTTTCAGAAATAAACTTTTTTCTATTTTTATTCCCTGGAATAATTTCTATTTCTACTTATATTCCCTGAAATAATTTCTTAGTAAAAGAATGCATTTGGCAATTACACAAAATTTCTATTGTCGAAATAGAAAAAGAACAAGAATGCATTTAATACAATTCACAATTTTTTTTTTCGTAACGTTGTATTTCTTTTAATTTTTTTAAGAATTTTTTTCCTTTTATTTTATTTTTTTTCTTCATCGGCTGCCACTACCGTCCACTGCTACCCACCGGTCGGTGGACGGCGCCGGCCTCCGCACGACTACGGCAACAAGCGGCAAGGAAGAAGAAGAAAAGGAAAAATTACTTGTTTCTAAAATTTGCAAGAAGGTACTTTTTTCTGCGTAGTGTTTCTATTCCAAATATATTCATTAGCCACTTTTCTATTCCTAATTGAAAAATTAATTAACGTTATCAAACGGATTTCTATTCCATTTCTATTACAAAGAGCAAAAGAACGACAAAACAAAGAAACGAAAACATTGCCAAATGAAGCCTTATTGTTCCTACGAATAAAATCTAGAAATAAGTCATTTTCTTTCATTTTATTTATTTTTTTCTTTTTTTAAGTCATTTTCTTTCATTTTATTTATTTTTTTCTTTTTTTCTTTTTTTCTTCTTCCTCACCGCTCGCCATCCACGGCCTCCACTGCCAGTCGCCGGCCGCTTGCCGCCGCTAGAGGAGGAGCAAGAAGAAGAGGGAAAAAAGAAAATTCTAAAAAATTATTAAAAGAAATTCTATGTTGCAAAAAAATTTATAGGTCATACCAAATACATTCTTATTCTTTTTCTATTACGAGAATAGAAATTTTATGTAATTACTAAATGCATTCTTTTACTCGCAAATTATTTCAGGAAATAAAAATAGAAAAAAAAAACCATTTCTAAAAAGAAATTGTTTCTCAAAATAAAAATATTACCAAATAGACTCTCATTAAACTAGCAAAAGATATTTCACAGCTTGTTGTCTGTATGACGTGCGAGATGCAATGGCAATGAAGTCCCTAGTTCTCCCCAAGCATATCTTCTTACAGTCTATGCTTCATTAAAATCACCATGTGGCTTGTTTGAGTGTCGAGGCGAGGAAAGTCTTACCTTTTGAGCTCTTCGAGAAGTTCTGTCTTGGGTGGGAAATGCGGCAAACAGTGACAGCCCTTGCATCCGCAGGATGTTGCATCATGTAGCTGCTACTGTTATTACTGACATTGTTCAAAGAGTCCAGGATAATAATTTTGAATAACCGTTCTATCAGGATTAGACTGGGAATGAAATCGCTATCACGCGAACCGAACAGGTAGTAAGAATCAAAGTGTCATTTGACACAACAATCGTGTCGGTCGGACATTGGATGGCAAACAGATACAGTCCATTGCTCAAGCATGAGTAGTCTCCAAGTAAATCAGAGTCAAAACTCCTCTCATTCCCTTACAAATTCTTTCTAATAGTTGTGCCCCCAAAAAGTGAATAATTTCCTGTAAGTATTATCTACTCAAAAAAATAATACCATGAAAATAGTCACCGGAATCTACTCTACCAGGTAAATGAAGGCAACACGTACGATGGACAAGAACTATGCTTGGACGCTAAAGCTGATACACGAGATAGATCCGCAACTTCTGCGAAACTGTTGAGTCCAAGTTCAGAGGCGTGTATTCCACACGTGATGAAGGCAGATTGGATTCCAACTGCATTCGCACCCTTAATGTCGTGGTGGAGAGAATCTCCTACTGCTATAGAATCAGAAGCATCTGCATCGGCCATCTTCATTGCTGCTTCATAGATGATCTGGTTCAACAGGAATGCGACATTCTACAACGTTAGTGATCATTATAAAGTAGATGTAGGAAATGACGAAAAACTTATCCTAGAGATTGACACAGGGAACATCATTGAGTGTGACCCTGACCAGGTTAGTTCCTAAAATCTAACAGTTCCTTGAAGATACAGTTTATGACACATTATTACGTTGCTTAATTGGCAAAACCAAGGGAAGACACAGAAGAATTATGCAAAATGAACACCACTATGCCAAATGGATCTATAAAACACAATAAAAGCTATATCCTGACAGGTTTTTCCCCACTCGGGAGCACAGTTCTGAAACACAGCAGCTGAATGGTATCAAGTCGTAATCTCATTAATGTCACATGTACCTCATATCTTTGAACATGCATACATGCACCCAAACTTCAACTTTTTTGAAGCACTAAGTCAGAACTTAGGAGTCTGCTTTAAAGGATCATATATTATTTGTCCTTTAAAGTGAATGAAGGATGCTGGCAAAAACAACACCAAAAGATAATCTCACCTTACCAGGCTTCCCCATCCATTTGACATCACCTCCAAGCTTCTCATATTTGGATGCCAACGTACCTGACGAAATGGATATCAGTTACCCTACCTAAATGCTTCCATAAACTGAAAGTTCTGAATTTAGAAGAAGTGAATCCATAACCAATGGAAAACAATAAAAGATCATCTCACACTGAATAAGGTACAGACCATTACATCCTTCAGTAAATTGCTTAAATTGCCGACAGCAAACTATTGCTACATGTGAGCTATTACGATTTGAAGAAAATCAGTAACATAGAGCAGTCAATTCCCGAATTAAGCATCAAATAAATCTAATAAGTCTTTCAAACACTCAGATATAAGTGCATACACCACAACCTCTGATTATGGGTTCCAGTGATTGGGGTGAAAGATTCACTGCGCTAAAAATGCTTGTTCATGTATTTGAAAGTAAGTGACCGAACCACATAAATTTATGCACCATATCTAAGCTTAAAAGAACAATTTTTGGGTTAAAACCAAGAAAATAAATCCACATACGTCAAGACTTTCATATGCTGCAACAGAATTTCATTATCATCTTACCAGGCATTACGCGCAAGGCTCTAGCCTCAACTGTCACAAAATCAGGATTGGCTACCACCATAGGAATTCTTTTAGCTGCACATTGCTCCAATATTTTCTCAAGATCCTCTAGTTTCATGGGTCGTACTGAACCTGAAGCCTGACCCAAAGCTTCAGTGCCGTGAGCCAAAATAAACTCTGCTTCTGCGACATTCTCCACAACTTTCAAGCCTAAGCCCTAAAACAAGAAATCAGGTTTAAACTTACCATATGTTTATAGAAGCGTCCAATATCCAGCGATGCACTCATTGTATGGGCTTTCTAGAATTATGGTCATATAAACAAATTCTTCGAGCCTCAAATCTTATTCAAGTATAGAATTTTCTCATTTTTTACTTATAGAGAATGAAACATATAAGAAGAAGAGCTGCACTCATGAAATTTTTTTCTATTGCTTGGGGTGGGCAAAGGATGCTGAAGCAACCATGTTTCTAAACCTCTAGAGATATGGCACCCCGGTCACTCCAGGTCATGTGAATGCATGATGTCCCAAGGGCGGCAAACCAAGCATCGTCTCTCCTGTTTCAAGAAAGAATTTCCTATGAGTTTGAGAACAGGAGTAAGCTTCCAAGGAAAAGTAATACACAATATCATGGACAGTTAGGACATTGACGTTCGGATTCATACCCAGACAGACAGACAGACAGACAGACAGACAGAGTGTGTGTGACGGCAATCCCAAGTAACTCCTCTTAGTCTATTTGTCATAAAACTAATTCAATTTACAAAGATTTTCCGGAACTTCGTCAAATACGACTAGAAGAAACAAATCATAGTCATTTGTAGATGACTAGTTATTTATGCGAAAGAAAAGTCGTATAAATGATACAAATTTTTCTCAGATGTCAACTTTATCTCAATGAATTGAAAAAAGAGAGCAGAAGTTATTAAAACATCTAGAAGTTACAATCAACAGAAAAACTGCAGGCTAAAGTAAATCAACTTTTTGCCATCCAAACAGTAGTTATGACAAAGTATAGTATTAATGCGCTCAGGACATATGCTAATAGTCCACTTGCCATACAATGGAGTCCACCACAAATATAAAGTAATAGAAGAGGACGACAGACCTCTTCAAGTACTGATACGTGAGTTCTCCACTGGTGATGGTTCCCACAAAGAGAGAAGGATCAAATCCAAGGTGCTTCATCTTTTCCATGGTCGTCGATGCACGCCTAGAGGAATTACTTATGATCACCATCTTTGCACCACTACTTGCTAGTTTTTCTACTGTCAGCCAAATAAAAAATTTTAACAACTGCTGCTATCCGCTGACTAACGGCATATCACTATACCAAATAAGAGGATGAAAACATACATGTTGAAATTGCTCCAGGATAAGGCTGTTTGCCATCATGAAGGACACCAAATTGATCCAAGAACCAGGCCTAAGGAGATTATTGCAAAAGCCAATGAGACTTTCATAATATGCAAGTGTAGTGACCCAAATCAATTGTGAGGACCTCAATATTCAGTAAGCAAGAGTCGAGTGGTCAAGTGAAATGCAAGAGAAAAGCATGCAACAGATAACTCATGAATGGTTCGGTTGACTTCAACTTGGCAAACCTTTTCAAAAGTAATTCCACTGATGAATCTTAATTCATCAATACTTAATTATTTGGACGAGATTTGCTGCTTAACTTGTAAAAGTTTTGCTTGCATCTAAGATGTACTGGCATACAACAAAGACTCTAACGACCATCCCAGACACATAAATAGGGTGCCTGAAACTTGAGAGGCTTAGAAACAATCATCCCCCAAGCTAAGATCTAGTCATAAATTCAGACTCACACAAGGGGACAATCAGTGCGACATAAATTTCTCATCATTCAATTTCACAGACACATCAAAAGTCGAAGCAATGCTCAAGTGGCCTAAGCCTGACCCTTTAAAAGCATGAGAGGATCATCTGAGTCGGGAAATTATTTCCAAGATTGTTAGCAGCCAAGAAAAAGCAGACGAATGTTGCTGCTGACATGGCAATTGTAGTGGACCAGGTCAGACCTAACGCATAAGCACTAAGCTAAAAAGGAACCGAAGATTGCGTGCGGATGGGAATATCAATTAACGAGCTCGTTATGAGCTCATGATGGCGGCCTTCTAGTTTTCCAACATTCAAAGGAGCAAGAACGGGTTGAGAGAGGATAACACACCCCTCAGATTACATAGCAACAACATTTCCCCTCCCTCCCTCCCTTCAAAATCCAATCTTTGCTCTGCCTCATCAACAGCCCATCACAATTCTTGACAAATACATGCTGGCGAGTCAAATTCGCCACGGATGATCACACACATACGATGAATGCTCCTACAGTCCTGACCCAAAACCAAATTGAACAGGTCTCGACCCAATTTTTTGTTCCCCAATCATCTCATGTGAAGTGCAAGAAGAGATGCAATGCTCGACGATTTTTCTCGGAAAAGAAGAAGACCCACAACGTAATCAGTCCGAAAGAAAGGAACTTGCTGACCAACAAAAAAGAAAGAAAGGAGCTTGCAGATGCTGTACGGAGCACCATCTGCTTCGGTGTTTTGGGTATACCTTGAAGCGACGCGATTCGGCGAGATGCCGAATCCCGCTCAAGCTCTGCAACGGTTGAACGTCGCTCGACGACGGAAGCATCGAGCATCGCCCCAACATCTCTCCCTTCTTCTTCTTCTTCTCCTTCTGCGCGGAAGACGAAATGATGAGTAACCAACGTTCAGCTTCCTGACAATCAACGAAGGCGGGACCGGACCGGACCGGACGGTGGTCGCTATTCGAATTCGATCTCTTAAACATTGATTTACTCGAGTTTTTTTTTTTTTGGGGGCTGAGAAATGTAATCAAGTTTAATAATTAGAATATACAATGACAAATAAAATAAATTAAAAGTATTTCGCTACACCCTCTTTCTTTTAGGCTCTATTTATTTTCTAGAAAATGCATGATTTGGATAACATTTTTTTAAAAATGATCATTTGTATAGTTTGGAATAACTAATCAGAGAAGAATTTAATAATCAAAATTCTGCTACCATTTTTTGGAAAATGACTTTCAAATGATCAATCTTTTTTCCGTAACGATACGTCAAGGCAAAATCTTGGTCTCGATCTTGCGATTTTATAAATAATTTTCATGTAAAGTCTCAGAATTTCGAAGATATCAAACACTTATGGAATATTGTAGTGGTACCTCGGCAATTAGAAATCCCAACACAGTTCTTAAAAATTTTCTCAAAATAGTTTACAAGTAGCGTTGCCAAAATTTCCATAAACACTAAGATTTGATGCATAAACCGGTGTTGAAATTGCATTCAACTATAAGCCAATGTGAATCCTTCAAATCACATAATCCAATACCAACTCAACTACCCCAATTTCATCATCTAGCATAAGAATTCGGAGAACACAAGTCCATGGGCGCATTTCACCAGACAACGACGGAATTACACGATATAGGTTAGTAAATATGGACTTGCCTTAATGTCAGTGGTGTCAACGGCGAGGAGGTGGCGCAGTGGTGCGATGTGATCGCTGATGAGCAGCGAAAAGAGTGGGACGGCACCGGCTCTCGAGAGGTCTGCGAAACTGACATGGAGAGCCCCAGAGGTTCCTCATGACGCCAGGTGGGGTGTCTGGAGGTGTGACGTAACATGCTCCGATTGCCCGGTGACTGAAATATGGAAGCGGAGGCCTTCGTGATGCCAGGTAGGGTGCGATATGCCTAGAGGGACGCAAACACTGGTCCTCCGGAAGATGGTGATAGTGGGTCGCGATAAACTAGTTTCTTAAACATCCACTTGTTTTACTTGTATTGTACTGTTTAAGATTCTTTTAAACTTATGCAAACTCATTATCTTGGCCATATACGCTATCTTGGATCGTATAGATTCTGATGATGATAGTTTAACCTAATATAGTTTAGTAAACTTTTGACTGCTGAGTAGTCGTACTCACCCCTTGTGGAGCTAACAAATTTCAAAGTAGAAAAGATGTCGCTGCTGCCCCCATCCCCTGGTACCTTCTACGGCGTTCCCATCAATTTGAGGTGGGAACAAACGGAACATCCAGATCCGGACATGCAAGACCTAACTTTTATTCGAGTGCGAGTGATCTTGACATTTGATGTCGGCCTTCCCTCGGGTCCTGTATTTTAGAATTTTGTCATCCTCTATGTTAGGAGGGACGGACACACGATGGGACTGTTGCCGCCACCACCAGAGGACGATAATGGAGGATCTAGTGGGGTAGAGTGAAGGGGGACGAGAGGCCATCGGGAAATTTTTGGACACCGGCACCTGAAGACAAATGACGCTATAAATGACTAACGAAATAGTCGATCTTTTTGAATATATATAGGCAATATAGAAAACGTTGGCTTTTGATGTACCGACAAATGACATATGTTAAATATATGTAAATAAAAAGGTGCATGGTTAATGTGTATATCTAGTGTGCATCATTTGGAAGTTTAAGGAAAGGAGTCGATGGATTCGCTTCCGCCATATTATTGCGCAGGGACCGATGAAAAATTTGATAGACCCCCAAATTCACGGATTCGCCGAAATCCATTAGTATTAGAGTAAAGGATATCCAGGATAAGGAAATGATGTGGCGACCCCAGTGGATCGGGGTTGTCAAGGGAAGGGGTGCCACGAAATCTATGGATATCCACTAGGGTCGCCACAAAGATTTCCTTATCCTGGATATCCTTTACTCTAATACTAATGGATTTCGGCGAATCCGAGAATTTGGGGGTCTATTAAATTTTTCATCGGTCCCCGTGCAATAATATGGCGAAAACGAATCCATCGACTCCTTTCCTTAAACCAGGCACCTTTTTATTTACATATATTTAACAGATGTCACTTGTCGGTACGTCAAAAGCCAACATATATATATATATATATATATATATATAAAGACCGACTATTTCGTTAGTCATCTACAGTGTTATCTCTCTTCAGGTGCCGGTGTCCAAAAATTTCCCGCTGGCCTCTCGTCCCCCTTCACTCTACCCCACTGGATCCTCCGTCATCGTCCTCTGGCGGTGGCGGCAACGGTCCCATCGTGTGTCCATCCCTCCTAACATACAGACGACAAAATTCTAGAATACGGTTCCGAGGGAAGGCCGACATCAAATGTCAAGATCACTTGCACTCGAATAAAAGTCAAGTCTTGCATGTCCGGATCTGAATGTTCCGTTTGTTCCCACCTCGATCAATGGGAACGCCGTAAAAGGTACCGGGGATGGGGGCAGCAGCGGCATCTTTTCTACTCTCAAAAATGTTAGCCCATAAGGGATGAGTACGACTACTCGGCGTCAAAAGTTTATTAAACTATATAACATTAAACTATCATCATCGATTCTTACCAAAAAAAAACTATCATCATCGATTCCATACGATCCAAGATAGCGTATACAACCAAGATAATGAGTATGCATAAGTCTAAAAGAATCTTAAACAATACAATACAAGTAAAACAAGTGGATGTTTAAGAAACTTAGTTTATACCCACTATCACCATCTTTTGGAGAACCAGTGTTTGCGTCCCTCCAGGCATATGCACCCTACCTGGCATCACGAAGGCCTCCGCTTCCATATTTCAGTTATTGGGCATCCGAAGTATATTACGTCACACTTCCAGACATCTCGCACCTCACCTAGCATCACGAAGAACCTCCGGGGCTCACCATGTCAATGATGTCCCTAGGCATCCGGTACGTGTTACATTAGACTCCCGGGCATCCCGACACTCCCGAGGAACCTCTGGGGCACACCAGTCTCCAGGCATCCAGAGGCATCGCCATCACGATCCTCTAGGAAATCCGACACCCGAGGCATCGTCGACCCGAGGGTCCGACAGCATCAATAACGCATCAGCCGTGGTGTAGCAGTCTCAAGTTTTAAAACCAATGCATGCTAACCTCACTATTATATCCGTTGCTTTGATTTCAAAATCTAAAGCCCAAAATTTAACCCAACACAAACAGACCTTTTAGAGATATCAACTACGTGGTAAACAAAACGTTCTGTAAAGTATAAAGTTCAAAAATACCAGAACGGATCGATATTTAAATCGTACCTTCCAAACCCTGTCATTTTCCTGAAATTCAAGAGTATAAGACTGAGAGATTTTTATGTTTCAAAAATTAAAATATATTTATGAAATCATAGTATAAGTTTTTCTTTTGTTTTCAAAGCCGTGAGCAAATATCGAAATCGACGTATGGGCGAGTCAATATCTCGGTCCCGATCTTGAGATTTTATAAATAATTTTCATGTAAAGTCTCAAAAATTCAAGATATCAAACATTTATGAAATATTGTAGCCTTAGGCAGCGTGTAAAATTTTTCAGAACTTCGCAACCACTAAAAATTCATGCAGATTCACATGCCAAAACCGCATTTACCCATAGGCAGCGTGTAATTCTCTCAATTACATAACCCAAAATCAGCTCAGCTATCCCGCACTCATCATCTAGTATAAGAATTCGAAGAACACAAATCCATGGGCGCATTTTACCAGACAACAACGGAATTACGTGATATAGGTTAGTAAATATGGACTTGCCTTAATGTCAGTGGGGTCGGCGGCGAGGAGGTGGTGCGGTGGTGCGATGTGATCGCCGATGAGCAGCGAAAAGAGTGGGACGGCACCGGCTCTCGAGAGGTCTGCGAAACGGAACGAAATCGGTGAGGGACGGAGGCACCGAAAGAAATCCCACGATCTCTGCCTTCTGCTGCTGCTGTGTACCGAGAGAATGGCTGGCTGAGGGGCAAAAAGAGGACGCTGCTCACTGGACGAAGGAAGGCTAAAAGCCTTCTCGTTGTTGACTTTTGCGGTCAACAATTGAAGTCTCTCGGTGTCCATTTGAGCGAGCAGCAGCTGGTGAAGGCGTGGCGCTTCACCGAATGTCCATCTCCACGTATCTCTTCCATGCAATGAGCGTGGCCGCTACATGCTTCAAATTTTTTCCTTGCATTTCACGATCGACACGTCTTGGTCAATCTGTCAAACGTTGGGACTTCGGCTTGCTGAGGAGGGTAGAAAAAACGTGGCTGCCATTTGGTTCCTCTCGGTCAACATTCCTTCTTTTGTTGACCATCAAAGGGGCGTGACACCATCACGGGCAGTCCTTGATCGCATTAAAAAAAAAGGCAGCTCGTGGTGGCCGATCTTTGGTGTTTCTTCCTCGGCATACATGAAAAGCTTGCTTTAGAAAGGTACAAATGTGGAAGGGGTTGGTCTCGCGAGTGACATTACGTACGAAGATTTTCGACGAGGCAATAAGCTATACAGAAATCGGATCGTCTCGACGCGGCGAAGACGTGACCACAAGGGTACATCATAAGACCATCACAAAACGTGACATCTCGGTCCGGCAACGGTGGCAACGAAACGGCAGCCGCAAGTGGCGTCAACGACGCAGTCCAATGAAAATTTCGTCGACCCGTCAAGGATCATTACGTATCCGAGGTCCGGCGAAATTCCGGATGTCACAATTCTCCCCTCCTAAGAAAATTTCGTTATCGAAATTGAATATCACTTATGTCTCCTTAAATAGATGAGGGTACCTTTGCCTCATTTCTTTTTCGCTTTCCCATGTAACTTCTTCTACATCGTGGTGTCGCCATAAAACCTTCACTAGTGGAATTTTCTTTGTTCGGATAACTTGCTCCTTTCATCCTCTAAATGACATTTTTTTATCCTTTTATTAATATATGCGCAACATGTGTCAATATATTAATAGTGATTCAAGTGCGAATCATTTCTTACTTAATAATAGATATGATATATAATCCTTTAAGAAATAAGGAGCGGACATGTAAAGCTTAAATAGGAGATTAACTGATATTGCCCCATTCTTCGTGCAGTTTCACATGTGAGGTTGAACTCACGCACTCTACATAGAAACATGACAAAAATCCGCTAGTGAGCTTAGCGATATAATAGGACTGATTACAAAAAAGTTAAGAGGGTTGATTTCAAGTATCGCCTGCCGAACCAAATTCATTAATATTGGTTTCCATGCCCCGACCCCGTTACTCATCGAACCGTCGCAACTTACAAAGTTTTTACCGCTGTTTAAATTATTACAAACATGGAGTTTCCACCTCAGAGAAGATCCAATGCCACATTGACAATGCCCAAACGACCTCTCACTAAGATTCATCTCTTTTAGGAAGTAGTCGTCATGTTATATTCTTAATTGCACATCCGACATCGCGGGACGGCAATGCCAATTTATTTTGCATAACATTAAATTGAGTTATAAACATGCACATTTGATTAACGTTCTAACCGTCATTCATAGTAACGAGAGGCAAAACAATGCTAAAGCACTACCTCGTCCAGATTTATGTAATAGTAAAAGCACAGGGTGTGTACTCAGAGAAAATTGCCCTGGCACAACAACCAAATGTGCTAATCGCCCATTTAGCATTAGAGTCGAAACAAGAAATAACTCCATACCCAAGCTAACTTCTCCAATAAGAGACGGTATATGCTTCGGAAACATTCCAACCTGCAAATGGTAACGGTAAAACAAAAAGGAGAACAGGGAGCAAAATCCTAAAAGGCTGATTCACTAGGGGGCAAAAATAGATCTCTCAAAGCTTCAGGTCCATTATGGAACCCATTCACTCGTCGTCTTCATCCTCGTCGTCCGCTCCAGCAACTGAATTGAGTGCATTAAGTCGTTCGACCAGCTTCGCCTTCCTCTCCTCGTATGTCAACTTCCTCAAATTGAATCTGGCAAGAAAAGATGACTCGTCTGTCAGTACATAGAACATTTCTAGATCAAGACACAACTGAACAAGCGGCTGCCAACAATTTCAAACGCCTCTCCCACGGAAACCAAAACAAACCACCATCGAGGCAATTCAGTTATATTAACACAATAAACAAAACCCAGCAAAAAATAATTTCTAAATACAGTGAGAATAAGTATTCTTGTAAGGCAAAAAAGTCTTTAATTTAGTGAAAAAGATTGATAATTAAAAAAAACCTCAGATTTTAAGTTCCAGCAAACCTTAGGCACAAGAAAAGAATTGAAAAGCACAACACCCACGGCATTATGTAAAACACCAGAGCTATTTTTTCGTCAGCATATATATATATATATATACCCCCACCTCTTATGTTCCTTAGGTGGCTCCTTCTCAGATTTCTTCATAGTAGGATCAGCACGGATAGCAGCGTGAACCTTCTTGTACAACCCTTCAAGGTCATCTGCCTCAAGTCCTCTCTTGATGTACTCACTGAAGTGAGACTGATACTTCTCAGGTTCATCTTCCGCCAATGTCTAAATAAATATGCAAACATACCAGAGAAATTCAGCTCGCAACCACAACAAGGAGGAGAATTATGGGATAAAACATCAGAATCGCACAAAAGCACGAGTTACCCTCATGTAAGCAGCAACATGCCCACCATAGATGTACTTGCGATGAACATCTACATCGAGCTTCTTGCTGTCCTTTGAGAAACCAGCAAATCTCTTGTCACTGTGTGGAATATCCAAACCACCATCCAATGCTCCCTGAGAAGAAGAAGATGTGTGTGAATATTTCCAGACAAACAATCTGGTGCATATATAATGACAGTTCTCTGTCAGCATATCACGTTCACATGAAGATACAGGCATGGAAAACACTTATCATACCTTTAGCGCACCAAAAACACGGTTTCCAGTGGTCGTTCTCAAAAGACCAACATCAAGAAGAGCTCGGAATGGCCTCCTGGTCTCAGCAGGCTCAACAGAGAAATCTTCTCCAGTTGCCTGACAACAACAAAATGCAACTTCCGTAAGTCAAAATGGCTCATCAAGGAAAATGGACAATCATGAGTAATAAATGTACCTCAACATTGCCCTCATATTCTTGGTCCATCTCAAGCTTTTTCAAAACCCGACGAGCCAAGAGAAGTCCAGTGCAATATGCTAATCCATTGAAAAGATGGGTAGATTTAGCCAAAAAGGTCAGAATATGTACATACTGATAAAAGAGCCTAACAAGCTTATGTGCCAGCAGGGAATGAGTATATGTGTCAGACAAAGGGGGAAAGAGAGAGAGAGAGAGAGAGAGAGAGAGAGAGAGAGAGAGCAAAACTAAATACACAAGGACATACCAGCTGCATAGTTAGTCAGACCGACTTCAAGTCCAAAATGAGGCAGCTCATGGGAATAAGCTGCTGCAAGTACAAGATCTCCAGCAATGCTAGCTGATATTATTTGCGCAACAATAAACTTATTGGACTACAAAAAGGTTAAGGTTCCAAATACGCTACGTATGAGATGGTAAAAAACATAACATTCAACTCCTCTAACTGAAAACTTTTAATGGTTTTTTTCAGATCACCAAAAACTTTCTACATCAAAGGCACGCCCCAGTTAGAAAATGCATGTCTTTCAGGTTTTTGTTTGACTTTACAGCCACTATATTTCCTACAATAAACCCACCAATGAAATGCGCCAACCGCATTATAGGATACAAAGCGCACCACGAAGCGATACTTGGGAGTGTTGTACTTGTTCTTGTCCTGATTAATCAGGCGAATTCTAGCCCGATAGTCAGTCTTCCCATCTGCAAAGAAACATGGAAACCATTTCAAAAAAAACAGCCGGATAATGCTAACCCCATGCAACTCCCACAGCTGAGGACATAACCTATATACCTCTCCTTCTCTTGTACTTGACCTGGTACCTCTTAAAGTAAGCCTTGCTCTTCAGAGCCTTGACAAATGCCTGATACACAGTGCAAGGGCATGTATAATCAGATACGGAAAGAACACGAAACAGAACATTCAGTAAAACAAGGAGAACTAAACATGCTAAACGACTTCACACAGAAGCCAATAAGGATTAAAAAAAAAAAACACATCACTACGAATATCGCTCGAAAAAACCCATCTTTAAACAAGCTACGCTCGTTAAATGTCCCCTGATCAGATGCACTGAGGGAAGACGCGAATCCCACAAAACCCACCCCAAATCGAACGAATCGCGGATCAATCAAAATCCGCCGCCGCCGCCACAAAAACAAGAACATCCATCCATTTCACGCCAAGCTAAGAAGAGACGGCGACGAGCAACTACCCAGAGGAAACGCCTTCGCAAAATTCATTCTTTCAACGAGGGAACGAACAAGAAACACTCATCTACAGTCGGGCAACACTCGGATCCTTCGCGCTCGCTCGAAATAGGCTACAATCAAACTCAAACCCCCCAAATGCAGTCACTCGCGACACGATTTCCTCGGCTCCTTAGGAGGAACCGAAACGACTGCAGCGCACGAACCAACGAAGATACGAGGAGCAGAGCAGAGCGAATCTGAAGCAGTTTCCTAAAGTCGAAGGGTTTCTCGAACTCACCATTGCCGCGGCAGGCTCGGAGCTCTGGAGGAGAAGCGAAAGCGCAAGAGACGGCCGAGCGATGGAGAAGATGGGAGCCTTATAAAGAACCCTAGAAGACGTCCCACGCGATGGACGGCTGGGATTATTCCACAGGGTACGGATGCTTTGGGATGAAATTCGAGATACATGATATGGTCATTTTTGTAACTTTGCTGGGTCGAATTATTTTTCATGAAAGTTATTGCAAATTTCCCAAATGTGAAGATGACACAAATAATCTATCTCGATATGTAAATTAGACTTTGCTAATTTGATTTCTAATTAAGTAAATTGGGAGAGTAGACAAAAAATAATATTACATATAGATTATACACGTAAGATATTCAACTAAAACAATCCACGTCATCAAAAAATTGGATAATAATTTTTCTAAATTGAACAAATTAAAAGGACTATCATATTATAATTTGAGTTTAATATTTTACATGGATAATCTAAGTATAGTGTTTTTTGTCCACTATTCAAATTTACCAAATTGGAAGACAAATCGACACTTTTGTTTATTTCAATTAAGGAAAGACAATATTAGATATTTTCATATAGTACAAGAGCTAAATTAAACAACACATTATACAAATCAAAATGTCGAGGATGACATCGTATTTGGGCTAAAGTTCACTAATCATAGTGAACAAATCAAAAGTTTAGGAATGACATGGAATGACCATATTATATAAATTAAAGGTTAATGAACGACATTATTCATTAGGTCAACATTCAAATACCACAATAAACAAATCAAAAGTCTACAGATGACATTACACGTTGGGCAAATATTCATGGATCACATTGAATAAATTTAAAGGTCGAAGACAATATTGTACATTTGGCCAAAATTTAAATTTTATTTGTGCAATTATCACTTTTTTCGATTAATACTTTATCAAAGGTACATTTGGGAACACATTTACAAAGCCCTTTGGACCTCAAACTTTTACTCAAAAATTTCATTTTGCCCATGCGACCTGACTCGGACCAGATCAGGTCCCCCATGGCCACGACCAAGGAGACCTGCGATTGCTAAACCGCGAGTTCTATCACAGAACTCGCAGGGCTCGCCCGAGCCTCCTGAGGCCATGCTCCGGGTTGCCGTGAGCCCATGGCAACCATGGACAGCCTCGACTGAGGTCATCGGTGATCCATCAGTCACCGGATCCTCGAAGATTTGTATAAGTGCCCAGAGCAGAAGAGCTTTTACAGTATACTCAGTAGTCCTCGAGCAGAAAAACGAGTCATGCCTCCAACACTCGCATTCCTCACAAAATACTTAAATTTCCGTTGTCCGATGAGGTTCGACTCCCCAGCAAATATTCTAGAGAAACAAATTTTCCAAAACTATGTTCAGCTTATACAAGAAAGACCACACAACAGAAATGACCCTGTGATCTCGTAAGGTCGATGAATAATACACTGATACATTCTAATTTTACAAGAAAATATGGTGGAAAAAATAGAATACCAATTGCAACCAAAACCAAAAATCTCGATAAAGATATGACGTGATTCAAACAGCCGAAAGGCTGGCCCACTTTCCCATATCGTACGGATCCGCATAGTGGTACAACTTCATTCTATTCGATAACGACAACCCAGCGGCCAATTGTGAAGTCCTAAAGTTCGGGTCTTCCTGTTCGGCAGGGTCATCAACAAATGCGGTGACATCACCGAGAAGTCTGAACGTTACTCGGCGTGCTTGTATCTTTCTATGGAAGTCAAAGTACATGGGAGTGCCGGGTTTCGCCTCGGGCAACTGATATTCTCCTACAGTCACCATTTTGTGGGAGTCCTGGAACAAATCGTTCTCTGGTTAAAACTAAAGGACCGGGTAGTAGATCTATAAAAAGAAAATATATGTCTGCAAACAAGCAAGACACCATCTGAAAAGCTGTCACCGAATCTGTCTCCCAGCAAGCGCGCATGCACGTGAGAGAGAGAGAGAGAGAGAGAGAGAGAGAGAGAACACATACGTAAAGAGTATTCAACAAATTGAACACATTCAAGACAAGCACGTACAGAGGAGATTCACCAAAGACAGACCACTCTGAACACTACAGCAAATAAGTCACGGAAGCATGCCCCGTGCAATGGAGAAGCAAGTGTACATCAACTTCAAGGGTGTTGAATGGCAATTTGAAAGGTACCTGGAGGGCAGAAACTTGTATATATAGCACAGCTGGAGAGATGTATCTCTCGTCCATCAATGTCAACCCATCCTGCGTATATGCATCTGGAAGTGGCGAATGGGTGATCCGTGGCTTAATTGCACTAAAAGCATCTAAACGAAATCCTGCAATCAAAGGTGAGAGAGGAGAAAGGTACTGCTCCAAGGTAAGATCATTGTCCATGAGCCTCTCAGCCTCAATAGGAACCTATAAAAAGCCGTTGATGGATAATATGGTCATCAGCAAATAGCATGATTGGAAGTTCAACATGAAGCCGAGTAAAAGAAATGCTTGGAAATCAGTAGTACCTTAAACCTATTTAACTGAGGAACTCTGTCTGACAAGTTTCTCAAATTCATCTGGTCAGAACCTGGTGATAGCTCCGTCTCTTTCTTTACCATGCTTCCAACGACTAATATTCTTTTGGCATGAATACAGGGTTCACTTTCAATTGAGCCTCCAAAGGAAGCACGCCGGCTAAGCTGTGAGAAGGGATTCTCTTCCAGAGCTAAAAGATTGAAATCTTTCTCAAGATTAACAGAATAGGAACCAGGACGCTGAAGGCGCAGAGTAATCCATAAAATGCGGCATCGGACAGGATTTCTGAAAGCAAATTTTATATGCCTGGGTACTTCATCCTCCCCAGCCAATTTTTCTTCACCATAGAATTCTGAGGAAGATGCTATAAGAGACTGGACATCCCACTTTCCCATGCATGATCTTTCTTCTTTCTGTATCTTGTTACTAGCCCAGATTTGCACCTGTCATTGCATCAGAAGAGTTCTACCCAAAGTAAGCGATAAACTTTCTAGTCATGTACTAACGACAAGACTGTACTTGGTGGGGCCAAAACATCTGAACTCATCAGGCAGTGATTTATTCTCATAATCACTTGTTCTAACATAGCACCTCAAGGGAAGGAGGATAGTACTCACCTCAGAAGTGAAATCAAACAAGTTATGTCATCCTCTTCTATCTGAAAGCTCATTTCAGTTATCCCAATTGTATATTCGTAATATCATTCCTCACATGATTAGCATAGCCCACATGCACTTAAAAGCATATCTAAGCACAAACAGACGTACCAAACTCCTGTACTAGACTGGCACAATTTCCACAAGACTCGATTGGGACCACCCATGAGATTTATATGGCTTATGCTTATCTCCTACAATTCCTCTCAAGAAGAGCACAGAAGTCGAAGAATTAAAATCACCTATCCACTACATTATTTCTTTTCAACTGTTTTTTTTTTTTTTTTTTGAAAAGGGGGGTGGGGGTGTTAGGTGTCATACTTCAACTGTTTGTTTACATACAATGCAACAAATGTAATTTGATTCAGGGAAACTATGGACGGTCAATCCATCAACAAATGAAATAACAATTCAGCCAGATAAGGATATACCCAACACATGGAATCCAGCAGATTTTGATGCATGACATAGGTTATTGACATCTTATAACTTCACTTACACTGGGAGCATCCGCCACAGAATAGCCACATGGACTAATGAGCATAATCACTCCACTGACATCAGAAAGGGATCCCAGAGCAATGACCAGCTCAATAGAGGTAACACTGGCAGGAGCCTTCCAATACGAATGCTGTGGTCCGAAAGTGAGTGGAGCAAGCAATGATAATGATGAGGCAGAACCCACTGCTGTTGGGACCTAAAATTACACACAAGTAAAAACCAATGATGTAAAAAATATAGATGCCAAATGAAACAACTTGATGGTGTTGGAGGGCTTTTACTCCCAACTTTGCTTTATGGATGTTAATCATCAAATGCTTGGTTGGAAAAGCCATTTAAAAGCCAACCCATAGAATCTAGAAGCACAAACTGCTTTCTCAACCTTCTCAAACAGCATGTACAGAAAAGATAGGAACATGACACGCTAAGATATGTCTTTTTCTTTAAGTCCTGAAATTAACAATTGGACAAATTTTGACTCCCATAAGCTACAATAGCTATAGCATAATCAAAGCCGCAAGCACTTCTATACAGGCTCTAGGAAGCATGAACATGTCCTCTTAAATGAAATAAAGCTCCTCAGTTTGATGTTATTTTCCCGCTCCATATGTGGATAGTTAATAGGATTGAGGATTCTGGAGTTATACGTTCAGCTTGGAAGTCCAGCAATTTCTGCATCCTTTTCCACTAACCAGTGAGAGGAAACTTATCTGGATGCTATTCAAAGAAATTTCAGGATACCTCAACCATAAACCCCTGTTATTTCCAAAAGGACTATACTTCTAAAATCTAAATAAACTACCACTTGAAATTTAGACAATCGAGGGTATCACTATAGTTTATTATAAGAAAATTGGTTTAGGCCAAGCTCAAAACTGTCGAGAGAGAGAGAGAGAGAGAGAGAATGAAGAAAATCTCTCGAAAAGCATGCATGACTATTGCTTCGGAACAGATCTACCACATTTCCAGTAGTTGGGCAGCTAACAAAAGCTGATCAGTCTTAAACATTGTTCAAAGAAGACCCACCTTTAGTTCACAAATATTCTGCTCAAAATGAAGGCACCAAGAGCTGAAAATAGTTGTAATAATGGAAAAGATAAGGAAAGCTATGAAATATGTAAGATCCTAGAAATTACCAAATGCAACAAGCTGGCAAAAGGGAATTCGGCAAGTGATTCCTCTCCTTTAAGTAGTTTCTTTGAGCTTTAACAGCTCTTAGGATCAGAATATCTATTTCTTTCAGATGGATAATCCCTTAAGGAAGATCCCATCACCTCATACAAGGCTGTATAAGCAGCATCACCAGCACGAGCACTTCTTCTTAAGCTAGTCAAGACCCTGATGTAGTCCAACATCAACGCATGAAGCACAATACCTTGGCAACACCTCTTGCAGATAATACCATCAATTGCCGTGGATCTGTTTGTTGAGACATCAATTTGACCACCATGGCTCGATCCACCCTGACTCTGAACACCACCATAACTTGATGGATCTCTAGAGATATAACTCTGAAGAAGAAGAGCTCCTTTACCAGCGCAACAAACCTTACAGACTTTCCTTTCACACTGAGAACATAATAGACTAAGTCGTGAGGAGGTTGATGAAACTGTTGAAAATGGAGTTGCAGGAACCCCAGTCTCAGCATGCACCTCACACATACTGCCCAAGCATTTTTCCCCTAATCCAGTCATATTCCAGAAATCTATGATGTTATTATCAGTATTCTCAAGACCAATTGCAGCAGTGATTCTGTCTTCAAGTGAAGCTTGCCCAAGCCACACGAGCGAATTGGCAATTCTGCATAATCTTTTCATATAAGATTCGTCAAGCAACAGATTGGGGTTTATTGAAGCAGGATCAATCCCAACTGACAAAAGAGCTCTATCCCTTTCAGCAGCTGAAAGATTTAGTCGAAAGGGCGTTCTATTTCAAGCTCAGCGGCTTCTGTAAAGTCGAGCTTCTTTCGCTGTTAAAATGCATCGGGTGTCAACTTACAAACTCAATGAAGTTACAAGAAAGTGCAACAAATCACTTGTTAAGGGGATATTTGAACTAATATGTGAGAATATTTCTAACATTTACTGATTTAGGCTATCTATCTGAGACAAACCTAGAGATAAAAGGGGTGATAACGAAAGTTAAAAGGATAAGAGGCAAATTGTACTTGGAGCCATTTTTCAGAAGAACTTATTGCAACTTTCATTTTATTTTTTTTTTGGTCAGAGCAATTTTCATTTTTTAAAAGTTACTAAATTGACAGTTATAAATCTTAAGCTAGCTACACATTTCAAAAAAGTTGGGTAACTTGGAAGGATGTCAGAAACATTGTTTTGAGATGAACTAGAATTACGTAAGACATAAAGAGATTGATAATGAAACAAAGAGAAGCAGTTACACTTGATAGTATCTCGGTAATTTGGAAGGACATATTTCAGGTACGCATTCCTTGGCTTACCAAAATTGTGGATAAGATATTACAAACAATGAAAACGCCAGATTAGTATAGAAAGAATGCTTTAGTACCTTGGTATGAAGAAAATTATCATCAGAAGATATGTTAACTGTATATACAATTAGTGAGTCATCCAATGAAAGCGAAAAGAGGAAAAATCCACACAAGAAACTGGCAATTTCCAATAAGCAATTTGGTTTCTTGTTAGAAAGATCAAACCACGGATGCCCTCTATGCTGCCCGAGACTAAAGAGAAATAAAGCTAGAAAAAGAACCAAAAGTATAAAAATAATATCGACATGTAAAATCATGTAGATTGCACATTAAGACAACAAATTTGCAACGTCGGTGCAAGGGGGGAAAAAAAGAATCTCCCTAAGATTTATATATTGAAAAGAACATCAAGGGAACATAAACCATGATATAACACAAGGAGATCCCAACATACCAGGTCAGCCCCTGCAAAATACTTCAGATGCCCGATGTACTGCTGGTTACCATTTGCTAACGTTTTCTCAGCTTCTGGAAATGTCTTTCCATCATTTTCAGCACCATGATACTCAACAACCGCTTGATCTAAGAAATCAAGCAGGTCATCTCCATCATATGTAACATTTTCTGCCAGCGGATGAGAAGGAGGTTCATTAAATGTATCCCCTCCTGTCAAAAGGTCCACAAGGTGGTTCCCCGAAATGCCTCTTTCATCTGATGGCAACATATTGTCATTGGACAAAGATCCAGAGAAAGGATTAGACTCAGGATTAGACATAAAGGGTTACTCTCCTTTTGAAATTTTTTGCTGAACTCAATAAGTTTAGCACCATAGCCTTCCCCAGTGAAAGCTCCAGACCAAGGGAGGGAAGCTCCAAGAATTTCGATCTGTGAAACAATATATGAGAAAATCATATCTATCATAATACACGGAAGAGAGTACAGGAACTCACAAGAATGGCAGATAAAGGAGGAAAAGGAATACACAAGTTAAACTTCACATGATGCCTAACAACAGCAATACAGTGCCCTTATGAGTTCCTGATCAAGAAATGGTTTGTTTCTAATTACAAGTGAGAAATGAAACAAGATGTGGTATTAAGCAACAGGACATGGAATTTATCAACAGTTTTCACACCTTCTCTGCCTAATGGGTTAAGATTTTGAGTTGGAATTTCTCATGCTTTCTAATTTATAGATATTTTTGCACAACCAAAGAGAAAACCATGAAGCATTGTCAATTCGAAGATCTACCGATGCGAATGCATTCCACCATTTGATACAAGAACAATAAAAAAGATACCATCACCATTAAGTCTTCCATTGGAAATTAAAACCGCAATGACATATAGTTCACATGCTTAGATTTATTGTTTATATAGTTAGTTATAAGAACAAATGCAACAAATCCAAGCACATATACTGATTTTTTGTTTTTTTACCTCACCAAGCGTCACAAGGCTTCGTTCAGAGAGAGCAGGATAAAAAGTGAGTGCAACTACTCGAGTAAGAAAGTTCAGTTCTCCTTCAACTTCTTCATAATCATATAGTAGTGAAAGAGTTGATGCATCTTGAGAATGAAGTCGCCCCTGCTCCGGTAATAGCCATATCTTCTGCACTAATTGGTCCTGGTAAGGGGATCAAAATATTTGTCCCTTTTGCACACATAGGAATAGTAGCACCCTGGGAACAGAAAAACGAAAAATAATTAAACTATGCATATGCTCAAATTCCAAGCCTGATAAATAAAAAAATTGTTTTCAAGCCATGTTATATGCATGTTTCTAATAAGACCATGAAAAGGCATATCAATGGACTAGGTATTGCCCAAAAACCCAAACCAAAACAGAAACTTTTAGTTATTTTAAGACCAGCTTGGCTAGCAGGTGGTTTACTACGGTTTTGGATCAGACATTTAACAAAATTAAATTGTTTAACCTTACTTAATTACATAATACCCCTCTGCTCTTGCTTCACTACATCACAGAATTTTTTTGCTAATGTCCTTTTCTTTTGTTAATTTCATCAGTGCACATGGCTATGTCTTTTTGACCATCATGCCTTTTACTTTTCCAATTACATTAACATGACAGGGCGTAAGCTGGACTAGAGACTAAAGATGTTAGCAGCAGGATTACACAGCTAGTAAGGAAAAGTCGCTTGCTGCCAAAGAGATGCATGTCTTGCCTGGATAGCTATCTCACTATTACACCCCTTTTTTCCCATTATCATCGTGTTCTTCTCCTAATTTCTCTCGCTTTGCACATCATGACACTTCTACTCCAGAGAGTCCACTTAATCCTACCATGCCCCTTCTTTTTCTTTTCACTCAATCCTACCATGCCCCCTTATTTCTTCTTCTTCTTCTGCTCTCTCCACCATCACCTCATCTCCATGTTTTTTTATTTGTGCAAAGGATCCCAAGCATGAAGAGCATACAAAAGCCAGCTCTGGTTTCTCCTTCCACAATTGATTATCAGATATTTTGGTGCTTGTAACCAGGAATTGGACAAACCAAAAGAAACAGCACAGAAGAAGATGGGATAAAGGAATAGACAAAGGAAAGGGTAAAATCTGTAAACCAAACTAAAACTGCTTGGGTGAAGAACTGCTTCACATAGATGGTCAAAATTTAGATTAAATTGGCATAAACTGCAGTCAACCACTGATACATCGAGAGTCTCACCATTTAGCCATTCTATCTCTATTTTAACACTTGAACCAGAGGTTGGATTTGTTAAGCCACAAGCTGGCTCCTTGACAGGTTCTTTAGCCAGTCCGGTTGTAGAAACACTTTGCAGCACAAGTAAAAACACTTGGTATAGTTGGATGATGGAAGAGGCTACAAAGGAGCCACACAACTATAAATTCTAGTTCCGAAGTTCTAGGTTTCTCTTTCAATTTTCCACCCACATACATCTGTACTGCTAGACAAATATTACTCTATACTAATGACCACCATTGACTACAGTCAATCAAATTCCAATCAATCCCCCACCACATATGGAGAAGCTTAACTTTGAGATAACAAACCTGCGAATTGGAGGAGCATTCTGTCCTTTTTTTTTTTTTTTTTTTGGGGGGTGTTGGGGGGGGGACACAAGTGCATATTCAAAATGAAAAGCACGTGAAATATAACTCAGCACAGAGGATAACAAGATTTTCTGTGTTTCTTCTTCACCCATTGGGATATTAACCTACTGACAAAAAAGGATGTGCCAAGAACATCACTCATCCAATGGACCGTCTTCATGCCTTTAGTCACAAGTAGGTGATCGTAAACAGTTATAGGTATGGAAACTAACATATATAAGTTTCAATGAACTAATTTTGTGCACTAAAAATAAAAGTACTGAACCATTTATCCGGTGGGTACATTAAAGCACAAGCTGAGAAAGCCAGAAGCATGTATAGGGTGCATATAAGCTACAAGGATCAAATGTTAAAAGACAATGGTTTTTTTCTGAAAATAGGTTCATAGCCCCCCGTTTTCCATTCACTATTTGTTCGCTTACATTATTGCGAAGGAAAAAACTCTTGGTGCAGTTTCATAGTAGAAATATTACTTTCAGACCATTTAGCTAAATAAATAAAAATGTAGAGTGAAGATAAAACATCTTGTGCATTTGAACTGGAAAGAAGCTGTCCTCATATTTTACAGACAAAAATTAAAAGACTTTATGCAAAGAATTGCATTCTTGGGCCCAATCTAATCATTAGTTAGCATGCTAAGCAGAAAATGTAAACAAGTCTAAACATTTAATAAACTCTGTTAACAATATCTTGATCACTCAGCAACTTCTATATATGCAGTGCATAGAGTGTTGTTATATCCTCTCAAGAGTTTCCCATCAGATAACCATTTAGGAATACAAAAAGTAAATGCTTCTTACAAAACATCATAATTACAAATTCAAGTGGTTAAACTACAGAGTGATGAAGATGAAACATACCTCCAGGACCAGTTTAAGATTATCAAGGTCCTGGCCAATCCTTACGTCAACTGTCGACGGATATGTCAAATCATCTGCACCATGTGATATTGTGAGAAGAAGCTGACAAACATGGCAAGGCTCAGCAAGATAGACAAGAAGTTCAACTGCATCCGTAGCCTGCGGGCAAACCTGTGAAAAGGAAGGGAACTTGCTCCAGTGAGAAAGTATTAAACTGAACTGACACTCTTTTACCTTCAATACTTGTTCAAGTCTTCCTTGTCCATTACAAGCCATCAAGAGTCTTTTAGTTGTGAAATTATAAGCTGAGGAATGAGAAGTAACTTAATACCCAGATTACATCCTTCTTCTTGAAACTTAGGAGACTTGAGGCACCATCACAGTTCGGGAAAATGTTGGCAACTGGCTTGAGAAAGAATCCTGATGGACGAAAAGAACCTGCAATCATCATAAATGAAGAAGACGGAGATATTAATATGCGAATATTCTTTCTATAATAGCCATTTCTTTCCAAAAGATGATCAGCTCGACTGAAACGATGGTTTTTCTTTTTACTACACCACAATTCACTTGATACTTTAAGACAGATCCTAAAAGATCTAAATGCAGGAATATGAACTTTCATATGTAAAAGTTAGCACAACCAATTAATATGAACATCATCTGGGTACTTCATAAATAACTCGAAAAATTCCGAGAGGGAATTATACTATGATGATTCTAGAAGGCAAACTCAATTTCAACTATTGCAGTGAATTGTCATAGAAATGTGAGGACAAAGTCACTTAAAATCCAAGCATTGGTGACTTACAAGCCACTGAAGATTATGGTAGTACAGAAAGGTTCCGTCAAAAGGCAAAGCAATCAAGTGAGGACATGGCTAAGTATAGAAGAAGATGCACCTTTTGCATAACTAGTTTTTAAATTTATTTAAAGAAAGGGTGAAAATTTACAAATTGTCAATGAAGATATCAAAAACAGAGCTTCAATCCCAAAAATAATAGAATGCTCTGAACGAACTTTTAGACTTTTTTCCTTTTTTCAAATCAAGAAAGTGCCATTAAGGCTATGCAAAGATATGCTGATTTTTCAACAAAATATCAAAGCACGGGAAGAGTTCCAATCCTGACTCTTCCCCTTAATTTTTTTCTGTTGTTTCTATTCCTGTTGTTGTGTTTTCTATTTGATTCTTTTCTCCATAAACTTAGGTCTACATCCTGTGTTTCACATGTAAACTGCAACTTAAGCGAAGGGGAGTGATATGAAATATGGTTGACATACAGTATGGCCCGTTTTCTGAAAAGCTTAAACTTTTGGTAAAAGAGTTTGTCAAACAAAAACTAGAGAGCAAGAAACAAAACAGCCCCCAAAGCATACACATTAATACTTGAAGAAATTTATCGAATGAGATCTTTTAGATAGATTAAAAGAGGTGATTGTACACATTTTGGGGTGATCATGCACATGTGCTGTCAGCTGTGCCTTCACAGGACAATGTAGGCATTGCAAATTATCCTGTCAGCTTTCACACCTATGTTCTACATCATCTCTTTGCCAATTACTAAACTCTCTTTTGTAGATCATGCAACATGTTTGGCACCCAAAATTTGGCATTTCGATTAAGGAAAATATATCGGGGGCTAAAAGGATCCAAGAATTAAAGAGTGAAAGAAGATTTGAAAGTTATAAAATGAGGAGGAACCAGGCATAACAAAGAGTGTGTGACAAAAGCAGCAACGAGACAGAAATGAAAAGTAATCTGAGCTTTGCTTCAATAAAGAAGAATGTTAAACATACATACACTGAGAGGTTGGACTGGAATAGATGGATGATGCTTAAACAGTCTCGTTCAAATCTCCAGTTGCTTCTGGATGGATTCTAATGCTAGAATCATTCCCATAAGAGGCGGCAAGGGCTAGGCAAAAGTAGATAGGAGAGGTGGTGTGGGGCTGCGGCGTAGGTGAAAGAGAGAAGCGACAAAGAGCCCATGGGAATAGAACGATAGAGTGTCGAGAGGTGAGATGGAGAAATTTGCAGGATTGTCGGTGGCGGTTTCGGCGATGATGAAGGCGAGAGTTCTTGCGGTGGCTGGCGGCGGAAGATTGTGCGTCGGAGGAGACGAGCATGGTGGTCTAGACGAGAGCAACACGCAGTGGTCAAAGCGAGAGCGTAGCTCCTTGTGTCCGGCGACCAGAGAGCATCACAGGTAAGCCACTCCTCTTTGAAGTTAGGAGGCGCTGATAATTGATGTAGAACCAATATACATACATAAATTTTGTTACCTAGTGTAAGTTTTTTTATTTTTATTTTTTTGGTAGTTTCTGGTTTGTGCTCAATTTCTTGTACTATATATTATCGATTTGTTCAATGAGAGAAATGAACGTTTCCTCAAATTGACAGCTATTGTTTAATGTGTCGCCCATTTTCCCAGATAGTTTCGTCGAAGAAAAATATAAAGAATAATACATATACATAAGCTTATTATCAAAATATATATCATCTATATATTCGATAAAATAGGGGGAGTTGGTAGTTACAAAATCAAGTTCTAAAATCCACCAAAAACAATATATATTTCATCAAACTAACTACTAAACTCAAACAGATTTCATTCTAGGCATATCAAACTATCTAAATTCATACCTACAATTCAACTATCAAAAGTTTCTTGTCGATATATCTCTTGTTCTACTTGCTTGCTAGCTGAAGAAAATGAAAAAAATTAGGAATGAATGGAGTGAGCTTACTAAATCACAGCTCAATGAATAGTACGTGTCTTTTAAAATAGATCGAGTATCCATTATGCATATTTATAAGCAAAGCTACACACACATACAACATAAAAAATTTAAGCTACATCATTTCAACAAAGCTTTAAACATATCAGATCATTTAACAATATCAAGTCAAATATCAACGGTTCATTCCTTTGATCAATCAAAATCAAATCAGACGGCAATAGTTCATTCTCTCAATTAACCTAGTATTTAATATTCAATTGTGGTCATGCTTAACGCTCCGTGATAAAGGCAAACAAGATTCTCCTTGGCAAACAAGATTATATTTATAGAACAGATATAATCTACCCATCATTTTTTTCTTTTCAAAGAAGTATCAAACCATGTGATGTCTCTTTCATAACTCATAAGTTACCTAATTCCTATTATTTTCAAGTTGAGTTTACAAAATCAAAGAAAACATAAGCACCACTCAATTGAGAACGCCAAAACCAAACAACCAAAGTTAGTTAAGCCGGCGAACTCAAAATCATATCAACTAAGCAAGAAACGGATATGAAAAATTGGGTAAATAACTACCTTAACTAAGACTCAAGTAAGTTAAACTCATCGGGTGGTATGCAGCAACCAAAAACTCGCTTGTAGCAGTCATTTATTGTTGTCTGCTATGAGTACTACCGTGTCGAGTTTGGTTGTGCCACAACTCTTTCTATTAAACTCTGATTCAAGTGAGTTTAGTGTCAAAAGAAGTCTCTTCTGAAGTACTAAAAGATCCTAAATTTCACCGACTCAAAAAATGGATGGAGATGGGGAAGACCATTGCCGAAAACAGTAATTCATAATTGGCTAACAAGACGCATGAAACTTTAAAAATTCGCTCCAAACAAACCGTAATCCAAATTGACTTTTTAAAATCCCATAACTACATAGCACCCTTTAGTTTCTTTGCAACACAATTTCACACCTTAATAATCATTGGAATGAACCGGGCAAACTAAAACCTACACTAATACAAATTTACAGGTTAATTACGAGAATTCCTTCTGCAGAAACAATTAAAGTGTTCGAATCTCTCACTCTTCTCCCCATCCCCCTCCTGCTGTTGGTTTTTAATTTCTTGTGTTTCAGGGGTTAAAGGAATGGAGTTGGGCTGAGGGCCTAACTATAGAAACATATGGGCTTGGGCTTTGGGACTCTTATTTTACGTTCCGCATGTGACGTTAAAAGTTCGATATGAAAAAGGAAATTTAGGTAGCAGACGTTAGAATTCTGAGTCTAATCATGTCAGTTTTAGGCAAGACTCCATTTCCAACTTGATGTTGAGCACGTAGTATCGTTGGTTCGATAATAGTTGTCATTTGTTGAGACAGATCAAATGGGGTACAATTACCAAAACAATTCTAAACTTATTGCAATTTTTTCAATTTAGTCATAAACTTTTTTTTTTGTTGCCAATTTAGTCTTAAGTTTTTTGCAATTGTGTCAATTCAGTCCATCCGCCCAATTTGGGCTGGTTGGCGCTACGTGACGCTCGGTTGGCACCCGGCCGTGCTCAAATGCCGTTCGGGACATTACGTACATAGACAATTTTTTAATAATATTTTATTTTTTTGAATTTTTTTTTTCCTTTTCTTCTTTTTCCTCCCCCTTCCTTCCTTCAATCGGACGACTAGAGGCGAGCACCGGCCAGGGCGAGGCTCGCATGGACGACAAGACCACCCTTGCCATGGCCGGGTATGGCCCTACCGCTCTCCTCGGGCATAGGATAGCCTCGGCGGCCATGGGCGGAGTCGCGGCCTTGCCGGATCTAGCAAGGGTTGAGCCTCGCAGGCTCGACAATCGCCCAGTTCGGCAAGGGCGAGCTCGCCCAACCTCTAGCAGCCCTTGCCATAGGTCATGTAAGGCCGCAACCTTCGACTCACACATGGCTAGTGAGGGCGAGCCTCGCCGACCTAGCCGGTGACCTGGGCGAGGTCACCTAGCCACGAGCAACGCCGGCGAGGTGAGCCTTGCTAGCTTAGTTGGCAACTTGGGTGAGATCACCTCGCCACGGTCAACGAGGTCCTCGCTAGCCCTACCTCTAGCCGGTCGCCGACAACGACGGGATGGAGGAAGGAGAAGGAAGTGGAAAAAAAAAAAAAGAGAAAGAAAAAGAAAAAAATTAATAAAAAATTCAAAAAAATACTATTAAAAATTGTCCATGTTAATGTTGGTCGACGGTTGGTGTCCACGCAGCCGACGACAAAAAAAAATGGCCGATGGACCTAATTGGTATAATTGCAAAATGTTTAGGATTGAATTGGAAAAATTGCAATAGATTTAGGATTATTTTGGTAATTTTCCCAATTAAATGGTATTAACATATAAAGTCTACGTTGTTAACAAGTACTATCGGTGGTTCGATAATAGTTATCATTCGTTGAGACAATTTAAAGGGTATTAACAATATAAACTCACAAATGAGGGAAAAATAATCAAGTTATTTAGGGATAAAAGAAGTCTCGGTTGTTAATCAGTATTTATATACATATATACCTATGTAATTGAAATCAGTTCATTGGCACACGAAATATCATCAACGGAAAACAACACCTTCTTTGCAAGCCAAAGACCTAGTATGAGGTAATTAACTTTAACTTGTCTTTTTGTCGCTCTATATATGATGGCCCTTATTTGGTGATTGGCAATACTTGTGGATGATCCACATTATTAATTATATCGAAGACAGTTTTCAAAAAGGGACTAAAAAGGACCAATGTCCTCGTTACTACTAATTTGTTGGTCAAATTCTTAGGAAAAAAGAGTTTCTAAAGCTAGATAAGTGCATCACTCATATCTGCCTTGGACGAAATGAAGTCAAAAGTGATCTTTTTCTATCACGGTAGATATACAAAGTGTAGACGTGCATGCCTGGAAAAGTGAGGATGGTCATTTGGTCTTAGGAAGTTCAACCAACAAATTATTACTTAGTTATACAGTTCGACTCTTGTGTGTGAGACGGACAGACCACGAACTTTACTGCCAGAAAGAGGCCATATTCCATAAATTAGAAAAGACGTGGTACGATGTTATAGTTTCATCGATAGGTGCCAACGTGTGAGTACTCATTACTTGATCGATGTGAATGTAGAAGTTGACACGAATCATGACAAAGTCAAGGACACTCATGGCACGTTCTCGGAATGATCTGTAAACATTGGGTGCACCTCAATCTCGTGAGATAGTGACCTTGAAATGGTGGAAGCAAGCTGGTGGATTTCACGCTCTGCCCATGTCTCCATTCGATGCCGCGACATGCTATGATCAGTTATTTGCAAGCATCATAGTTTAGTAGAAGTATGAGATTTTATGAGGTCATTGTCAACTATTCTTAGAGTTTAAACCGTTGGATAATGGCTCCTCACATTTAGGCTAGATTTTGGCCTAGTATTAAGTGCAGAAATGTATAATGTGGAAGATGAATAGGGTCGGTAGAATTAGAGTGAGAGATCCCGAAGTTCAAATTTTTCAAGCCTCTATTTGCCACCTCAATTACATATTTATTTGCTTTAACCTTAGATCAAAGTCCAACCTACCCCTAAGAATGTGTGGTAAAATATTTAAATATTACACCATACATTCATCTAGTAGATCTAACTTTTTGAATGGCCTAACGAAATTTCACGAGATGAATGAGATACTGATAGAGATGCCAACCGTGATAGAGGATCTCCCTTCATAGAGAACTAAGAACGATTTGGGAAAAGACATCATGTTTAACCCGGGGAGAATTAGGGCATGATTCTTGCTGGCTTCTGCTTTCGTTTATTTTAAGGTCAAAGACGCGGGAACGTATACGGTTGTTGAATTGTGCAAGGCATGACACTTGGATCATCTATATAAGTATGGATATCCCAAGTAGTGGCATCGCATAGCAAAGGGACGAAAAGAACTGCCGTACCAGTCCGTATTTGTATATCCTAACCATTTGGCAACTGATCCTTGACCTAAGCTGGATCCGCAAGAGACTGGATCCGCAAGAGACATACATTGACAAATAATATTTGTTTAGCCCCTTTTGTTTTTAGTTAGGGTTTTATATTTGGAAGCTAGGGGCAAATTTTGAGGACCACAATCGCGAAGTCTAGCCATAATCCCTCGATTGAAGTTTCAAAATCCATAGTTATAGACACATGATCCGTAATGGCAAGTAACATAACACGACAAAATCATCTCAATCAGGGTTGCCGCAAGGGGGGTCCTTTATGTCCTCAAAAAACCCTAAATTGCACATCTAATCGTAGTGGCGAGTATTAAATATTTTCTCTATAACAAATTATTAGATGTTTGTACAAGTGGCGCGTATATTTTAAAGCCGTGTGAACTGTTGAATTGGTACACCCGCGTTAAATGTGATAAAGAAGACATCTATGCCGGTAAATTCACCTAAAGAGCTATTTTGTCACCTTTGAAATTATGAGAATTTTGGAAAACTTCTTCTCTTATTTTAATAGAATCGACCCTCTAGTCTGCTTGACAACGATCCTTGATCCAACCCTCCCTCAAAAAGACAGCTTGATATGCTTATTGTTGATCATTATATTTCTCTTTATCTTCCCCAACTAATAATCTTTCTTTATTCCTTCCTCTAAATATAAAAAAACCCTCTTCTCCTCATCTTCCAAACAAATTCACCAACTCCTCCACCACCATCACCGCCACCGCCGCCACCATCTCTCTCTCTCTCTCTCTCTCAGCTGAGAGATCTTTGTTGCCATGGAGGAGATGATCCTGAGAGAACAACCCTTTATGGTGAACCCAAGCTCGACCTCAACCCCATCATCTGCCCTAGGGATCCACAGAGACTCAAGATCAATTGCCAAAGTCAAACCTAAGATCAGGATAATCCACATATTCGCCCCGGAGATCATAAAGACCGACACCGCCAACTTCCGGGGCCTCGTGCAACGCCTCACAGGGAAGTCCGCCGCCAGCGCTGCCAACCATCAGAAGAGCCAGAAAAGGAAGTCACCCGGGCTCATCATCCCTAAAAGAGAAGGGCGTCAAAAGATCATGCCTGAGAAGCCAATACCAAGGAAGATGGAGCAGATTAACCAGTTTCATGGGTTCGACCTGAGGGAGAGGATGAAGGAGGAAGAAGGGATGATGATGATGATGAGAGGTGGAGGAGATGGGGGTGGGTACTTGAAGGATTTTGCAGACTTGGACGGTTTCACGTATGAGATGGGAGGTTTGCCTCTGTTGCCTGCGGATGCTTCTCAAATCCCCTCCTTTGAAGCAGCTCATCACCAGCATCACCATCACCAGCACCAGCACCACGTCTCCTCATGAAACACGCATGCGGGTGTGTGGATGGAGAATTCTATAGTGAGCGGAGAGTCTTCAAGGTTTGGTTTCAGGGTTTTAGGGGATTGAGATAGACACAGAGTTTGTTGATTGATTGATGAAAATGCTCATGCTCTCTCTCTCTCTCTTTGCTGAGTAAGGATTTTACATACGGTAAACAGATTATGTCAACTAATTTCTCACTACACGCCCATCCTATGGCAATGAAAATTATTTGTATGGAAAACCAGTTTATGGGCAGCTTGTGTATCACTGATTACTTTGGTAAGAGAGCAGTCTTGTGCTGTAAATGTTGATGAAACATAGCGTATGGGATACTGCATCTGCATTTTGGTGGAGATTGCTGCTGCTAATTCTTGCTCCATTGACAAGGATGTAATGGAAGCAAAGCGATACGATCAGCCAGGGGGTGCTATTGGGCTTTCTTTGAAGGATTTTGTATTGTTCTTGTTTGGTTTTTCTTGGGTTGGAGTTTTTCTTCATTTTTCTTTTCAATGTGGGATTTATGGACATCTCTTTCTTAGGGGTTTCCTTTGTTGACATACAATGTACAGTAGACAAGCATATCTATATCGACAGGACTTGTACGAGAGATTTGATGTGTTAATGGATTTCTTGCAAGAAAAGTACTTGTATGTTCCACAGTATATCTCAGATATAGAAAATTCAAGGTGCACTGAAAAGTGCTAGTGAAAACATATCCTGACTTGATGGGTTCTTAGACGTTCTATAGATGTGTCAGACTCCAAGTCACCTAATGGGCATGCCCAGTGAATTCAGAAATTGGAACTCTTTCTTCAATTTTGAAATCACGCTCCGCGTAGATCTTCTTGCGGGCATGGCATGTTGCATGAACCTTAAGTACATGTTAATCTCACTTTGACACTTTAGGTAGTGACTTGGGTTTTAAGAGCACAGATTATAATCATTCTATTCTTCAATAAATTCAGAAATTGGAACTCTTTCTTCCATTTCGAAACTACGCCCCACGGAGATCTTCTTGTGAGCATAGCATGTAGCTTGAATCTTAAGTACATGTTAATCTCACTTTGATGATTTAGGTAATGAGTTGGGTATTAAGAGCGCAAATGATAATTATTCTATTTTTGAAATAGAGTATTCCTAAATAAGTTTCTGGATGTATTTATGTGTTTGATAACAATAAAAATTTATCTTCCCATAATAGAAATTCATTTAATAAGACACAAAATTTCTCCATTTTATGCTCTTTTCCATACATCAATGGGCAATAGTGGGTTGGAGGCAAGGGCGAGAGGTGGAGTTTTTATTTCTGTTTTTGTTTCAAAAAAAAAAATTTACTTTTCATTTTTTATTTAAACTTATTTCTGGCCTAAAAATTTGTTCCGGAAATAAAAAAAAAATGAAACCGCGTTAACAAACAAATTTCTGTTCTTAGAAATAGATAAATTGATTTGACTAGAAATAAAATGGTTATCATGTGTTTTAAATATATCTAATAATGAATCCTTTTTTGATATCGGTTGGTCCTTCTATCAACATTGATTAGAAGCTATTAGGTGGAGATAAGATTGCGCATAGAGAAAATCCATTGAAAGCTTATGGACAAGCAGCGTGAGATATTCTGACACCTCCTCTTAAGTGCAAACCGCGCCGAGAACGTCGTGTGGACAAAAAGCGGCACACACAAAATGCACTTGGGGGAACATTCGGGATGATGGTTTGTATTTTTAGAGAGACAATCAATGTGGAATATTCAAAGACTGGTTTATTCATTTTCTCACTTTGACATTATTTATGTCCCCGGATACATAATTCATCCTTGAATAGCACAACATAAAGCATTGCGAGGGCAAATAATAAAACATGTTAGTCGACGCTTGGCGGTTCACATTATTGTTTGACTTTGTTGTTGAAGTCAACGCGGCTCCGATAAGCTATAATACCCCTCGCAACTTGTAGTACTAATACCATCGTGACATGTAGATCTGACTAACTTATTCTATTTACAAAATGAAAGTTGGGGTGAGGATGACAGAGGAGACGTGCTTCAAATTCATAGATAACACATTTTCAAAAGGCAACTGGGTCGCATATTCCTCATTTTTTATGTACATGTGAGATAACCTAACATTGTTTATACTTTTTGTTAATCAATCAATTGGGTCTTGCACTAAATTCCACGACAAGTTACCAAACCAGTTAGCGAAAGAACTGGATCCATTTCGAAAGAATCGAGGGTTTTGCGAGCTCACGACCTTAAAGTACAAAACTCCAATTCAAGGCTCTAAAGGTTTTGCTCACGTCAGCGAAAATCCCTCAAAAAGAAAATTAAGGTATTGTAACTATCTTCAAGAGAGATCGGACTCTTATCCAAAACAAAGAAATTAAAACCCGGAACAGAGGATAGTCACGCCACGATTCTCAAGACGACGACTTGAGTAGGAAGAGAAGGCCAGGCCGAGCAGCGGGATTGCGCCGGAACTCAATTCAATATGCTTCGCCAGTGGTGATGGTGAATGTTGTGATCGACCGTATGAACAAGATATAAAGAATTAATATGGTGGAAAGTGCAGGTAGAGCAGCAAATATCTCACCCAGTTGACGTCCGGGCAAAGAGCCTTTTTGTTTAGGAGTGCCGGACGTCAGCAGAGGTGGTTCGTTCACATTCCCCAGTCAACCCACGTGTTCAGCCTCGTGCGTGTCTTTCAGACCTCGATCGCCCATCTTCTCCCTGTGGTATTTCAAGTGACGGATGCACATACGACAGTGACTACATGGACAAAATCAACTGTTTATTGGGCTCCGTTTGGCAATACTTTTGTTCCTTTGTTTTTTTTTTTTTATTTGAGTCTCAAAATAAAAAAAAAAATAGAAAACCGTTTAGTAACGTCAATTAAATAGAAAGTGGTTAATGAATAGATTTAGAACAAAAATAAAAAAGAAAAAGTAATTCTTAAGTTAAGGAATAGATTTGGAATAAAAATAAAAAGTAAAAAAAGTAGTTTCTTATTCCAAAGGGCTGTGCAAGGGCTGCTGGCGAGGGGCTGCTGTGCAAGGGCTGTTGACGTAGGCGATGGCTTTGTGTGTAGTTTCGTACATCTTTCTTTATTTTCTCTTGTTTTGTCTTTTGTTCAGTTTAAGTCATCGCGTGTGGGTTAATATAACTCCTGTAAACCACCGTTGAAAACGGGGTTGGAAACAATTCCTCCAAACCTTCACTCCAGAAGCTAAGACCAAATTAGAAAACTCTCCTGGAAACCCTAATCCTAAAAGCACCTTCACTTATCTCACATACAAACTCTCGATGAGTCACCGCATCCGTTAAATAAATCTTAATGGATTTAATCTTTAGATCAATAATATCGGACAAGCTGCCTTCTTTTGCTTAAGAAGAGATAACAATTGTGGACGTGAGATGGACCGGAAAATGTCATACGGACGATGCGATCGCTATATGTCACGGTCGTCACCAATTGCACATAGTATATCCTGAATGATATGGATGCACAATTAATTTTGAAGCTACCCATATACAACTAGGAAGATTGCCCAATTAGTTTTAAATCTATTGTATGGATGCCAAACAAGTCACCTTTTTAATTCTAACCATTTACGCAAAATTCAATGTAATCATCCCAATCAATTTTTGTTGGAAATTACTGATGCGACACCGTATTAGGTAGGATAGTGGGGATGATTGGATTAGAAAGATCTTTCGGGTAATCATAATTGCACATTCATGGATGACTTATTATTCCATGCTCAAAGCAACATTTGGTTCCATCTTTTTGTGTAATAGGCTTGTCAAATATTTGTTTACTAAACAATGCGAGGTAATGGCATTACGTGTTGAAGAATTAGTCGAAAAGCCAACGGGCACCGGCAACCTGGTTGTAGTACTTTTTTAATAAACAAATATCTCACATTGAAATGCATGATAAACCACATCAAATGCGCATCCCCTATCCGAACTCATGCATAGTAGAATTCTAATTTAGAAAACCTATAGAGTTGCACTATATAGTGTTTTGGTAAATGATTTATGGAGCTCAATTTCAATTTTACCTGTTAGGTAAGTCACAAAAAGTCCCAAACCCCAGTATAATCAAGATAGTCATACATTATATTTATAAATAAATAAGTGATTGTGAAGGAAATAAGGGCATTTTATTAATTATACATTTGGGTTTTGATATCGAGTTTATTCTGTTATAATATTCCATACCCATACTAAACCGTCTGAGCTTTTTAGTAGTTGACTCCAAACATGTCATGCTATCTAAAATCTAAAGCCTGTTTACCATCCCTATCGGTGCCAATTGGCATGTATTAGTCATACTTATTGAAATAACTACTCATCTTCACTTTGTATATTAATTTTGATAGACACCATCTACCTCATGCAAAGTTGGGTTCCTCTCTACTAATAGAAGGTTGTATTTAGCAGTGTAGGATAAAAATTTAAATGAAACAAGTTAGGGCGATCCTTCAGACTTTTCAAATTATATCTTTTGCTTCTATTAAATGAACATATTTAAAGTAGTACAAAAAATAAATGCATAATGAAAATGAGAATAGAAAATCTGTTCAAAGAGATAAAAGGAATAGGAATCCCTTGTGGTGGTAACATGGGGGTTGCAACCATCACAGGGTGGTCGTGTGAGAGTTGCAATCACCATCATGCCATGGTCACATGTTGGTTGGGGTCATTAGGCTTGGTGAAAAAGCCAGGGTGACTTAGGCAGCGATTGTGGCTAGCAAGAATCATAAGATGGTGCCGTGCCGGTGCCGGTGAGGTTGATCCAGGAAGAGCTTCTATCGATTGATGGTATATCACACGACAAGCCACTTACAATCGGTAGAAAAATTCTTCAAAAAAAGAAGAAAAAAACAACATTGGAAAGAACTCTTTAGTCAACCCGCGTGCTCAGCCTCGTGCGTGTCTTTCAGACCTCGATCGCCCATCTTCTCCCTGTGATATTTCAAGTGATGGGTGCACATACGACAGTAACTACATGGTCAGAATCAACCGATTATTAGTGTCTACGCATACCGAATCTTGTTCTTCTCGAAGCCGGCTATACATCTCGATTTTCACGGTAAAAAACGCATCGGAAGTCCTAGCCCTTCTATACAAAATGCAATATAGTCATGTACCTTTCAATATGATTCAAGTAAACCCTGAAACTTAATATTTTTTTTTTCAAAACAAACGTAATTAAGTACGTACCCAGAGTTGCTTATGAGTCACTGAAAACCTGTCTACTTATCTCTTTAAATTAAACTTTTCACTGTAGTTTTAAGATATAATTGAACCAATTAAAATGTTTGAGACTAGATCACACTTTTTTTTTGTAGAGTTTAGGACTTTTGCTGAACCACTTGATAGGTTTACGGCTTCATTGCATTTCACGCAAAGGGTTTAAATTTTTGTGTATAACTTTTTTCCGCTTTTGATTGATCAGTTACATGACATGTGGTGTATTCATCATATAAAATGCTTATATAATTTAACGTGATTTGGCAAATTGGATGATAATCAATGGATCTCTAGATCATATATTTCAAATTCATCCGCCGCTTACATTTTTGTCATGAAGGATCTATAATATATTATGTAAAGTAACTGGTAAACATTTATTTCAGTTTAATTAATGTCAGCAAATAAATCAGCCAACAAAGCAAACGAGTCCATCTATTTGATGGATACTAACCTCAAACCTACAGCATGTTAAGTAAAAGTCATTTTCAAACATTTAATGCTGTTTAATAATATTAACAAAAAAAAAAAAATGCAGCACCTCGTCTCAAAATTAAAGTGTCTACACTGTTTGCTGAGCTTGTATTGCTCTCATCAAGCTGCGCCCCTATGGCCGCGAGCCCCCACAATCGTCCGCTGTCAATTTTAACTACAGATCGATGATCGCCTACCGTCGCGGACAGCCAAACTGAGGTCACCAAATGGGCGGTGGCCAACGTCGCACGGCGGCCTTTAAGCCCTCCGCAACCCGGACTGACGAGAGAGAGAGAGGGAGATAGAGAATTTTTTTTTTTTTTTTTTTTTTTTTTTTTTTGGGGTGGTGGTGGGGTTGTGCAAGGGCTGCTGGCAGCGGGGAGGGGCTGCGGATGGGAAGCGATGGTTTTGTGTGGTAGTTTGGTGCATCTTTGATCTTTCTTCATTTCTGTCTGCTTTGTCTTTTGTGCACTTTAAGTTCGCGTGCGGGTTAATATAACTCCTGTAAACCACCATTAGAAATGGTGGTTGGAAACAATTCCCTCCAATCTTCACCCCAGAAGCCAAGACCAAATTAGAAAACTCTCCTCGAAGCCCTAATCCCAAAAGCACCTTCACGAATCTCACATACAAACTCTTGATGAGTCACTGCATCAGTTAAATAACCCTCAATGAGTTTGATCTTTTGATCAATAATATCGGACGAGCTACCTCCTTTCGCTTATGAAGAGATAACAACTGTGGATGTGAGATGGACTAGAAAGTGTATCAATGGACGACACGATCGCTATATGTCATGAATGATATGAATGTACAGTTAAATTAGAAGCTATCCATATACAACATTAGAAAAATTGTTCAATTTGTTCAAATCTACTATATGGATGTCAATTCAATTCTAAACTTTCTAATTTTGCCAATTTAGTTCTCAACCTTTATGCAAAAACTTCCACGTAGAACGATCAAGATGACTGGATCAGGAAGATCTTTCAAGTAATCATAATTGTGCATTCGTGGATGATTTATTACATGCTCAAAGCAAGCTTAGGTTCCATCTTTTTGTGGTAATGGTGGCTTATCAAATATTTGTTTACTAAATAATGCGAGGTAGTGGGATGAGGTGTTGAAGAATAGTCAAAGAGCCAACGGGTACCGGCAACCTGGTTGTACCTTTTTAATAAACAAATACTTCACATTGAAATGCATAATAAACCACATCAAATTTGTAACCACTATCCAAACTCATGCATAGTAAAATTCTAATTTAGATAACCTATGGAGTTGCACTATAGTGTTTTGGTAACTGATTTATTGAGCTATGATTTCAATTTTACCCGTTAGGTAAGTCAAAAAAAAGTCCCAAACCGCAATATAATCAGGATAAGTTATACATAATTTATAAATAAACTGATGATTTTGAAGGAAATAAGAACATTTTAGTAATTATACATTTGGGTTTTGATATTGAGTTTTTTCCATTATAATATTCCAAAGCCATACCAAACCGTTTGGGCTTTTTAGTAGTTGACTCAACAAATGTCATGCTATTTGAAATCTAACGCTAGTTTACGGCCCCCTCAAGGTTTTTTCTTTTTTGTTTGGTGAGTGGGGTGGGGGGTGGTGGCCGCCTTGCTTATCATCCCTATTGGTGCCAATTATGGTGTATTAGTCATATTCAATGAAACAACTACTCATCTTCACTTTGTATATATGTCAATTTTAATAGACACTATCTACCTCTTGCAAAGTTAAGTTCCTTTTATAACTCGAAAGTCGTATTTAGTGGCATAGGATAAAAATTTGAATAGGACAAGATAGAGTGATCCTCCAGACTTTTCAAATTGTATATTTTGCTTTTATTAAATGAACATATTTAAAATAGTATGAAAATAGAATACATAATGAAAATGAGAATAGAAAATATGTTTCAAAGAAATAAAAGGAATCAAAATTCCTTGTGGTAGTAACATGAGGGTTGGAACCATCACAGAGGGTGGTCGTGCGAGAGCAATCACCATACGCTAGTCACATGTTGGTTGGGTATTTAGGCCGTCGTGAAAAAAAAAAAAAAACCAAAGTGAGGTAAGGTGCGTTTGGTAACGTTTCTATTCCGATAATATATATATATATATATATTTTTTTTTTTTTCGGGAACAGTTTCTAAGTATTTGAACACGTTTGGTAACTATACAAAAAATTTCTGTTCTCGAAGAGAAATGCATTTGCTATGACCCGATATATTTTTGTGACTTAAAAATTCTTTTAATTTATTAATAATTTTATTACAATTTTCTTTTTTTCTTTTTCTTCTCCTTCCTCCCGCCGATCTTGGTCGGCGATGCCGTACAAGCGCTAGCGAGGCCGAGCCTCGCCGGTGGTTGGGCGAGGCTTGGCCTCGCCAAATGCGGGCGATGTTGAGCCTGCGCCTAGCCACGGCGAGGCTTGAAGAGACCTCGCCCGATGGTCGTGAGTTGGGGGCAACCTTGCCGATGGTTAGTGAGCTAGGGGCACCCTCGCCAAAGGCCGGCGAGGCTACAGCAGTCGCCGGGCTCATCACAGTCGATCCCTAGGGCGGCGGAGGCCGGCGATCGGCTAGGGGGAAGAAGAGAGGAAGAGAGAGGAAAAAAAAAGAAAGGAAAAAAAGCTTGATTTTTGTTTCTTTATTCTTGTTTTTGGAGTTGTTTTCGAGAATAAGAAGTACCATTTTTTTTGCTTTTTTGTTTATTCCAAATCCGTTCTCGAGAACAAAAAACTCACCAACCGCGTTTTCTTTTATTTTTGCTCCCAAGAACAAAAGAATAGAAACATTTGTTCTGGCGTTACTAAACGCAACCTTAGGTGGCGATCTTGGCCCAAGATTTAGCAAAATTACAAAATGGTGCTGGTGTAGATGAGATTGATTTGGGAAGAGCTTCCATTAGTGTTGTTTAGCACCATATCTTTGTCTCGCTTGATGGTATTCCATGACATTTTTTTGAACAATATGACATAATTCTTAAACCGCTATTCGAAATGTCAAAGGCGGTGTTGATATAGAAAAATTCTAATATATATATATTTGAAAGAATCTCGCAAATTAGTTAATAATACTCTTCAAATGAATAAAAGGAAAATGTCAAGGCAGTGTCGAATATAGAAAAATTCCAAAAAAATTTTTGGAAAGAATCTCTTCAATTAATATAATACTCTTCAAATGAATAAAAGCAAAAGAACTTAAACAAAAAAAAAAAAAAAAAAAAAGGTGGTGGAGATGCGGGGTATCGAACCCGTACCTCTCGCATGCAAAGCGAGCGCTCTACCATGTGAGCTACATCCCCATTCGATGACAATGTACATCCCTCTACTTTATAAAGTTTCAATTTTTTTAGCTCCTCAATTCAAAATGGGGAGACCCCGTTCTCTCAGTAGTTCAGCTCCGCTTCGCTTCGGTTTCTTCGTTTTTCCCGCCACGGCCGCCATGGAAATCGACCCGCCGCCGCCGGCCGCCACCCTCCAGCGGAAGCAGTCCGCCTACCTCTCCCTGGTATGCGGGAATCTCCCTCCTTCCTCTCTCCTTCTCCAATCGCGGGCTTTCTCGCGGGAACGAGCGGAGCTCAGCCTCCGAATCTCTCGCCTCAATCTTCACGCTTTCTTCTTTGTTGTCGTTTCGCCAAGCTTCTCTTTCCAGTCTCGAGCCGGTTGCGACTTCTTTTTCGTTCGATTTCTCCATCTGGGTCGTCTCTAATTTTCGCCAGCGGTGGCTTCTTGTTTTGGGGTGGGTTGAATTTTGCAGGATGAAACGTTCCAGATACAGAAGGAGACGTACCGGGGCCAACAGTACAGCCAGATTTACTTCGCTCGTCTCCACATGATGCGGACCCTCCTCTACTCTCTCGTTCCCAATTTGAAACCCCATGTCCCCGGTAAAATTTCCTGGCTTTTCGGGGTCTTTTTCGTCTTAAAGACTGTAGCTTTGCTTCGTTTTCACGTCATTTGAGCTGCCAGTTTTTCGATCCGGTTGGTGCATTTTGGGGTTCGACTACTCACATGGAATGTGGATTACTTGGGGAACTATCGAGTGCTTTGTAGTTCTCTTAGCCCTTTGACTTTGCATTTTTGGTAACGTGATGAATATTCCGCGTGTGGGATCGAGGGGTTCCTGTAATTCTTCTTGTGACGATTTTATCTTTCGAAGATGTTTGGGTTAGACTTTCTTTGTTTTTCTTTTCCATGGTTTTGTTGGAACACTCGTTCCTGTTTCGCAAATGGGGTAATGCTAAAGTCTTACAAATTCCGAGTAATCAGTTTAAATTAATATGTTGATGGATTGTTAATGGTTTTCACTAGCTTAAAATTTGTTGAGATAGAAGTTTAGCCCTGTGCTGAACCTTTCATTATGTTTATAGAGTTGTTTTCTTGCTTGTTTCAGTTGCATTGTTCTTGCTTATATTGGTTGCATTGTGGGTCTCTGTCGGGATGCTTGTGAACATTTTCACTCTGTATTTCCTAAACTATTGGAAAGCCTTCATGAAGCTCTACTAGTAGAAGCCTCATCTTTTCACTAATACCACAGGCTTGACGTTCCATAGTGCAGTATTATTCATTATCGCCATGATGTCTTGTAGTTTGCACTGTACTGGGATTAGAAGGTGGCAAGGAATGCATTATTGTCGGTACTTTATACAAGCACATGAAGCTTAAACCTACTATACTTGATGAATACTCCAAAGAGGTAATTGTTTTCATGGTAATCTCGTCCTGTATAATTATGTTCTGTTCACTGCACTCAGACTGCGATGTGTCTCCAAGATGCATTAAGTTTTTTTGTTTTATGTCCTTTAAAAAAAAAAATAGAGGTCTGCTGCTCCACTCGTGAAGCTCCACAACTTCATGCACCCTGATGATCATCTTGTGCTAGAAGATGAGAGTGGTAGAGTAAAGCTTGGTGGGACTTTTCTTTCATCTGCTTCATATGTGACAGGTATGATCAGTTGCAGATTACAGGATTCTGTAATGGATTGACAATTTTACAAAAGAATTTTGGCTCAAAAAAAAAAAAAAAAAAAGAGTTTTACAAAAGAATGAGTGACCGAATGCAAAGAGAAGAAATGTATGGGTAAAAGATAACTTTATCTGTTTATAACTATATGAATCACTGTTTTTTCAATAAAAAAAGAAACATAAAAAGCGTTAGTGTTATCGTGTCAATTGTATCTGAACTTTGCAAATTTTGAACTTGAAAGAAAATCATCAGTTTCTTTTATTGTCATGAATTACGGGAACTGACATGGCTAGAGAAGGTGTTGTTGTTGCTTTGCATGGGAAGGAAGCCGATGCTGGTGACTTTTTAGTCCAGATGTCCTTGAAGCAGGCCTACCATCCCAGTTGAGTTTCCTCTTAACTCTCGGTAAGGACCGATTCATTTTCCCATCTGTTTTCTTTTGCATTTCTTCTTTCTAGGAAGGAGCATGAGTCACTCATGTTTCTGATTATTTTATAACAAGTTAAGAAATTTTTTGTAATAACCCCAAGGAGTTGCTCCAAGCAGTTAGCCCGTCCCATCCAAGGGCTGGGTTCTAATTATCAGATTTGCGCATTCTCTTGGCCATCCTTAGGAGCACAATCTTGAGTTCTCCTGTAGTTGACCTGTGTATGTGCGAAAAGAGAGTTTACCACACCAGGTGGGGATAAGTCGAGTTCTTGTAGCGTTTCAAACACTGAATTGTCAGCAAAAAGAGAAGTGACTCTGTGTAATAATAAGCCCATATATAAAAGCTTGCAATGTTTCTGAGCGGTTGAGATGTACTAAATGAGCATTGACATCTCAAGCTCTTAATGACAGTGCCTGCAGCTAGATATTGTGTGCAGAACATGTGATACAAAAGAAGGCACATTAGGATATTTAGTTAGAGAGTAAAACATCATCTTCACTTGTCTTTGTTGTTTTTGATGGTTTCGTTTTTGCTATTATATTTCTAGAATGATGTATGATCCTGCTTTCCCCTTTTAGTAGTTTTTTTTTCATTTAAGGAAAAAGTTCCAGTTTCTACATCAAATATGTGAATCTTTATTCAGAATGTGAAGTTTAGATTCTGCTTGGGTGTGTTCATTTGGCACATCTTTTGCTATGTACTTTGTCTCAAGCTCATTGCTTTTTGTTTCAAGCAGGAGAAGACAAATATGTCGTTCTTGTGTCTGGGCTTAACATTGGGAGCAGCACTTCTAA